>OY728162.1:394886947-396136947 GCA_963277665.1 Viscum album | reverse complement strand
TTTTTTCCCATGATTATGTTATCATACCCATATACTCATATTATGCCCAAATATGAAAATTGATTGATATCTTTTATGTTTAAACTGACTAAGAATTTGACCTCTCCCTTTCTTATATTTTCATTTCCCAAGTTATGAAGAATATTATTATGTTTGATGTTTCAAAAAGGATATCATCTTATAATACCATTTATTTTAGATGTTTAAATTTTTGTAAAATAAGTTATTTAGGTATCTAATCTCTAAGAATTCTAAACCTATAAACTTTTGGGTGATTTTTATGGTAATATGTAATGAATAATCATGTGAAATGATGTTATTTGTATGTATATCATGCATGGGACACCTCAATACATGTATACTATGGATTATTTATTTTTGGGGATTATAATAAGATTAAAATACAAGAACAAACTATTATGAACCAAAATTGTTGTTGGATAAACCAAAATTTTCATTTCTTGAAAGGAATGTCACAATTTGTTACATCTTTGGATTGATTTTCTTTATCATGTGATGGTTTACTTTTATTATTGTTTCTTGATAATTAAAATAATATTTATATTTTAGTCGATGGATTAAACTAGGAAGAATCCAATTAACAAAAAATGTGATGGAAAGTATAATATCTTTCCCAATGGGCAACCAAATAGGGTGGGACCTAGAGTATAAAATCTCATGGAAGTTCTCTGGAAAATTTATTATTCTATTAAAAATAAAAAATATCATTCCAAACATCCAAATTCACCAAGGAATAAATAACTCTCCATTTATTACTTCATAGGGAAACAACTATCATCCATTAGAGGGTGTTACAAAAAAATTATTATATAGAAATGGATCAATACAATTGAAAATATATTCTCTATTCTCTGGTACTAAAAGCATAAAGTGGTTGTATTATTTTTTTTTATTTTTAGGTTAAGGTTACCAATGGTGGGATCTCATTAAGAATGTGACACTAAAGGAGGAATTTACCTATTTTATAGAAGTATTTTATGAAAATATTCTAAAAATATATTTTTCAATAACACATTACATAAAAATTGAAATTGAATATACATATTTGTAACAAAATCATGATGAATCCATTGGTAAAAATATAGTATAAATCAAAGGCCGTTTAAGATATGCCTCTTCTGTTATAATTGAAACTGAAAGAAAAATTAGTCACTTATTCAGTTGATTAAAACAAGGTCTCTCAAAGGATTTGATTTTTGGGGGTTTTGGGAGATATGAATAAATTGTTTGATGTTCCCTTGAGGTTGATATGGATATTGGGGACTCCAATTATTCTCATGTTTTTGGGTATAAGAATAGACAAATGTATTTTTTAGGAAACTCAAATTACAAATATCGTGAATTAAAGAAAATTAATCTTCTTGCATTTTAAATTGTGGGATTAAGCATTGAGAGCATTTTCTAAATTGAACAGGTTAGTCCTTCAATTGTAGAAGAGAAGGTCATCAAGAACATGAATTTTGAAGAGAGATGAAGAGGAAAACTAATAAAATGGATGGGTAATAACTCCTAAAAATGAACCACCCACATCTAGTGATTAAATTGTTAAAATTATGGGCATTTTGAAAACATGTTAACCGAACATAGGGTTAATGATAAAAAAAATGATATAAACCACCAAAACTAAGGGCGAATAGGAAATAATATTCAATCACAATTACTAATGTTGGTCAGGAAAATTATGTGGTAAGCTTTACACTCATTGTCAACTCTAGAAATAAAATTTTCTTTATGTAGTCAATATCTACCTATTCCATTAAATCTGTAAAATTTTCCAAGGGCATAAAATCACCACCCTAACAACTTGATATATAGATATTAGTAAAAACTACCAACAATTTGATTATTTTATCCTAGGTCTACAACACTCGTATGATAAAATTATTTGGGAATGTTCTTCATGCAAATCGTATTACTCTTCCTTTGGTTGTATTTGATGTAATTTTTGGAATTGATTAGATCTATCTTTACAAATCCCATATGAATTACTGGGATATAGAAATCACATTTCATATCATGAAACTACCTATGGTCATCTATTGGTCAAAATATAACCATGAATTCTGTGTGGAAATTATTTCCATGATGTGGATCATAATACCCAATCATGTGGGGTGTTTTTCTTAAATAGATGGGTACAATATTTATTTTTTTATATTTCTATTGTGTGGAAAGATGGTGATATATATCAAAAAGACTTTCCTAGTCTACCCCTAAATATTTAGGCTCTTTTTCAATAGAACAAATACATTGTGGTTTTCCAATATCAAATACTTCATATTGAATGGCCCTAATTGAATAGAAAGAATTAAAGAGGCATCTCTAAGTTAATATGTATAAAGATAATATATGTCAATGTGATTCACCATGTGTTGAACCTCCCCTATTTTTAAAGAAATAAATATATATCAATGAATATCTACATTGATTATCTTGAACTTAAATAATCATCATCAAAAAAAAAGTATAACTTACCCTATATTTATGACTTTTTTGATCAACTTTGATCGGATTGATACTTTTCATTGATTGACCTTCAGTCTAGATACCACCAATTAAGGGAAAAAGTGATGATGTACCAAAGATATCCTTTCATACATTATATGGTAACTATGAATTCATAGTGATTCTATTCAGATTCATAAATTCCTATGTAATCTTCATTGGTTGTATTAATATAATCTTTAAAGATTACCTATAAAACATTTTATTGTATATATTGATGATATTATCGAATATTTCAAGAGTAATGAAGAGAATTAATATTATTAAAATATTTCTATCAAGACCTCGAGAAATGATAAATTGTAAACCATCTTTAGCAAGTGTTAATTATTGATGCATAAAGTATCATTCATGGGTATGTAATAAAAAAATGAGAGTATAATTTTTTATTCTTCATATATATTGTTGATTTAAAATGTCCAAGACTAAACATTGTAACAATAATCTATAATTCCCATGGATTTTGAAGATATTATCATCACATTTTGATATTTTTCTTATGAATATAAAATCCTTTATCATATTAACTTGAAAGGGTATAAAGTTTCTATGGATATGTGAATGTGAATAAAATTTCATAGATATCAAGAAAAGGTTGGTCACTACACCTGTACTCACATTTTCCCTATAGTATTAAAAGGTTTATAATATAATGATGTATCAAAGAAGGGACGGGAATGTGACCTCATGTATAATTATACAGTGGTATCTTATTCCTCATGTCAATGTAATATTCGTGATAAAAATACTTAGATCGTGGTTTGGAGCTAGTAAAAGTAATATTGGCATTGAATATGTGAATTCATTATCTCTATGGTGAAAAGTGTGAAATATATACTAATCACAAGGGATTAAATTATATATCCATGTATAAGGATTTTAACATATGAAAAATGATATGGTTTTAATTTATCAAAGACTATTCCTACTGAATACATTACCATACTGAGAGGGAAAACAAGGTGGTTAGTTCTCTGAGTAAGAAGGATGATTCTATATTATCAATTATGAGGATTTAAAGAGACCCAATATAATGAATTTTCAAAGGATAGACATTGAAATCATAAGGTAATGTGAAAAATAAAAATTGTCCCAAATGAATGATCAATCATCCTTCCATGTAAAGATAAAGGAAGAACAAAAGGATGATATTTAACTACAGAATTGGGTTGGGAATATTCTAGGGTTTATGTTTGGAAATAGAGGAATTATATGATTTTGGAAATTAATATGTGTTCCATGAATAATATAATTGAAGGATTTTTCGGTTGATTCACATAACTCATAATTCTCTACCCATATTGTAATCATGATGATGTATAAATATACCAAGAATCATTTCTAGTAGAACAATATGATGTTTAAGATTGTAGATTATATATCTTGGTGCTTAGTATTTTAGTAAATTAATCTATGATGAATAAATTCTAAGGGGGTTATGCAACCATTACCCACACCTATATAGAAATAGGATAACATCATAATGGATTACATGGTGAGCCTCACTAATAAATTTGAAAGTAATAATTCCATTTGGGTTATAGTTTATCACCTTATGAAGTCATCACTTTTCATTTCTATTCGAGAAGATTTCTCACTTGATTTTCTAGGAAAGGAAGTGATGAGGATTTGTTTTCTTCCACTCTCAGTCATATTTGATAGATATCCAAGTCTTACCTAGAGTATCAAAGAATTATTCCATAAGAATTGGTTACAAAGTTGAACTTCTGTACTCATCATCCTCATACATATGGTCAATATTAATGGACTATTCAAACTCTAGAAGAAATGCTAAAATTATTCTCAAGGAATTTTATAGGATTATGAGTCAAAACCTTACCCTTTTAGATTTATCATGTTATAGTAGTTTTTACTCTAGAATTAAAATGGAACCATAGGATTCCCTATATAAAAATAATAGTAGAACTCCAATATGTTAAGATTAATTTAGAGAGAATAAACTATTGGAGTAGATCTTTCTCACAAAATAGTATTGAAGATTAAAACTAGTAAGGGGAACATTTAAACTACACATATTCTATAAAAATATATGTTAATAATCATTAATCAAATATATATTTTGAACTTACAGATAAGGTTTTACTTTGAATATTATTATAGAAGAGGGTTACAAGAATCCTAAATAAGGGAATGGTTATCCCGTGATAAATTGTCCAATTTTAAATCATCAGTCATCTGGTAATGGTATATTATCATATTGAAATTCCACTGAACCAATCTCTAGTTCATGATGTACTCAATATATCACATTTGGTGAAGTACTACCTAACCCTTAAAATGTAATAAACTCAAAACTAGTTTAAATGGAATATAAAATATCTTATGAGGAACAAGAGATAGAAATATTTGATTATAGAGATAAAGTACTACGAAATAAGACAACTATTCCAGTTAAAGTTCTATATAGGAATAATATGTTTGGGGAAGAAAAATCAGAATCCAAATATGTATTGAGGTATAAGTACCCTCATTTTTTCATCAAAGTATAGAATTTCAAGGGGGTGGAATGTAACACCTCGTTATTTTACTACGTATTTTAACATTAAATAGATATTATATTAAATATATTTTTTTCACATGAAACACCAAACTTAAATGAATTTTGATACATTTTATTGAAATAAAATATTACAATACAAGGTAAATTGCAATATATTACATGACTGAAATATAAAATATCATTAAGAAAATTATAATAAGAATAAAACCTCAAGTAAATAAAATGAACACGAATATATAATATTTATCCTTATAGTGTGAATTGATGATTACCACCAAAATATAAACTATGGAAATAAAGTAGAGAATTATAAATATAATGGACATGTTGAGAGGGAAGTTAATGAATTGGATAAATAATTTTAAAGAATGTATAAAAGGTTATATATAGGAATGAGAAATTTATATATATATATATATGTTTGTTTGAAATATAGTTGTTGGAAATATGGTACATGAAAATAAATTCATTAGATATATGGTCATTTGGTATAACTATTTCTAATTGGTATATTTATGTTATGTAGTTTTTAATAGCAAATTGAAAATAATATAATTATGAAATGAAGTAAAAAAGATAATATTTTATTAAAATATTTTATTATAAAAATATATTTATATTATTATTATTATTAAAAATTGATTTCATGTATTTATAAAATTAAAATATTGATTAAAATACCAATATATTGAGAAAATGTAATGTTTGAAATATTAATAATTAATTTTAATAGGGTGTGGTAAAAATTATTCAGTGATATTTTTTAAGAACTATTTTGTAAAAGTATTGTGAATTTTTACCACTATAAATTAAATTGGAAATTTTTTATTGATTGTTACAATGTTTATATTCAATTAATAAAAATATATAATAATAATCCTTTAATTTTTAATTGATATGAAATAGAATTAGGAACACATAATGTCTAAAAATTTATTTTTCTATTAAATGAGATTTTAAAAATTATATGATTATATTTATGATTTAAATTTCCTATATTTAGAAAAATAATTTTATTAAATGGATTTTATAATTTTTAAATAGCACAATAAAATTAATTATGGTGGTCAATTTCATTTTCTATCATAAAAAAATTTACCAAGGAAAAAATTTAGTTACCACAGTAAAGGAAAAAATGTGGTTCACTAGGTTTAAAAAAGTTTAAAGTGAATAAGTTATCATAAACTACTATTTTTAAATATATATATATGGTCTTGATTAACCGAACCATGTCTATTATCCATTATTATACACTTTGAAATCATATTTCTTTTCAAAGGAAAACCATACATCATGGGAAATGAGTATATTCCAAAATGTCACTCAAAAATCACTTATAAATGGACCCCTCCACTCTCCCCACCAAACCACTAAACCCATTTATTTATGTATTATATAAATTATAAATTACCATCTATAAAATAATTTCTAGAAATTTTGTAGGTTCTAGTGCTAATAATTGATCCTAAATCATTCATTTTGAAGGAACCTGTGTCGAGAAGGAGTGAATTCATCAAGTAAATATATATGTTCTTCTATAACTTTTGGAATTACTTTATCATATTAACTCATTAAAATTATTCTTATATACTTTAATGATTTAATATTAACATCATTATTATTCCTATAAAACTATACTACAACTACGTAACTCTAAACTCTTACTCATTCACTATTATAGCATGTTCTTGTTTGGGTTGGTTTAACCACCAAAATGAACGATGTTATACAAACATCATCATTTTCACCATGAATAAGTATCAAGATATTAATACATGTAAAATATTATATTAACAAGTATTATATGTCACAAATAAGGTTTTTTCAATATGACATAAATAAAAAATGATCATTATAAATTAACTCATGGTTATCAGTAAATTACCCAGAAAATATCTCTCACAGGTTCCATTATCAGGAATGATACCCATAATTTCCATCAAATTAATATGGGGATACATAATTAATTTAAAAAAATTTGATTCTAATAAGTTTAAAAATCTTGAAATGATGAACTTGGTTTCAAAAAATCAGGATGAGCATCACTATTACAAAACTTGTACGGAACAATCAAAATTGCATGCATCTGATGATGAAAATTAACATAAAAGAACTTATATATGTGTAGTGAATGATTATAACTAAATAATATAAAATTAATAGATATGAATAAGGTTATATAATAATTTATTAAAATTATTGTCTTTATTATATAGGTGGTTGAAGTGCTTTCATGAAAGTTTGGAGTGAAAGGTAATGGTTTTCTTACCAATATAATTTTGAATTTGAGATTTTAATGATTGTGTTTTCATATGTGTAAATTGTATGTTATTTTTATCTAAATCCACATATATTGTCCTGTATAGTGGTTTTTCATGGGTTTTCATGTCCTAATACCATTTCACTTCAAATATGTTTTATAATTTACCCAAAGTGATTCTATTAATAGAAACCAACCTTAACTCTTCTTTCTATAGAGAATTATTCTCTTCCAAGTCCACGTTATTTTTTAATGAATATTATAGTATATAATTTTTTAATTTTTTAAGGTATTTAAAACATAAAAGAAATTATTTAGAAAAGGAATATTTTTGTGACGTATTTGGAGTGGTTTTTTTCCACCATCTTTAAATCTCTTTACAAAATCATGAATATGAATCTTCATTTTTAATGCTTTCTACATTAACAAAATTTCCTTACATAATAATAGTTTTTAATAATGAATAATCTACTCCAAATTATCACTTTTTCCAATATAATATATATTCTAATTATTTTATGATTTTTTATTTCTAAATAAATTTATTAAAAGAAAACTATTTTTCAATTTGTTATTCAGAAAAATAAATTAAATGATATTATAAAGGTGTTTTTCATCTATGTCAACATACTTTAATAATTCTTATTCTTTAATAGTAATTTTCTCTAATAACACAATACACGTTTTTTTGATAGATTACAAGAATTTATTTAAATGATTTAATGAAAGTCATTTGTATTTATGGGTAAATTAATTTATGATATAATTATAAATGTTTTAAAATTATTATTCACACATATGTATGGTTTATCATTTTGTGATAGGTAGGTCCATTATATCCCTCCAATGAATTGGGTAATTTTTTAAATCTAATGAGGTTATTATTGGATAAGGGTTGTTATTCCATGTCGTCCATGTTAAGGGATATGAGTTGTTAACCCAAGGCCACTATGTTATAAGAAGGTGGTCACCCTAGTCTATTATGATGTGAATATAATAGTGGTTATTCATTACATATTTTATGATTTATATGCTTATATTTGTGACACACTCTTATGTTTTGAATCATACTTATGTTATTTTATCATGTCTAATTATAAGTAACTCATGTTATCACACTCCCATGACTGATGTCTTGTGTTATGAAAAAAGATTCATGTCATGACTCATGTTTTATAATATATTTTTTATTGGGTATAATTATCTTATTTTATGTTTATATACCTTTATCATGTTCTTGTACCCATATACTCATATTTTAATCACTTATAATCTTATATTAGTGTCTTTTATGTTTACCAATACTGATCATCTAAGTTCACCATTTCTTATGTTTTTATTACCCATGTTATGAAGAAGAGTATAATGATTGATGTGTCAAAAGGGTATCATGTGATAAGACTATTTGTATGAGATGTTTAAAATGTTTTATAATATGTCATGTATGCATCTATAGTAAAATGAAACTAAACCTATTGGTTCTGGGTGAAAGAAATAATCATGTTAAATGATGTGATATTTATGCAGGTCATGTTGTAGATTCCTTACAAATGATCCTTACTCAACTCATAAGTGACATGAAATATTATTTAGCTTCACTCTAGTTAATTCATACACAAATAACATAAAATTAATATCACATTTCACCTGAAAACTTATATAAACTAATAGGAAATTCTAGGGACCACCTACCTCATAGCTTTAAATCACATTCATTAATGATTATCATAAAAATAATCTTTAATTAAAAAATCATAATCTATTTAAAAACTTCTAATTTAGATATTTTAGATTGAGAATAGTGAAAACATAAGATAAACCTAGAATAACTAGAGGTTGATTCTTATATATACCCATATAAATTCCATATAATAGATAAAACATTGATCAAATCATGAATTAATTAAAAACTCATGGTTATACGGAGTTAAAATTGATAGAGGGGGAGTCTGGTTAGTCACATCATGTGAGAGGGGATCTTTTTAGTTTTTTATATTTTTTTAATAGAATAAATATACATAAAATTTTAAATTTAAAAACGCAATATGATGATATCAAGAACCCAGTCCCCTACCATAGTGTACTCGATTCCTATCGATGTACTTTCTTAATGGCCATTGGGTAATTGGTGGACCACTAGGGGCCACACATTCACTAATTAATCCAATAAGAATATGGTACCAAGACAAAATGTTATTAGTGGTATCTATCACCAAAAGAATATAATTTTTACAAAATCTATTTACTCAAATACCAACCCCAAACCTTTACTAACTCCTCAAAAATCTAATAAATATCAAAAATAAATATGATTTTTAAAAATTTAATCAAGTTCATTCCTCAATATATGGGAAAAATTATATTATCAATGACAGTGAATGGTAATTAGTTCCATGTCTCTCATTGAATGGGTTCTTTCAAGTATGTTAGAAATTTTATTCCTTCCTTGATATTTAAATACTCTTCCCATTGATTCAGATGCTAGTGGATGGAAGAAGTATCAAAACCCTATGGTGTGGTGTTTTTTTTAAGAAAATTGGTGACATGAATTGGTTTCCAAATTCATGTCGCCTAAGGAATTTAGTAAAGTTGAAAAATTCAGTACAATATCGAGGTGTAAAGAACTTACACCGGCAGGGAATGAAAGGGGTTACAAATAATATTCAATCCAAAAAAAGAAACCAGTTCTTGAAGACAGCCCAGAAAAATCACCATTCAGTTGTTTCAAAGTTGGACCCTCGGTGCAGTCCATCCAAACAGGCAGTGAGTTGTCCTATTAGAATCAGTCCAAACCTTCCTCTCCTGTAATCAACATGAACTGCAACCATGCGGAGTAGAGGGAAGGAGAAGGAAGAGGCCATCTTGCTGCCAAAGAAACCTTACCACGGCCGTCAGATAGAAAGAATGAATACAGATCAAACCAAGTAATCAGAGTATTTAAGTCCAGAACTTGAAGCAGATAAATAAAATAGTAAAAAACAACCAGTGTCCAGAAAGAACCAGCTGAAGGTTAATATAATCCAGACCTTGTGGCATGTTATCAGCCAGATAGGGAGAGGATTAAAGGACCTCACTTCTCAACCATTCAACCTCAGTCATAAGGAACAACAACATCAGGCCAGTACCGAGGAAATCCTCAGCTACAGAAAGCAAGAAGGGACCAATGGCTCGACCTTGAAATCAGAAAGAACATGTTTATTAGGATATTGGCTGAGTATAAAGAGAGGAAGTCACTCACACGGTATAGACTTGAAGTCAAAATCAGGATTTTTTTTATACTCAGCCAATATCCTAATAAACATGTTCTTTCTGATTTCAAGGTATTTTTCAACTGTAATGAGACCATCTTGATATTTCTGGAATGTGATTACATCTTGTTCATCCATCCATTTGTCAGCTGCGTGTCCCACTGCTTCCTCATTACAGTAGGAATCTCTATATACCAGATAGGTATTCCATTCATCAAATTATTCAACTAAACCATAGATTGCAATAGGTTGATCGACCACTGTTGGGATTGAATGATCTTTCTTAGTGACGTCAAGAGATCATGTAACTATTGTTCTTTCAAGATTTGAATAGTCTCGACGCTTATTTGTTTTCTTAGGATGTGGGGTAACGAAGCCATCAGCATCCACCATTGGTTTTTTCCCTTTCTTATCACTTGAGTTGAGAAAGTTTTCTTCAATCTTACTAGGATTGTCATCATCTGCAAGCAAGGATTCACTCGCATCTGAGAGTTCCCCTTGTTCCTTGTCTTCAAGGTCATATGATTCAATTTGATTCCCTTTCTCTTTCAGCAGGGTAGGAGGAGGACTATTGCGAGCATCAGTAGCATTAGGAAGAGAATATGGAAATCTTGACATATTTATAGGATGGCTCACTTGTTGAGAAGAATAAGAATTAGGTATCAAAAACTCCTTATTGACATCAGAATCCTTCTCTGCATTATCCAAAGGACCAACATTTTCAACCTAAAAAGCATTGCTGGCATCAGGATAATGCATGCCTTTTTCAATCCAAGAGAATTTCTTAGGCTCCGAAAGCGCATTTATGGAGTCGCAGTCTTTTTGATCATGCCTGAGCCTAAGACAAGCATGGCAGTACTCAGGTAACCTTTCATAAACAACATCCTGGAAGAAACCAGATTCACCATTCTGAATCCAGATTTGGGTAGGAAGACTCATGGAGACGTCGATTTCAACACATATTCTGGATACTGTAGGTCTGGAAAGTTGCGTCATCATTGAATCCATCCTTAGAGGAGTACCAATAAGCTGAGAAATCGGAAACAGGGCTTCATGTTTGATGAAGTGAAGCGGTAGACAAGGGAAGCCGACCCAGATCGGGACTATGGGAGATTCAGAGTAGGGATTGAAGTCTGGGGTCCATTTGAGTACACGCATATAACAACCTCCAAAAGACCATGACCTCCGTGTCCAAATTCTATAAAAATCACCTTCAGAGGAAAATCGAAGTACAACATTCGATGCATTCAAAAGTCCAAGATGGAAACCTGAAAATCCAATGGATTCAAGAGCAGTTCTTAAGTATTTCAGAGACAGTCTACGGTACGGGAATCTTCCAACAATCACAAATCGAAAGTCATAAGCAAGAAGGTTTACCTCATTTGCAGAGAATGAAATTGTCGGCAGGCCACGGTGACGATAGTGTAGGGGGTTAATAGGAATTCCAGGCTCCGCGACATCATGCACTCCAAGAACTGAAGATCTTCCGAAAACCACATCTGTGAAGGATCTTGGCACTGGAGTAAGGAAACCCGATGGATGGTTTCGCGCTGGAGTAGGGTTTCGCGCTGGAGCCTCCATCCTCCAATGCTTCATGGTGTGGTGTTATTTATTGAGGGATTGGATATGTTATGTAATTTACCACTAGTTAAATATTAACCTTATTTTTTATGGAACCATGTTGTGTGTTATATTCTCATTATGGTTCTTCCATTGACATACATGAGTGTATCATGGATACATCCACTAACATTGGTCAAAACAAATATGTTTGTAATTCAAGGAAATTTAGTTAGTGGTTTATGACCCGAAATAGGTTTTTATTTTGATTTGTTATTTATTTATTACTTTTTACATGAAGTCACATATATTATTTGATTTATGTTAAGTGTTAATTGGAAGCATCAAAATATGCCTGGTTTTCATGCACTACAAATAAACCTTAGTAGATACACAAAAATAACTTTTTTAGATAATGGTAAGGGGAAGTACCCTATGTAGGGTGGGTAAGATAGGATGTATTGACAAGGAAATTAAGGTTATATTGAGACTTATTCATTGAACTCTTATAGTTGGGCCTCCTATATTTTATTCATTTACTTATTGGCATTTATATGATCGACCAATTATGGTAGTCACTCTTTTGACTTTAGATGTATGATCATGATATGTGTTATATTTTTTTTATGGAGAGTTTATTTTTTATGATTAGAATTTAACTATAATTCCATATTATGATTGGTGTATTATTTATATTTTATGTATTTATTCAGATTTATGAGAATGATATTGAGGTTATAGTCTCACCTACTATGTAATTTGAATCTTTTTTCTAATTTAAAACCTCTGGAATATAGTGTGGAAAGATTGAGATCCTATTGTATTTTTATTGGGTTGGGAAACCCAGTATGGGATGTTAAAATGACCATCAAACTAATTCAATAACACTAAAATAAAATTCCACACAATTCACCTGAATGGTTTACAAATAATAAAGCCTAATTGTGTAAAAATACCACCCCAACCCCACACCCTACATGGTTTTCCAAACAATGTAGATTTATCATCCCATATTACTAAGAAACATGATACTTTTAATAAAACAATTTATTAATAAATTCTTTTGATAATTATACCCTAAAATTCTCCAAAAAATCTATCTATATCTCATTATGCATTAAATACACAATATAAAAAATTAAAATCCATCCAAACTCAATCAAATGGCCCATATCACAATGGTATTATTAATAAAGTCCACAATATTAATTTTTGGATAACAGTCATTAAATTATTCAGTTTAACATAGAGATAAAATTAAATTTATTTTATGGAATCCCAAGTGACACCCCATAACACTATTCTTGAATGGATGTATTTCTCACTACCCTAACCTCATGAACAATGTTACTCTACCCAAATTTTATCATATAAAATTTTATAAACAATTTAAGACTCTTCACATTCATATTAAACTATTCTAATCGAGTCAAAAATAGCGTAATGCTAAAATTTAAATAAATTAATAAATAAATATAAATAAAATCAATCATCTTGCCTATATGGATTATAAAATTAAATAATTTCCTAACTCATTCAACCAAAAATTCATTTTTTACTAAAAAAGGAAATCGAAGATAAAAATCATTGTTTGAATCATGTTAAAAAACTCTAAACTAATTTTTGTTAAAATACATACTAATAAAAGTAATATATTTTAATATAGAGTCAATTTCTCTTCAAAAAGGGTAATTGAATCCATTAAGAATCTATAAATATATCTTTTATTAAGAAAGTTGGACTGGAACATCAAACCATATTTTTAATCTATATTTTCTTTAAATGAAACCACTTAAGTTAAAGTTTATCTTATATCCAATGTGTCTTCATAAAAATATTTTTTAAAAGTGTTCAAACTTACATTAAAATATTTAAACATTGAAGCATGATGTATATAAAACTACTAAAAATCCATTTCAATAAAATTTAAAATACATTAACTCTAAAAGAAGATTCACTATGTCTTGTTAATTAGGCAAAACTGAGAAAACTATTTAACTAAAATTATGTAATCCTTCAATAACTTTAAAATTAGAATGATACTCATCTCATTTTATGTAATCCTAATATAAATCAATATTAACCAATTAAAAAATTTAATTCTAAATAAGAATAAAAATAATAACATTAAATAAAATTAAATAATTAGATAAGGTTATTTATTATAATTTAATAAAAAAACTAATGTTAATTAATCTTCACAAACAAAACATGACTCATAAATCAATTTATTCACCAAATATACTTCATAATAGTCATGAAATATTACCTATTGGAAAATAAACAATTTACATTCCTTAGTCAATGTGTTAGAAACCCCAAATTTTGTAAAAATGAAGGAAAGCATACAAGGTTGTGTATTGTTTCCAAAAAATCCAAGTAATGTAATGTTTTTCTCATTAAGGATTACACTATATATTTTATATCTGAGATCCATATTCTAACTATTTTTTCCATGTTCTAGCAAAACCCATGTATTAAACCCCTAAAAAATCACCTCCAAAATAAGGGAAGAGATAAGTTAGAGGATGATTAAAAAAATGTAATTTCACCTTCAAAATGTATGAATACCCGTAAAAATTGTTTATCCATGGACTTGGATCAATAGAGGAGGAATGGAGGGGTTATATGGACTATTGGGAAAGAAAAATAAGAATAAAATTGTAAGAGAGAGGGAAAAAATTAGGATTCAATGTGGGTTTTTAATGATGACATGATTTTTTAATAATGTTACCTAATTATATAATCATGTTGAATAAATATAGATCTTTGAAATGATTACATTTCATGGTTTATGAACCATAAAACTAAAATTTTCACATCTCAAAACCAACCTTTTTAATTTATTTCACCTTCGGGATTCACCAAAAAAATTATTATCATTTAATAACCCATAATTATTTTCATTTTAATCATTTTTAAACTCCAAATATAATCAAATATGATTTCAAATACCTTTGAGAAATCAAAAAAATGTCATCCTAAAATTCATCATCCTTAATTCTATTTAATTTAATTTTAAAAATATAAGGTTTTGAATTAAATGTTTGTATATTTAAATTTTTAATCCTAAACATTTTCACATTTCAATAATATATCATTATATTTTAGTGATAACAATAATTATAGGATTTTATTCACTATTTATAGGCTTATTTATATAAAAAACATTATTATTGATTTTAAAAAATATTTTCTCTTTAGGGATATTTCTTATTATTATTATTTTATGTGAAACATTTCATCTAAGATTTAGTAAATATTTAAAGTTATTAGTTATTTTTTTCATGTGTTGTTCTTATATAGAAAAAAAAAATTCTTATTGAAAAAAACAAAAGTTAATTGATTCGTAAAATGTAAATATCATTTTTTTATTTATCACATTCTTTATAAGAATTATTTTCTAAAAATTAGGTTCTCATTGGTATTTTCATTTACCAATATATTGAATAATATCAATTTAAGACAATGGATATATCATATTTTTACTTCCTTCTAAATATTTTACTTTTATTATGATGTATATATTTAAAAAATAGATTTTTTCAAATCTGCTGAAATATACCATGTTATTAATATAAGATATAATGATAAATTATTCTCTTTAAAAAATACTTATTTATAGATCCTGATATTGATTTAACTTTTATATTATAAAAATTTAATCACATGATATATAGATTTTTATCATTGAAACAAATATATGTTTATATTACTGTCTTTATGCTCTAAAAATGAAATCATTTCAAGGGAATGTCATTGATCCAACATGACTGGATTTATGATTCTTCAATTAAAACCATAATATAATTTTAAAATGAATTATTTCCACATTTTCTTTTATAGTAACTCCATTTAATTATTTTATAATAGATATTAATAAAATATTTTGATATATTATAGGTATAAACTACAACACTTTCATGGATATTTATTTTAATTATTATTTTCATCACTATAAGACATTTCATTCATATTGTTCATGACTTTTAGTAAATATTCAAATTCTTTTCAATGGATAAAATTATTAAAATATTCCTAGGAACTCAATATTTAAAATTAAGAGTTTATTATTTTTTAAAAAATGATATAGACAATTGTAACAACAACTAGTCCTAATTTGGTTTTAATTCATTATATTAAATATAATGGTATTTTCGTACTTATTAATATTATTGTTTCATATTAAAATACATCAAAAAAATTACAATATCAATGAAAAAATAAATGAAATAAAAATACACCAGGTTAATCAATCAATAAATCTTTCACATTAACATTTAAAAGGTAAAATAGTTATGTTTACATTTAAACTTTATTTAAATTAGTTTTCATGAGTATTAAAATAATAAAATATTAAAAAAACCGGTTACCCATATAAATATAAATTCAAACATCAAAAAACCACAGGATATCTTCATTATGATCACTTAAATTTTTCCACATTCTCAACACCTTAAGGGTTCAAACAAAAACTAGAATTTTAAATATTCATTATATAATCATAAAGATTCATGTTTGAATCAACAAAGTGTTATTCAAGAAAGTATTTTATTAATTATTAATAAATATAAGCAATATGTTTTGGTGTATTATAGGAAACTGATCATTTATCTTACACACCATACCAAAAATATTCATTTACATTTTTTTTGGTGTGGTTGGTAGTTCCCGAGGATATCCTTCCTGAACAATGCCTATATTGGACTATCACTAAACCTAAAGAACACATATCCTTAATCAAATTCTTATTCCTAGTGATAATAACCAAAATAAATCATGGGAATACTATGCCCCCAAATATAACCTATAAGGGTTATGATCAAATCTACCAAAAAATCAATATGACCCACCCATATAACAATCATAACCAAAACCTATAGATGTAAAATAAAGTACCATGATGAAAACCCATAATCCATTTTATTAAAATAAATTAGACTAAAAATGTATAATACTTACAATAGAGGAGGGGAAATATATAAAATAGGATCATATAATAATTTCACACGATATTGAAACATGTTATTTTGTGACGGACCATCATTCATTGAAAATAATTCCTATGAGCACCTATATTTGTGATGAATTACTTGTTCATTGTAATGAATTTTTGTTTTTTATGGGTTAATATGATGGAATGTCCATCCATCAAAATAGGTGTAAGAACCTGAGTTTTTATACAAGGTATTGGTCCTTTTCTATTCAGTTCAAATGCCTTTTTATTGCCTATTGGGAATGTTTAACTTTATCATGAGTGTTTTGGAGGTGTTCAGGTCTTGTTCGGAGCCCAGAACCATGTTTTGTGATGAAAATGACCTGGTGCATGGTTTGAGCATGGCCTATGCACGGTTAGTATAAACCATGTGATATTTCTATAAAGTTTCAGGTTCTAAACAAATGGTTTCGTACAATTACCGAATGGTTAGTCACACTTTGTGGGGTAATCGTGCAAATTTCCCCTTTCTAGATAGAGAGGTGTGCCCAGTTTCCGCATGGTTTGGAAAACCATGAGGGTAAACCATATGACGATGTTGTGTGTGTTTTTTAAATTTTAAATTTCATTTTTTCTTTTTCTTAAACCCATTTTGGGTTTTTATTCTTCTACAGATAGTATCCCTCTAGAGCACTCCCTTTAGGTGCCTAAGATATGAATCAATCTAGAGTCTCTCTCTGACCTTCATTTTTATTTTTATTTATGTCATAGGATCTGCAATGGTAAGTCCTAGATTCCTTTTTAGTCGTTCTGGATTCTTTGGAACAACGACTGTGCTATTTGGATTTAGGCTCATATTCCATAATATTCCATTCTTCATCTATTCTTTGAATTTCTTCCAAACCAGGACGAATCAAGTCTTGATAATGGTTGATTTGTCTACTACTGAGGATTGGTAGGTGGTCTATACCATCTTTTGGATTTTCTTGGTGTTTTTGGGCATTTGGCCTTTACTCCATTCATCAGACTTTTCGAATAGGTCTGATTTTTGAGTGAGTTGCTTTTAATAGCTGTAGTTGGACCAAGGGATTTTGACCATAGGTTTTTCTTAGATGTTTTGGAACTCGTTTCTCATTTCGAGGTCACACGAGATGTTCACTTTAAGGGAATAGATTTTTTATGCCAGTTTAAACCACCCAAGTGGTGTATGATTGTTCTTTCCGAGTTAGAGGAATCTAGTTAATGACTTGATATCTTGAGTAGCTTTCTTAGGAGATGTATTACCTCCTTTATTAATTAATATTTTTTATGCCTTCCCTATTTGGATAGTTTGGCATGTTAAATGGATGATATAGGTGGTTATACCAATATAAAATGTTTAATGGAAAATATGGGTTCATATACCTATATGAAATTTCTAATGGCATGTTAAATGGATTATATGGGAGGGTATGCCCACATTCTTGGTAAATGATAAATGGTTTTCATGAGTGGGTATACTCATGGCTTATAATTATTGATGTGAGTGGGTATACTCACATGTTTATGAATGTTAATTTTGAATGCTTGAATTCTTGAAGGAAACTTTTGATAGATGCCTTAGACTTATTTCTATGGAACTGGAATGCGGTAGTAGACACCATGGGTTGGAAAATCCCCTTGGGTATTTAGTCCGTGGGATGCCTTGGTCCTTTCTAACCCATGGATCCAGCATGCTTGGGATCACGTATGACTTATTATTGAAATGATCCTAGGACACAAATAAGTGCCTAACTGAGTTTCCACTAGGGATTCCCATGGGACTCGATGGGATTACTTGGACAAGATCCTTTGATACAACCCTCCATTGTTTAGATATTTTACATGGATGACTTGGTCTACTAACTCCCTGATCTAGCCCTTGTGGTTTACACCTCACTATACAGGGAGGTCGTGGGATGTTTGACTTCACTATATGGCGTGTTCATGGGATACTTGACTTATCTATATAGCGTGGTTATGACTTTTTTGTTTACTTTGTTATAGATACCTTGTTAGGAGCTGACTCTCTTTTATCGATAGCCTTAAGGGCTGTTTGGTTTTACTTGTTTCCATAGACTTATGCCATGGGCATATACACATACTTACTGGTTGTTTAAACTTTCTAGAACCTTTTTCAAATTTTAGTTAGAACTATATAGACCTAGGAAGTTTCCAACTGGGATATTTATCTCACACCCTCTTTGGGCCTCCTTAAGAACCCAAACAGATTATATGGTAGCTGGTGATAATAGGGGAAATATCTCTAGTATAGGTTTTTGATTGTGGATTTGGATCAGGGGAGCATAACACCAAGATGAGGCTTGAAATGTTGGTATACCGTTATAGTATTTTGTTATTTTTAGGATACTTGTATTGTACTGTGGTGACAAGTACTGTTCTGGATGATTTCTAGATACTTGTTCCATTTTCATAATTTCAAATTTGAGACACTTCTTGTTAATGATATGTATATTCCTATGGGTCTTACATTCTGTTGTCTACTTGTTTATTATCTTCCACTATTTCATGTTTTTGATTTACGTTGTGATACATTAGTAATGAGGTAATATTATCCCCACTGACTGACCTAGGTCCTTGTTTATAGTCAGTAGCCTCTATCATTTGAAGATATGCACATGAGGCCTTCTGACCAACTAGGCTCGGGGCACTATTTCAGGTGGCATCTGGGTTCGGGACGTTACAAAGTTGTATCAGGGGAGTTTTCTTTTCTTATTTCACTTACTATTTAGTGACATTTGATAGGGATATGAATCAAATAGAGTTTTTTAATAAAATGTGTCTGGGATTAGCTACCCCACTTACAAGGAAAAGAAAAATTACCTTGAATTCAGTTCTGATTTTCTGGATTTTGACTATTATAGTTAATTCAATTTCACCATTGGGCGACACACTTTATTTATTCTATAACTATTGATACAATTTTGGGTTCTATTTCAGTTACAACCCAATGAGATGAGGGTGTGTCATCAATTGCATCATATATGCATTTGTTATAATCACATGCCATGCATTATTTCATTCTATCTAGGATGCATTAGATACTGCATGTTGTTGTGATAGTTGATGTGATAGATGTGACTGATGTTTTGTTAGTTGGGAGAAGTAGATAATGGGGTGACATAATATTTCAATCCAAAAGTAGTATGGGCCCTTATGAATTCGAAAATGACACCCCAGTGAAATGTAAATGTTAAATAAATTTGTTACATGTATGGTTTCAATGGGAAATATGTTCTGTGTTCATGAGGTGTTATGGGACCTCGTGGATTCAAAAATTGGTAAACCCTTGATGGAATTTCTTGAATAACTGAATGTGAAATGAAAACTTGAACTGGTGGATAGATAGTTGATCTAGAATTGGTTTTGAGTGGGAAAGAGGCATAGTTTCTAGTGGTTCATTGGCTGTTCTTTATACAGTCTTAGCTTTAGGAGCAAGATGTGGGATTGACTTGGTTTCTAGGAGGGTTTTGACCTATCCTATGCTTTTGAGATTTGTGCCTTGATGTTGTTATTTCATGAGGCATGCATTGGCCTTATAGAGACATGTCACCATGATGGCCTTAGTGGCATGCCGTGATGGAGGAGATGACAATACTTTAGAGATGATGGGTCATGGGATACTGGTTGATCCTATTATAGTTTCAGATGTGGAACCTGAGGTTTTTCGGGACACAGGTGTTGAGGCACAGTTCTACAAGGGTTTATTTTATTATATAAAGACAATAAAGAGAGTAATGCAAACATTATTGACTACGACTGAGCAAACATGGGTTCTACAGCAGCAGCAGCATCCTATGTTTTCAGGGGATGGTGGACCACATGATGTAGAGCTGTGGCGAGAGACCACATTAGTGATTTTTGATCATCTGGAGACACCTCCAAAAATGGCGTTCAAGTTTGTGACTTACATGCTACGTGGAGCAAAAAATAACTGGTGTGACATTTTTAACCATGTTTATGGGCCATGGAAAATGGGTTGAGATGAATTCCAAACCTACTTCTAAGACTACTTTTACTCAGAGACTCTGAAACCAGAGTGAGATGGTGAGTTTATGCGTCTGAAGCAGGGTGTGATGACAGTTATGGAATATTTAACATGATTTATAGATCTATTGAATTTTATGCCGATGTATCATACAGATGAGCTGTTAAGGGAAAGTCTCTTCAAATAATGTCTCAGACATGCTATTATATCTCAAGTCAATGTGTTCAGGTTTTCTTCTATCACTGAGATTGTGAATCAGGTGTTGATTATAGAGCGAAACTTGAGGGTAGATGGGGGTATAGAATAGGGGAGTGATGTTTCTCACCCCAGTGGATCTACGTATTCAAACCAGAATCACCGTTTTGAGGCTTCTCACAAAATGGGTACTAGTTAGGCTATGTGTTTAGGCCGCTTGGTGTACATCCATCAGTGGGGTAGGTGAGGCCACAAGAAAAATCAGTGCAAATGCAACCCAGTTGAGTTCTAATCTTGTAGAAGTATGGGGAAAATGAAGCAGTTTTTCAAGAACTTCCCTCCAAATATAAGTGGTAGGGGTCAGCTATGAAATCGAGTTCAGGAGTTGGTTCTTTAGCTCCACGCCAAGCTAGTAGATGGAGAAATGCAGGCTGGTCAGTCCAGTGAAGTGGTTGTCGTGGTCGTGGTATCCATACATTGGGTTCTGAGAGACAGTAAGGTGGATCAGCTCAGGGTAGCCAGACAGGCTCACAAGGCTATGGTATAGGTCAGACTTATGTAGTGTAACAGAACTAATAAGAGTAGGATCCCAAATCATATATGGTAAGAGGTATGATCCTAGTGGCTTATACTATTGCATCTACTCTTTTAAATATAGGTTTCTCTCAAAGTTTTATCTTTGCACGACTGGTAAAAATCCATGGGCTTGTGGTTTTTCTTTATGAGTGAATTTTGACATTAGACACACTGTTGGGAGTTAGAACGGGTGATGCACGCCATTGTATAGAGTGTCTCCTTGAGGTTGTATGGTTACACTTCATCTGAGATATTTATGTCCTCGAGATGATGGGCTTTGACGTCATTCTTAGAATGGACTAGATTATGGATTATCGAGTGTACGTTGACTTCTATCGTCGGAGGGTGACCTTCACATCACCAGAAGGTGTGGGGTTTATTCACAAGGATGAAAGGGATGTACAAGTGAGCAGAGCTAGACCTGTTCATTGTGGTATGCGTAGGATGACATCCCAGATTGCTAGTTTGTTTCTGAATGATCAGGTAGTGGGTCTAGCAGACTTTCCTCTAGTGGTAGAGTGCTTCAGGGAAGTCTTTACTGACGACTTTTATAGTTTACCTCCTAAGAGAGAGGTGGATTTCTCCATTGAGCTAGTTCCACAATCTGTGTTGGTATCCATTCCTCCTTACAGTATGTCTAATATGGATTTGCAGTAGCTCAAGAGGTAGCTATAAGATATGAAAGATAATGGGTTTATCATACCAAGTACACCTCTGTGGGGTTCTCCGGTCCTTTTTGTGTAAAAGATGGAAGTAACTATTAGGCTATGCATGGACTATCATAAACTGAACTAGCTAAAAATTAAAAATAGATATTATTTTCCACAGATAGAGGACATGTTTGATCATCTTTAGGGAGCTCATGTTTTCTTAAAGATCGACTTGAGGTTAGGATATCACCAAGTGCATGTTCGACCTACAGACATACCTCGTACAACCTTTCATATCAGGTATGGGTTATATGATTATTTGATTATGTCATTCAGTCTCACGAACGTGCCAACAATTTTCATGGCGCTGATGAATTGAGTTTTCTTTCCTTTCTTGGATTCTTTTGTGGTGGTTTTTGTGGAAGATATCTTAGTTTATTCTCACAATCGACATGACCATGTCAACCATCTTAAGATCATTTTTAATACACTGAGAGAGAAAATGTTATATGATAAGCTCGCAAAGTGCCACTTTTGGATGGATAAAATTCACTTCATTGGTCACATCATCTCAGAGACAGGAGTGTTAGTGGACCTAGAGAAGGTGAGAGTTGTAGTTTCCTAAGAACAACCTAAGAAAGTTTTTTCAAACAGAGTTTATTGGGGAAATATAGTTACTATAGTAGTTTTATATAATACTTCTCAAACATAGCAGTTCCATTGATGAGCTTTACTAAGAAGGGTGTGAAGTTTTTGTGGTCAGAGTATTGTGAGATAGCCTTTTAGGATTTGAAAGGGTGGTTGACATCATCACTATTCCGGATACTTACAGAGCAGGGAAAGAGAAATACAATGTATTGTGATGCTTTAGGTTTTGGGTTGGGGGCAGTGTTGATGTAGGGAGATCATGTTTTGGTGTATGGGTCATGACAGTTGATACCTCATGAGAGGAATTACTCTATTCATAATCTCAAGTTAGCATCATTTGTTCATGAGTTTCACTGTTAGAGGCACTACTTACTGGGAGAGCCTTTTTTGGTGTACACAGACCATAAAATCCTCAAATATATCTTTACATAGCGTGATCTAAATTTGAGGTAGTTATGGTTCGTGGAGTACCTACAGTCCTTTGACTCTAATCTTTCCTATATTCCTGGTAAGGGAAATGCAGTGGACAATGCACTGAGTAAGAGTACTCAGATACAGGAAGTGAAGTGGGATAGTAGTGGGTGGCACTTTATGGTGTTATTTTATAAGATTCATCTAGAGGATCTTGACAGATAGGGTTAGACTTTTATATCACCATTAGTTGTGATCTATACCCTACTGAATAGAGTTAGGATAAGGTAGCTATCATATTCAGAAGGCCTAGTTCTATAGGAAGGTTTAGTAGATGAGGACCCTTCTCCTAGTTAGATGGTATGTGATGATGTGATATTTTTTATCCATGGATGTGTCTGGTTTCCAATGGATATATGCAAGGAGGTGATACGGGAGATTCATAATACAACTTGGGTAGTTCACCTCGGAGTCACCATGATGTACCATAACTTATGATGTCAGTATTGGTGGCCGATAATGAAAAGGGAGGTAGCTGGTTTTGTTATGAGGTGTTCCACCTATCATAAGGTGAAGGCAGAACATCAGCAACCAGTTAGGCTTTTATAGCAGTTTCCTATCTTGGATTGGAAATGGGATGATGTCGTGATTTATTTCAGGACATTTTTTCTATGTTCTCCTCGATGTAATTATCTTTTGTAGTTTTTTTTATAGTATTATGAAGGTCGCACACTTATTGCTGATCAATGATACCTTCAGTGTTGATGATCTTGGAAAGTTGTACATACGAGGGGTGGTACGAATTCATGGGGTCCCACGCACTATCATTTCAGACACAGACACCCTCTTTATATATCATTTCTGGCCGAGTTTTCAGAGGGTTCTAGGTACATAGGTGCTTCTGAGCACAGCATACCACCATTAGACTGATGTCCAGTCAAAGCGTACAATACAGGTGTTAGAGAAAATGTTGATACCATGTGTCCTAGATTTTGGGGGATCTTGGTAGATTCACATTCCCATAGTTGATTCCACCCACAATAATATTTATTAGGAAACGATTAAGAAGGAACCATATGAGGCTTTATATAGTAGGATATCATGTTCTCTCCTATGATAGATAGAGGCAGGAGAGGTAGTTATACTGGAACTGCGTCTCGTGCAGGAGACATTTGGGAAGGTCCAAATGATTCAGAAGCAGATGGATATGGCACAGTCTCACCAGAAGTCATACACTGATCAACATAGATGACCTCTAAATTTTGAGGTCATGGATCAGGTTTTCTTGTGTGTTTAACCGAGGTTGGGACACAAGCATTTTATGAGACAGGGTAAACTTTCACCAAGATATGTTGGGTCGTTTTAGATTTAGAGTGAGTCGGGTCGGTTTCCTATCGGTTGTAGTTACCTCAAAGGCACTGATCCATGAACAATGTCTTCTATGTATCTCATCTATGGCACTATCACTAAGACCCGTCTAATGTTTTTCTACTCAAGGAGGATGAGCTTCTGGTTGATGCCTCCTTTTAGGAGAATATGATTCATATTGTTGACTAAAGCATGAAGGTTCTCTGAGTCCAGTCAGTTCCTCTAGTACTAGTGCTATGGAAGTGCGACCATTTATAGGATGAGACTTGGGAGAGTTAGGATGATGTATATGCTTAGTGGCCAGATTTTTTCTCGGACGAATCTTAACCACCCTTTAAGGAGCAATTTGGGGATGAATTGATATATAGAGGGAAGATTGTAAGACAACTGTTTTTCATATGAGGTGTGGATCCTTTTTTTTGTTTAAATTATTTACTATGGCCTTTTGTGACTGCTTAACTTGATCACGTATGTTTTGGAGGCGTCTAGGGATTTTTCAAGGCTTGGAAACAAGTTTCAAGATGAAAATGACCTCGCACACTATTTTTTCACGGTTATTATAAACCATGCAAGATGTATTAAATGTCTTAGGTTCTTAATAGACAATTTCACATGGTTACTATGTGGTTAGTCAGACCATTCGGGGTAACCATGTGAAGTCCCCCTTTCAAAATAGTGAGGTGTGAATGGTTTCAACATGATTTAAAAAACAATGCAGGTAAACCATGCGACCATGGTTTGTTCTTTTTAAAATTTTAAATTAAAAATATTTTCTTTTTGTAAACCCAATTTGGGTTTTTCTTCTTCTATGGACAGCAGTCCTCTGGAGGTCTCCCTTTAGGCACCTAATATAAGACTCAAGCCAGAGTCTCTACATGACCTCTATTTCAATTTTCGTTTGCCTCATTGGATCCCCAATGGTAATTCTTTGATTCCTTTTAGTCATTTTTTATTCTTTGTAATAATGACTGCACTATTTGGATTTAGGCTCATATTCCCTAATATTATTTTTTTCATCTATTCTTGAAATTTCTTCTAAACCAGGATGAATCAAGACTTGATACAAGAAAAGTTATCTATTACTAGTGAAAGTTACGTGGTCTATACCTTTTTTAAGCTTTTATTAGTGTTTTTATGGGTTCTTTTCCTTTTCGCCATCCATTAGACTTTTTGGTGATGTCTCATTTTTGAGATAGTTGCTTTTAATAACTGTAGTTGGACCTAGGCAGGTTAACCATAGGTTATGTTTAGGTGTTTTTGTAGTTGTTTCTCTTTTCAAAGTCACCCGAGGGGTGTGCCTTAAAGTAATATATTTTATATTCTAGTTTTAACCACCCATGGGGTGTGTTCTTGTTCTTTCGTAGTTAGACAAATCCCCTTAATACCTTGATAGATTGAGTAGCTTGCTTAAGAGATGTACTTCCTCCTTGCTTAATGAATACCTTGTTATTCCTTGTCTATTTTGATATTTTGTCATGTTAAATGGATGATATAGGTGGGTATACCAATATAAAATGGTTAATGGACAATATTGGTAGGTATACCTATATGAAAATTCTAATGGTATGTTAAATAAATTATATGGGAGGGTAGGCCCATATGCTTGGTAAATGATAAATGGTTTTCATGAGTGGGTATACTCATGGCTTGTACATATTGATGTGAGTGGGTATACTCACATGTTAATGAATGTTAATTTTGAATTATTGAATTAATGGTTTGATAGATTTCTTGGACTACTCTCCATAGATCTATAACATGGTAGTGGATGCCTTGGGTTGACTCTCCACCTTGGGTCTTGATTCCATGTGATGCCTCGAGACTTTCTGTTATGTGGATCCAATTTTCTTAGTCTCATGTAGGACTTTCTATTGAAATGCTCCTAAGACCCCAACCAGGGTCTAACCGACATTCCAACTGGGATTACCATGGGAATTGATGGGATGCCTTGGACAAGATCCTTGGATCAAGCCCTCCATGGTCTAGATATATTACTTGTATAACTTATTCTGCTGACACCCTAGATCATGACCTTGTGGTCTATACTTAACTATACGGCAAGGTCGTGGGATGTTTGAATTCACTATACAGTGTGGTCGTGGGATACTTGACTTCTTTATACAGTATGGTCGTGACTTTATTGTTTACTTTGTTATAGTTGCCTTGTTAGGAGATGACTCTCTTTTCTGGGTATCCTTGAGGTATGTTTGGTTATACTTGTTATAGTATAATTATGTCATGGGCATATGAACCTACTTACTAGTTGTTTAAACTTACTACCACCTTTAAAGAATTGTTGTTAGAACAGTAGAGACCCAGGTGGTTGCCTACTAGGATGTTAATCTCGTACCCTGTTTGGGCCTCCATGGGGACCCAAATATATTATATGGTTATAGGTGATGATAGGGACAAGAGACCTAGTACAGGTTGTTGATTGTGTCTTTAGAGTAGGGGAGTATAAGACCAAGTTGAGGCTTGTGTTACTGGGATATATTTTTGGTCTTTTGTTCTTTTTGGGATACTTGTATTGTACTGTCTTTCTATGTACTATTCTGACTAATTTCTAGATACTGGTACCAGTTGCATCATTTTTTATATGATTCACTTGTTATTATAGATATCTATATTATCGCTAGTCTTAATTTCTATTGTATGGTTATTTATTCTCTTCCTCTATTGTATGTTTTTGAATTTCGATGTGATACTCTGGTAATGAGGGCATAGTCTCCCCACTGACTCACTTAGGCCCTCACTGGTAGTCGGAAGCCTCTAGAGTTTGGGGAGATACGCTTGAGGCCTTATAACCAACTGGGCTCGGGGCACCATTTCAGGTGGCATCAACATTCGGGACATTACAATAGGATTTAGCATGCCTTCTTTCCATGATAGATGCAAAATAAATAGAGATGAATTTATTTGGAAATTAATTTTTCTGTCAATATTAAATTATTTATGATGTATAAAAAATAAGTTAAAAATAAATTTTCATTCAAAATAAATTTGTATGGATATTTATACATCAATAGTTCTCTTAAAAGTAGGATTTCATTTACAATGAAAAATTATCCTACAAAATTATTCTAAAATATCACATTAAATGCAACAGATATATCATTTGTTGTAAATGTACATCACTAATAATCATTGAAAGGGTCAAAAAAGAAAAAATTATTTATAATGGGTTATCTTTCAATCATAAATATCTTTCATAAAAAGATACCATGAAATGCATATAATAGTTACAGAGGGACTAACTAGGATGAATTTTTTTTAGGTCCACAAGGTTGAATACCCTAAGAGGGGGGGGGGGGGGCGAATCAGCATATGACTAATTTAAAATTAAAGCATGTTCTGATCTTGTTTCACTATTAAGAAAAACACTCTTCTCCCTCTTTCCCATTGCACAATATAAACAGAAATTAAAGCATGCCCAGGACACATCAATTTTTACTTGGTTCACCCTCACTGGCCTACGTCCAAGGAGCATACACCAACAATGTGCCGATGTAACAAATACACTATAAGCACACTGCTATTTACAAGGTTCGGGTTAGATCACTTCTATGCCCAGACTCACTGCCTTTACAAGGTTTAGGGTCAGCTCACTTCTTTCCCAAGGGCCACTCCCTTTTTCTCTCTCTGGCTCACTACTAGTGGAGAGGATCACCTTCTTCCTCTTCCTTTGCCTACTACTTTAGAAAGGATCCACTCATAGTTTATAGACCTATAGGTCTCCTCATTATCACTAATGAATACATCCTCTTTTATATATGGATGCTCTATTGAAGTCCAACTTTCACCCGTAGATGAATCTCACTTTGCACCGTAGGTATCGGCCAATATTCTAGCTTTCATGCAGCCTAGAATCACTACTGTGAATCAACCTTACCTGGCTCCCTTATCTAAGTCGGCGCACAAGTCTCGGTGCGCAAGTTACAACTGGTGCGCAAGTTAGAACTGGCACGCAAGTCCACCTCAACCACTTGCGTGAAACAAGCTTCTCCAACTCCAAACTTGTGCGACTCACACCCTTTTACGCCCAATCCGATATTGGCGTACAACCAAAAACTTTCTTGCTTCTTCAAATCTGGCTTGCAAGTCCACCTCAACCACTTGCGTGACTCCTTATTCTACCACTCTAAACTTGGGCGACTCACTTCCTTCCTCTCCCAAACCACCTTAGGAATGCAACTATCACCTGGTGCACAACTTTTACTTGCGCGACCACACACCACATGCACGAACACCACACCTCCACGACAGGAGCTCTGATTTTTCTAAGTGTTGAACTCATCATCGAATGAGAAGGGGTTGACCTCTATTTATAGGCATTTGGATACCCTACGTGACAGAGTTCTAGTCTCCTCTCAACGTGCAATTTTCAACGTGCAAGTCTCTGCCACGCAAGTCACTTATGCGACCAACCCTAAAACTTCGGCGCCCCTTATCCCTTTGCCATATTTTGATGTTCTGAACTTGAAAAACATTAGGTGCTCAAGTTTCATCTCCTTCAAGTACATGGCATGCAAGTCCCTTTGCCAAAAACCACTTTTCTTCATTTGTTGATTTTCAGGCCCAAAAAATTGGCAAACACTGGAAAACGGTGCCACCTTGTATCTGCTCTTTTTGTACCGCCTCCAGATCATCCATTACTTTGTCGACATTCTTGAATAAAACATGGATCATTTACCATAGCCCTTGAACTCAACATGCCACCATAAAATCCCCTTTGTCAACAAATTTTTATGCCATGATTTTCTTTGTTAACAATCACAACACAGATGTCCACTTTGTCAAAAAACACAATCACCTCAAAAATGATTCAATGATACCTTGAGGGATTTTTTACCAACAATTTTCATCCATCACAATGTTTCTTCACAAATAATGTCATTATAAGTATTTTCCACACCCAATACTCTTTCATTCTACTTTATTAAATTTTTCTTTCTATAAATTTAAAATTTAGGATCTGTAATTAAAGAAGTTAAGTTAAGGTTTTATAAAGCTTTCAAAGGTATAATTTTTTTTATATTTTTATTATTATTTGTTTTTAACTATTTTTGTAAATCTAAAAGTTATTTTCCATGATTTTTAATAGAAAATTTATTTTTTATATATAAATTTTTGGAGTTTTGTATTAATAAAAAATAGTAAATAATATAACAAAATAAAGAAAAAATTAATATTAAAAATATTATTTTAATTGTTTATATTTTTTAGTAAGTAGTAATTAATAAAATTAATTAAGTATTTTATTTGTTAAATATTAATAAAAAATAAATAAATTATTAATTAGTTAAATTAAGTAAGAATTTAATTAAATTAGTTAATTTTAATTAATTATCAATTAATTAAAAAGTATTAGTGAAATTTGGTATGAATAATTAGTTAATAATAAATATTAACTATGTATTAACATTAATTAATTAGTAAAATTAATTATTAAAATTTAATTAATTAATTAATCTTTTATTTAATAAAAATAATTATAAATCCAATATAATGTTAATAAAAATATCTCAATGTTAATAAAAAATACTTTCATTAATTAATCATTACAAAAAATAATTTAATATTTATTAAGAAGTTATTAAGAATAATTACTTATTTTAATTTTTAAAATTTATTAGTAAAGCTAAAAGATAATTAATTGGTAAATAAACTACATAATAAAAGTAATAAGAAAACCTCGGTTAGTAAATATAATTAAAAATAATCATTATTTCTGTAAAATTTATTCTTAACTAATAAAAAATTATTAATTAGAAAATTTATTTTTCATTATTCATAGATTTTTGTCTGGAATAAAATTATGTGACTAATGTTCGAAAAATAATGGATAGATAAAATAGACATCAATGTTTATTATATAACGGTCATATAATTTGTAATCAAAAAAATATTTCATATAAATGTTTTTTGTGTAGAGGGTGTTGATACCTTTCTTGAATTTTCATCATAAAAAATAATCATTATTTTTTATGTTTTGATAGGTTTCATTACAGTAATTATGATCTTGTGATATATGAATCATTTTTCATTGTTATGGGTCATCTATTTTGTTTTTTTTTTCAATCAAATTATATTTTTTAGTATGAACATGATAAACTACATTAAGAAATAAGTTAAGAGGTTTTTATTAAAAATTCACACACAATTTTGGAATTTAGTATATGATGATATTGGTTCTACTTTTCAACAAATTAAAATTTTTGACTAATTGGGTGATTTTAAACTATGAATCAACTCTATTTTATAATTTGTTGAAATTTTCAAATATTATTTATATCATCAATGAATGTTTACTAAATTATAGGAAATTAAAAAAAAATTAAAAAATTTGATTTTGTAATATATTATAGTTGTTTTAATTGATTTCTTGAATTTGTTATTTTTTTTGAAACGAATACATTGCAAAATTTGAAATTAGAAATAAATTGAATAATTTTGATCTTAATTATCATATGATTCGTGAATATTGTTCAAATGATTATAACTTTTGTTATTTTGGTTGTGAATTTTTAATCAATTTTATAACTTTTATCTAGTCAAGATACCAAGTTCAACAATATATAACAAATAAAATTATTATTTTTAAATAGTTAATATATTTTATAATTAATCCAAAACTGAAACAATAATTTATCTCATAGAAAAAAATTATTTCTATTATAGAATCAATTCAATGTTTCTATTATCATTAGATTAAATTATCAATTTAATGGTGATTCATTGAAATATTTTGACCAATTTCATCCATATTTTTCATCAAAATATCATAATGTTTATTTTGGTATTTTAATACATTTTTTTATCCTTTTGAGTTTTATGAGTGTCAGCATTCTTATTAGCCGGTTTTAAAAAATCTTTTAGACTTAAAAACAATTATATTTGTGAAGGATTCATATATATATATATATATATTACATTATTAATTACTGTCGATCCAAAAAAAATGTTGAAATTATTTTTACACCATTGATTAATGAGATGAAATTATTATGGAGTGATGGTATAACTATATGTGTTATAATTCCATAAAAAATCATTAAAAGTGTTATTGTAATAGAAATTTAATTATTTTATAGTCTATGTTTTTTTATCTAGATATAGTACTCTTGGTATTAAATCATGTTCATACTATGTGGGTGATAGTAAACATTTCTTTTTTACTTATAGATGATAAAATTATTTTTTACTATTAACATATTTTTCTTCTAGTCGATCATACCATTCCTATATATATATATATCATTTTAAAAATAATATAATTGAAAGAGATAAACCTTAACCAATGCTATATATAATTTAGTTAGAAAATATTGTTTGAACATTACTTGCTAATATATTAAGGCTAACTATAAATTAATTGAAAATGGTTTATTTTAAGATATATCATAATTGAAAAAAATGAAGTATCTTTAGGACTTATAAAATTAGTTTTATTTTTTAGTCCATAACATAATTGATGTAATATACATTGAGAATTTTTTTTTTCATAAAATATTTTATATCATGTTAGACATACCAAGGAGTATTAATGACATTCTTATGTCACATTTAGATCATGAAAATATTTATAGCAATACAAAATTTCAATTATTTAAAAATGAAATATCACAAAGTTTATAGAATCCAAAAGAATCATATTAATTGATAAAATGATATCAGTAATTATTCTATTAATAAATTTAAAATTTAAGTTCATCATATGTATATTAATCAAATTTTTAACGTTGTGTAAATATTATCCATATCACTAGGTTAAAAAGTAATGAAAATCCATATTTAGTTAATATATTGTTTTATATTTGTCATTGAGGGTATGTTTATCGATAGTATTGGATATGTTGATGAAAATATTATGTTTTCAATGATATTTATGTTACAACATCATTCTATTAATTTTTTGTAAGTTACAAGAAGTGATTGTTGTTTGATTTTGTAATCTGAAAAAACAACTTCAACCATTTTTTCTTAAATGGATCCTTTAATAATACATTTCCAATATAAAGTAAAATTCATATGTCTTGTACAATTTCAAACAACTAACCCATTTCAGAGATTTATACAAAAATTAAATAAGTTATATAAAAAAGGAATTCATTGAAGTAGTAATTTCATAGGTATATTTATAGGAGGAAGTTACAAATTTTTTCCCATATTATATTCATTCTTAATATGCTTCAAAACATAATAGACTTGCTTCATGATGATAAAAAAACTAATGGTGACCCATGTAATTTATTATTAGTATTAAATTAATTTGGAATTGGTTTTGGTTGTGTACATTTACAATGGATTTCATATAAGGAACAATAATGATCTCGTATATATGTTATACTAAAATTTGGGGAAAAAGGTGCTTTATATAGTAGGTGGTGAAATTACTTTTTTTCACTATTAATATTTTTGAAAATATATTTTTTATTTTTCATTGATTATACAATGGTCTAATTAAGAAAATAATTCCAAAACCCACTCCATCCACTCCCTACGAATGTTGGCTTCATTATTTTTTATTATGATTTGAGATATTGATTACTTAAACATAATAAATCAATATAAAATTTATTATAATGATAATAATTATAATTTTTTAGGTTTGGTAATATATTAATAGAATTAATTGTCAATTATTTTCATTAAATAAGACAACATCTAAATTGATCAAATGTTTTAATGGTCCTGTGGTTAATAATTTTCAATTTAATATAAACATCTATGGAGAGTTAAAGATATCAATGAATAATGATGCTTATTTAAAAGGTTTTCAGTAAAAATAAAAATAATTGGGATTTTATGGAGTACTTGAGGAAATAATCAAGTTATATTATCTAGGAAAAACTAATCCTAAAGGATAAGTTTCATTGGTTTGATGTTAATAGAGGGTTTCATATTCATCCATGACATTGAGCTATTAGAAACATAAATTTTATCTTTCATCATATAAACCATTTATATTTTCATTCAAATTACATAATTTTTATTATGTGAATTACTATACTTATATGAGATACTAAATTGATTTATGGAGTGTAATAAAAATAAAATATCAAGAATATTGGTTTATTGACAATGAAAGAATTTTTTTAGTGTTAAAAAAATTTAAAATTTTCTCAGAGGTGAACACATATCATTCTCGTAATGATTCTGATATCACTGATAAGACTTTTTATTTATGGGGTGAAGATGATTAACTTACAAACCAACTATGTATTAATGAATATAAAATAATGTAAACTAATTATGATATAGATATCATGAAAATTAATGTTGATCAAGAAGAAGATGAAGATGGTGAATGTTAAGAAAATGTTAATGATGATGGTGAATGGTTTATTTTATGAAATTATTCATTTATTTTAAATTTTTTTATATAATTTTTTAATTGATAATGTTTAATATTATTTACATTTTATGTATTGGATGTCATGATATGACTATGATAATCATTCTCACAACATGACTAAGGATACCTTACCCAATAATGACCCCTTGTTTCTCCATAAGATCTATATGGTGGTGATGATACTATTTGATCATCTACGAGGGATTGTGGCCATGTAAAACTGATTATTTAAAACCCTATTCATAATTGGTACTTATCTCCAAATTTAAATCAACTGGAAGTAATATTAATTGATATTTTTTTTAAAATTATCAATTAATAATTTCATCAATAATATGTTTGAATATAATTTTTAAATTTATTTTCTTACTTTTTTTGTATCTGGTTGTTGGTCAGGAATTTGTAATACTGAAGAATTATTTTTCTACTCCCCTTTTTCCATGATATTAGTTTCTTATCAATATATATCATTGGATATTCTATAATTTTTTTATGTGAAAATAAATTTTGATTATTATTTCCATTAAAATCTATTTAACTTATAATATAATTCTGCTGATTATTAATTGGGTCTATAGTATCCAACCATGGACTCTATGAGACCCTCCATAAATTATACATTGGATACATTCATGAATAATTATTTTTATATGTTTTAATATAATATTTAGAGTAGATCTATGTGAAGTGTTTTTATGGCTATTTTTTATAGATCTTTTATGGATAATAAACCCAACTAAATTCTTCCACAAGCTTGAGAGTGGTTATTCATCTACTAGATAAGAAAATTTATTTATAGGAGATCATATACATGTCAACATAGTTGATCAATATTATATGATAATTATAGAGGTTGTATTCATACCTTTTGTATATGTAATCAGTTGATGTTATATAACATTGATTGTTACTTATTAATTATTCTTTAAATATATTAAAATTTTAAAAGAAAATATTAATTTATGCAATATGTGATTGGTCTTATATTATGGAATTCTATTTGTAAATATGATATATAAAAGTCATAATATAGAATAAATTTTTGGTAAGATATAACGAAATATTTTGATTTTTATATTATTATTATTTTAGAATTTGTAAATCTACATTACTTTTTATTTATTCATTTATTTATTATTATTTCATTATTAAACTTTTTTATGAGATATATGAGTTTGGAAATTTCATGTGGGAGACCAAGTATGAGACCTGGTGTAGGTAGGATCATGGATAGAGCTAAACTTATTCACACTTTGATGAGGAGGTGCAGATTTGGGAAACTAATAATTTGAAAGTTCAGGTGATCAGTATTGGTTCACAATCAACACTGACCAACTCTTATGGTTTTCTAGTGATTACATCAATGATAACCTTAAATGGAATTCATGTAGTGTCATACTTATTCACTGCATAGTATGAGGACAGGATTATATCTCATGATAATACCATTCAATGGTTGATTAAATAGTAATAAAAATAACAACATCAACACTTATAGTGGAATAAAGAAATTATTGAGTAAATTTAATGATAAGAATCAAGTTTAGGGATAGAGTTTCCTCTTCTATAGTCACATAACAATAATTCCATACACCCTTCCCCTCACCTTCCTCTAAGGAGTGATTTTATATAAATTGTTTTCATAATATTATTTGTTAATAACTTTATAAAATAAATATATAGTTATAGTTTTTATTTTAATTTTCATTTTTATTTTTAAAAGAATTGATTCTTTGGAAGAAGATTAAAAAATAGAATTAAAAAAAAAATCTATAGATTTTTTTGTATAGAAATTTAATCTTTGTAACATGAATATCCATCATAAATAGTTCAATGTAATTTTTTTCATAACTCCTTTGAAAATACTATATTACTTTCCTTTTTTCAAAGAGTATTGATCACTATTTTTTTCAAGGGAGGTTTTTTTGTGATGGATATTCACATATACTTCCCCTATAAATAGTAATTGTATTATTAGATCATAAAAAACACAATTTCAACAAGATTTTGTGTATTTAAATATTTACAATAGATATCCATCAAAGATAAGTAATAGTCATAAAATTAATACTTATTGTGATGAAATATATTTCTCTAAATTTATTAATATAACTATAGTAGAATTAATAATATGGTCCCTTAGTCAAAACATATATGATACAGAATTAATGTAAATAAAATGGCCTCCCACCAAATTTATTATTCAAATACTATTTAATCATTAACCTCTGATATACTTCTCATCTCAATCCATACACACAACTCAAATATAATACTTATGTTTAAAAATAAAAATGGTTTTATAACCATGTACTTTAAAACCCATCTCATGTTTGAAAATAGTGCTATGTTCAATAACCTAGAAAAATTCCCTTACTCTCATCGACTCATTATGTGCTTGTGATCAACTAGATACATGTGAATTTTTTTGGAGAGTGTAACTCAACCCAATTGAAACTATAAACCATGAAATATCATGAAAATTTATACATGTTTTCCATCATGAAAAAAAATACATACACCTCAAAGACTCACACTAGTGAAATCCAACTCTGGCCAAGTCCTACTTATCTGTAATCTATGAATATTATACCCTCTTGTCCTAATTATATATACCACATGGTTACTCAATCCTCATTAAATGGTATCATCAAGAGGTCCCACCATATCAATAAATATTTTGTCATAAAACTATACACAGACCATCTATCATCTCACAACCACTCAATAATAAAAAACAAAATTTCAAGGTAAGTAATTGTCAAATAAATAAATATAAAAAGGATCAATAAATTATGGTCTAATAATTAATAAAAACTAAAAAAATATAATATAAACCAAAAAGATACTTAAAAAGGTTTCAATGAATTAAATGTAATCTCAACCATAATACCATGATAAAAATGAGAAAAATAAATATTGGGTTCTAACCACATTAAATAGAAATATTACATCTCATGTGCTTCCCCATTTCATCTCATTTGTCCACTCCAAATTTATTTAAAGACTATATAAAAATAATATCTAGATCTACTCTATATATCATTAGTTTTCTTAGTGGTTTGATCCCATCCCAATATGATAATTTTATTTAGAGGAAAGAATGTAGAGAAAGAGATCATGGAGTTCTAAAGTAGTAGATCACAAGGAAGTCTTGATGATTTATATTGCTAAAATTCAAGGGAATGGATCCTATAGTACAAAAAAGTTGGAAAGTGTAAATTTAATTTCCTTTTAAATCTAAAATGACATATACTTTATTTCACTCACACCATGTGTGTTGAATATCGACACTAGTATCAATCAATCCTCTACATTATCTAACTAAATAATTGATTGACCAATGATAGTATGATATTGAAAAGACTAATATTTAAAATACTGTAAATGAGAGTCTCATTGAGAATTTCTCATGATTTTTCAATGAAAGAATCATATTCCCCTAGAAGGCATTGAAGGATAAAATCACCAATCCCTTAGAATCAGGGATGAGTCCATCACCTAGAATATTACCAAAATAATATGTTCAATTACTATCATGCTTAAACCCCATATTTTTTCCTTTCTTAAAAATCTGGTGACTCTAAGATGTAGATACTTTAACAAACTAGAGTTATTAAAAATAGAAATGGTTATTCAAATAGGAGGATAATCTCATGTGCTATGAATACAATTCACTAATAATAATCATAAATTTAGATTTCAAGTGTACTAAGATAACCTAACATCCCTTGTGTTTGATCTCATTATGTGATTCCTATAAAACCCAACACCCCACAATTAACTCAATGTTTTTATCCCAGAATTTATTGGTGGAAACATCCATTTTGAGGAAATATATAGTGAAAAATTAATTTAAAAACTTATAATGATGGAAATGCCTAAATAGCCTATATGGAGTAAAACAAACATGAAAATTTACTTTTTAAGAAGATATAATCTTTAATTCTCTTTGTTGGTATGAAAGCAGAAAATATTGATTCATATTAATAATAATTACCTTAAATTGTGTGAGGTTTTCATAGGGGATAGTTTTGTACCTAATTCGCCAAACTAGGAAACTAAATCAAGTTGGGATATTTTCCCCTATAACGCCATAGGCTAAGGGTACAAACCCTACTATCCATTTATGATATGCCAGTATTCAGAAGTAGTAATCTTAATGGAGCTCAATGGAGTGAAAAAACAGTTATTAGAATCAATTTATTTCGTTATAGATTTAATAAAGGATTTTTGATCTTCATTAAACAAAACATTGGGTATTATTACATGATCCATGTCCTCTAAAAATTATATATTGGGGTTTGAAATTGTATGGAAGAAGAGTTGTTTTCCTGAGAAATTATTTTCCTAGAAGGAAATCTCCATGTGACCATTAATCAATTATGAATTCTCAAGGAGATTATAAACATTATAAGGAGGTTATGACATATGGTGGATTCTATGGTACAAATAGTGTGTAAATCCATTGGAATACTTTATACAAGGCCTTAAAGAATATTGACCATGTAGAATGATCATCTAGTGTGTAATAATCCATGTTACACTACATGAATTTCATACATTTGTCAAACTTCATAATGATGATGTCTCTTTCATCGATTGGGTTTTATAGGAATTTCCAACTAACACAGCGGAAACTTACATCATGGATAGAGTCCCATAAATGTTCATTAATGGTATTTTTAATGGTTTTGATGATAGTTTTAGAGGTTCAAATAAAAACTAAAATGTTCTTGGTCATAGAAGTGATAAAAATTAGAGTGATTCTACCTATAAAATTCACAAATAAACTTTTATAGTTAGAAATGTGACTTTTGATTCATTATACTAAATCATACAAAAGATTTATAAGGATTTAAAAAGTATACAGTAGGGTTTCATGGTAGGTTATATCAAGAGAACTGCTAGAAAAAAATAGTAAATATTTCTAAGAGATGAGATCAACAATTATAGAATATTCCTAAGAAAATCACATTTATTTTATTAGTAATAATTCATTTTCCACTTCTCAAACTCTAGGTATTTATAATTTCCAAAAAATTAAAATATATTGATGCCTAACATTATGGAAGAATAATATATCATCTATGAAAAAATATGTGACAAGCCTGTGAAACTAGATTTTCCTATGAAAGTAAGGATTTCTCTATTAAAAATATCCATTATGATGTTCCTACATATCATGTTATGGTACAAGTTGGAGATACTAGATGTAAGTAGTTTACATTTTAAAAAAACATGAGTTTAATTGAATAACATTAACTTATTTCCCATATGTGACATCAATAGACATGGAGAGGAGTCTCTGTGAAAGAGAAGGTCAAACAACCATTTAGAGAATATATATTGTCTAATTTTTTTCATGTTCTATTATATTCCATCATATACTTTTTTTTTATCAATTTTCATTATGATGTTAGTAATAATAGTTTCATATTATAGTTAGTCATCATCTCTTATTCTGGATTTATAGAACCATTAATTCTTTTACCCTTATCAAGTACACGTTTATATTCTGAAACAAGGTTGGTTTCTTATAGTTTAAATCATAAAATTAAATATTTGAGCAATTTTTTTTAAGAAAAATGAAAAAAATTTATGGGATAATATTTTTGAAAGGAGATAATATTCTTCACTTTAGAGATGATAATAAGGGTAGTAGAACTAGATGATATGGGGATATAATATTCTAAACTATAGTCTATCGTATCCTCGATAACCTTGTATTTAATGATGTCTCATTCCATGATTTATAAATAACTTCGGATTCCTTTAAAAGTAAGTGAATTGTATAGTTTTTGGTTAGTGATGGCCTTCTTAATATTTTCCTTCATGGGTGTAAATTGCCTAAAATAATTGAAATGATCATTGATGTAAAGAGGGATTATTTTCAAGAAACTATAATCCTTTCCAACCATGTGATAACATATAATTTTATCAAAATATAGGCAAGTTTGAAAATTAGATAATTGAGAGATAGCCAAAGGACCTTCCACTTTGTCTTTACTAGTGAAGGAAATACCTAAGAGAAACTTATTTCTTTTCCACATAACCTAGAATTATTTAATCCATGCATGAAATTAATTGTTATTATTATCTACAATTTTAATACATAGTTCTCTATACATCTCTGGAGAAATTTTTTCTTACTCTAGTAACCACTATGTCAATATCTTTGGTTTTTTTATAATTTTAAAATGTTTGATATAACCCATATTTCATTTAAACCAATATTAATTTGGTTAATATAAAATATCATAAATTCAATGAGGAAGTGGTGATTGGGACAGTTGGCCTCCCATTCTATTATAATTCTCTTTATATGCATTTGTATTTTTAAAATATGTACCAAGAGTAACTAGGGATGGGTAATATCCAAGTGTCCTTTACTAATTGTATAAAATCCTTATCATGTGTCAAAATATTAAATATAAATCAATGACGATTTCATCCAAAACTATTTTTTAGGCTAGAAAGAAAGGGTGAATGGTTGGAAAAGAGTATTTCAATATGGGTGACAAAGGAACATGGGAAGTTAGAGATCTTTGGGAGGTTAAATAAGCATTGATCAAGCTGACACTAAATCCTCTAGTTACCCTATTTTACATTACCCCGACTAAATTTTTCGACATAATATATGTGGTCCAAAATATTATTTTATAAAATAAAAAAATTTAAATCATTTATATATTTTTTAGGAATACTTGTTACATACTTTATTTTCATCCTTGTTAAGTATTTTGTTAAATTCATCACCAACAAAGTAACTATGAGGGCATGGATCCAATAATACAATAGAACTGAATGACTACAACACACTAATCCCTCAAATAATATACAACATCATCATTAAAAACTGGTTTTCATGATCATGGTATTATCATAAGTATAACAATATAGGATATAGGTCTGATATATCAAAATTATCTATGAATCCCCTCTAAATCATCTACCACCATATTTCTTAAATCATCTTCTACTATAATTCTATGTTTTAATGATTGGGAGGAAGATCATAACTAACATGAGTATAAAATAAACTAGGGAAAACAAACTATGAATGTGACCTTGTATAAAAATTATCACTCTTCTCGATCTCAAATAGAAGTATGAGGTTGTCCTTAAAATCATTTATCATAGGGGTTTGTCCCAGTCAAGGAGTCCATCACCCCACAATGATACCTCATAAGCTATGTTCTTTGTATTTGTTTCTTATACCAACAATATACCAAAATAACTAAAGAGTAAAATCAATCACCTTTTATAATTATCACTATAGAGGGACCCCAACCACCTAATACTCTCATGTATCTATCCACATTAATCATCATCATGGAACTAGTCCTACTTCCCATCAATATGTCATTATTCATCGATTAGAAAATCTGAAGGACTATCCCATGTCCTAACCATAGTGGTCAATTAATAGGGTACTCCTATAAGAACTAAGGAGGATAACCCCTCAATAAAGATATTAAATATTTTCCAATGGTGGATGGTAGGCTAGATATTTAATCACTCTCTCAATATTGGGGCCATACACCATTCCCAAGGGTCACCATGAACCCTTTTCACAACCATCATGTGATCACAAAATAAAATTATTGTCCCATAAAAGAATTATATTGGTAAAATACAAGTGGGGAGTGAATTTTTCTCTAAAATGTGAATTTAAATTTTTATCCACCTCAACCTATATGTTGATTATAAATATAATATTTTAATCATATTAAAATTTATCAGATTAAAATTATATAAAAAAAATTCAATAGGATCAAGATAACTGAAGAGGAAATATACACAAGTGTAAAACTCATAAACACCTCAAAAATTATTTTAGTTAGAACATTAGTAAAATAAAAAATGTAAAATTAAAATATATTTTTACTAAAATATATTAACAAATCATGCATTATCAAATTACAAAAAAAAATACTCCTTAAAAGGATATCTTAAAGGAACACTTTATCTAATTTGAAAGTAATAAATTTCAACCATATCTAATATATCGTCTTTCTATCCTTATAAGATCATGTCTTAAGCCCCTCAAAATTTGTTTTATCTTCCTATCCCTAGAAACCAAATATTAGAATGATTAGGAAAACGTCTTACTTCATATCCCAAGAATCCATCAATCACACAAGACTGAAAACACATAGCTCTATCTCCATATCCTCATAAACCCTTGATCATAATGATTATAAAAAAATTTAAAACAAACTATAATTTTTAGATATATTTAAAAATAGAAACCTCACATTGTATATCTATTATAAAAAATAATCCGAATGAAAACTATCACACTAATTGAAAGCACTATCAGTAAAAATTAGTTGGAATACTTTAAAACAACAAATAATTTCAAAATTCTCATTTATTTAATTTTTCTCATTTCTTATGATCCTTGAAGATATGGTCATATTAATGGATGAAGTTGTAATAAACTATAATGTTTGAAATTTTCATTCTTCTAGGCCAGTTCTATCTATTGTAGAAGCATCATTGTTATACTTTGATATGATCATTGTTACTTTATATCTTTTAGTGAAATTAACCCTTTATTGATTCAGTGCTTGGGAATCCACTGAAATTAAACTTGGAATGAAATTCAGTATATAGTATTTTCCTCGTGCAACCAAAAAATAACTACCAAAAAAACAATATAAAATAAACCTCACATAAAATGATATAATGTTTTCCAAAACAATGCTCATAAAATACTCAATATCATAATAATTCCATAAATAATCTCTCTAAAAATATCCCCATTTTTAGAATTATATTCATTGGGAAATGTACATGTTTTGTTAAAAAGTAAAATGTAAAAACTTTCTTTCATTTAAATATAAAAATCATTTTTTTTTCATAAGAATGAATGAAAAATATTAGTAATACTCTATAAAAAATACTTATCATTCAGAAAATATCTCCCCAAAAATTCATGTACATGAAAAATTCTATTAAATATTACACTGTAAATAAGGTATATAAAGAAATCATTAAGGAATAATTTTTTTCATTTTTTAGATCTCTCCTCCATTATAGTTTTCAAAAAAAACTCTCCCCCAATCAAAAATATTCATAAATGAAGTTAAAGATTAAAAATATCCCCTTAAAATTTTCAAAATCTATTTTCATTTGAGATAATGTAAAAAATTAAGTAAATAAACCCCTCAATAAGACCACAAATTTGTGAAAGAGAGAATTCTTTGAAATTTTTTTCCCTTAAAAAGAATTTATGTTTATTAATCTGAGTATAAAAAAAAGAAACTTTATGTTAATTTAAATTATATGAAAATATAGTTCTCTTTCATCTGTGGGATGTACCATAATTTTAATGTAGTGAATTATCCCCTTTAGAGAATACATTCTTAGAGTATCAAAAAATATACATATGAAAAACCTTTTTTTGTTTTTTAACATTACTATTCATAGGAAAATTCCAATGGGAAATAAGATAAAAAATAATGATCCTTATTTTAAAAGATATCTTCTAATAATAATGGATGATATTATTATTTTAAGTATATTCCCATAGAATATTTAGATTAGACCATTTTATGTTATATGTTATTAAAGTAATAAATTCTTCAAAGAATCTTGAAAAAATACCTTTTATACATAGCTTAAAAAATAAAAGAAAAAGTAAAAAATTGATGAGTTTAAAAATATTATGTTCAAAAAAACCAATATTGGATGAATTTTTCATGAATTTAAATTTAAATTTAATAAAACTATGGAAATATATATTTGATAAAACTCTATATAAAGATAAAACGTCAATGATAAATCCCCCACCCCAAGGTATTTTTAAATGTCAATTGATAGGTTCAAAAATAAGTGAATTGATGATATCTTTAAATTGATCATTCCTAACTTCTATTAAATATATTGAAACATATAAATGTTTATTTGATTAATGAAAATTTAATTAAAATTATTTTATGTTCTGATGAATACAAGATTAATATCTACTTTTTTGTGTGATCCATTAGGAAATAGTATCTTATATCTATGTGTTTATTTCTTGAGTGATGTACATGGTTTTTGGACAATGAAATTGAACTAGTTTTATCACAAATAATTTTATTTGAGAAAATTTCAAACTAAAAACCATGAGTGTTTATTTCATCGATAATAATTGAGTGCAATAAATTCTATTTTTAATATATTAATCTTTCATATTGAAGAGTGAAACCAAGTGTTTCATTTTTCTAGACAATGAAAATAAATTATCTCCTAAGAAAGGGAATGTTCCAGAAGTACCCTTATTTTCTAACCTATAGACTCCAATGTCAATATATGAGTTATGTTTGGGTATAAAATCAGTTCTGAAATAATATAATTAACCAATTTATGATGATCCTTTCAAGTAATCAAAAATATGGTTTAAAATTTTAAAATTTGATTCTTTCAATTTTTTATTTAAATCTCAAAAATAAATATAATAAAAAAATATTATATAGTTAACTAGTTATTAAATATAATAATCTTATTATTATATATTTTTCAATTTTTTGATCAATTGGATTACTAGATTCAACAATATCAATCTTGACTAATGTACCTACTGAATTACTTATAGTTAAAGAAATTTTAAATCCAAAATAATTTGTAAATTTCAAATATATTTATATTAATTAATAATGTTTCCATTTGGTTTTTGAAAGATTTGAAAACTATGGAAAATGTTGAGTTCACCAATAATACCCATTTCATACTCACTCCTCATATGTTTTAAAAATTCCTCGAAATGATATTTTTAATTTGATCCAAAAATAATTTCATTAAAATAATTTTGAATAATAATGGAATCTTTAAAAATTAATTTATAAAAATGTTGGAATTTAATTTCCTTTAAGAAAATTATTTTGAAGCAACATTATGGTCAGTGTATCATACAAGGATCTTGGGGCTTATTTATGGTTATAAAGATCATTTGTAAGTTTGAATACATATTCTTATAAAATTTTTTCTTCAAAACTAGGAATTTATTAAAAATAAACTTCTTCCTAAGTATGAAAATTAATAAAAATCACTTTTCAAATCCATTTTAAATGAATTAAAATTAATATATGTTGTAAAGGATAATCAGATCATGATATAATAGAGCCTAAAAACTGGAGAAAACACCTCACTATAATTTCATATTTCTTCTTGATAGTAACCCTTAGAAACAATTATTTATTTATTTCTTATTATTATTCAATTTTCAACATTTTTTTTTCTAAAATCCCAATTTACTCTACTCACCAAAAGTTTTTTATGTCATTCAACCAAATTAAAAACTTGATTTATTTTTAATTGATTAAACTCTTATATTATAGACCTCATCCAAATTTCATCACCCAAGGAATCGCATTATATTTTGGGTTCAAGTTACGATAGTGATGAATAATTATAACATTCTTTTATTAAGTATTTTATATTTTTGATTGGCTGGCTCACATATCCAATTATATTATCATTGGGATGATACCTTAACATCCACTAGTTACTTATTAAAAAATGGGTTGTTCCTCAGCTACATTTTATATATCTTTTATTGAATTAGTTCTTGGATGCTGGAAATATATTGAACTAAATTTATAAGAATTTTATACTAATAGTTTTGGGTTAATAACTTGTAAAATAAAAGAATTATTTTCATAAACTTCATCTGATTGATTAACATCGGAAGGTTTTAAAAAAACATAAGGATCAGTTTCATTGATTTTTTCTCGAACCATTTCATTAAAGATATTAGTTAATTTATTAAAAACACTTATCCCTTGATATTATCATAATAACAAATAAAAATTTCTTCATCATCTTTGAGATAAAAATTATGAAGTTTATATTTAGTATTAAAAATAATTAATTTACACCAAAAAAATGATATGTATGAATGTTTCAGTTTTCTTCTTATCCAAAACTCATATGGTTTTTTCTTAAGAAATGTTAGGAGTAAGAATTTTTTACAATATAACAACCCATATTCATAGCCTGAACCCAGAAATGTTTTGTAATAATACATTCAATCAATAAATTTGACATCATTTCCTAATGTATTTTATTTATCAGTTCGAAAAATCTATTTTGATTACATGTTCAAATAATTGAAATTTATTATGAAATAAATAATTTCTATAAAAAAATTTAAAATAAAAAGTTCAAACTCACCCCAATTATAACTCTATGTTTTAATCAAATTAATGTTTTTCTAATCTTTAAAAGAAGCGTGAAATATTTTAAAACACAATAAAGCTTTATATTTTTTTAGTGAGAAAATATGTCCAAATGAATCTATTTTAATAAAAAAAAGGATATAAACATAATATTTTCCTCTAATTATTAATTTTTGGGTAGAACCATATAATTCCAAAACCATAAATTGAAAAGTATCATAATTTGGGACACTATAAAAAATGTTTAAAACTATACTTGAGTTTCTTCCTTTATTGAAGAGATTTAATCACTCTGCTTTAGTTAAACTTATGTTTTGATAAGTCCCTAGAAATACCATTCAAATAATGTTTAAAAAATTTATGTAAGTTTAAGTAACCTAAAATTAAAATTTTAATCTATAAAAAAACTTCAAAAACTCCTATCTGAGGAATTTTCTTATTATTAAGATATTTTAAGTCAATGTTGTAAACATTATCATTCCTATCAGTAGATATGATGAATTTAACTTTTGAAAATTGAATAATAAATTTTTAATTCCTAAATTTTAATAGGAACACCTAATTACATATATATATTATTCTCACATGAAGTTTCTTAGGCCTTAACACAATAATAACATTAGAAATTAATGATTTCCCAAGTAAAAAATCAGTAATTATGATGATTTCACACTTCTTATTGTCTCCAAAAGTTAATCTTCCAATGTTGACTTTTTTAAGTTCAAAAGTTTGGAATTTTATATATTCCATATTGAGATCAAACACCATCCATGTACCACTTGTTTTGGCTGTTGGTACTCAGCCTATGTTCCATAAAATATTAAAACTAAGTTCATAATACCCAAATTTCTTTATATCTGATAATTTTAGAAAATATTATTTTTAAAACCCATACCTTTTCAAATATTTTATATTAAAAATATATTAGTTCTTTGTGAATAAAATATTTATTAAATATAATATTTTTAATATGATTTAGAGAAAAAAAATCACTAATGACTTCCCCTTTTACATTTTGTGAAAAAATCACACTTTTAGTTTTAAAATATCTTTACTAAAAAATAAATATATCTGAAAGATAATTAATAACATAACATGTTCTAGATGGATTTATTTGTTTTTACACGTTATAAAAATTCCCTATATTAGAAAAAAATTAGATAAGATATTCTTAAAACCACTAATATAAAATTTAACTTTAATAGATAAATTTTGTTCATTTGTAGTTGAACTTAAACTAGATTTAGAATCTTATTCTAATAACTGTTTAGAAATTCTTGAAGTATGTTTTAAAATTATTTTTTAAGATTTAGTAACATCAACCTTAGAATAAAAAATTTTATACTTAGAAAATTTATTCTCTTTTTATATAAGAGTTTCATATCTCACTATTTAATTATATGTAGGTTAATCTTCCTTATATTCCAGTGAATTAACCTTATATACATCCAATGAATTGTATTTTTCATCATTTGATAAAGTTGAATAATTATCATGAAAAGTATAAAAAAATTTTAATCAGAAGTTAAATTACTAAGAGATTATATAGTAACCTTTTTAATAATACATTTCTCACCTTTAATAATATTTTCAAAGAATCCAATAATATCCTGAGTAACACATCCACTTTCTTATGATGATCTATCAGAAGTTGTGTCTCCTCCTATAGCATTCCATATATCACTGGCTTTTAAAATTTTCTTCCCACTTCTTTTATAATTTCTTCTCAACATCTTCCCATTCCTCTTAAATATCTTGAAATTCAATCCTATATGAAAAATTTTATTATATTCATAAAAAATAACATCAGATGATTCTTTCCTATCAGGTTTCATCCTTCTATAATTATGATGATCATAATAAAACATTTTATTTTTGATCATGTTATTCTTTTTTCTTACTAACTGAGAAAGTTATTCCTCGTTGTATTTAGTTTTTTAGGCATCAGATGAATATTAAAACATATTCTTTATAATATTTGATCCATGATTTATAACACTAAATGTAACATTATAATAATTATATTTAAAGGATACTTTTTTCTTCCTCTTTTATTTCATAGTATCACTTTTTAACCAACTCTCATATTATATGAGAGTTTTTATTAAATCATTAAGTCTTATCATTGAAAAAATCTTTCTATAATCAATAATTGTACACTTAGACTATAAATCATTATGAAGTATATCTATAAATATTTCAAAACGTTTTTATCTTATAGCTACGCCTCACCAATTTTTTTTGATAAATCATGATAGTCATGAAATGTGAATACATCTATGTTATAGTATCTCTATTTTTAAAAATAAAAATCTAGATATTATGCACATAGCATATATCTTATGTTTTCATGAAATTTTAAAGTTCCATAATGTGTAATCTCTATCTTATACCAATTTTTTTTTAAAAACATTACACTAATATATTAAACATTAAATTTTTATAGTCAACAAACACAATATTGTATTTTATACATTATGATTTGAATTATATTAATGTTTTTTATCATGATTAAAATGTAAAACCACTTTCTCCAGAACATTGTAAACATTAATCATCATAAAAATGTTATCAAATATTGAATTTATGAAAAATGACTTTATTTTATCCATTCAATATTAATGATATATTATATAAAAAGTAGTTAGTATACTAGGATTCAGGTTCACCGGTATTCCAACTAGAATTACTTCTATATCAAAATTAATTGAATCTTTCATATATAACACACTTAGTGTTAGAAGTAAATTTGAGATAATTTTCAATAATTAAAAAAAACATAATCTCAATTTTAGTATGAATTGGACTGAATACCAAGTAATATCCAAAATAAGTAATAGGTAGGTAAACAATAAGAGGGGTGAATTGTAGTCTGAAATGTGACCTAAAATTTTCATCCACCCCAAGGTGTATACTCATTAAAAATAATATCTTCCGATAAAATTATAAATTATTAGAATAAAAAAAATTACAATGTAAATATTTCAATTGATAAAATCGATTTAAAATTTATTGAAATATACACAACCGAAAAAATGTAAATATATTGGAAATTCTATTATTCAAAAAACTAAAAAAATTTAAAAAAGTAAAATTAGTGAATATTAAAAAATAGTAAAATTAAAAACACATGGACCACTAGATTACAATACAAATACTCTTATAAATAATGTTATTGTCAAAAAGAATATCTGAAGTGAACGTAGTATATTTTAACCTAATCAAATATATATATCTTCATATCCCCTGAATCCATTAACATAAACCCATATATAGGTGATATGTATTCATATCCCTAGAAGACATCAATCAATATGATAATAAAAATATCTATTTTCTAATCCTTATAATCCCTTCAATATAAAGAATTAGAAACACATAGTTTTTTTTCAATCTCATGAATACTTTGATCCAAATTATCAAAAATAATATGGGTAAAAATGGATATTTTTTTAGATATGTATAACAATAAAACTATCATAATGTATCTATTAGGAAAAACACTCATAAAGAAAAATATCTCACTAATAGGATGTTCTATTGGAAACAAGGAATTTGTAAAATTAAAAATGACCATAGACTTTCAAAATACCCATTTTTCATTTTTTTCATATCATCTTATCCTTAAATTTCTTTTCAAATTAATAGGAGAATTTGTAACAAACTCTAATGTTATAAATCTATATTTTTTTGGTACAGTTGTAACTATATCAAAAGAAGATTTGTTATCTTCTAATGAAGTCAATGTTACTTCACATATTCCAATGAAATTAATCTTGTACCTCTATAGTGCATTAGCATCCCATATAAAATACAAAACAACATCTAATATTGAATTAACCTCATATAAAAAGTATATTTTGATTTCCAAAATAATGTTTTTAAAATATTCATTGTCATAAAAATTCCCACAAAATTCTCACTAACACAAAGCCTCACTAAAATTCCATGACTCACTCTATGTATTTTGGCTTACTATAGAGTACTTTAATTTATCAAAATTTTCAACAGGTACCTCCCAATGCCTTATGCGAAAACAACTCTGAATAATCACATTAGATATCCTAACCTAGTATAACCAACCCATCACCCAAATAAATGTTTCATATATGATTCCAAATATATCTTTTATAATCATGTAGTCTTATATAACATACATATAAACCATAAATCAATAATTATTACATAATTAAAACATCATGGGACAATAGGGATTCATACTCATGAGGAAAATTAAACCAAAAAAATTATAAAAATAACCCCGCATAACTTTCCTTTAAATAAATCTAATAAAAAATTATTTCTTTTAAAAATTTACAAAATGAATCATGTACCATCTTTATAAAACTTGGACATTGGCCGGAATCTTCCAAGAAACCTCCTTGGAAAACCCTCATTAAACATTTTAAAATCATAGCACTAAATCAATCATTTAAAATATCTCTTTCTTGGAAATTTCATTCCAAATCTAAACAACTTTTTAAAATCCCATTTTAAAAAGGTTAAATCATTTTAATTTAGAAATCCAAGGCAAGGGTAAACTAACGGAACAAATAAATCCATATGATGGGACACTATCACCCGTTTTAAGTGATTATCAACTAACAATATATTTAGTAATATATCCAATGATTATTTACTATCAAACCAACAAAATCCATTCATATTTATGAAGTGATTCAGTTTTAAAAAAATCATTATAGAGTCAAGCTAGTAATTATTATTATTATTGTTATTATTATTATTATAACATGAACATTATAATATATTATTCAAGCCAACATAACAATGTAATAACAATTCTTAATGACTAAAAAATTCCTAAATTAATCACAAGAAAATTTATTAATCCTTAAAATCAAACCAACCAATGCCAAATCCAATGATCTCATATTTCAGTAAGAAAAATTAAAAAAATATAATTCATTTATTTTAAATAAATACCACATAATGACATAAATAGTATAAACTCAATAGGTAGTGTTATCACACCAAAACAAATAGAAACTTGGTGTGGTACACACCTGAATCCAACCAAATCCAATGATGTAAAAAAATACTTGATTTATAACACTAGATTAATCATTAATTTTTCCCATGTTTTTGAAAATCAATAGGAACACTCATCAGGTTACGTACATCAATGAAAAAAATAAATTGTGAGAATTAAACCATCTTAATCCTCATATATATAGGGAATATTTAAGAACCATTTTCATGAATTGAATCATCCATAATTTGAAGTAATTTTACATCAAATATAAATATAACATAATTTGAATAATAAAAAATATAATATAGAGAATTTTAGTGTGACACAATGATATATTAATATATTAATTTCTTTAAATGAGTCGAATGAATTTGATGGATTCCTCCACATGAAAAAAAACTAAAATGATACGGTGATATATTTAGATACAAATATATATATTAAGAATTCACATTAATACTTATATATTGAATTATTATTAATGAATAAGAATCAACTATTTGAGAAAAATTTATAGTAGTAAAATATTGTTTACTTTTAATATGAATGAAATTAAATTGGTATAGCTCAAATGATTAATACTAAAATTTTATACATAGGAATTTATTTTTATAAATATTTCATTTATACTAAATAATCATTTCTATTTGAAGAATCTTATAATAAATGATGAAAATTTTTATTTGATCTGTATAATTATTTGGTACTAATTTAACAATTAGATTATAGAAAATATGAATGGGAATTAATAATATACTTAAATTTTTATTTTTCTATAATTTTTTTTCATTATATCTCACCATTTTATAAAAAGGTTAATTTTATAAAATATAAAATTTTAATTTTGAAAAATAATTTTTTTTTTATTTTCTAGAATAATATTTTATTAAAATTATTTTTGAGTATTTTTCTAAAAAAAATTTTATATGAAAATACATTCTTTACAAATAAAATGGTTTTTATTGCATTATTAATATATAATTATGTATTTTAAATTCATGAAAAATTTTATTAGTCCAAAAATCTATTTTTTATATGAATTTACAATTTTAAAAATGTAGTTTTCAATTTACAAACTAATATTTGATATTTTAGTACATAATATTATATTTTATCCAATATAATTCAAATAAATTATACATTTTCATTTTAAAATTATTTTTTATCACTTTTAAAAATTGAATCAACAGAAATGAATTTAAAATTTTGAATCATTAGGTATAAATTATATAATAACGACCAATTTATTTATAGTCATAACAATTAAATTACTCAATGTAAAATCTACTAAGTTAAAAGTTAAAAGGGTAAAAACAATAATTCAAGGGGTAAGAGGACTCAAACATGGTAAAAAAATATCTATAATTGATTGTATAAGTTTTTGATCAATTTTATATTTTTCCCAAAACATTATTTCTCGATTTTGGATCCACTTGGTAGGATTAACTTGTGCCCCATTTATATTAAGTTGGAATATTTTCAAAAAAAATTCATTCCAACCACTAATAAAAGGGACCTATTACCACCCCTTCAAGGAAATCCTAGATATTAAGTTTCTTATTAAACCATGACCTTTTTCTTTCCCCTATAATAATATCTCACCCTATTTATATTTTGGTATTAATATATTAGGTTATTTTATCCATTTTTATGGGATCATCTAAGGAATCTCAATGTTCTCAACTTGAATAATCATTTTAACTTAACTTCTTTATTTTCTATTTTCCTTTTCCAATTAAAATTTTGGAATAAAAATGTAATTAAATTAGTATTGGTTAAATATTAATTATTACTATGTTATGTGAATAATAATTAATCACTTTTCCCTTTTCTATTAATAATAATGAAACTTCCATTCGTGAGGTGTGCATACTATCATCTTCACTATGCAATGTTTTTTATTTTACTTAAAAACATAAAGAAATATTTTAATAAGGGAATTTAATTAATTATTATTATTTTCATATCATTTTTATGATTCTAAAAAAATAACCAAATTATTCATTCTTCCATTTCTATTACATGAAATCATCATTCGGATGTGTGTTCATACTACCACCTCCAGGGAACAACATATTTTTTTTGTCATTATCACCTTTAATGGATGGATATAATGATTAGAATAATGGTTAAATATTAATTTTAATTTCTAATTAAGGTTATGTTATGATAAATTGTTAAAAATATTAATTATATGATCTATAAATGATTATCATTAATTCAATTGTTTAAAACAATGAGGTTGTGTCAAGGGAGTACGTAAATCGAGACATCAATGTCGTCATTGGTAGTCTGGCCACGATGAGGTTGTGTCAAGTGTGGTGTTTGGACGAGGAATATGACGGTGGTGTTAAGCTAGAAATGTCGCCGCTGGAAGTCTGGTGTTGGGAATCGGCTATAGTAGTTGATGATGGTGTGATGTTTCATGTTTTGAGTATGAAGGAGTCGATGAAGCTTCTTTCAACAGCGGTGACGTTGGTGGACACCGATAGAAGCTCGTTGATGATTTCTTTTGATGTGAAAATGGGTGCGTCTCTAGGACAGGGTGGCTATCGTGATGGGAGTGAGAATCGAGGTAGTACGTAAATCGAGACATCATGTTTACTGAGATGTGCGGTGATGACTTAAAATTTGAAATTTCAATTTTAAAGGTTTCTTTGAAGGTGGTATGGTGGTTTTTGGATTTAGGTGAAGCTGGATTTTGATATTCGAAGTTAGTATGTTATATGTTGATGTCGAAGTGGGTTTGTGCGGGTGTTTTTTAAAGGTTTTTGTATGGTTACCACTTTTCCATAAAGTGGATTCCTAAAAATAAAAAAATGGATGGTAAAACGAGCGTACTGAGAGGAAAATGATCTATTATTTTTATGTAATGAATTTATATAAATATATATTATTTTTATAATTATTTATTAATATATAACATTAATAAGAACTAAATAATATCATTATTTTTCTGTTATAATGATATTACAACTATACCACCCCATAATCATCCATTAATAATGGTAGGTTCGTGTTTGGGTTGGTTTAACCACCCAATTAAACAATAATATTCATGTATATCATGGATGAATAATAGAAAATATTTATTGGTATAATATGATATAAATATGTAAATAATTTTTTCTTTATTTTTTAATTATTATATTATGTTTTTAATTTTTTATTAAAATATCATCTTTATCGCTAAAATCGCTAAAATAAGCTAACACTGATTTTATTTTCATGAAAAAATAAGAAACAACTATATAATAAATATAATATGATAAAAAATAATCAAAATTAAATTAAATATAAATTAATCAGGTTTATAATAAATTTAATTTAATTATTCAAGTGGTTAAGTTCAAGCAAAGAATGAATCTGAGACAATGTTTAGGCTTTTGTCTCAAATTCTTCTCATTGAGACATGTTTGTTATTATGCACCTAATTTAATTTATGTAGTGTATATACATCCTATTTTAGATATAATATCATGAATTGTATTTTAAACATGGTACTTTTTGGTAAATTACAATTCCACTCTTTCAATGTGATTTTATTAAAATATCGTGCTTAATGTAAGGGTTCTTTATCTCAAACTCTAATTCCTTAATATATGTTTATATTTTTCACCATATTTTACTTTTAATGGTTTATTAACCACATACTTATGTATCATTATCATATATTTTTTATTCATGGAAAATAATATTCCAAATCAATTCATTTTCAAAAAATAGATTTTTTTCTCAATTGTTACCCTAGTTGTAAAACATTCTGGTAACTCAGTTTTAATCCATTAAGTTTTGATCATAATCTTCAGATTAGGATTTTATTGTATTATAACAATTTATTATATTATGTGTTATTATATTTTTTCTAGGGATTTACATTTATAACACATAAATCACTTTTCTGTAATATTTCTTACTTTAAGGAGTATGTTGCTTGTAAGGGGTGTTGAAAACTTAGGACTTATTTCCTTGAGTTATATTACTTTTTCATTAACTTTATTCTTCCATTCCTAGGTTCATCTAACCAAATATTTTATTATATTTAAATTTATTTACCTTTATGGGTAAAATTATATTTTAATAAAAAATATTTTTTTGTTACTTCTTTTACAATGTTAGTTCTAAACAAATATATTTTTCAAGATATTACAATTGATTTTCCTTTCCCTTTCATATGATTTTTCTTCCACTTTAATTTCACTAATATCACACAAATATTTTTCAAGGCCCTATTATTTAATATTCTTTTTCATTTAAGGGTTTTAAAATAGTTTTCACTTCCCCTTTTTAAAAATACATTTTTAATTTCCCTATAAAATCTTATTTAGATCAATGTTAAAAAAAGTTTTCTAAAAGCTATTTAATGTCTTAATATATATTTTCCTTTTAATTTTCAAATGTATTTTACCTAATTGGGGTTATTTTTCAGTATTTATACTATAATATGTATATTTATTTTTTGTGGTAATTAACTCATGCTATTAAAAATCTAATTCCTCATCACTTCTTACATGTTATCGCTTAAGCATTATTTTATAATGATGTTTTTTATCTACATAAACAACCTTTAATGTTTTCTTTATTACACTATGGTTGTGATCATTTTTAACCATCCCCATTATTTTTAAAGATGGATTATGATCATGTGATTCCAATATTTACTTAATCATATACCACTACCCCATATATTTTTATCTTAATGTATGTTTTTATCAAATATTATTCCATTTATTGATTGTAGAACTATTAAGAATCTAAATATTTTTTATTCTGAAACAAATATGTTTTAATTACTAAAGAAATATTAATTTTTATTTTTTTAACCTTCCACCTTCTTCTTTAATATGGGTTATTATCACGTTATCCCTTTTACTGATATATGGAAAATTATTGTTATTATGTATGTTGTTATTATAAAATAGATAATTATTAGAAAATTTCATTGTGATTTGTTTATTCAATTTACCATATGATGATTACATTTTACTTAAATAAGTAATGAGTGGGGCCTAACATTATATATCCTATTGATGCATCGAAAAGTATCATGAGAAAATATATTTGGATTTGGGTTATACTTCTCCACATATTAGTATAGTGTCGTGTCACAAGTTTTTTATATCATATTTTTATGTTTGGTATTATACATCACATATTTATGTGGTCAATAATTATTATTATCCCTATTTTACCTTATTTTCTTGGATATTTAATTATTTATTTTTCACATTATTATGGAATTATGATGATTAGTTACACCTATCATAATATTTATTCCATGTTTCCTCCATGATTTCCTTGTTTGTTTTTTCTCCCTTACTGAGCATTTGGGCTCTCCCCTTTTATTTATCCATTTCCCCATGTTAGGAATAAAATTATTACACATGATATTTCTAACTAGATTTATTTTGTGATGAATTTATGTGAGGTGTTGAAGATTTATTATGGATTAGTTAGTTTTTATATAGAGGGAAAAATGTCTATTAGTTGAGAAATTTTAGGGCATTTTTAGTTTATTATTTGTCTAAATTTTTCTAAATCCCTAAACCTAAAAGGTATTTGGAATGTATGTAATGAAATGTTTTCTTTATGTCATGTAATTATGGATTAGTTATCTATATTTGGTATTCATTCTACTAAGTAAAGGATGTTTCTATGGAACTAGAATCAAGAATATAGGTATAAAGGGGTACAGTTGGTATCAGAGTATAGTTTAGATAACATTAGGCATTATGATATTTTTTAAGAATAATTTAAGGGGTGATAACTTATGTTGATCATAATTTCAAATTAATAAATTTTTATTTTAGAAAATATATGTTATAATGTTAATGTAATAACAAAATTTTTTATAGTTATTATGATAGGATATATTTAATGAAAAATCTAGTTTCAATTCTAAGACATAATTTTATGTATAAGATAACATTTGGATTTTATGGTAAATTATAGATTGGGTGATTATCCTCTAAATTAAATAAATTTATTTATAATAAAATTGGATATAGGATTTTTCACAAATGTACCTATGTGTAATAAACACGAATATGGTGTATTGGGTATTAACTTGATCATCACCTGGTGTAAAAAAGGCCTTACAGCCACCCAATTTGACACTCCTATGGGGTATGATTTTTCTAATAAAATTATATTTTAAAGACATTAGGAAGCATTAATTTCTAAGATAATTTAAAGGATTTGGTTAATAATTATGAGAAAAACTAACTCAGAGTCACATAGGTTAAAAAAATAAGGATATAGGTTAAACAAATTGTGATATGGGTTGTATCAATTCTAATGCATGTTGAGTTATAATAACAGTAGTTTAACATGATAGTGTTATAATGTGATACATCATAAGGCTAAATATTATCATGGTTATTTATCATAATTCACTTATAATTATCATCACTCATGTTAAACTTTTTTTTAGTAATGGATGGAACTAGATGGAACCATGGGAGTAAGGGACAGTGCAAAGATTCCCTCAATGAGAAACCCATCATAATAGAAGATAGAGTATGAAACCATATAATTATTACAAACTAGATATGATAAAATATTAATAACAATTTAAATATAATAAAATTCCCTATCACACTAAATAAGATAATGTCAGATTTTTATGAATGATCAAGTGATAAAGATAATTAATGAAAGATGATTTAATTTATTATATGTCAAAAATGTGGGAATAATCATGAAGGAAATTGTCTTAAAAGAATATGTAAATGATATAACATTGGAGATAAAAGTCATGAGACTTAGAAGTGTCAGGGAAATAGAGAAGCTATAAAAATCAATCCCTTCAATTGTAAGAGAGTTGGGAATAATTTCACTCAATGTCCCAATACAAGGTATAATGAGGGAGATAGTTACTAATAACCATGAAAATAAGGAAAATAATATGAAACTACTATAATGTATCTAATGGTGGTTTTTTACACATTATTTTCAAGCATGTGGTATTATATATGTTTTTACTAACTACTAGATATTGATTTATAAATAAAAAATCCCTAGTGATGTGGTTGTCATATAAATAATTCTCATGGTTTGTTGGATGTTATTCTATATAGATCTAAATCTTATTCCCAAAGTATAGTTCTATGTGAAATTATAAATTCATTATCTCCCTTTATAAATGAATTATAATAATTTTCATATAGTTAAATATCATCCCATATCCTAATTATACCCCTGATCATGTAGTGGTGCATGGTTAATTATGAGTTCCCTATATAAATTACTATGATCTTATGATTAAAATTAAAATTAATAAATTTATTTAAGGGAGGTAGAATGTAAAACCTTCATGTTTTAATATATAACTTCTATTAAATGATCCAAATGTGTTTTATAGCTTTTTCCACACGTTACACTAATGTAAAATGAAATCATGATATGGTTAGATAAAAATATAAATATTAAGTGTAAGTGATAAAACATTTTTTTTGAATTAGCATGAATGAATATGAATAATTTATTAATAAAATATTTTTAGAAATAAAATTAATAATACTTCTAATATAAATTAAATTAAATTAGTAAAGGTAAAAGGACTCATACAATAATTTTTTAACTAAAATCTATTTTTCTAAATAATTTTTTTCTGTATGACATGAATTTTAATTTTTAGAAACTTGTGATTAATTTTGATAAATATAATTAATATTAATAATTTGTTAATAATAATTTAATTACTAAATGATAGAAGAAATAAATGATAATGGTTAATATTCTTAAAAATTTATTTTCCTATGAATTTTTTTTATTATATCTCAACTTTTTATTTAAAATTTATAATTTTAATCTAAAAAAATGAATAATATTTTGGGATTTATTATAATAATATTTTCATAAAAATAATTTTTGAGATTTTTCTAAAAAGAATGATTTTTAGGTGAGAATAATTTTTTTACTAATAACATTACCTTCATTCCATTATTGTTATATAATTATGAATTTTAAATTAATGAATATTTTTTTCTAATCCAAAATATGTTTTTATATGTTAATTTATTATTTTAAAAAAATTATTTATAAACATATATTTCATATTTTAGAACATACGTAATATTTTATCAAATATTATATTTAATAAATTATAAATTTTTAAAAAATTAATATTTATCACTTTTATAAATTGAATCTCATTAAATGGATTTTAAATTTATTATAAATTGGTCAAAAATATTTAATGAGTAACACTTTCTTTTTAGACAAAAATATTAAATTACCTTATGTAAAAACAAATTACTACGGTAAAAGTTATAATGGTAAAAATAATAATTCAAGGGGTAAATAGAACTAAAATTGATAAAAACATGTCTATAATTGTGTTTTTTATATTTCACTAACCTTATCTCTTCCCCGCTTAAATATTTATCAATTTTGGATCTAATTAACATGTTTAACATGGGATCTTTTTAAATAAATTTTAAATATTTTCAAAAATGTGAGTCTCACCAATTATAAAAGGGTCCTCTCACCACTCCTTCAAGTAACTCCTAAAAATTCTATTTCATCACTAAATCCTATAATTTTTTCACCCCTTATATTACTATTCTACTCAATTGACCTTCAAGTCACAATAAATTTTCTAATTCCATCCATTTCCAAGATATCTTCCAATAAAATCTCAAAGTGCTCAATGTGAGTAATCGTTTTTACTTAACTTAATTCTTATCTATTTTTCTTTTACAATTATAATTTTAAAATACCTATGTAATTAAATAATTATTTGGTACATAATTAATGTTATTATTATATGTGAATAAAAATTAATTTCATTTTCCCTTTTCTATTATGAAAAACAAAATTTTCATTCATGCATTGCACCGACTACTGCCTCCACGATGAAAAATGTTTCATTTTCCTTCAACATCATACAATGATTCATTAAAAGGGTAAATTAATAAATAATTATTATATATATATATTATTTTTATTATTCTAAAACAATAAATCAAGTTACTACTTCCTCCCTTTCTATAAAAATTAAATCATCATCTATGTGTATGTGCTGACCACCGCCTCCATGAAATGATGTATTTCATTTTTCAATATCAACATTTCTGTATGGATATAAGGATAGAATTAAAGTATAAATTTTATTTTTTTATACCATTAAAATTATTTTATGAGAAATTAGAGAACCAATAAATGATATTACCAAAAAAAATTATCATTAATTCAATTCTTTAAAAAGAGTGTACTAAGAGGAAAATGATCCATTATTTTTTTAAGTAATGAATTTATGTAAAAGTATTCTCCTTATAAATAATTAAGATTCTAATATATCGCACTATTAAACACTAAATAATATCGTTATGATTTTTTTATAAAGATATTAAAAATAAACCACCCCATAATCTTCTATTAATCATGGATGGTTCATGTTTGGGTCTATTTAACCACCTACTTGAATAATAATTTTCATGCATATAATGGATAACTATTATGAAATATTTAAAATTATAGTGTGATATAAATATATAAATATATTTTATTTTTGGTTATTGAATGATTATATTAAGGATTTAACATATTATTAAGATATCATCTTTGATCGCTAAAATTACCAAAATAAGCTAACACTGATTCAATTTTCATGAAAACATAAGAAGAACTATATAATAAATAAATAACATATGGAAATAAAATTTTTATATTAAATTTAATTTTAAAGATTAAGGTTCCTAGGAATTTGTCCAGTAAACTTAATTTGATTATTCAGGATCTTAGTTGCATGCAAAAAACAAGCCTATAATAAATCAAATTCATTCATGTCAAATTCCTCTCTTTAATGGATTTTTGGTATTATGAACCTAATTTCATTTATATGGTGTATATACAGCCTAACACACTTTCTCTAAGGTGTGTAAAATATAATTAAATCTCCCTAAGGGTGTAGTATGAGTGGTAAACTAAAACTCATCACCAAAGAGAGTTGTTTTAATCTAGGTGTTAAATAAAATAATAAGACTGGAGGATTTAATAAAAAAATTGATTTTTTTTTGATTTCTGGTGAATTTCAAATGAGAGAGAAGTGATTGGATTTAGGTTATGTTTTCCCTTTCATGATGTAAATATATTTTCTAGGAAAAATTGAATCTGTTGGTTTTAGAAAAAATAATCAAATTATTTGATTAATAGTTTTTTCTTGGATTTACATTTGATTTAATTATTTATAAAAGTTATTAAATCTCAATGAAATAACATTTAATTACTCATAAAATACCATATCTGGTATTAATTTTTCCAAAATAAATAAATTAGTCTATCTTAATTTCTTTACGTGTTTTAGTAATCACTAAACCACTCCCTTACATGATTTTATTTAAAAGATCAACCAATAAATATTGTAAAATTAAATAAATCAAGTAAGAGTATAATAATATTTAAATAAAAACAATTTAACATTTAAGAATAAATTAAAATACAAATATATTTAATTTAAACTCAAAAATTAATTAAATTAAAAATCATTATTTTAAAAACAAATATTTATTTTGATTGAAAACTTTCAGAACTCAAAACATCAAAAAAGGGACCCCCTTCCCTTCACCCAATCACTAATAATTCCAACCCTTCATGAAATAAGGGGTACTTAAATAATAAAAATAAGAATACATGGAAGATAATATAGTGTAACTGATATAGAGGGTAGAGGGACTCTTTTTCTTTGAAGTTCAATGTATCTTCTTCTTACCTTTTGATAAGATTGGGGTGGGATGGGATGGAATTGGTGTGCCTTTGGATGGAGGAGCTCACCTCATTTTATAGGTGATAAAGGAGGATTTATCCTCCCTTTTCCATGAAGTAAAGCTAAAATTAGGGTTTAAAATTAACCCCCCCCCCCCCCCCCCCCGCGACCGCCTAATTATGAGGAGGAAACACCTGTTGGTGTTGGCATTTAGGAAATACATAGGAGGGATCCATGGGGGGAGGAAATTGACATTGGTATGCATGGGAGGTGGCCTGATGAGTAGGTGGAAAAGGTGGGGACCTCGGTTTCAGGTGACGAGTGAGAGAGTTGTACCCCCCCCCCCCTCCTCCTTCGGCCTTTGAAGTGGATAGAGGAGGATTTTGATGGCACTATGTAGCAGCTCTGGGTTGGTCTTAGTGCATTCATGGTGGAGAATGGAGACGGTGGTCTTGGATGCTAATGTCCTACATGGCCATGGTGGAGTGGTGAAGGATGGTTATGGCGGTCGACTGTGATAGATCATGGTAGTAGAGGTCATTCGAGGGCAGAGGTGAGGTGGAGCAACGAGGGAGGTTGCATGCATGCAGTAGGTGCATAGGTTTAATAATTAGCACTCATATCCTCCTCCATCCTTCACACTAGAATTTAGAGGATTCTACATGAATATTAGTGTCGGTAGTGGTCGAGGCAGCATCCGAGACCACAGTGATGGAGGCCAACATCGGGATGCTTAGCCAAGTGGAATGAAGGTGGAACAATAGATGTTGATGGAAGATGTGGTGAGATCAGCTAGTGGTCTACATAGAATTGGTGGAGATGTTAGTGGTGGGAATCAAGAAAGTGGAACAATCGTCTAGAAGGGGAGGGATAATTGGATGGGGACCGACAGTGGTTATAGAGGTGAGCAGTGGAGGTTATCATCTTCTCTAGCCTTTATTGTAGTTGGAGGCTCACCATGGTGAATAGGGCCTTGAATGGATCGGCATGGTGGATGATAGCGATGTCAGGAAGCATAGCCATGATGGAATTGACAGAGAGTGGGGGTGGAGACACTCAAGCTGAGCTCTTCCAGTGGTGACCATGGTGAAGCGGAGCAATGGAGGTGGTGATGATGATCAGTGGATGGAATCCATGGGCAGCGGTGCTCAAACGACCATGGTTGAGGGAGATAAGTTGTGATGGAATGGGTCCAGTGGTTACCAGTGGGTGGGGATGGGTGTAGAGAACGGTGGTATGGGTGGTGGGGTGGCCTAGAGATAAATTGGGGAAGTAGAGGGTGAGGCGGTAGTAGAACCCACAAGATCTACTATGTGTCTGGTGTGGCGGCTTCAATGAAGCACGGCGAAGCTGCGGTGGATCATGGAAGTACTCATGTCTCACATTGAAAAGGGGACACAGGCACCTATCACTTATAATTTATGATATAGATTCCTTAGATCCAAAGCCTTATCCTAGGTGGGCTTCCATATTACACTACACACTTCTCCTTGGGGTCAAGAGACATGTGGCCCATTCAGGCCCTATCCCTACATCTTCCATTGTAAGCTTTACCACATGCATCCCACTTACACGGGGCATGACCACCCATGTGTTCATCAGCTTTGGTTGGCCCTCCCTATAAGCTACGTGGCCTACTTGATCATCTAAGCTAGCTAAGCAGAGTGTGCGTATTAGTTAAAGGTTGGCATGGCCTTACTATTTTTTACACAAAGTAAATAAAAGATTTGGAAAAATTTCAATCAAGACCATACAATTTAATAGGATTCAAAAAGAAAAATCTCAACCCATATTTTCATTTTTTTTAAATCCATTTCATGTCCATATTCAAAATTACTTATAAATTACTAAATCAATTAAATTCAAGGGTTTTAACATTGAAAACTATTAATAAATCATTGTATTTTATTTAAAAATATGCACATAAATATTTTCTACCAGATACCCCCACACTTAAACCATTCTTTTCCATATGAAAAAAATTTCAACAATGATTTAAATAGGGAACCAATGTTATCCATATTAAAATTTCAATGGAATATAATCAAATAATTATCAATAAAAAAATCAAAATTTCAAATTCCACATAAAACATCAATTCATTTTTTCATTTTTTTAATAAAACAACGAATCCATGTCTTTTACTTTTCCCCTTTGAAAAATGAAGAATCTTCTCCTCTCATTCATTCATGTTCCTCAATTAATTTTTTTTAGACATTCCAAACCATGATCTACCTAACAATGGATTATTTTCTCTCATTAATCAAGATAATAATCAATTAGAGTTATGCTCATATCATGAGAAAATCTTCATTATCCATAATCTTGGAAAATAAATACTTTATCCACTTTGTAAAGATAGAAAAAACATAAAATCATGATGGATGAAATAAAGGTTAAAATATCTATAAGGCATAGGGTTGGTATGAATTGATGTTTTAAAAATAAATCTCAAAGATGTGGTTTTATATCTTAAAGCATATAGAATTATTTTCAAAGTAAAAGATTAATGAAACTCTCCCTGTAGAATCATAACAACTCCCAACTTCCATAAAAATCATAGTGAAGATCATGATCATTTTATGTATAATGAATGATTTTCCCCCTCTTAAATATATTTTTTATTTTTATACCCCGATTTTTCTCTTTTTTTCAAATAACCTTTTCATTTTTTTATTTTTAGAAAGTTTTTCTTTAGAATAAACCTCACATCCACCACCTAACCACATATGATAGAAATATTAAGTATAGTAATGGTGATTTTTTCTTTCCCAAATCACAACCAATTTTATCTTTTTTTCTTCTATTTTCCATTTTCATTTTTTATATTAAAGAGGGGGAGAACGATAGTATACAATGAGTGATTCCAAAACCTTTAATAATTACCACAATAATCACCCCATTTTTTCCCTTATAATATAAATCATCCTATTTACCATGATTCCTTTCACCCCCACACTTCAACATTAAAATATCATGAAAATACTAAGATTAGTTTAGTAATGGATAGAAAATGGATTAAAACATGTCTCATTACTTAAAATGTAATTCAGGGTCTCTATGTGATAAATAAGGATTAATGTAGAGGTTAACTTTTAAAGATAAGTGTTTTATCAAAAGATGCCCCAATCATGTTAAATTTTATTTTGTACGTTCATATATTTGACAAGTTCAAATGAAATTTTTGGTTGGTGACATGTCCTATGATCACTCAAGAAATACTATGTACCTAAAATATTAATTACTTGGTCTAGAAAAACTCTTGAGAATGGGAAATATAATTTGGTACAATCACTCAAGTCATAATTAATAATAAAAAATCAATTCACATAAATTTCATAAATTCAAATCATTAAGAATGGTTATGAAATTTCATTTTCATGAATCAATCAATTTCCTCAATTCATGAGTCCTTGTTTTAGTATCCATGATTCACATTAATAATTAAATTCTCCATTTTACTCATTCAATTTTATTAAAATTGAAATCTAAAACATGGTATCATAGGATTCCTAAGAAACTAATGTCTCCTATATAAGTTATGTAAAGCATAAATCTAAACATGTGCAAGAAATTACATCTTTAATGCTCAAAACATGTTGTTTTGAAAAAAAAAATGGGAGTTTAAAAGATAAAAAATGAACTCCCTTATTAAATAAATATTTTGGTTATCTTCCTACCCTTATTGGGGATTCTTGGTTGTTTCCTTCTATGATGGTCCTTCAAAATAAAAAAATTTATACGAGTGTAAGAATCATTATATTAAATCTCAAATGAGTAATGTAGGAGGTAACTCAATACTAAATACAAATAAAATAGTAAAACTTGGGTTTCCTATAGGAAGTTACTTTGTTTTATGTTTTTGTATAGACCTCAAATAATGAGAATAAATTATTATATTGGTTAGAGAATATTGAGCTCTTCCATCGGTTCTTGAGGTAAACTTCCATGGAAATTCTTTAGCATTTTACTATTTATAGTGAATGGGATTCCTCCCTCTTCTCCCTCGATCTGAATGGATCCAAATGGATAGAAATTAGTTACAAGAAAAGGTCCCTCCCACCTATGATTCTGATTATCAGGAATTAACTTCAGTTTAAATTATAGACTAGAACTTGGTCCCTTGGTTGAAAGGTCTTTGGTTGAATCAGTTTTTCATGTGCCACCCTGGTCCTTTCTTTGAAAATTATAAAATTTTCAAAATATTCTCTTCAAATTTCTTCAAGCACTTATAACTAGTGTTTTCTTTTTTTTCAGCACTCTCCAAATCCAAATTCACCTACTTCATAGCACAATTTTCATGGTGCTCCAATCCCACCTAATGGTTAAAAAAATTTCTATAAATCAACCAGTATATGATCATACATATGGGTGTTTTTAATGAAATCTAGTATTCCCATAATGATCCTTCATGTCTTTGGTTCCAATATTTTCGGTTTGCATGATTGTTTTCTCTAAAATACCTTTAATCTGTCAATTTAAAACTACAACATGACCATTTATTTGGGGGTGCTAAGGTGTAGAAATTTTTTGGTTCACCTCATACTATTTAAGCATATCATATATTCTTTTATTGTAAAAATGTTCCCCTTGGTCACTAATGATGCCCCTTGGTACTCCAAACCAACAAAAAATGTTTTCCTTGAAAAACTCACACCCAAATTTTTTATCATCTATCTTCGTGGATTTTGATTCCATTCATTTAGAGACATAGTCAATAGAAATTAAAATATAATATTTTAAAAAAGACATGGGAAAGGGTCCAATAAAATCAATCCCTCAAACTTCAATGATTTCACAAAAAAATGATGGGTTTTGGTGGAATCTCCAATCTCTTTGAAATGGTTCTATAAAATTGACACATTTCACATTTTTTACAAAAAAACATGAACGTATTTAAACAAGGTAGGACAATAGATTCTATATTCCAAAACTTTTCTAGCTATTATTTGAGTCCAAAAGTGGCTTCTATAAGAAAGTGAATGAAAAAAATTTAAAAATATATTCTATTTCACTTTCTGACAGGCATATTCTTCTAACTTGGTGATTACAGATTTTCCATAAAAATGGATCCTAACATATATAAAATCTTGATCCAACTTTTAGTTTATTATTCCCATGGTCAATACTTATTTTTTGGGAACCAAATTTATGGGTCTAACCTATTTAGAGTCATAAATTGGGTAAATGATGTCGGTTGCCAAAAATATTTCAATTTATTTCTTTACAACATCATTGATAGTAGGGTTCAGACTCATAAGGGGATTCTAAACAATTCAATAATCATATTCTTAATATATTCTATGTGAGTAAACCTTGGGTTTGATTCCAAGTATATCTCTAATAATTCATTTGAAAGCTCAGACATTTCTTTTAATAATTTCAATCGGTCTTTGCTCTTGGGTCCCAAATAGATTATTGGAAATGATCATATGAAACTTTTCTCACTCTAGTAGATACACATATTTTAAATCACATGTGTTGGGTTTTAGTTAAATACTCAAGGGTTGTTCTATGGATTATAATGAACTCACATTCTAGTTTCAAAATCTTGAATTTTCTTAATAAACGGTATCAAATCAGTTTCTTCAAGTAAATTATCAGAGAATTTAGAGGTGATTTTTTATTACAGTAAAAATACAGAGTTTTAATATTTTAGAATTCTTTATCCTTCCATGGTTTGACCTCCTAAAGCTAATAATTCTTGAAGAAGACCTAAAAATTTTATGGAATCAATTCCTTATTCATGGTAGAGTACAAAGATGGAATGATTGTTTAAAGGGTTTCTTTTTTATTCAATAACATCGAAGTTCACCTTGTTGCCTCCTAAATCTGTGTTCAAGGTTAATTCATGTACATTGATCATTTTTTGGGTTGATTTCAGGAAATTTATTACCAAATTAATGGGTGAATTCTCTAGTTCATTTTCTTCCTCCATGGTGAGTAAGAAAACCTCACTCGAAAAATGAGTCATTTAACTCCTATTAGTACATCTTCCATAACTCCAACTTGAAAAATAGTGGATCGGTTTTTTAGTTGGAAAACTAATCTTGTGGGATTTAGTTCACCTATTTTCAAATATAAAAATATATATTTAAACATAACATTGATGGATACACCAATATCACACAAAGAATCAGAAAAATTTAAAGAACCTATATTATAAAGAATAGAAAATGTCCCTGGATCTTGACATTTTTTGGGTAATAGTGGGGTGATAATTGTTGGGAAACTTCTTCCAAATATAATTCTTTCATCCTCATCATTATTATTTCAGTTTTTGAATATTTCTTTAATAAAATTTTAATATTATTGGATTTTGTGGATTTCCTCTAGTAAAGGAATGTTGATCTCAACTTTCTGGAATGTTTCTTGGATTTATCTTTGGTTTTTTTCACCTAAACCATTGATGATCAAGTCAATGTTGAGGGGAATGCTACCTTGATTTTTTTCTTTGTTGTATTTGGACTTGTGTTTCTAACTTCTTATTGGGTTGGATGAGTATTTATTCAGGTTTTTTTCTTGGAATCATCCAATTTACTTGGCTCAGTTGGTGAGAGTTACTTCCCGCTCCGGGTTGTGATTGCACTAAAATTCTCCTTTGGATTTGGAACTATTTGTGATTTATGTTTTCCTTCATTCATGGTTAGGACGTCCATAATGCTTGCAAACTGATGAGTTGTCTTTTCAATTTTATCTTCCATTCTAGCAACAGTGTCCTTAAATTGTTTCCCTTCAGTTTCCGGTGCACTTGTGGAAGGCTACTCATAATTCTTTCTCTATAAAGGTGGAAGTTGATAATTTTTTTGTTACTATAATGGATTCTTGTAATATTATAGTAATGGTGTCAGGTTCTGATATTTTTATTGAAAAGGTTTCTTGGCATAGTTTTATTGACCTCTAAATCTCTGTTGGGTTTTCCCTTCTCTCCATTATTGATTTTATGGAAATTTTATTTTTTGAAATTCAGCTTCCCAAGATTTCATACCCTGTATTTCAACACATTGATCAGTGTAATGATTGGGTGATAAAAAAATCCATATACTTTATGTGGATATGGTTTCTCATTCACTTTATTAACACCCATTTTTCTCACAAGGCCTATCAATTCTTCAATTTGGGTTGTAAGGAAAGGTGATGAGTCAGAATTCCTTACCTCATGTATACCTATTTTACCAGTTCCTCTTGTTCTGAATTGTTGTGAATTATGATCTATCTTCATAATGATATTTCGGGATTATTTAGGTGATTTTTAAATCAAATATCCCTTGGAGAATGCATTTAAAAGGATCATATTATTGAACAGTAATCCTTGGTATAAAAAGACTAGGAAGTAGTGCTCTTCCACCATTTAATGGGGGCAGCTTGCACAAAATTTCTTGAATCATTCCAAGTATTAATAAAGAGTCTCACCAGTAGCTTGTAGAATAGTGTATATCTCCTTCCTAGTTGCTATATTCTGAGTGGTTGGGAATAATCTTTTCATGAAAATATGTTGGAGATCGTCACAATCATGGATCTCTTCGGGTTTTAAGGTATACAACCATTCCATAGCTTCTCCTTCAAGTGAAAAGGGCAATTCCTTCCACTTGTCTTAATCCTTAGCTACTACTCTTTGTTTGAATCTTGAACAAACATAACTGAATTCTTGAATAATTTTATTAGGACATTCACCTAAAAGACCATGAATTTTAGGTAGCATAGGAATCATATTAACTCATAACACAAAATAATTATTGTTGTACTTCCATGGTCAAACGATTTTGTTGGTTGGAAAATTATGGGGAACAAGGTCCCATAAGGTTTATTGTGGGCCCAGTGCCATTATGGGTGGTCCTAAATAAACACTTGATTATTATAAATTAATTTCTTCAAAATTTATTTTTGGATTGAGAAACCTAATCCTAGTTAATAAAGTTATCTCTATCTCATGATCAAAATCAAGTAGTTCCTTGTTATAAGTCCTAGTTATGTAAATTTTTAAATTTTATAATTTCTCATCAGCAATGATAGAAATTTTGACCCACATTTTCCCTGAGCTGTGGAAAAAACAATTAAATCCCCCCAGGGGGTTGTATGAGTGGTAACCAAGAAGATGTCTATAAAGATTATAGTTTTTATATAGGTTTCACTTCAAATAAATTTATTGAAGGACTTAAGAAAACAAAAGATTTTTTTAAAGTTTTTTGAATTTCAAATGAGAGAGAAATGATAAGATTTAGGTTAGGTTTTCCTTTTCATGATGTCATCATAGTCTCTGAGAAAATTTTAATATTTTGGATTTACATAAAAATAATTAAATTAATTGAGTAACAATTGTTTATTTTATTCAACTTTGATTTAATTATTTATCAAGTTGTAGAAATCTCAAAGAACTAATTTTTAATTACTAAGTAAAAACTAAATCTGGTATTTATTTTCCCTAAATAATTAAATTAGTTTATCTTAATTTGTTCACATATTTTAGTATTGACTAAATCACTCCATTACTTCATTTTATTTACAAGATCAACCTATTAGTATAATAAAATTAAATAAATAAATTAAGTGTTGAATAATATTTAAATCAAAGAAATTTAATATTAAAGAATATATTAAAATATAATCATATTTAATCAAATTAAATAAATAAATAAAATTAAAACTGTTAATTTAAAAACATATAATTATTTTGATTGAAAACTTTCAAAACTCAAAACATCACAAAATGGGATCCCACTTCCCTTCACCCAATCACTAATAATTATACCCCTTCATGCAAGAAGTGGTCATGGAATGAGAAATATAATAAGACATGAAATATAATAAAGAGAAAATGACCGAGAAGGTAGAAGGGCTCCTCTTCTTGGCAATGTAGTGCATCTCCTTATTTTATCCGGATAAGAGCTGGTGGAATAGGATTGAATCGGGATGCCTTTGGAAGGAGGATGTCACCCCATTTTATAAATGAAGAGGGATGATTTATCCACCCATTATCATGAAGTAAAACTACATGGGAGTTTAAAATTTAAAACCCCCATATGAATCGAGTTCTTCTAAGGCAGAAACACCCATGGGTGCGGGTGTTTAGACACCCCATGGGGGGATCTACAGTGGGAGGATATTCTCATGGTTGTGCATGGGGTGAGGCCTAGTGATAAGTTGGAGAATATGGGGGGCATCAGTGGCATTTGGTGAGAAATAGGGTGGTTCCCCCTTTCTCCTCTAGCCTTAAAAGTGGATAGAGGAGACTTCTGATGGAATTATGTAGTGGCTCCAGGTTGGACCTGGTGATGCATGACTGAGAGTGGAGACAATGAGTTTAGTTTTCTATGGTCTTCATGGCAATGGTGGAGCAGGGAAGGCTGGTCATGGTGGTCCACCATGATAGAGCATGGTAATGGAGGCCGGATGGGGTAGAGGTGGGGTGGAGCAACCATAGTGGAGGGAGAGGAGCTATATCGGAGTGGGTCTGCTAGTGGTTGGTGGGCAAGGAAGGGGTGGAGAGTGGAGGTATAGGTGGTCGGGTGGCCTAAAGCGAGAGTGGGGAAGTGGAGAGTGAGGCGACAGTGGTGACTATGAGATCTATAAGGTGTCTGGAGAGGAAGCTATTGTGAATTGTGACGGAGCTGTGATGGAGAGTGGTGACGCTCGTGTCCCACATAAAACTAGGGACATGGGAACCTCTCCATTATAAGCTGGGATGAATCTTAATAGGCTTAGAATCCCACTACAGGTTGGGATCTCGGATCACATTGTACACACGTGGACCTTATGGGCCTTGGCCCATGCTCTTCTGCCACGGAGTTTACTTCCCATGGACCACCTGCACAGGGCCTGACCACCCATGTGTCCTTTGTCTCCAATTGGACCTCCCTATGGGCTACGTGGCTGTCTAGCTCATCTGAGCTGGCTAAGAGGAGCACGCCTTTAGGTTGAAGGTTTTCCTAACCTGAATAAATTTTTACACAAAGTAAATAAAAATAGTTATATAATTTTCAACCAAGATCATAAAAAGTCATAGGATTCGTAAAGAAAAATCTCAAAAAATATTTTCACTCTTTTAAACCCATTTCAAGACAACATTCCAATTTTCCCATAAAATACTAAATCATTGAAATTGAAGGGTTTTAACACTTAAAAACAATAAAAAACACTGGTTTTTTTTAAAAACATATGCACAAAAAATCGGTATATCCTATATGAGATAAAATATCTTGAATTATCTTTTAATCATTGTATTTTAATTTTATCTACATCCCCACTCTTTCAATGGGTTTACATTAAATGTTATTTAAGATGAACCAATTTTTATCTCAAACTCTAATTCCCTACAACATGATTATGTTACACACCATGAATTAATTTTACTGGTGTATTCACGTCCCAAGGATTTATCTCTATCATATATTATTTTATTCATGGGAAATACTATTCTAAATTAGTTCCTTTTCATAAAATTATTTTTCACTCATTTTTTACATTATTTGTAAAGTTTTTTGGTAATTATATTTTCATTAATATAATCCTATTTTACATTAATGTTGATAAAATTATACTATGTAATTATATTGTGTGGTATTACATTTTTTCTATTAATATACAAATTTTTTTACAAATAAACCTTTTTAAAATATTTTTTACTTTAAGGGGTATGTTTCCCATAATTGGTATTGATAACTCAAGTATTACTTTATTGAGTTATATTGTTTCACCGTGAATATATTCCTTTTATGCTTTGGTTAATCCGCCCTTATATTGTATTATATTTTAATTTTAATACCTTTTAGGGGGGAAATATTTTTAAACAAAATATTGTTTTATTAATCTTTTGAAAAATGTTAATTTTCAATATATTAAAAAAGGTTTTTCCTTTTCCATTTATATTCTTTATCTTCCTCTATATATTTCTACAAGAAAAATATTAGGTTTTTAAAGTCTATGTTATTGAATATTATTTTTAAAATTAATTATTTTCAAATAGTTTCCACTTCATCTTCTGAAAATGACTTTTCAATGTGACTCATAACGTTGTATTTTACATCAATGTTAAAAATGTTTTCTAAAATCTCTTTTAAATAATCACTTTCATTTCCCTTTTTCTTTTCAAATGGATTTTCACAAATGTGGATTATGTTTCACTATTTATACTATAATATATATATATATATATATTGGTGGAATCAAATCACATTACCAAACAATCTAATTCATAATCCCTTCTTGTGTGGTATCATTCCAGAGTTTTTTATAGTATGTTTATCATCTATGTCAACATCCTTCTATATTTCCTCTATTACACTGGGGTTATTTTATTTTGAAACCATCCACATTATTGCTTTGGATGGATTATTATCTTTTTATTATAGTATTTACATAACTTTATATCATTACCCTCTATGATTTTCGACCAAGGGATGCTTAAATGGAAAGTTATTTCATTTGTACATTGGGGAAATATTGAAAATTTTATCTTTTTTATTCTAATACAGATGTTTATTGATTAATAAGAAATTTGACTATATATTTTTTAACCAAGAAACTTCTTAATTAGGATGGTTTATAATCATTTTGTCCCTTTTATTTATATAGGAAAAAGTATTAGAATTATGTATGTTTTTATTTTAATTAATATGATTATTAGAAAAGGTTATTATGAATTTTTTATTTATATTTTCATTTAATTAATGCATTGGAAATTAAAAAGTGACAAGTGGGGCCTAGAATTATATTGGACCTCGATGAATTAATAGTTATAATGAGACAAAACAACATTATTTTTGGTGTAGAGATTTATACATATCTATATAGTGCCTTATCATAAGTCTTTGGCAGTGTGTTTTGATATTCAGCATTAGTATTTATTCTTATCCATGTCTTTATTTATTTTCATAAATATTTCATTCTCCGAGATTTAATTAATTATACCTCTAATATCATTATTTACTCCTACCATAATATTTATTCCATTATTTTCTCAATTGTATTTTTTCTTTTATAGAGCATTTTACCTCACCTCTTCTTATGTTTTCATTTCCCCAAGTTATGAATAAATGTATTTCATATGATATCTCTAACAAGATACCTTGTGTGAGGAATTTTTGTGATATTTTGAATAATTATTATAGATTAATTAGTTCTTATATACTAGAAAAAATGGAAAATAGTTGAGAAATAAATTATTTTTAATAGTTTATAATTTTTCATAATTCTCTAAATCTCTAAACCTAAAAATTATTTATAATTTTTGTAATGTAATGTTTTCATTAAATTATGTAATTTTGAATTATTTATCTATAGATGGTATTGAATCCAATATGTAAAATATGTGTTATTTTCACTAGATCTAGGAGTGTAGGTCCATGTAATCACATTTTGGGGGGAAAGGGAGGTATTTACCCTGTTTTGGAGAGGAAATGTTCTTAAAAGTATCAAATCAGGGGGTTATGGAAAAATTGAGATATATGGAGTATGAAATCCCACTATTTGAAAATTTTAAAGTAAGGTATAATTGTTTGAGTATTTTAGTCGATGTATTTTTTGTCTAAAACTAAACTGACCATGTGTAATTGGGCATATTTGTGGTGTTTTAGGTATCATAATAGGTTTAGAACTCAGTTTTATAAAGTATAATTTGGGGTTGGGATATGAGTCATTTTGAAAAAAAAATCATTGGTTACCTATTGAGTTGGCATCAGGTGTCCAATGGAAGTATCTCTAGGAGATTCGCTAGGTGGCCAGTGACCCTAGAGAAATTAACCAATGGAGGATAACTGAGTATCTAATATCATCTATGGTTTTTTTAAAATTTTAATTAATTTATGTAAATGATATAAAAAAATTTAAATTAGAGGATTCTAATTTCCCCATAGTAGTAAGGGATCTCAATCTCTACATCTTCTCTCACTTCTCATTCCATAAGTTGTCTTTTGAAGGGATTCACTATGGTTAAGGATTGTCATTATAATTTATCCATTTATATTTATTATAGTAATTTTCAACAAAAAATATCTATTTTAGGTATTTATATCAAGATTTTATATTTCTTCTTCCTCAAGTCGAGTAAGACAATGTGTTTTTCTAGTCCCATGTAGGTAGTACCAAATAATTTTTTTGATTGCATTAGATTTTATATTATGTGATTTTTATGTGTGGGAGTGTGTGTGATAGTGTATAGGAATAGAACCAATTTCATTTTTCACGGTTCAATAAATTAGTTCTTCATTAGTCTCATGTGGGTTTTTTCATAGTATATGACATGTATAGGTTGTGCTTTGTTGATGGTTTTGGATCTTTCTTGGAAAGTTTCCAATGTTATTTTATGTGATGATTAATATGGTGTAAGAATTGGTGAGGTTCCTTGAGAACACGATAGGTTTGGTTCTCATGAATATGTGATGAATGAGGATTGTGAAGTTTATGGTTATATGATGTTGGTGATTATGCTCACTATTAGGGTTGAGGTCATTGGGGTTGTGTGTAGTGGGATCCTCCATAGACATAGTAGATAAGGGTTTTTATTTTTATCATGAGATGTGTATAGAGATATGATATAGTCTTTTCCATGGGTATTGTGGGGTTTTTTGATACATTTTTAGAGGTGTGATACTCACCATATAAGGGGGTGCATCTGGGTAGTTGAGATAGAGTTCATGATGTGTGATGGGTGGCATGGTTAATCAATAATGAGATGGTGTATCACTGAGTGTCAGGAAAGTTTTGGGGGTGGTGTGAGACTCGAGGTATATTTATACAAAGGGTTAATCATATCACTCTGTCACTTGTTTAAGCATCTACATTGTTCACCCATGTTTTGTTGATCATGGACTAAGGGAAGGATTTTTATCATCTTTTTTCATGTTTTTCACTTTTCTTACACCATTATACATGGGGATATTATCTATGGAAAACATTAGTTATATCATATTGATTTTATAAGAATACCTTTTATGAGATCCTTAGTGTGCAAGAAGACTTCAAGTCTTGATTAGAAAAGGGAAATGTCCCTACAATTGGTGTGTAGTTGGATAGTGATGTGGTGGATGCAAAAATGGGACATCATTGGTTACATTTTGAGATATATCAGGAAAATCCATAGTTGCTTTTCAATGTTTCCCCCTTTGGTTCATTTCAAATCATGTCAATATATAACCAGCCTATTTGTGATCCAGTTTACTATTTTATGACTTGTATGAAATTACAGATACTCATTTTGTAGATAATTTGTTGTATCATTAGTTATACTCTTTATGTTATATCGTAATGATTCATTATTGTCAATAATTTAGTTTTTGATTACATATAATATATATGTGGGAATATTCCCCCCATTATCACCTCAAGACTCTCATAGTTATTCAGTAGCCTCTACCATATGGGGAGATCTTACCGATGTATGTGGCACCCTAGTTTGGACATGGGATAGGTGAACTATGCTCGAGACATTATAAATCGATATCAAATTGGGGCCTAGTTATTTTAAATGGTATCAAGAGATATTTTATTTCATTATTTGGGATGATATTCGAATGTTCATCATGGATGGGTCTTAAATATTAACCCTGTTCTGGTGAGTAGCTAACTTCTATTTAGGGAATACTCAATTAATTGCGGTTTGATATTATGGATACACATGATTTAAATACACAAACAATACATATATTTATATTAATATTCATACATAATATTAAGATCCATCCTATAACTATAAATGTTGTGTGTCGTTGTAAAATAGATACATAATCCCCTTATTTTATGAAATATCTTCAATGTTTCCAACATAGAACACTTATTAGGTATACCCTACTTAAAACATTTCTTCTTAAACTAGGGAAGAAAAATATAAGAATGGGTGATCTTAGATTCTCAATAAGGGTAAACATAGTATATATCCATCAATGATCATACATGACCATAAAATTATAGTATGAAATCTTGATAAAAAAATTTATAGTTCATACCCAATTTATTATAGATCATAAATATGATTTATGTCATCAAACATAGTCATAAAAAATACAATATTTTAAATAGTAGAGAGGCATCAATAATCATTCAAGAACCATGGGTGCATAACATAGACAAAGAAAAGGGTAAAAAACATAAGCTTGTAACATTGTTAGCATGAGTAAATAGATAAAGGTTCACTCATAAAGTTAAAGAAATTAAATTAGGATAACAAATAAACTTATGGAGATGAAACCAGGTCCAGATATAGTCTTATGTACAGGAAAACCAGGTCTATACATTATCTTATGGACATTAAAAATAGGCCCATGCATAAAACTGTGAACATGGAATTAAGGACACACATAACTTATTTATATCATGAGTTATCCATATTTATCAAATGAATTATATGGATATAATGGACTCATACATCTCATTATAATAATCCATTTATATTAACTCCAAAATATCATTAAAAAATTTAACATTTCATCATAACTTAACCTGTGGAAAAGAAAATGGTTTCCTAAACATCTCATAATTATAATAATAAATCATCCAAATACATAATAATGATGGTATCATAGAATCATATAACCAATGAAACATAAGTAACATCAAAGGATTTCATCATATATTAAATTAACTTTTAAATATCACTTGGTGTGTTTATTTAGTAAAATATCCTTTTTATTTTGAAACCACTTATTTAAAATCCAAATATATCAAAAATATTAAGGAAACAATTTGATTTGAAAAGAAACAGGAAAATTATGAATGAAGATTCAAATAATTTTTCATTAATTATGTTAGGAAATTCTATTCATTCAACATAAATTGAAATAAATATTCCTTTCATGCTTTTGTAAACAAGTCTAAGGTACCTCATTTTGAAAATGAAAATAATATTCCTTTGAAACAATTTTATAAAAAAATAAATTATGTGTAAAAATGGATATAAATATTAATAAGAGAACAGTAAAACATTATTTATTTTTTTAAATAAAATATGGTTATGGAATAAAAATATTTCCAACAAAATAATAAATAAATTATTTTTTTCTCAAAAAAAAGAATCTCGATCAATATAAGTGAAAAATAGATGAAAAATATATTGTTACATGAAAATTTCATAAATAAACAGAGGGGAATAAAATTAAATGGGGTTTGTCATATAATTATAATATAATTTCCTCAATAAAAATTCAACAATAAATAGTCTCTAATAAAATTGTGTTGAAATATAAATCCCTTACCTTAAGTATTGTCTTTCTTCATATGCATTAAAACATCCTCTTCTTCAATAGGCCTCATTTAGATCCCTTATTAAGGACCCTTATGATAATATTTTAGGAATACCATCTCCTATAATTCAAGGATATATAATTTTATAATATAATTGGGTATGTTTTGGTAAATATATATGGCTCATAGGGTGCTAGGAAGAGAGGAGAAGAGGTATCCCTTTTTATAAGTGAGTAGATGGACACTACTGGAATTATGAAAAGTATTAAATTAATATAAATTAATTTTCATGTTCACGTGGTTTAAAATTGAAATATTTTAAAATATTTTTAGAATGAGTAGAAATTATTTCATCTGATAAAACTTGGACAAATTTTTGTGATTTTATTACCCTTATCTCTTTCATTTAACCCCTTATTATCGCTTTTGATAATTACCAGAATATCAATGTTTTTTACTCTAAGGTTCATGAATTTTACCATAAAACAACATGTGGACCATAAATGGATCATGGTTTATATTTTCAACTATATACCCTTTTATTGGATATATATTTTATTTTTATTAATTTTAAATCATTTTGTAAAATATTTTTTTATTATAAAATTTCATTAATGCCATTGTTTGAAATAAATGATATATTATAATATAATATATTTTTAACTCATGTAATATGGTTCCAAAATGAAATGGATTAAATGATAAAGAATATATTGTATTAATATAGACATCAAATTAATTTTTGATAGGTTTAGAAATAATTTTAAACTTTATCCATTATTTTAATCCCTTAGTTAATGAGTTTTGATCTTACCTTTGGTAATTACTATTTTAAAATTAAAGGGTTATAGTTTTTCGTATAAGGGAAAATTTTGCTCATAAATGGGAAAAGGATGATAATTTTTTACTATTTATCATCTTAATTTTCCTATATAAATATTATTATAATTTTTAAATAATTTAATAAAATATATTTAATATTAAATACTCTTAAAGTCATTTTAAGAACTATTATCACAATTTTACACTAAAAAAAACATGAATATAATGAATTAAAATATAGACCCTTAAACCTTATAAATATATGTAATATTTATCTTAAAAAATAATTGATAATCTTGATCCCACCCAAACAATATTAATTTTAGATTTTTTAAAAACCATTTTCATGATTTTTTTACTTCTTGCACAAGCATTGTGTCGGTGATTCATAATCATTTAATATAATTATTACATAAATTTTAAAAAACAACATAACATAATAAAAAAAGTAAATCAATATTTTATATAACAATTTTTAACTAAACATACGTGTTTTTATGCCTATCAAAAATTAGTGCAGATATTAATAGCAAGAAAGTGACATTTTTTACTATATGTTTAGCTTAAATATTATAAAGTTCAAAATAAATGGAAAATGAAAAAACTCATAGTATTTATTTATTGATTATTATGCATAAAATATACTAATTAAATTAAATAAAGGAAAGTGTTTTAATGAATTATAATCCATATTAGATAAGTTTTATACCTAATTAACTCATTTTACCTTTACAATGGTAATACAATTTTACTATGATTAATATTCATAATGGGAAAAAATAAAAGGGAAATATATACCAAATTTATGCCTCCTAGTTCCATATATGGAATAATTTTTTCAAGATTCAATTTTTAGAAGTGTTCGGAATTATTTTAAGATAAAAAACCCAAAACACATTGAAATTCAGTTTTACAGAAAAATTCAATTTCTATATAAAAAAGTTTTATACCAAATGAAACAATGAATTGAATTGGATTATTCATAATATATGATAAATAATGTTAATTTTTATATTTTTTAAAAAATATAAGTTTTTAAATTATTGAAACAAAAATATAGTTTTCAATAAAAATATGTATTTTTCTATATTCACATAAAAATCAATCTTTTCAGAGAGAGAGAAGAGGAAAGGGATATCACCTTGGGTTTGGAAAGGTTATCTCTCATAGGGTTTTATTGGAACCACCTACCCTCTTATATTTGTTCCTTTATTCATATCATATCAGAACCAAGTTCTACCCCTTCTTCTCGACAAGCAATCATCCTCCCCAGTTCTCATTGACCGTATTCGAAGCGGTTTTTCCTACGGTGATTCTGGTCAAGTTTTCTTCAGATATATCAGTTTTAAGGTTGAATAATATCAAGGGTCGTGGATTTTTGTCTTATTATATCTCTTGTAACTTGTTTTTTGGTGGGCTTTCATCTGGATTCTCATGATCTGGCATCTCTATGGGTCTTCGATGTTATACGTTCATAGAGGACGATACAAGAGGGAGTCAAGGTGGACAAAAGTGAATTTTGTTGAGGCAAGTAGTGAATTACTTCTCATAGGATGGAAATGTTTCAATTATATTTAGTTTTAGGGAAGAATGTGTCTTTTTACTACTTTGAAAGAATTTCCTTTGGGTTTATTTTGTTTTTTAGACCTATTTAGCTGGATTCCACATTGTTTTTTGAGACTGTATGATTGTTGGGTTGTTTATGGTTTGGCAAGAATTTATTCTTATATTTTTTAATTTGGTTTTCAATATAGAATTTTACAGGAACCACTGGGTGGGAAACATCAAATGATGAATGGTTGTGCTGACACCCATAATCATCCATCTGTCATCTTTCTTGATGGAAAGATGGGAACTTTTTATTTACTTCCTAAACAAAGTTTTGTGTCTAAATCTACGTTGCATCAGGTTGATTGAGTGGTGAGTTACTAATTATTCATGTGGTCATATTGAAATACATATAGGTGTGACAGTATATGTCATCTCGCCCTCACCCCACATTTCATTGTGGGTTGGAGGGGTGCTCTACCACATTGTGTGGAATAGAAAGTCACAACTTTGTGTAGGGAGGATGCATATTTATCAAATTATTCCTCTATTACATTTCTTAGTGGAGGGGTGATGATACATTTTCCAAATATTTACTTGATTTTATATTCACTACAATCAATCATGACCATGTTAGAACCTTTGGTTCATGTTTCATTAAGTAAATTGTGTCTCTATCTCTTTTATGGGTTCCCTATTTACCCATTCTCAAAATGGGTTTATTATTTTATGTTTAATAAAGAGGTATTTACCCTCAACCTATTTTAAAATATATATTTTCATGAAAATACCAAGAATTAAACATAATCTAATTTTGATATGATGATTTTGAAAATTATATTATTTTTATCAAATAATTTTTTAATGTTCTAAAATTAATTATAATATTATCTCAAAAAAAAAAAATAAAGCCCATTTTTTAAGAAAATATATTTTAAAGAATAAAATGTCTACTAAAAGTTGAGTTCTTATTTCCTAAAATTTTATCAATACATTTTTATTGATTATAAATTTTATATATAATTCATAATTCATTTACTTCTATCCATACCCTCCAATTCAATGTAAATGTTATAACTATCATAAAATAATTAAATTTTTTATGGTTATTTTAGGCTAGGTGTTTTGTGTAGTATATGCTATCAAAAATATTTTTCTTTTAAAATCTCTAGGTGTTATATTCTTCCCCATTTTATAAGTTCCATCATCATAATTTTAATTTGTGATCTACAATTGAGGGTTTGATATTCTAATATTCATTTATTGAAATCCCATGATGTAAATAACAATAATAAAACTTCCTATTGAAAGTGGGATATGGAAATATGAAGGTCATATAGAATAATAGTCAACTAGGTTTTCATATAGGAGAAATTTAGTGGGAAGTTAAAATATATACACATAGTAGAAAACTACAACCAAGGAAAAATTCATAGTGCCAAAGAATATAGTCATGAGAACGCTAATGACCACAAGACCATAAATAAATGAGGGGTAAAAAGTGTTGAAATAGTGGTTTCCCTAGACCCAACTATCTAGTTATATTTATTACAATATTGTATATACAGTTAGCTATTCATGATGTCATCTTACCATTATAGTGTATACTTTTCTGTGTCCACTGTTAAAATGGTAATGTACAAAGATTAATTGTCGTATCAAAAGGTTATAGAAGATCTCAGGATATAATGAGAACCTCTAGATACTATGAAATTAATATTAATTATAAGTTCTATGGTCTAGATGAATTTTATTTATTGGAAATAGTATATGTTTGACTATCTGGTGTTGGGGGATCATAAGTATTGAGACTTATTCTCATGAAGTTCACACATGGTGATCTCTAGTAGTGAGATCATGAGGACAGACCCGCCAATAGGAACACCATTTGTTTCAGGTGTCATTGGATGTTCCTGTCTACGATCATGTGTAATGGTCTCCTGACATGAGATCATTACCAATGTATGTCATTTGATTGTGTACTTTTATGCATGATGAAAACTGTGGCAATGAAGTGTGGCGAGGTAGATTGTGTTGGGTGCGTCATTGGTGGCATGACATTGGTTGAATGGTCAAAAAATAATTTTTCGCTTCCAGATTATAGAAGTAATATATCACGGGCCATGTTTATAAGGATGTAAGTACCTTCATAAGGCCATGACCATGGTATTCGAGGGTAAGTCCATCCAGTTAGATCAATAAATAATAAATAAATAAAGGGGCGATGACACATGAGTGTGTCCTACTTTATGATATATTAATGACAAAGATATTATATTAATTAGTACATGTTAGTAGGTTGGTTGTTGTTATTATGACAATCCTCATATCTTCAAGGGCCATGATAGGTTTCTAGATATCTCTCTTGCATTTTGAATATTATTCACTACTGTCATGATAAAGTCCTATAGGGTCACACACAATAGCGTATATGAGAATCTTCCCTATTCAGTTGAATAGGATATTTAGACATGGTGGGCCATATGACTGGGGTCTAAGATTTTTCCAAGTTTAAATGATCACCAATGAAATAAATAAATTTATATTATTCATGTTATGAATAATTGTTATAGAATTTATGTATTAATTGTATTTACAATTTTTAAGTTAATACATAAAAAAATTATTTGAAAGAATATTAATATATTCAAGGTTAAATTAAAATTTGTGGGTGTAACGCCCCGACCCTAGTTACCTAAAGTTGATGCAATATTACATAACATCGGCATGATAACAAGGGGTCAAATCCTAAAATACTGATCATTTTAGTATCCTTATAAGTACTAGATACATACATAACTTTTACATTACATCATGAAATAAATAAACAACATTGTTTCCCCTTGAAAACACTCATATCCTTGGCCTATCCATGTAGGATAATCATAATATACTTCTTAAAATCTTGGGAAAAGGAAAACATAAGAAAGGGGTGAGCTCAGATGCTCAGTAATGATAACAATATAGTGGAAACTATCATAAATAAACATATAAATTTAATGCAATGTATAATAATAAAAAACATGACTTTTAAAATTAAGCATCATCATAATATGGAAAAGTTAAATCAAATAATTCCATTTACTTATTTACGTGGATATTCTACTAGTCCAATAATCACATGTAAAATCAATATCTAATTTCATAATGATGGAATGCATAATGCCGGAAATCATAACCACATTGTCAAGGCCTTATGCCAAGACTACAAATAAGATCTTGTCAATGCCTTGTTCCAAGACACTATTTTGTCTCATGAGACCTATAGATGCTTCAAGGAGCTATAGTGGGATCAATCCATCACTTAATAATTCTAATGCATTCCTCATTTGAAAAGGATGAAATATAACATAAACATTCGTATTAAAACTAGATTATGAAATGTTAAAACTTTAACCATAAACCATGAATGGAATAAAAATAACGCATCGATAGTCAAACATATCACAAAACCTTAAATACAATATGGAAGATTGTATCATAATAAATCAACTTCAAATAATTGTAAAATCCATCAAAGGATGTTGACATGGATGAAATCAAAACTATTTGAGAGAAATACCTCATTCTATTTTGAAATCATTTAAAAGTCACGTAATTATAAAAGGATTTTTTTTTAATATTATTATAAGCTTTTAAGGGAAGCTGCTAAGGTTTTATAATGGAAAAAAATAGTTTCACCCGTTGTATAAGTTAAAAAAACATTATTTTCTTAATTTTTCAAAAAGGTCATAAAGTACCTTGTCTTGTAAGTGATGGAAAGAGTCCTTTCAAACCATTTTATAAAAAGTAAAACAAGGGTATAATTGAATTTAACCCATATTATAGTAAATAGTAAAAAGGTTTTGAAATACATTTTTAAGAAACATGTATGTGAATGATAAAGAGGTCCCAATAGATAATCACATATAAACAACCTCGGATAATACACTGTAAAATTAACCCTTACATTGTACTTTTCCTTGGTCGATGGTACTTTAAACTCCAGTAAAATACCTAAATAATTGTTAATAAATTATACAATAACCATATACATAAATATTATATTATATATGGTCATCTAAGATTGTTTTGTTAATAATATTTCAGTAGTATCATTATTTCGGGTGTTAACTGATGTGTTTTTCTTTATATTTTTTGCTACAGAGCTAATGTTTGTTAGGGATAAGATGTATTTGATTCATATTATGAATTATATTAAGTTCTTAAACATTTTTTTTATTCATGAAAATAATATTATTCTTGAATGCTTACGATGGGGGGAATGAATCTCATCGCGTTTGTGGAGACGGTAATCTGTACGTACGCACGAGTGACAGTACCATTCTATTGATGGTGAAACAATATGTAATTGGATGGTATATCATACATACATAATCATTAACATGTTATTTTTATTATTTACATCAATTATACTCATTATTATACCCATCCAATTAATGAAGTGTTGAATAACAAACTACACCATGACGTGGAGACGGTAAGCCATACGTACGCACATATAGTGACTTTGTCATTCATAAGATGGATAAAATAATGAATATGGTTGTACCATATTTATAATAACATCATAGAATGTAGAAGGTTCTGGATTTATTATTTAATTATGGAAAGAACAAATAAATAGGAAGTGGAAGAAGAAAATAACTTTGAAAGAGGTGATGAAATTATTACCTCTTCTTCAGGTGCTTCCTTTTGATTTGATCAAAAAGTCTCCCTAGTTTGGATTCTGATCAAAATATGGAATCTAGGTTGAAGTGAGAGTAGTTTGGAGGATATTTTATAAGGTTTTTTCTTATCCTAATGGATTTGGATGTGTGATTTTGAGAGAAGGGGAAGTACCCTATTATAAGAGTGGTGAGGGTTACTTTAGGAAAAGCATGAAATATTATTTTATTATAAAATCATTTTCTGTTTATAATGGATCCAAAAGAATTTATTTTGAGGATAAAGTGGGGATGGGTCTAAAAAATCTCAATAAATAGGTTTTAGAAAAGTTTTGGTCACCATATTAACCTTATCTTTTAGATTTAACTCTTAGTTAAATAGTTTAACTTTTATCATGTCTTCTTTTATTATTATAATAAATGGTTGATTAAACTTACTATAAAATACCAAGTGAACCCCAAGTGGTTAATTATTGACATATATAACCTTATATAGGCCCTTTGGATGAACCTTATATTTTTAGGAATATTATAACATTTAATAATATAGTATTTGTTTTAAAAACTCATTTATATCAATTTTGACACTATTTAGTAATTTGTTTTTGTGAAAGTCATAACAACTTTATCACTTCAAATAATATTTATTTAATCAACCCAAACATGTCATATTAACCTAAAAACTTTTTGGAATGCGTAAAATGTCTCAATTTAAATTTATTTTAATATTAATAATATCAATTATTTTAACCTCGCATTAATAAGGTAATTATTGCATCATCATTGTGTCATAAATAAATTTAATTATTTAATGTATAAAAATTATAAATAAAACACCATGATGTAGGAAATCATTTTATATTTCTAATGAATATTTATAATCGAATTTATCTTATGTATGACCCTATGTTAAAAATGGTTTAGTTATTAAATTTTGAATTTTACACTTTTAACTCTTCTTTAAATAAAATAATAATAAATTTCCTAATCTAATCCAAGTGGACCAAATGATCATATTTTATTTTTAAGGTTGATTTTGGTTGAAATAAACTTATCTAATAAAATTAAGACATGTTTTAGGGTAATTATAATATCATTTTTACCTTTAATTACCCTATTTACTTTTAACCGTGGTAAATAAAATTCAAAAATTACTATTCACCAAAAAAATATTTTCATCTTATTGAACCAGATTTTACTTTTTGATGTCAACCGGGTCTCTTGGATTTTTGAAATTCAATTCATAGAAGTGGTAAAGTTACGTTTTATGAAAATTTGCAAATGTTCCTAAAAGGTGGGTAAAAGATGGTAAAATGTTCTATAAATTTTTATATATCTAATCTTATTATAAAATGACTCCAATGAATTACATTAGACTAATATAGGCATTATGTATCTATTTTGACTTTAAAATAAATTTAAATAAAAATAATTTTTATTTAAATAAGAGTCGGTTTTAAACAATAACATAGTGTTTTTCACTATTCACCAAAAATTGAATGTTTTCAGAAAAATACCAAAAAATCACACTAAGATAGTTTTGATATTATGAATCCAAAAATGATGTCCATTTTGAAAAATAAAATTTATAAAATTTGAAAAAGTGGGTATAACTATTCATAACTGCTTTGAAAATGGCTAGTTTGATTTTTCATGGTGTGTTCGAACTTGAAGTTGCGTACAGAGAAAACTATTGTATTATTCAAAGGGAAATATATCATGGAATCTTGGGGTGTTACATTCTCCCATCCTTCAAATAATTTCATCCTCGAAATTTCTAGAATATTACTGCATAAAAAGATTCAGTTGGTTCTTCATCATAAGTTTCTCAGGTTCCCATGTTGCCACTTCCATTTTATGGTTTCTCCAAAGAAATTTTACCAAACGAGTCGTTCGGTTTCTCAAAACCTGTTCTATGGTATCAATAATCTTGAAAGGATCTTCACAATAAGATATATTGGGTTCCAATTATATTTCTTCATAGGCGAGTACATGCATTTGGCCAGGCATGTATTTTCTCAATAGTGATATGTGGAACACATCATGAACTTTGGAGAGACTTAGCGGCATTACCAAACGGTAATCTACAACTCCAATTCTTTCTAGAATTTAGAAAGGTCATATGTATCTAGGAATTAATTTACCCTTCTAAACTAATTGTATAACACTCTTCCATGGAGATACCTTCAAGGAAACATGATCTCCTACATGAAATTCCAAATCCTTCCATCGGTTATTAGTATATCTCTTTTGCCTACTTTGATCTGCTTTGATATGGGTTTGGATAATCTTCACCTTTTCCATTGTTTCCTCAAAAAGTTATGGGCATACAAGTTTTCTTTGACCAACATCATCCCCAACATGTTGGTGTGTGACATCTATTTTCATATAACACTACATATGGTGCCATCAGAATACTTTAATGGAATCTATTGTTATAGAAAAATTATAACTGAGGTAAATAATGATCCCACATACCTTGAAAGTCAAGTGAGAAAGACCACAACATGTCTTCTAAGGTTTGAATAGTCCTTTCTGATTGTCTGTTAGTTTGAGGGTGGAAGGAAGTGCTCAAACGAAGTTCAGTATCCAAGGCCTTCTGATGACTTTTCCAGAATCTTGATTTAAAATGGGAATCACGATTAGAAACCATCGATAGGGGAACACCATGAAGATTTACAACATCATTAATATATATACTTGTTAAATGTTCAAGTGGTAAATATTATCTTATAGTAAGAAAATGTGCTGACTTGGTAAGATAATAAAAAATGACCCATATTGCATTATTTATTCAAGGATTCTTTGGTAAAACCATGACAAAGTCCATCGTAATATTATCCCATTTCTACTCAGGTATGGGAAGAGGTTGCATGAATTCTCTAGGATGTTGTCTTCTAGCCTTCACCTGTTGACAAACCATACATATTGACACATAATCAGCAATCTCCATCTTCATGTTGTCCCACAAAAAATGTTCCTTTAAATCTCTATATATCTTAGTGATATTAGGGTGTATAAAGAAATTAGAGCTATGAGTATCATCCAATAATTCTTTTTTTTGATCAGGTATGTCAGGAACACAAAGTCTCTTCCCAAATATCAAAATTCCATCTTCATATATGAAGTCGATCAATCTCTCATCATTCACAGCTTTAATTTTCTTTTGAAACTCCTCATCAACAGTCTGATAACTTTTTATCCTTTCTAGTAAAGATGGTTTGGAAACCATTTGAAAATGTATTGATGTTTCACCTTCCATAACTATTCCCATATCTATATTGACTAGATCCATGAATATAGGATCCCTTTCAACTCTCGTCTTGTTCAAAAACCCAAGGATCTTTTCTACTCAAAGAATCGTCCACCTTATTTTCCTTCCCCGGGTGGTAGTGTGTAGTGAAATCATAATACTTGAGTAGTTAAATCCATCATCTTAGACTCATGTTGAGTTATTTTGTGAGAAAATATACTTCAAACTCTTGTGATCAGTATATATCACACATTTTTCACCATAGAGATAATGTCTCCATATATTCAGATAAAAGATTGAAGTTCCTAAATCAAGATCATCAAAAGGATAGTTTTGTTCATGAATTTTTAGCTGTCGTGATGAATTGGAAATAACTCTATTATTCTGCATAAGTACACAACCAAGTCCTTTCTTTGAATCATCACTATAAATAACAAAATCATCACTCCCCGATGGTAGAGTTAAGATAATATAATTGAAAAACATTCTCTTAAATTCCTCACAACATTATTCACACTCTCTTGTCCAAATAAATTTAACCCCTTTACATGTGATCTTTGTTAATGGGTTATATAATCGGGCAAAATTCTAGATAAAACGCCGATAATAACCTGCTAAACTGATAAAACTACATACCTCAGTTATACTCGTCAGTTCTGGCCATTCTTGTATTGATCTTGTCTTAGAAGGATCAATAGAGATTCTATCTTTATAGACAATATGTCCAAGAAAAGAAATCTCCAGAAGCTAGAATTCACACTTACTAAACTTCCCAGATAATTCATTTCTTCTAAAAGTATTTAGATTAGTGCGTAGGTGATTTTCATGATCTTCATATATTTTGGTGTAAAACAATATATCATCAATAAATAACACTAAAATGTCATCAAGATATTCTTTGAATACTTTATTCATTAGATCAATGAAAACAGAGGGTGCATTAGCCAGTCCAAAAGGCATTATTGTAAACTTTTAATGGTCATACCTAGTACGAAATGTTGTCTTAGGAATATCTTCCTTCTTCACACACAACTGATGATATCCAGATCAAAGGTCAATATTTGAAAAATATTTAGCTCCATGAAGTTTATCGAATGAATAATCAATGCGAGGTAGGGGATATTTATTCTTTATTGTTATAGCATTGATCTCCCTGTAGTCAATGCACAACCTCATAGATCCTTCATTATTCTTAACAAAAAGAAAATGGGCTCCCCATAGAGAAACTCTAGGGAGAATAAATCCTTTATTACTCAATTCCCCTAGTTGTTTCTTCAGTTACACTAATTTTACAGTGGCCATTCTATAAGGGGTCTTAAACATGGGCCTTGAACCATGAATTAAATCAGTGGAAAACTCAATATCTCTTTCTGGAGGATGTCTAGGTAAATCTTATGGAAACACATCAAAACATTATTGCACAATAGGTACATCCTCTAATTGAACATTCTTTTCCTGACCCATATTTATTTCACTCCCTTCCTCCATAATAATTGAATTTAGTAGAGCTACTGGGGGTGGATCTAGATAAGAATCATATGGTGACATTTCTACTATAAAGATAAGGTATTTATTATCATCATCAAAAATTGTATCCTCCTTCTTCTTATAATAATTTTTCAAATAATGATATGAAATCTAATACTTACTGATAATTATATCAAATTCAATCATGGTTATGACAATATGATCAGCAGATAAAGCAGTTTTATAGGCCATAATGGTAACTAATTGACAATAAATTGTTGCAATGATACTTCCCTTAAGAGTTTTGACTGATAGATCCCCTGTTAAATCAAATTGGAAATATCTTATTTTTTTAGAAAATTGGGAAGATATTAAATAATGCAATGATCCAGAATCAAATAAAGTATTTTCTAAATTTGAGGAAATGATTAAAGTACCTGCCACCACATCATTAAGAGTTTCATCCTCTACAGTAGTGATCACATAATATTGGCCTTTACCAGGAAAGCTCAACCAGGGACAAAGTCCCTGACCATTTATTAAAGAAAAGGAAAAGTACAGTAAAAGCAGGTTTAGGAGAACCGGAAACCTTACAACCATACACCTGATCCCCCAAGCACAAACGACATCCGAAAATCAAAAATCAAAAACCACGAACCCTGAGCCTTCCTCGAGCCGCGCGAAACCTCGAGAAGCGTTTCACGTGAACCCGAGAATTACAATCCAAAATACAAAATTATCTAAGATAATTTTCCTTGACTCTTAGAACATCCATTTGTATAATTCCCATTTCACTAAAATTGTAGCATTAAACATTGAAAACCTCTTTCTTTCCCTTGCAATCACGTGCTTGGTGGCCTTTTCACCACACTTGAAACAAACTCCCATTCCCTTCAGGAAAGTACCAGGACGTTTTTCCCCACATTTATAGCAGGATGGAAATTCAAATTCTCCCTTCTTCCCCTTATTTTCATTTCTATAGTTTTCAGTATATCTCTTCTTCTCCTTCTTTTCTTTAAAGTTGTAAGACTTAGAGAATTCCTTTTCTTTCTTGATAGCACTTGAGAAAATATCTTTGTACGATGATAAAAATTGCAAGACTAATGATCAATGGAGAAATGGTTTTAACCCATCAAAAGAATCGGTCAATATTACTCCTTAGGTTATGTATATAATAGACTTCATGCCTTTCTAACCATGTAAATTTAGCCTCATACTTTGTGACATTCTCATCCTCCTTTTACCTCAGAATTAGAAATTTTCTTTCTATATCCGCTCGATGGTCACGAGGAAAGTATTTTTCTAATAAAATATCATTAAAATACCTACATTATATATTTGATACTTATTCATCCTCCCTTGTGTTTTGAATTAATGACCACCATTGATCTACATCGCCCATGAGGTGATAAACTTCCGTGACAACTTCTTCCCTTTCACTACTCCCCAAAGCATGAAATATTTTCTCTAAGGAACTTATCCATTACTCACCTAAAAATGGATTTGTTGTCTTATTTAATGTTGGTGGTTATTGCATCATGAATCTGTCTAACATTTATCTTTCGTGTTGTGGATCAAGGTGCTTCATATGGGTAAGTTTATTTTTCATAACCTAAGTGAGTTTTCCCACTATGGTTATAAGTTGTTCATCACCGGTTGCATCACGAGCTCCATTATAATCATAACATTGGTTTCTTTTCTGACATACTTACTCATAAATCATTCATAATGGTTTGTAAAAAAATGTGAATTATCCTAATCATATACCCCAAGAGTGTCGTGACCAAGAGTACAGTAAGGCCCATTGTCATTTACCAAGATACCCTGGGTTAAGCCCAAAACTCCTTGTCATAGTTTTCACTCCTAGGTATAACTCTGCAAGAGCCGCTTCTACCTGATCATATCCAGATAGAGATGTATTACTTATAAAATTCACAAAATCTCTAAATTAACAAAATTATGGGAAGTTCTTCTATATTAATCATCAAAGTATATCTTAGGATAATGTTCTCTAATCATAGTTTTTCTAAATCATGCTTCCAAAGTTTGTAAAAAACTTCATTGGATACCAAATGTAATGCCCTGACACTAGTTACCCAGAGTTGGTGCATTATTACAAAACATTTCCATGATCACAAGGGATCAAATCCCAAAAGTCCAATCAGTTCAGTAGCCTTGGAAGTACTAGATACATACATATGTTTTATATTAAATCATAAAATAAAAAAATAACATTGTGTCCCCTTTGAACACACTCATATATTTGGCATATCCCTAGAGTTTAATCATAATATACTTCTTCACATCCTAGGAAAAAGAAAACATAAGAAAGTGGTGAGCTCAGATTCTCAGTAAGGATAACAATATAGTAGAAACTATCTTAAATAAGCATAAACATTTAAGGTAATATATAATAATAAAACACAATCTTTTTAAACTTAATCATCATTATAATATGGTAATGATAAATTAAATAATTCCATTTACTTATTTACAAGGATATTCTACTAGTCGAATAATCACATGTAAAATCAATAGCTAATTTCATAATGATAGAATGCATAATGCCAGACATCATAACCACATAGTCAAGGCCTCATTCCAAGACTACAAATAAGATTTTTTCAAAGCCTTGTTCCAAGACACTAGTTTGTCTCATGAGACCTACTAATGCATCGAGGAACTATAGCATGCTCCATTTGTCTAAGTCTAATACATTCCTCATTTTAAAATCTTGAAATATAACATAAACATTCGTATTAAAACTAGAATATGAAATGTTAAAACTTTAACCATAAACCATGAATGTTATAAAAATAACACATCCATAGTCAAACATATCAGAAAACCTTCAATAAAATATGTAAGATTATATAATAATAAATCAACTTCAAATAAGTGTAAAATCCATCAAAGGATGTTGACATAGATGAAATCAAAACTATTTGAGAGAAATATATATATTTATATTTTGAAATCATTTAAAAGTCACGTGATTATAAAAGAAAAAATTTCTTTTGAAAATATTCTTATAAGCTTTTAAGGTAAGCTTTGAAGGTGTTATAACGACCAAAAATAGCTGCACCTGTCGTATCAGTTAAAAAACATTCTTTCATTAATTTTTAGAAAAGGTCATAAAGTACCTTGTTTGGAAAGTGAAAGAAAGATTCCTTTAAAAACATTTTATAAAACATCAAACAAGGGTATAAATTACTTTAACCCATATTCTAGAAAATATTAAAAAAGTTTTGAAATACATTTTTAAGAAACACATATGTGTGTGATAAATAGGTATCAGTAGATACTCACGTATAAACAACCTCAGATAACAAAAAGATTGTAAAATTAACCCTTAACTTGTACTTTTCCTTGGTTGAGGATACTTTAACCTCCTGTATAATATTTAAATCATTGTTATTAAATTATAAAAGAACCATATACATAAATATGATATTATATATGATCTTCTAAATTTTTTCTGTTAATAATATTTCAGTAGTATCATTATTTTAGGTGTTAACTAATTCATTTTCTATTATATTGTTTTCTACGTAAGTCATGTTAGTTATGGATATGAAGTATTTTATTCATATATAGAATTATATTAAGTTCTTAAACATTATTTTTATTCATAAAATAAAAATTATTCTTGAATGGTTATGATGGGGAATGAATCTCATCGCATTTGTGGAGATGGTAATCCGTACGTACGCACGAGTGACAATACCATTCAATTGATGGTGAAATAATATATAATTTTATAGTATATAATATATACATAATCATTAAAATGTTATATTTTTTATTTACATCAATTATACTAATTATTATACCCATCCAAATAATGAAGTGTTGAATAACAAACTACACCGCGATGTGGAGATGGTAAGTCGTGCATCTACACATATGGTGACTTTGTCATTCATAGGATGGATATAATAATTAATATGGTTGTACCATATTTATAATAACATCACAATATGTATAAGGTACTAGATTTATTATTTTAGTATTTAAAGAACAAAGAAAGAGGAAGTGGAAGAAGAATAAAACTTTGAAAGACATGATGAAATTATTACCTCTTCTTCAGGTGCTTCCTTTTGATTTGATCAAAGTGCTCCTTAGGATGGCTTCTGATCAAAGTAAGGCCTCTAGTTTGAATTGTGGGTTGTTGGGAGGATATTTTAGTAGGGTTTGGCTGAGAAAAATGGCTTTGGAGGTGTAATTTTGAGAGAAGGGGTAGTACCCTTTTATAAGAGTAGTGAGGGTTACTTTAGGAAAATCTTGAAATAATATTTTATTATAAAATAATTTTTGGTTTCTAATGTCTCAAAAATGATTTATTTTGAGGCTAAGGTAGTTATGGGTCGAAAAAATCTCAACCAATAGGTTTTATAAATGTTTAGGTCACCATATTAACCTTATCTTTTAGATTTAACTCTTAGTTAAATAGTTTAACTTTTACCATGTTGTCTTGTATTATTATAATAAATGGTTAATAAACATACTATAAAAATACAAGAGAACCCAAAGTGGTTAATTATTGAAATATCTAACATTATATAGGTCCTTTTTCTGAACCATAGGTTTTTATGAATATTATAACATTTAATAATATCGTATTTGTTTTAAAAACTCATTTATGTAAATTTTGACACTATTTAGTAATTGGTTTTTGTGATAGTCATAAAAACTTTATCACTTAGAAAAAAATGATTTAATAAACCCTAACATGCCATATTAACCTAAATAATTCATTTAATTCATCAAAAGTATCCATTTATATTTATTTTAATATTTATAATATCAATTATTTTGACCTCTCATTAATAAGGTAATTGTTGCATCATCTCTCTGTCATAAATAAATTAAATTATTTAATGTCTAAAAATTATAAATAAAACACAATGATGTAGAATTTTTTTTTATTTCTAATAAATATTTATAGTAGAATTTATCTTATGTATAACCCTATATTAAAAATATTTTAATTATTAAACTTTGAATTTAACACTTTTAACTCTTCTTTAAATAAATTAATAATAAATTTCCTAATCTACTAAAAGTGGAAAAAATGATCATATTATATTCATAAGGTTGATTTTGGTCGAAATACACTTATACAATAGAATTTTGACATGTGTTACGGTAATTATAATATCATTTTTACCTTTAATTACCCTATTTACTTTTAACCGTGGTAAATAAAATTCAAAAGTTACTATTCACCAAAAATTATTTTCATCCTATTAAACTAAATGTTACTTATTTATGTCAACCATATCTCTTGGATTTTTGAAATTAAATTCACAGAAGTGATAAAATTAGGTTTTATGAAAATTTGCAAATGTTCCTAGAAGGTGGGTAAAAGACGGTAAAAAGTTCAATAAAATTTTATATATCTAATATTATTATAAATTGACTCCAATAAATTAAATTGGACTAATATCGGAATTATGTATCTATTTTTAATTTAAAATAAATTTAAATAAAAATAATAATTATTTAAATAAAAGTCAGTTTTAAACTATAACATAATGTTTTTCACTATTCATCAAAAATTGAAAGTTTTTAGAAAATTACCAAAAATTCAAACTAAGATAATTATGATATTTTGAATCCAAAAATGAATTCCATTTTGAAAAATAAAATTTATAAATTTTGAAAAAGTGGGTATTACTATTCATAACTGCTTTTAAAACGGCTAGTTTGATTTGTTGGGGTGTGTTAGAACTCGAAGTTGCATACAACGCAAGATATTGTATTATTCAAAGAGAAACATACCATGAAATACTAGGGTATTACAGTAGGAGTAATATTAGTGTTAATGGATTAATTATTATCACGTTATATATTTAGTGATAATAATGTTGAATAATATTCCTGACTCAGCATAGTAGTTGAAATATTATTTATAGTGAGATTAATTGTCTAGTGGGGTCGGTCTGGAATTTTTAGGTAATTTCATTTCACTCTATAAATAAAAGAGGGGAGGATTTTCTGATGTACTATTAACTACCTCTCTCTCCAAAATCCTAGAGAGAGAGGCTCTAGATCCAAGGAGCTCGGATGGAGCTCTCTCTCAAGTATCACAAGTGAAGCGAAGCAGTGATCATCAGAGTGTCGAAGTAATCTTCATAGCTCCGCGCTATCACCTAAATTATGATGATCGTCACTCTTTCAGATTCCTTGAAGTGTGTGTTGACAATCTAGAGGAATTCTGCTTCGGATTCTTCGAGCAGTGATCGCCAATAATGAGCAGACGTCGTGCGCATCATTAGAATAAACCAAGTATTTTTACAGTTTATTTTTGTTCTTAAAACTCTTCACGCGTGATCCTCAGCATAAACAAGCATCGTTTCGCCGATATCGATAAGATTGCATCGATCGTCGGTTGAAAATTTAAAAACCCACTTGTTTGGGGCTTTCATTGTCTGTCTGGTTATAAAGATTGGTATCAAAGGGACGCGTGTTGATTTTAACCAAGGAAATAATTAAATTTTCATTAAAATATAAAGAGGGTGTCGATATGGTCGCAACGTCGCAGACAGAGTCAGAATCAGACATCGGATTTCCAGTTTGTGGCCATTTGACGATTTATATTCGGATTCGAGATTGAATTCTGGTGGTGTTGTGTATTTCAACTAGAAATCCCATGGCTGAAATACTCACTATAAAACAATTAAGTATTGAAATTAATTTCTTAAAATTAATCATATTATTATTATTATTATAAATTTTATTTGATTTTTATTATAATAATGATATTAATTTTCTTATAATAATAATAATAATATTATAATATTATTATTATTTTTCCAAAGCCTAATATATAGGTTCTAGAAAATTCTATAAAGGGGGAAGGACTTTATTTGCAAGTTTGGGTTGACAAAAAAATGTAATAGGTGACTTGCTTTTTAGGTCATGAAAAAACAAAAAAAATGGGTGGCGACCTACTTTGCAGGCCATTGAGAAAAAAAGGGCATCTTTTGGGGGCTGAGCCCCCTGTCTTTCTCATGGAGGAAAATTGTAGCAAGCGCCCTGACTAGTCTGGCGATGTCGATGTACCTTAAGGTTGCCCCTCCCGACCGCCCCATCTGGAATCCTCCTACCTCAGCCACCGTCAATCCAGACCCACTTCTCGGTGAGCCCCCTCGTCCCTTGGCATAGCCTCACACCCAGCACGGCTGCCACCTCCTACTAGACCACCTCCGCATCAACCGACCTCTGATGTGTTGGCTGCCCTCGACTAGTCGGCAAGAGTCCTGTCGATAGAACCCTTTGGCCTCCTCCCTCGCCACTGATGCATACCACCCCGAGCCACTTGCCTCCTCCCTACTCCAGGCGCAGTGACGCCCGTGGCTGCCGCCCCTCAGTCGAGCACCCCTTTCCCAAACTTTAAGTCTATCACCCTCACCGGCCTCCACAAGCTCCACCATAGCCTCGCATCCATCCTGTGGTCGGGATCTCCTGGAACATCAGTGGCGCTTGGACTGCACCAGACCACCTTTTCCACCGTAATGGAAACCCCAACTGCCTCCTCACATCACTCGATGATCTGTTGGAACCCGTAGCGCAGTGCGCACCACTGCCTCTAGGTAGCCCGCACCGCCATGAAATTTCTCTCTTTTGGCTGTTTCTCGGTCCTCCTAGCGGTCATATATTTCCACTACCCTGAACTAAGTTTGGGCGAGTCTTCCCAGCCCAGAACGGGATTGGGCGGACCTGTCAGGCCCAGAATGCCCTAACACAGGGTCGGTACAACCCCGAACTGGGCCTGTGCTTGTTTACCCCGACCCGCACAAGACTTTCCCAAAGTTTTAAGTGCCCGAATGTTTTAATTTAATCAAAAATTAATTGATATAATTTATTTAATTTTATTTGAGAATTAAAATAATTAAACATTAATTTTTGGTTATTAAAATTTTTCCAGCGTAAATTAATTTAATTTGGTGAATAACTAAATTAATTAATTAATTGAATTTTTAGTTTTAAAATTAAATTAATTAATTGGGATTGAATGGTGTTAAAATATCAAATTAAAAATTAGAGTTAATTTTTTTAATTCAATTAAATCCCCTCTAATTTGTTTAATGTAAGTTTAATTTTTATTCTGCATTAAGTTTTTTTAAGCGAGTTAATGTGTATTCTGGCCATGAGTCGTAGACCTACCAATGTATGTTTTGTGCATGTATTTAATTAATTTATTTGATTACTGCAATGTGGTTTTTAATAATTAGTTTAATTTAATTAAAAGGTGATCTGTGTGTCATATCAGAGCCGTTATATGTATAAGGTCATGTGTTCCCATTCTCAGAGTTGTATTTTATACCCCAAGACCCCTTGCCTGCGTGCAAGTACTATTGTATAATGATGAGATGTGGTGTGATGCACTTCGTTCTAAGTGACAGGATGCACCAAACATGAGTTGGATACACTAGATAAGCAGACATTGTTATTCAAGTTGCAACCCTCACGACTAAAGGTATTTTTTATAAGGTCTCTGTTGGTCCGTCATTCACTCGACGGATCAACCATATGTACCGACTCATGTTCAGGTTGTATTTTTTATTTTTCATGGTTTATTATTTTGTGAATGTGTAGTTAGAGCGTTATCACATAGAATAATAATAAACAAGCATGCAAGATAAAATGAACATGTGACGTGACATATTTTTTTTAATTCATGCATGGTCAATTGGGAGTGTGATCACATATTATGTGATTATAAAATAGAAAATTATTTCTTTCGTCACACTAAAAGTAATAAAAAACATAAAATATATATTAAGTCATTTAGCCTTTTATCCTTCAAATTTGAAAAAAAAAACCAGGTGTTTGGGGTGCCGGTCATTCTATAACTGAGGGTGCATATTACTTCTGGGGAGTCCTTATAAGAGTGATGGGTTGACTTAACTAAAGTTCTAGTGAGGATTAGCCATATATAACTTGCTAACAATTTAAAGGAAATCATTGAGTAAATCATGATCTCATTTTATAAGCTGGGACATCACTCCACAAATCAAGGAACCACAAGTTAAAGCGGTCGGCCATCCAAAATCCCACCTTGAACCCTCCAAGTAGTGGTTTAGCCATAGCTTGTAGACTATGAGGGGTGGTTCTGGGATCCTTGCCACTAGAATACTCAAGGGGAAGAGTGTTCTCATTCTAGCATGGAGGGTTCCTAGGATCTGATAAAATATTGGGAGACATTAAATGATTTAAGTAATAGATCAAAATGTTTTAACTAGTAATCATGATAAAATGTACTAGTCTGCTAAAATTCATTTTTGTAGTTAAATGGAAAGTTGTACCACAAGTTTAAAAACTGTGATATTATATTGGAAAAAGTAAATTTCCACACGAGCATGAGTATCCAAGAATAATACAGGCGCTTGCACATAGTATTATGATATAAGAAACTCATGACGCCAGTATCCCCAACACTGTTAAACTACCTCAAGAAGCAAGGGTGGAATTTCTTACAGGAGACTAATGTACAAGTCATATTATAGTTGTTTCATTATTCTATCATCAATGTTGGGTGTCAGTTGTGGTCAGTGCACCGGGAAATGGATGATATAATATGAAGTCTCGTCTCCAAAAAGTTTTTAAGGAGAAAGAGAAACAATGATATGAATAAGGCTATGATTACACAGGCATATGTAAATTTAAAGATTAATCATGATCTTTAAATGGATCCTTTTCTCATATCATTTTCACCCCTTTACTCAAGTTTCATTTTAAGTCATAAAATGAAAAAGTTTTGAGTAATCACTTCATTACCTATTTAGTAAAAGGTTCACCATGTGAATAAGAATAAAATATAGTTTCATTTTTAATTCATATGGTGAATAAATTGAAAGACATGGTGAAAAGGCCAAAAGGAAAGTAATGCCAATGGCACATTCACAAAGTCATTAAATGAATATGTATTAACAAAGGTTATTTTCATTTCATATAATAAAATAATATTATGTAAGCTTAAATGAAATTAACTAAATTAAATAATCAAGTTACCCATTTCTTCTTTAGGAATATTCATCACTGTAATGTTTTCATTTTACTTCTTGGGTATTAAATACAATATGCTGGTGACAAATGTATTCTAATATGGTGACCAAGTAAGTATAGAAACATTACTAGAATTTAGGTGTATTCTCCAAGTGGCTGAGAAAAGGGTGATACCTAGGACAGCGGTGAGAAGTACATGACTTCTTAATTTCCATGTGAAAGATTCATGTGGAACTATTATTGAGTATGACCACCAAAATTAATCGCATATGTCCTTAGATGTAAGGATACATTCTTTCAGGTTTTGGAATGAATGTTGTTTTTGGTATTTAAAACTCAATCACTAGTTCAGTAATACATGAATCATTGTCAATTAGTGATGAATATAAATGTATGACTTATACCCAGTTGTGACTATTGGAACCACTTTGTGTATAAGGTTGTATTTATTGTCAATAGTTGTCAATGAAGATCAAAATGAAGGAGATCAAGAAGTACTCCAATGAAATGGAGGAATGGAAATTCAAATGATTGTTGTACTGATCATAAATTCCGAGAACATGTGTCAAAGGCGACATATTGTTTACAATAGAAAAGAATGGTGAGGTATAATCCATCTGAGGATGAAGAAGAAGACATGGCGGTTGATGAAGACCATGCAACTATTCATGATTTCATGAGAACCATGCAAGAGACTTCTTGACGAATTGAATCATATGATTTTCATGAAGTGGAGAATAATGGTTAAAAAAGAAGACAAAGTGAAAGGGATTGGAATTCTGAGATGCCCATGCACTTCACATTGTATAAAATTATGATGATGCTAATGCTGATCTATCAAAGGATATATATCATGATAGCAGAGTTTGGGATGAAATCTAAAAAATGGTTATGGGAAGTAGTGAAGAGAGAAATTCCAAAGTAAGAGAACATCTTGAGGTGGCGCAAAATAACAGTTTAAGGTGGCACCATTTTCTAGTGTTTGCCAAATTTTTGGGCCTAAAAATCGACAAATGGAGAAAAGTGGTTTTGGAAAAGAGAGTTGTGTGCCATGTACTTGAAGGAGATGAAACTTGCGTGCCATATGTTTTTCAAGATCAGAACATGGAAAAATGGCAAAGGGATAAGGGGCGCGCAAGTTTTGGGATGGTCGCGCAAGTGACCTGCGCGCTGAGAAAGGACTTGCGCACCGATGCCGAGGAGTTTTGGAAACTTGCGCACTGGTTTTTCTTCATTATCAGAACATCCAAATATGAAAAAGGAAATTTGGTTGCGCAAGTATTGGTGTGTTTGCACAAGTGAGTAGCACGACAGAGGCGAGGGCGGTTGGAGCTGTGCGCCGGGACTTGCACGCCGTGAGGACACTTGCGCGACACCGCGTAGGGGGTCCAGTTTTCCTATAAAGAGAGGATCACCCCTCCTCATTCGGCATGAAGTTCAAGACTTATAGATTTTTCGAGCTCTCATTGCACAGGTGGTTGAGCTGCGCAAGTGGTATTTTGGTCGTGCAAGTAGAGGATGTGCGTTGGTTGTTGGCTGCGCGCCCAAGGTAGTTTGGGAGAGAAAGGAAGTGGGTTACGCAAGTTTTTAGTTAGGGAAGGAAGAATCACGCATGTGCTTTGGTGACACTTGCATGCCAGTTTGGACTTGGGCATCGAAGACTTGCACGCTGTATTGGGGCTTGCGCGCCTGGCTTGGAGAAGAGCGCCAGGTGCTGTTGGAGTACGCCCGTATTTTTGGAGTTGCACGAAAGCTGAAAGATTGCTCGAAACCTTCAGTGCAAGAGATGATGTATTCATTTGAAAAGATGTAAGAACAATGAACAATATTGTTTTATGAAGAGAAGTGGTACCGTTCACACATGACTGGTGTTTAACATCCTCGTTGTGCTTGGCGAAGAGAAGAAGAACGGTTCATCCAACTAAACTCAGATCTGCACAGAAAGAGGTTAATATATCAATACACTCAGGTGTTAGTATTGCGAATCAAAGGAAGATAAGAATAAGATATAGTGCATTATGTTATTACACTAAAGAATAAGATTGAATACAAAAGAGCATAAACTCCGTACTCTGATGTAAGCATTGTCTCATGTTGAACAGGAGACAAAGACTTCAATGCAAATCTATTGAAGAGACCTTCACATCTATCAACTGAGTGGGACTTCACCAAAGGCAGTGAGCCCGAGGGAGTCAACGGGAGTGACCCAAGGGACGCATTGAGCTATCCCTGAACTTTTATAAAGTCAGTGATACTAGGACAGAGTGACTGTTCCCGAACCTTTGTAATCCACAACTAGTGAAGATTAGTGGAATTTGGTATGATTGACAACTTTTCGGCGTATTCTCCTTGGACGTAGCCCTTAGTGGTGAACCAAGTAAAATTTTTTGTGTCATCTATTTTCATGTGAATGTTTCATTGCTTATCATATCCATAATACAGGTTTAGTTAGTTCCTACCAACATGGGAACAAGATCCACAACTTTAAAAATAAAAAGTTGACACCCTGATTCACCCCTCCCCTATCAGGGTGTTCTGGGGTCCTACAAGTGGTATCATAGAAAAAGGTTCACATATGTTGGATACTCTACAGTAATCATATTCATAAGAGGATTTTAGTTTCTTTCCTAAAGTCAAAAATGAAGAGCAGTCTTGATAATGACGCAGTCATTTCTGAGCAGAAGCCTACATAAAACAAGACCATGAAAAATAAGAAAAAGAAAGAGAATAAAAAGTTAAAGAAGTCCCTGATATCCAAAGAAGATGCAGTATCTGGTTCTTCATGCCCTTATAATAATAAAGAAATCTTAGGCTTGGAAAGTATCGAGCCGGTGGCTCGTGATTCTACCATAGGAATGGAATACACTTCTATCGCAAGTGATCATGAGAAATTAATAAGTTATCTGCATGATATTCCTGAAGAAAGAGTTGATCCTATTTTTAGAATATTTCAATGTAGGCAGGCTGAGATCAATCGATTGGAAAGAGAAGCTGATAATTTGGAAAAGGGATTGGAAGGAAGAATTCTTGAATTTTTAAAGCTCACCAAACAGATTAAAGTCTTTGAAAAAAAGAGGTAGTCAATAAGACTCTAAATGAAAATATCCATGCACTTGAAGCTGAGCTGAAGAAGATCAATGAAGACAAGAGTTTTGGTTTGGAAGAAAATTCCAAGAGATTCAAGGAACTTGACTCTTTGTTACCAAAAAAGTTAAGACACATGAAGATGAGGTTGAAAGATTGAATAAGACTTGTGAAGAGAAGATGATCAAGATTGAAGATTAGAAGATCAACCTCAATATTGAAAGTCAAAAATTGGAAGCCCAATTGACAGATCTTGAGAAGACACATATTGAGACTTCACAAAAGAATGAAACAAGAGATTCTAGTACTCAATGTTCATTGGAATATACTAAAGCTGAAATACCCCCAACATGTGACAAGAAGATTATGACAACTCTTGATTATCCATATCAAGAAACAATATTTATTGCCATTCAATGCACACTGGAGGATGATAAAGCCAAAAGACCTCCAACATGTGATAATAATATCATTACTTCACTCATTGATCTATCACAAGAAACTGATAAAGTGAAGGTACCATCCAAACCATCGTGTACTCATGTTTCTAAATATGTTCCCACAATCAGTGCAGGTTGGAAGAAAAATTCTAAAAAAGTATGGATGAGGAAATGTGAGGAGAAAAAACCTACCACCATGGATAGGGTGGATGGGAAGAAAAAGGAGGAAGTTGGTTCCTCAAAAAGAGAACAGAAAATTAAGAACAAGGCCCAACAACCTCATACAGAAGATACAAAGAAGAAAATATTTGTGGGTCAATGTTGGTGCTGCAATAGATTTGGGCATTGTGCACTAGATTGTTGGTACAATCCCTTTCATGAAAAAGCACAAAGAAAGCCTGTATGAAAGGGAAGAAATCCAGTGAAGAAGAACCAACATCTGCAGGTCCAAAAGCATCTGTTTACAACAAATAGATTTGGAATGTTTGATAACATATGTGATGTATGCAACGTCAGTAGTCACAAGGTAGGTACATGACCATCTCAACATGATTTCATTGTTGATAAGAAAAGAAGACATCTGATGCCGTCTAAGTATGATGCAAGTACCTTGGGTATAAATTAGAAGAATGGCGTGAACACACATTTCCCCATGAAGATATCAAGTAGGGAAGCTGAGAAGACCCAAGATTTTAGATCCATTAAATTGAAGGGTCATTCATCCAAAAGAAAAGGTAAGTGGGTTGAAACTCAGATGAACCCATGTAGAAGATCCAAACCAGCTGCAACATTTCCAAATGACTTGTTGGTCATCTGGACAGATGATTTGAAAAGAATGAGGAAATGTGAAGATGAAAAGGCCAAGGCTGGTGATAAAGGAAAGGAAAAACTTTCACATGATGAAGACAGAGTGCATGAGAGATTTCAAATCATGAGAAACACATGTGTCAAAGAAATTCTGTGTGAGAGATGCATGAAATCTGGTCACATTGCAAAAGGTTGTCTAACCTTAATACCAGAGAAAGAAGCAGTCCTCAAAAGGAGTAAGAATGCATCATTCAAGATGGTTATTAAGCAGAATAATTCTCCACACAAAGAAGAAGATAATGTGAAGAGATACATGCCACTTCAACACATATCCGAACATATGTTCAAATGTGTAGGCATGAAGAATGGAGTGAACAGAAGAACTTGGTTGAGAAAATCACCTCAACCATGCAGCTCATATTGATGAAGCAAGGAGGAAGCACCTTATTCCCTTTATCATTTTTGTATTGTATTTGTGCTAATAATGTAGGGAATTGAAGGTGAAACATGCTCTCATGGGGAGAACCTGAGAAGTATTGAATGTTATCAACTCTTGATAGTTAAGCTCAAGGAGTTTACATCCTTGGATGATTCTTCAATTGATATTGAAAAATTAAGATGATAAAGGATCACTCTTGATAAAGATGATGAGGAGTGATTCCCTTGAGGGGGATAAAATTGAAGAAGATTCCAAAATCATTGTTTCAATCAGTATCAACTCCAGCTGGTATTAAATGCAATTACTCAATAAATTTCTTGAAGATCGTGTCATTGGAGAAGGTATGTCATTTCTTAATCTTTATCCCTTGGTTACTCAGAAAAAAAATATCATTCTACATAGGGGGAGTAATTGAATTGATTAGTGACATAAGAAGAATGGAAGTGTACCAAGGCCACTTATCCTTCTATTTGAACTTGAATGTTTTTGATCTATTTGCTGATGTGAGTGCAGGAGTTTTAGGTTGATTATTCCCAATCACATTTGATTTATTTTTCCTAAAATGAAAGTGGTAAAACCTTGAAGACAAAATAAATGAGTTTTCATCTCATGTTGGAATCATGATCTGTGAATAATAGACATCCTTGTTGTCTAAATCAAATCCTATTGTTTTCTACATCAAGCATTACTCAAGTAGACTTAGAGAGAAATTATTAATGAAACATTACTTAAGTATAGATCGATACTCTCCCTACCATGAGCTTTGTATTTCATGTCAATAAGGGGGAGAGAAATTGAACTGAACTTTGGAAGAGAAAAGTTGATTGAAGAGAAGATTCTCATTTTGACATTGACGAATTGATCTTAAAAGATGTATAAGGGATTGACAAAAAAATACAAAGGGGGAGATTATTGGAACCACTTTGTGTATGAGGTTGTATTTGTTTTCAATAGTTGTCAATGAAGATAAAAATTAAGGAGATCAAGATGTACTCCAATGAAATAGAGGAATGGAAATTCAGATGATTGTTGTACTGATCATAAATTCAGAGAACATGTGTCAAAGGTGACATGTTGTTTACAACAGAGAAGAATGGTGAGGTATAATCCATCTGAGGATGAATAAGAAGACATGGTGATTGATGAAGACCATGAAACTATTAATGATTGCATGAGAACCATGCAAGATACTTCTTGAAGAATTGAATCGTATGATTTGTATGAATTAGAGAATGACGGTTGAAGAAGAAGACAAAGTGCAAGGGATTGGAATTATGAGATGCCCATGAACTTCACATTGTATAAAAGTGTGATGATGATAATGATGATCTATCAAAGGATATATATCACGATAGTAGAATTCATGATGAAAGCTGAAGAATGGTTATGGGAAGCAGTGAAGAGAAAAATTCCAAAGGAATAGAACATCTGGAGGCAGTGCAAAAGAACAGTTTAAGGTGGCATCGTTTTCCAGTGGTTGAAAAATTTGTGGGCCTGAAAATCGCCAAATAGAGAAAATTGGTTTTGGAAAATAGACTTGCGTGCTGTATACTTGATGGAGATGAAACTTGCGCACCATATTTTTTTCAATATCATAACATGGAAAAATGGAAAAGGGATAAGGGCCGCGCAAGTTTTGGGTTGGTCGCACAAGTGACCTGTGCACCGAGAAAGGACTTCTGCGCCGATGCTGAGGAGGTTTGGAAACTTCCGCGCCAGTTTTTCTTTATGATCAGAACTTCAAAATATGGAAAAGGAAAGTTGGTCACGCAAGTATTGGTGTGTTTGCGCAAGTGAGTAGCATGACAGAGGCGAGGGCGGTTGGAGCTACACGCTGGGACTTGTGCGCTGTGAGGACACTTGTACGACACCACACAGGGGGTCCAGTTTTCCTATAAATAGAGGAGAACCCCTCCTCATTCAGCATGGAGTTCAATACTTAGAGATTGTTCGAGCTCTCATCACGCTGGTGGTTGATCCGCGCAAATGGTAGTTGGGTCACGCAAGTAGAGGCTGGTGCCGGTTGTTGGTTGCGCGCCCAAGGCGGTTTGGGAGAGAAAGGAAGTGGGTCATGCAAGTTTTTAGTTGGGGAAGGAAGAATCGCACAGGTGATTTGGTGAAACTTGTGCGCCAGTTTGGACTTGCGCGCCGTATTGGGACTTGTGCGCCTTTCTTGGAGAAGAGCGGAAGGTGCTGTTAGAGTACGCCCATGTTTTTGGAGCTGCACGAAAGATGAAAGATTGCTCGATACCTTTAGTGAAATAGATGATGTATTCATTTGCGAAGATAGAAGAATAGTGAGCAATCTGGTTTTATGAAGAGAAGTGGCACCACACACACATGACTCATGTTTAACATCCTCATTGTGCTTTGAGAAGAGAAGAAGAATGGTTCGGGCAACTAAACTCAGATCTGCACAGAAAAAGGGGAATATATCAATACACTCAGGTGTTAGTATTAGGAATCAAAGGAAGATAAGAAGAAGATATAGTGCATTCAGTTATTGCACTAAAGAAGAAGATTGAATACAAAATAGCATCAACTCAGTACTATGATGCAAGAATTGTCTCATGTTGAACAGGAGACAAAGACTTCAATGCAAATCTATTGAAGAGAACTTCACGTCTATAAACTGAGTGGGACTTCACCAAAGGCAGTGAGCCTGGGGGAGTCAACGTGAGTGACCCAAGGGACACAGTGAGCTGTCCCTAAACTTTTGTAAAGGCAGTGATCCTGGGATAGAGTGACTATTCCCGAACCATTGTAATCCAAAACTAGTGAAGATTAGAGGAATTTGGTACGACTGACAGCTTGTCAGCATATGATCCTTGGACGTAGCCCTTATTGGTGAACCAAGTAAAAATTGTTGTGTCATCTATTTGCATGTGAATGTTTCATTTCTGATCATATCCATCATACAGGTTTAGTTAGTTCCTACCAACGTGGGAACAAGATCCACAACTTTAAAAAAAAAAGTTGACACCCTGATTCACCCCTCCACTCTTTGGGTGTTCTGAGGTCCTACAGTGAAAAGATAATTATTTTTCAAGTAATACTAAAAGTGGATGTCATTAATATACCAAGTATGGTATTTAGGCTCGGCACAGTTAAATACTTTTGGTATTATCGACGTCTTTATTTTGGACAAAGTAACCTTTAAAATAAATGTACGTCATAAAGCTTTTAGAAATAGTTCAACAAGTGAAGTTGAACCATTACAATGGTAAAATAGAGGTGTATATATACTTCATATGATTCCTTTAAGTAATTAAGGAATGGTAAAATGAAGTACATTCGTGGTCAGAAGATACGAGCTGCTTTGATCTGGCATGCTAAAGAATATCTTAACTGTGTAATCATCGATCATGATAATGTAGCATGGAGTAATTCCTAAATTCACATTACCTTATCCACATCATGACTATGATGTTAATGAGGAGGATCAATGATGAAGTCTTACATGTTATCATCGATCATGATAATGTAGCGTGGAATAATTCCTAAATGCACATTACCTTATCCACATCATGACATTGATGTTAATGAGGATGATCGATGATGAAGACTTAAATATTAACATTGATCAACAAAATGTAGTCTGGAGAGATTCACAAATACACATTTTATACATCAGAGTATTTATGTATGTAATATCAATGTTACAACTTGTTGAAACATCCATTATATTTTATGAAATGCTTTGAAAATAACATTGATATCCCACAACTATATTCCAACTATAATAAAAAATTGATATCATATGAGTCATAGTATGATGTAAATACATTATGTCATAAGGACATGTGTTTGGATGCGTTTGTTCAGATTCAAACAAACTTTAATCAAGATAAACACAATGTGAATCTAAGGTAATTATCCTAACAATTTCTTAGGATATTACATAAATCCCTAATATAGAAGATTTATAGTCAAGTGATAGACTATATTCTATAATAGGGTGCAAATCTCTATAAGATATAGTGGGAGCTATATTGAATTTTTTTAGTCAATTATCAAGATGCCCAAATAGTTAGCATAGGAACTAGTTCCACAAGCACATGTGGAATAAAGTATGTTCTGGAGACACGTACTGCGTAGAAAGGATAAAACCATTATAATGGTTTTTATATTCACCGTGGTCGGTGATCTATTATTCCATGTGAATAATATTTCCTACAAGTAAGCCGTGTATGAAAATTAGATAAATTTTTTAAGACCAACTAAAATTCAATTAATGGATTATATGTATCAAAGTGCAAAGGGTCTTATTATTTTGAATACTATGGTGGGTATTAAAGTGAGTTGATACATGGATGGTACTAGTACCAATAAGGATCAATTAACTAAACCAAGTTTTTATGCTTAAATCTATTATAATTTTACTTATCATATCTAATATATATGATCAAATTATTTAGCATTCTATGTCATGACCATCAATCATGGATGGTGTCTATACAATGTAACTAGAAAGGGATGGTCACGTCACAAAATTCTAATAAAGGTTGAAAGTTACTGAAATATGGTTTAGGATTAAAGTAAGAAACATGATCATAGAATATACATTTGCAGAAAATTATTTCCATGTGTCTACGAGAGGTTAGTGCAAGTGATAAAGTTTTCCAAGTAAATAATGGTCTGCAACATATGGAAAACAGATGGTCTTCTAGTTAGTTAAGACCAAGATGAAATTTATTCTCCAGTGATTGACTTAAAGTATAAACCTAAGTTCTAGGAAATATGATCTATTGAGTTAGATCTATAGGTTTCTTGGTCCTAGTAAATCGTACATATAGTGAAATCTTATTGAAAAATACAAGTTGGAATAATTCAAGAGATGAATTATTGCCTATCACACCTGGACTTCACGATTTGGTATGTTTTTAATTTTTGTTATTATATCATAAGGTATCAGCCCATTTAATAATTTTTGGGATGAAATGTTGGCCGAGCTAACACAAGTTTTTCTATTTTACACTGATAAATGAGTGTTGGCTTAACAATTCCCAATGGGAGGGTAGGGCATGGGCGAAGCCGTGTGGCTTTTCCAGTTTGACATGTGGCATGCCCGGTGCGTGGGTGGTTAAATTACCATCTGAAAAATAAAATTTTAATTATTATAATTAATATTATCATTTTCATATTTGATATTTAAATTAAGTTATTAATATTAAAATTATTAAAATTAATTATATTAATTGAGAATTATTATTAAGATTAATTAATAATAATAATTATTATTATTATGATTATTATCATTATCATTATATTTGTTATAGTTTATTTATTTTAATTTTAATTTATTTCATTTTTTGTTTTCTTTTTCCCATTTTTCTCTCTCTCTTTTTTTTCCTCCTACTCTTTTCCCCCTTCTTCTATGGTTATCCTTCCTTCTCCCTAGCATGGTGCATTCTCCTTCTTCAAACCCTAGTAGTTGCGTCCCTCTCTTACCCCTCGCCACGTCCCTGCCCTCCCGCCCAGCCGGACCACCCCTGCTACCTCCCGCTCTGCCCGACCTCCCCCTGCTACCTCCTGCTCATCCTGGCCGCCCCTGCTACCTCCCTCTACCCTTCTACTTTTCCCATTCGCATCGTGACACACCCACCTCGCCTCCCCCTCTACCTTCCGACGACCCATCCTACCTCGCACTGCCCATTCGACCTCGACCCGCTGCCTCGCACGCTTGGACTAGCCTCGTGCCAAATTCCTTCCCACCACAAAATTCCGGCTGTGGCCCTTTCTTGGTCGCACCTCCTTCCAGATAGGTTTCAGCCAGCGTAACCTCTTCCGTAAGCCCCCTCCCTTGGATACACCTTTTTCTGGTGGCTCTCCCTTTTTTTCGATGTCACACAAGCCCAAACAACCCCTATCGACCTCCATCCGACCTCTCAAACCCCTCAGCATAGGTGCATAGTTTTTCGTTGTTCATAATTTTATTTTTGGTGATGTTGCAGTTGTGGTTTAGTTGCGATTGATTAAATTTTAAGGCATTTTTTCAAGATTCTTTGTTTTTAGGGTGTATTTGAGTTTATTTGAGCTACATTGGCCTACAGTGGTCTTTGTGCACCAATTTTGAGAAGCATGCGACACACCGGTAGGTGATTTCGTACAAAAACATTAACTGATGATCATTTTCTTGTTTATTTAATTAGTTTAGTGAATTTTTATATTTTTTTATATGATGAAAAATTATCTTTGATTGAGTTTCACAGTGCATTTAAATGGTAAGAAATATTTTTAAGTGATGTTGGTGGATTTTATTGTGAAAACCTTCTTTGGACTATTTATCATTGTTTTGTAAATTGTACAGTGTGTGTGTTAGGAAGTGCCGAAGATGTAGTTTATTTTTTGGCGTGGTTTCATAATCTGTTTTTCTTTGAAAATGGTTTTGAGTGACTTTTTTTCTATTTAAATATTTTACACCATGTTTGGTAATCTTTTTAATAATTTTTCTTAGTGGTTTTCTTAATTATAAAAAGTTTTTTTATAAGGTTATGTTTTTTGTTTAATTTAATGTGCAGGTGGCACATTTTAAGTTCTAAAATTTTTTGATGTGCGTATGGTTTTAAAAGAGGTCATCGGTGTGCAAATGGAGTTTTTTTATGTAATCACCTTCATTGGATCTTAAGTGTTAATATGAAATGTGATGTGAACTTGGAATTTAGGTGAGCACAAAGAGGGAGGCCCGGGGTATTAGGTGGGGGGAATAGGACTAGTCGGCTAGTGTTATGAAGGTGGCTTGGCCTGGTTTCAATGGCAGTATCGGGGATTTCAACACTAACTAAACATAACAATGACTGATATTCATCGTTCCTAAGCCAAGTTTTCTAATGGTTGTTGTTTCTTAGCCACGATTTCAGAGGGGCATGGTTTCTAAGCCACGGTTCATCAAGACATGGCATCCTAGGGTCCCAATCGTTACTAGTACCCATAGGGACTCTCCCATATTTTGGTGCCCTCAGTTACTCTACGCACACCAATGATACAAGATATGTCACTTGAGTTACTACACAAACATATCTTTGCCTTAAACAGCTTTTCTTTAAGGTCGTTTCCTGAAAATTGTTTTCATTAATGTTGTTAATCATTTATTACATTACTTTATTTATCATTGTAAATGTATTTGTCATTTAATGCTTGTGCATGGAATCTTTTCATAGTGTCCTCCTCCTGGGAGATTTCTCACACCCTACTTACACCTTTGGGTGTAAGTAGATTTGTTTATGTCTGATATAGGTAAGGTTACAGTGTTTGGGATTGGTGATTCAGGTCGTTAGAAGACCTATTGAAGTGTTGTTGCGATGATGGCTTGAGGGTGGTGTCCTCTCGCTGGGCAGTAGTTTTTTGTGATGGTTTTTGGTCACAATACTTTTAGTGTTGTTTGGGTTTTGGTTTTACATGTGGATCAAAATCTGGTTTTGGTTAAAGGCTTGTTTGGGTATGACTTTTACTTTTGGTTTGGTTTATTTTGTTAGTTTCTTGTATTTTTTTATTTGGGTAAATCATTCCCATGTTTTATTGTGATACCTGTGCACTTATTCCAACCCGTGGGGATCGGGAATGCCCTCCGGGCCTTGATGCGGGCCGGTCAGGCATCGTTTCGATGAAGACCTGGCTTGATTCATTAAAAAATGGTATCAAAGGAGGTTTTTCTATTTGGGTTATTTCTTTTGGAAGATTCTGGTTAGACAGAATCTAGGCTTGTTGGGGCATGGAATTCTGGTTGCGAGTAGGGTTCCTAGCCAGCACACCTCATGACAGACCCCGAGTCACCAGGGGGTGTCAGGATGCTTGTTTGAATTCTCTTCTAGGTGGGGCATGCAGGCTACAGACTATGCATGGACACCAGGTGGGGACGAAGTGGTTTGGACACGATGTTACTTTTTTATGTTTGGTTTATTTATGACTAGTTTCCTTGTTAAAATTTTATTTTTTGTCAGGCATGATGTATTATTGATGTTATTTTGTGATTGTTGTTCCTTGTAGCAAGATGCCTCCCCAGAGAGCTTATACGCACCCATGGGAGGAAGCTGGAGAGAGTTCTTCCTCACTGCATGATTAGAGATTGGTAGAAGCTATGGTCCGAGTTTTTCAGGATTTAGGAAAAGGGGAGACTCCTACTCCCACTCATATTCCAGAAAGAGGAGATGAGTCTAGCTCTAAGAAGGATAAGGCTCGGGATTTTATGAAGAATAAACCTCCTTCATTCCGAGGTATCTCGGAACCTTAAGAGGCATAGGAATGTCTTGAAAATATATAGTTTATGTTGGAGTTCCTTGACATGCCTGAGGAGGTCAGGGTAAAGTGTGCCTCATTTCAGCTAGAGGGTCCCATTCGCAAGTGGTGGGAAGCACTGATTTAGGCTGGAAAGCCTGAGCAGATGAGTTGGAGGTATTTCAAGGCTATCTTTAATGAGCAGTACTATCCCAAGTTCCTAGCCATTTATAGATCTTTGGAGTTCATGGATCTTTCACTAGGGGATCAGACAGTGAAGGAGTATGAAAACCTCTAGGATGAGCTAGTGCGTTATGTGCCTGAGATTGTTTCAAATGAGTATTGGAAAGCTCAGAAGTTTGAGAAGGGGCTTCGACCAGAAATTTACTCTCAGATTTTCTTGTTCAAGATGCGGACTTATACTGAGGTGGTCGATCGTGCTTACATGGTCGAGATTAATCAGAGAGGAAAGTATGGGTTTCCTAGATCGGTGTTAGGGTTTGATAGTGGTAGTTAATCCGAGAAGAATAGGAATTGTGATGAGAAATGGAAGAAAGTAGGTGGCAGCTCAGGTCATCCTTTCAGGCAGACATCATCTATTGCTTTCGATATGAGGTCTGTTGTGTGTCATCAGTGCGGAAGGGTAGGGAACATCCTAACTAAATGTACATACCCTCCCAAACCTTTCCATGGGTGTGGAGTTATGGGACATCTACAACACTTTTGTAGGAATGTACACCCTTACAGAGTGGGACTAGATCTATGGATTTCAGAGGAGTATCAGTTCAGTCAGAGCTGAACAGGATGATAGGATCTCGGTTTGGTTGTCATGGAGGTAGGACCAGATCACCTTCAAGGCAAAGGAAAATCATGGTAGAGCCTCAAGTGAGTGGTCGTTCCTAGGAAGGGACCAGACCTCTGCATGCTATGGATCTGGAACCAGTGGGATTTGATGTAGGACCTTCGACTTTTTGAGGTACCATTCTGATTTCATCTTCTATAGCTGCAGCTTTATTTGATATTGGTGCTTCATTTTCCTTAATATCTTCCCACCTTGTGAACCTGATGAACCTACCAACCAAACTATTATCTTTTTCCATGGAGTTGGTAACACCATTTGGGAAAAAGAGGGATCAAGGACATAGTTGCCCTTCGTGCACGCTCTCGGTTTCTAGAGTTGAGATGGAGTGGGATTTTGTGGTCCTTGATATGGACATGTTTTACATGATCCTTATCATAGATTGGATGGTGCACTTTCAAGAGAATATTTACTAATATCAGTGATGGGTTAGTTTTATGGTACCTAATGGGAGCCCCTAGGTATTTTTTGTGGAATGGGATCCCAAGTCGGGTAGCACAGGACCTTCACTTCTTGATTTGGGGAATCTTTCTTATTATTTATCATCACTCGCACTGGACGGAAATAGTGGAGCTTCTCAGAGTGGGTTACCTCCTGTAGTGGATGAGTTTCCAAAGTTATTCCTAGATGGTTTTTCAGGATTACCCCCAGATCAGGATGTGGAGTTCTCGATTGAGTTGGCACTGAAAACACAACCTATATCTCTTCCCTTATATCGCATGGACCCCACTGAATTGATGGAATTAAAGATACATCTAGATGATTTGGAAACCAAAGGATTCATTCACCTGAACTTCTCTCCTTGGGCTACCCCAATTTTATTATTGAATAAGGCTGATGGAACCCTCTGGTTGTGCATTGATTAATGGAAATTTAATAAGGTGAATATCAAGAATAAATACCCTTGGCCCCGGATTGATGATTTATTTGACCAGATGAAGGGGGAAAAGTGGTTCTCTAAAATTGACTTGCAATCGGGTTATCACCAAGTTAGGGTGAGAGAGGCAGAAATTATGAAGATGGACTTTCAGAGAAGGTATGGTCACTTCAAGTATCTAGTCATTCCTTTCGGATTGAAAAATGCTCTGGTGGTTTTCATGTCACTCATGAATAGGGTGTTCCACCAATATCTAGACTCCTTTTTCATGGTATTCGTGGATGACATCCTGGTTTATTTTGGATCTAAGTAGGATCATGGGCATCACCTACGTATCATTTTGGTCACTTTGTGGAATCACCTCTTGTATTCCAAACATTCTAAGTGCACATTCTAGATTAGGGAAGTGAAGTTTCTAGGCCATGTCGTCTTAGAACAAGGGGTTTCAGTGGATCCTGAGAAGATTAGTGTAATGATTTCATGGGAACAGCTGAGGAATGTGTTTGAGATAAGGATTTTTCTTGGAATGGTAGGTTATTACATGCATTTTGTTTGGGATTTCTCACAGATTTCCTCCTCCATGACTGCACTCACCCAGAAAGGGGTGAAGTTTGACTGGAGCCCTCAGATCTAGGAATCCTTTGAGGAGTTCAAATGGTGGTTGACCCCTCCACCTATGTTGATCTTACCAGAGTATGGGAAGGGCTATGTGGTTTATTATGATGCTTCAGGTATGGGCCTTGGGTGTTTACTCATGTAGGATAAACATGTGGTGGCTTATGGTTCCCACCAGCTTCGGTTGCATGAGAAGAATTACCTGACACATGACTTAGAGTTGGAAGAGGTGATGCATTATCTAAAGACTTGGCATCACTACCTCTTTGGGGAGAAATTTGTGGTATATTATGAGTATAATATCCTAGCCTAAATCTTCTCTTAGAAGGATCTAAATTTGAGGCAGTGCCATTGGATCAAGTATCTGAAGGGATTTGACTTTGACATTGTCTATACCTCGGGCAAGGGTAATGTGGTGGGAGACGCTTTGAGCATAAAGGTACCAGTGTAGGCGTTGAGGAAGTCCATTGATGAGTGGAATTTGATGGTTCTCTTCACCCAAATGCACTTGGAGGCCAAGGAGCACAACAGAGGTGCATTCTTGGCTTGTATTTAGTTGACTCCTGCCCTTATGGTATTGATTCAGCGAGAGCAGCCCAGTGATGAGCTATGTCAGCAGTCTATTTAATTTCTTCATGGAGAGGAGACTTATTCAGAGTGGTCTTTGTCTCCTGAAGAAATTTTATGCTTTAGGGGCCATGTAGTGGTGTCGTTATCACTATGGAAGGTGGTGATGTAGGATAGCCACCAGTCTGAGTGGGTCATCCATCCTGGTACTAACAAGATGTATTATGATGTTTGTCGCCAGTTCTGGTGGCCAGGTATGAGACCGGACATAGCTGGATTTGTATCGAGATTCTACACTTGTGAGTAGGTGAAAGTAGAGAATCAGAGACCATATGGTCTGCTTTATCCATTAACCATTCCTAACTAGAAGTGGGAAAAGGTCACCATGGACTTCATTGTTGGCTTGCCTCATACAAATCAGGGGAGGAATGCTATTTGGGTATTGATTGATCATTTAACCAAGTGATTTCACTTTATCCAGATCAGAGATACAACGAAGGTGGATGAGCTGGGCCGTTTTTATATTCAGGAGGTGGTCAGACTTTATGGTGTGTTGTCAGTGGTTGTTTCTGACAGGGAACCCTAATTTACCTCTCAGTTTTGGGATGGTATCTAGAAGGATTTTTGGTCGCAGATTAAGTTGAGCACGACATACCATCCTCATATGGATGGCCAGACGGAGTGTGAGAATTAGATTCTGGAGAACATGCTTCACACATGTGTGTTAGATTTTGGAGGTTCATGGAATAACCATTTGGGATTGGTTGAGTTTTCTTATAATAATAGTTACCAATCCTATATTAGAATGGAACCCTTTGAGGTGATCTATAGTTAGCCTTTTCGGTCTCCTTTGTTTTGGGATGAGGTAGGTAAGACCTCACTTTTGGGACTAAGCATTGTTCAAGAAATGTCTAAGAAGGTCAAGTGGATTAGAAATTGGTTGTTGACAACTCAAAGTTTCCCCAAATATTATGTAGATCAGAGGCATCAGGATATTTATTTTTCAGTGTGGGATAGAGTGTTCTTGAAGGTGGCCCCTCTCTTGGGTCACCGCTTCTTGGGAAAGAAAAGGAATCTAATACCAAGGTTTGTTGGGCCTTTTGAGATTACTTATCGGATAGGCAAAGTGGCATCCTAGTTAGCTTTACCAACTTAGTTGACATCGATTCATGATGTATTCCATCCCACCTAACTAAAAAAGTACAATCTTGATCTATCAAATGTGTTGAATTGGAAGGAGATGGAGATAGATCCTGACTTATCAGTGTTTGAGTAGCCAGTGTGAATAGTGGATTCTTAGAAGAAGGTGCTTTGTGGGAAGTACATCCCCTTGGTTTTCATTCCTTGGTAGCATGGTAATGACGAGCATGAGACTTGAGAGAGGAAGTCTTGGGTTGAGCAGGAGTACCCATTCTTATTCTCTAATCAGGCTTCGAAGTGACTTTCCGAGGGTGGAAATTTTCCATGGTGGGAATAATTGTCACAATTGGACTTCATGATTCAGTATGTTTTTAATTTTATTTTTTATCTCATAAGTTATATTCCCTTTTAATAATCTCTGGGGTAAAATGTGGGCTGATCCTACTCGAGTTTTCTGATTTTGCACTAATAAATGAGCGTCGGCTTGACAATGCCTGATGGGTGGGTAGGGCATGGGCGAAGCCGTGTGGCTTCTCATGTTTGACATGTGGCCTGCCCAGTGCACAGGTGGTTAACTAACCATCTGAAAAATACAATTTTAATTATTATAATTAATATTGTCATTTTCATATTTGATATTTAAATCAAGTTATTTCTATTAACTCTATTAAAATAAATTAGATTAATTAAGAATGATTATTAAGATTAATTAATAATAATTATTATTATTATTATGATTATTATCAATATTATTATATTTTTTATTTGTTTTATTTTATTTTTTATTTATTTCATTTTATTTATTATTTTTTCCATTTTTTCCCTCTCTCTTTTTCCCTCCTATTCTTTTTCTTCCTTCTTCTCCAGTGCTCCTTCCTTCTCCCAGGCATGCCATGTTCTCCTCCTTCAAACCCTACCAGTTGCGTCCCTCTCTTACCCCTTGTGGTTTTCTTTCCCTCCTGCTCGTCCTGGCCACCCCTGCTACCTCCCACTCAGCCCAGCCTCCCCCTACTACCTCTCGCTCGGCCCGGCCTCCCCCTACTACCTCCTGCTCGTCCCGGCATCCCCATTCAACCTCCCGCTTGGCCCAGCCACCCCCGCTACCTCCCTCTACCCTCCCGCTCGGCCCAGCTTCCCCCTTTACCTCCCTCTTCCCTCTCGCTCATCCCGGCTGCACTGTGTCGCACCCTCCTCACCTATCTCCCTACCTCCCGGCAGCCCCTGCTACCTTGCACCACCCAGACGACCTCGCCCTGCTACCTCGTACGCTCGAACTATCCTTTCTCTAAATTCCTTCCCACCATAGTTGTAGCATCCCGGTTCTGGAAGCCACCCAGAGGCACCCCGTACCTAGTTGGTCACATGGCCTCAAGCGCATTTCCCCAAATTCCAGAGGCTATCGACTAGAAGCGAGGGCCTTGGATGTGATAGTGGAGAAATGATGCCATCATTGGCAGAGTACACAGTGGATGTAAACAAAATATGAAATAGCAGAAGCAGTAAATATCCAAAAACAATGCACAAGTAAGCAGCAGAAGACTAAAACAATAAACCACTAGAGCACATATGTATATATGAAATGATTCATGATACATATCTAGGAAAACAGCCAAACATGTCACAATGATGGAAATACTAATAGTACCAGAACAAGTATAACAGAAAATATAAACAACTCCTCAGCATCGCAAGCCTAAGCTTGGTCTCATGCTCTCCTGCTCCAAAGTAATCAAGTGCCAGAAGTCGAAGGGAACTTTCCCTTGTCTATACATGCTACAACATAGTCTGTTTGGGCCCAAAATCATGGCCCAAACAAGGTGTGAGACTAAATCCCAGTAGGCAACCACCCGAAGATATGTGCTTAACAGTCCTTGAGCATATGGAAGGTAACAGTACAGTAAGTAGTAAAAAGTAACAGTAAATAGCCGGCAGTAATCAGTAAGTAGTAACAAGATGATATACAATAGTAATCAATCCGCAGAACAACAAGAAGAAATAACACAAATAGCTAACCAAAATAGGAACCCCTCTAAGAATTACTCACAGCCAACCCCTCTGGTCCTATCCAAGAAGTACCCACAACCCTCTTGGTAGTGAACTCAGCCTAACCCCTCTGTTTTGGTCATATGAAATTATAAGACTCTCTGGGAAAGCTCTCTTGGTCAATTCCCATTATAGTCTAGGGTAGTCAGGTACTCTCTGAGGAAGATCATGCGGTATAACCCTCCTATAGCCTCAAGGTCTAGAAACTCTCTAAGGAATCTCTCTCGGTCAATTCCTCCTATATTCTTAGGTCTATCACAGACTCTCTAAGGAAGCTCGCTCGGTCAATTCCTCCTCTATACTAGAAATGATTTAAGGAAATTCAAACAAGAAAAGACTCTCTGAGGAAGCTCACTCAGTCTACCCTCCTTTAGTCTATAATATCCAAGACTCTCTGGGAAGCTCACTCAGTATATCCCCACCAGTATATAACGTCCAAGACTCTCTAAGGAAGCTCACTCGTTCTACCCTCCTATAGTCTATAATATCCAAGACTCTCTAGGAAGCTCACTCGGTCTATCCCTTATAGTCTACAACACCAGTTTCTTAGGGTCCCGTGCCTGTCAGTGCATAATAATGCTATAATGCCAAATTAAACCTATATAGCTACTTGGCCAAACATTATATAGAAAAACAAGCATGTCAAGAATATCATTCTACCCTATAGTCATAAGTCATGGAAAACAGGTATAATGGCCAAAGTCTAACAAGACCCAAAGGTCGTAAATAGAACAAGGAATTGGAAAAACATCCAAGAATAACAAATTATCCTCACACATGATAAAATTGCCTATACACAATAATACAAGCAAGGAAGGAAAAAAAACAGGGGCAAAAAGGTAAACACGCAATACCCCGTTCACGGGTATTGGTGGAATTTGCACATAAAACTCAAGGAATTCGAACGGTAAGGAACAAACCACCTACCTTGATTCTAGGAGATCAATATACTTGAACCACGAGGCTTGATTCTAATTAGAACGACACAGATCTATGAAAATGCACAAAACGTTCAACCCACGATATCTTGAGAAAGAGGGAAAATCATGGAATGAAACTCAAGAAGAAGGAAGAGCTCACTGCTGCGGTTCCAATGCAATAGATAGTGGTCGATACGGAATACAGATCGAGGCTCGGGGGCTCGGAGGCTGTTCACGGCCGTACGGACTCTCCCAATCGAAGAACCTAGAGAAGAAGGTGTTTCTATCAATTAGGCACAACCCCGGTCCATTTAATGAAAAAAAAGTACACTGTGTGTACTTCTGTGGTACACGACGTGTACTAGGATTTTTCGTACTCCTCTTTTAGCGGCCTTCACAGCGCCCCTTCACACCATGTGTGTGGCCCAGACATGACCTAGCACAGCATCGAAGTACACAGACTGTACTTATAAAGTAAACGATGTGTACTTTAAAAATTTCCAGATTTTCCCCTTTCTCAAAAACGACCAGAAAACGAAAAACATACCTGAAACGAATTTCTGGGTTCTTACAAACTTCCCTCCTTCAAGAAATTTGTCCCCTAATTTCCCTAGAAAGGCATAGAAGAAGAAACCTCGAAGAGCTCGGGCCACTATGATCGTACATCAGCCTCCCTCTCCCAGGTATCGTCCTGTACTCGCCCGTGATTCCATAGCACCCGTACCATAGGAAAAGACCGGCCACTAAGAACCTTGGTACTGTGATCAAAAATCCAGATAGGATGCTCCTCAAATGATGCATCCGCTTCGAGCTCAACCTCCTCGTGTTGAAAGACATGAGATGGGTCTAAAAAGTAATGTCAGAGCTGAGAGACATGGAAGACGTCGTGCATAGCTCGATACCTCTGAGGTAACTGAAACCGATAGGCAACCGGACCAACTCTTTCTAACACCTCGAACGGCCCAACATACCATGGTGAAAGCTTTCCCTGTCTCTAAATCCTCTTGTGTCCCAACCTCGGTGAGACACACAGGAAAACCTAATCCCTGACCTTGACCTCCAGAGGTCGTCTCCACTGATCATCATAAGACTTTTGTCGAGACTGTGTAGTATACATCCTCTTCTGAATCAACTCTATCTGCTCTGAGGTCTCCTGAACAAGACGAGGTCCCAGCAAAGCTGCCTCTCCTGCCTCCAGCCAGCACAAAGGTGATCGGAATGGCCTACCGTACAAATCCTCATAAGGTGCCATCTGAATAGTCACCTGAAAACTATTTTTATGGGAAAACTCCACAAGAGGAATATGCTTCTCCCAAGAACTGCCAAAGTCTAGAATGCAAGCTCGAATCATATCCTCAAGCACCTGGATCGTATGCTCGGGTTGACCATCTTTCTGGGGATGGTATGTTGTACTCAAAAGTACCTATGTACCCAAAGCTTTCTGAAACCCCTGCCAAAATCAATAAGTAAAACACACATCCCTGTCTGAAAAAATGTAGTGTGGAACTTCATGCAGACGTATAATCTCTTGGATGTACAACCGCCCCAGCTTATAAACACTGAAGGTCTCCTTGATTGGCAAGAAGTGAGCAACCTTCGTAAGCCTGTCGATGACAAACCAAACAACATCACTCCCTCGAGGTGACCTCGGTAACCCGGCCACAAAGTCCATCACGACATCGTTCCACTTCCACTCAAGAATGGGTAACTGCTGCAAAAGCCTTGTTGGTCTCCGATGCTCCGCTTTTACCTGCTAACAAGTGGAACACCTCACGACGAACCCAGTGACATCTCTCTTCATACCTGGACACCAATACTGGCGGTGTAGAACATGATACATCTTGGTGGCGCCAGGATGAACTTCCCAAACTGAAGAATGAAAATCCCACATCAGTTCTTCACGTGTGTCTACTGGCACCCATACATGTCCCTGGAAATGAAAGTTCTCATCCTCGTCCATTGTCCATCCAGGAAGAGGGTCCTCTCCTGACACACTCTCCCGTAGGACTAGGCCTTCTGAGTCTGATAGTTGCCTCATCCGTACCCGATCAAGAAGGGTAGAGGTAACATCTAAAGAAGATAGAAAAGTTTGTCCCTATCGTTCATGAACCTCCAAGTGCATCTCTGAGAACAGATCCATAAGATGTCACTCACTACTAGCCTCCTGAACTGCCTGAATCTGATTTCTCCTTCTCAATGCATCAGCCACTGTGTTGCCCTTTCTTGGCGTATAGGCAAGCTCAAAGTTGAAGGACTGAAGATACTCGACCCACCTACGTTGTATTAGATTTAGATCATGTAGAGTGAAGATGTACTTCAGACTATTGTGATCGGTAAACACCACAAAGTTCTCTCCCAGAAGGTAATTTCTCCAACAACATAAGGCTTGAACAACAATTTCCAACTCCAGATCATGCGTCGGGTAGTTCCTTTTGTGCAGTCTCAACTGTCGAGACCCGTAGGCAACGAACCCATCTCCCTGCATAAGCACAACTCCCAGCCCGATACCTGAAGCATCGTAGTAAAAAGTATAGATCTTTCCTGGCTCTGGTAAGACTAGTATTGGTTCTAAAGTCAACCTCCCTTTCAGCTCCTAAATGGATGTCTCAAAATAATCTGACCATAAGAGCTTCACACCTTTCTTGGTCAGACCTGTCAGTAGTGCTGCAAGGCGTGAAAAGTCCTGTATGAAATGCCTGTAGTATCCAGCTAGCCCTATGAAACTCCACACCTCAAAGATATTCTTCGGCTTCTCCTAGGAAACTACATATCTCACTTTATTTGGGTCTACTGATACTCATGTCTCTAAGATAACGTGACCCAATAAATGAATCTTATCTATCCAAAAGTGACATTTCGAGAGCTTAGCATATAACTGATGCTCTTTCAGTGTACCTAGAATGATCTCAAGATGGTTATAATGGTCGTGTCTAGTGTGAGAGTACACCAAGATGTCGTCCAAAAAACCACCACAAAGGAATCCAAGTATGGATGGAACACTCGGTTCATCAGTGCCATAAAAACTGCTGGTGCGTTCGTGAGACCGAACGGCATGACCGTATACTCGTATAGACCATACCTGCTCTTGAAGGTTGTAAGAGGTATATCTGATGATCTAACGCACAACTGATGATAAACAGACCTCAAATCAATCTTCAAGAACACCCAGGCTCCTTGAAGTTGATCAAAGAGGTCATCGATCCTCGGCAATGGATATCGGTTCTTGACCATCAACTAGTTCAGCTTTTGATAATCCACGCAAATCCTAAGAGTGTCGTCTTCCTTCTTCACAAATATGATAGGCGAACCCTAAGGATAATTACTAGGTCGGATGAAACCCTTTTCCTACAACTATCCTCACTACTTCTTGAGCTCCTGTAACTCAGGTGTAACCATCCTATAAAGAGGAATGGACACCGGTGCCACTCCTGGCATGAGCTCAATAGAAAAGTCTACCTCACGCTCCAAAGTTAAACCTAAAAAGTCCTCCAAAAAGACATCCCTGAAACAATCCACCACTAGAGGAAAGTCTAACTGTGAATTCCCCTGGTCATCCAAATAAAAACTAGAAATCTGGGTTGTAACTCCTCCTAGCCCATGATGCTCTGGTCCAGCTCTACCCGCCTGGAAATCCCACTCACCTCTATGAAGAAAAGATCCACCCTTTGGTGATACGAAACTCACCCTGTGGCGATAGAAATCGACGACTACCTGGAAGGGAACTAACTAGTCCATACTGAGAATGAAATCATAGTCTGTCATCTCTAGGGAATAGAGGTACCATAATAAGTGACACCTTGTAACCTCAAGAGGGAACTCTCTGCACTGTCGTATGCTAGACATCGTCATTCTCAACAGTGTATCAAGAGTCATCATGTTGGTAGACGAAAGGATACAGAGCCCAAGACTCTCCACAATAGTAACAGAGATAAAGATATGTGAATCACCAGTATCGAAAAGGGATGAAGATAAAACTGAGGCTACTAAGATCGTACCTCGAACTATGGAAGGGCCGAGATCCTGCTCCTGATGGGTCTGCTCCATAGTGAATGTCTAGCCTGCACCATGGCCCTGCGCCCCTGGCTGACCACTCTGAGTTGATCCACTCTACTATCGCTGGTAACCTGATGACTGACTACCACTACAGCAACCTCCACCTCGGCCCGAATGGCCAGAAGAACTCCATTTCCCAAACTGGTGAGAAACTGGTGATACATCTCCTGTACACGGGGTCATAGAATAACCCCTTCCACCAACTGTAGATGAGAAGATCTAACAAAAACACTGAAGATGGCCCATCTTTCCACAAGATCAGCAATCCATCGGGTCTCTCTGACACTGAGGCCTAGTATGCCCGCTCCTACTACACTAGTAGCATATAACCTGGCTGCCCGAAGATACATTCCGCCTACCCTGATCTCCTTGAGCAGACTCACTGTGGATCTTTCGGCTATCAGTAGGAGGAACACTGATTCTAGATGTCGAACCGCCCTGGATCACTTCTCCAGAATCTCTTAGATTGCACTCAGTGATCAGTGTCTGGTTGACGATAGAGGATATCAAAGTCAACCTAAATATATTCACCTAGGAACAGATCTCTTTCTTGAGACCATCCTCAAACTTCCTAGGAAGGAATAACTCATCAACTGCTAGGATTAGCATGAAGTGGTTCATCTCAGTAAAACGAGACGAGTACTCCATAACAGAAAGATTACCCTGCTCGAGACTCATAAACTCCCGGGCTCGGTCGGCCCTCAAGGTCTCTGGATAGAAGTAATCATAGAAGATGCACTGAAACTCATCCCAAGTCATACTATGTTGTCACACTGACTGTGAGATCACCTCCCACCACCTCTTGGAGGTGTCTCGAAGCATATAAGTAGAAAGATTTACCCTTTTATCTGGAGGTATCTCCAGATGCTTGAAGATCGTTAGTGTGGCCTCTAACCATGACTCTGTGGCATGGGGTACTCCATCCCCTGAGAATGTAGGATGATGTTGCTGCTGGAAAACCCGCGTCAACTCAGCCATCGACGGGGTAGGAGGTGGCTCTCCCTGAAAGGTATGCATCATCCTCAGGAATTCCTCCCTGAACTACGCATCGACGCCTGCAACGGGTATAACTGCTGGTTCCAAGACTGGCACAGCAGGAGGATCTGCAGGAGGTCCCTGATTGACCATATCCAGTGTCTAATCACCGTCTGCCAGCTAACGTACAACCGGAGGACATCTCAGAGGCATATCTCTGAAAGATCAAAATCACACCTTAGATCAGGATTATCAAAGACCGAGAACACAAGAGTACAAAATGGGAACAGGAGAACAGAACTTTCAAGTTTTACAAAACATTAATACACGGCATGTATAAAAATACACAGAGTGTTTCTTAAGGCCATTCACATGGGCGTGTTCCTCTGCCACCTTTAGTCGTGTAGCACCCCATACTACACGGCGTGTTTTCCCCACACACGGCGTGTACTTGAACTCTAGTATCCTACCTGATCCTCTTTACACAGCTAACCCACACGGTCTTCTTAACCCTAGACTACACGGAATGTTCACTACAAACACGATGTGTACTAGACAAGGTTTCATCGACCCGTGTTGTTAGTTACACGGCCGACTACACAGCTGACCCTTACACGGCATGTTCCGAACAAACACGGCATGTATAGGAGAAGATATCACTGACCAATGTTGTTCATGACACGACCGAGTACCTAGAACAATGCTACATGGAGTGTTTGTACCAAACATGGCATGCAATGCACGAGTTTCCCCAACCCGTGTTGTTAGTGACATGGCAGGGTACACGGCTCATTACTACACGGCGTGTACCTACCGTACACAGAGTGCTCCTGAATACTTTTCCACAAAACCGTGTTTTTTCTCACATAGTCAGTGACACGGTTTAAAAACTACACAGCGTGTAGTCATACAGTACACGCCGTGTATTCTAGGTTTTTCCAGGCAGTAGCTCAGAAACTACACCGAAGCCCAGAAAGCACTAAAAAACAAGCATGAAGGTGCCAAATTCCGATCCGTGAGGGCCCCTACTCCCTGCGAATCAAATCTTGGCATCTCCTACATATCATATACAAGGGAAAAAATTCAATGTTCCACCATGTTCTGATTTATGAGGGACCATAACACCTCAAGAACCAAAATTTGGCATTACTTTAAGCAAGGTACAATACAAACAATTTCTCTATCAAACTGCAGAGATTCTATCAAAGCATCTATCACAACAACATGAATAATCTACACATCTATCACAACAACATGAAATCACTAATTCACCCTAGATGGAATGGAAAGAATTCATTTCATGTGATTTATAAAAAGTGCCTATATGATGTAAGAGATGGCATACCCTCATCTCATCAGGTTGCGACAGAAATAGAACTGCAATATCACAACAATAACAACATAAGGCATGTGAATCACTCTAGGTGAAATCATATCAACCGAAAAATCTCAAAACTAGAAAACTACAATAAATGAGGTAGATTGTATTTTCCTTGTACACGAGTTAGATACTCCTGGGCATAGCTTATTACCAAGTACCGAATCCGTCCTATCCTTGGCTAAAGGATAAAAATAGTAAATCAAGAGAAAAGAATCCCTCTGATACCACTTTGTAACAGCCTGGTTCTAGAATCCACCTAGAGTCTCCCCATACATGGTTGGTCACATGGCCTCAAGCGCATTTCCCCAAACACCAGAGGCTACCGACTAGTAGTGAGGGCCTTGGTATGATTGTGGGGAAACAATGCCCTCAATGGAAGAGTACACAGTGGAAGTAAACAAAACATACAATAGCGGAAGTAGTAAATATCCAACAACAATGCACAAGTAAACAATGGAAGAATAAACCAATAAACCACTCGAGCACACATGTATATATGAAATGATGCATGATACATATCTAGGAAAACAGCCAAACATGTCACAATGCTGGAAATACAAATAGTACCAGAACAAGTACAATAGAAAATATAAACATCTCCTCAGCATCACAAGCCTAAGCTTGGTCCCATGCTATCCTGCTCCAAAGTAATCAAGTTCCAGAAGTTGAAGGGCGCTTTCCCTTGTCTATACCTGCAATAATATAGTCTGTTTGTGCCCAAATTCATGGCCCAAATAGGGGGTGAGACTAAATCCCAGTAGGCAACCACCCGAATATTTGTGCCTAACATTCAATGAGCATATAACAGGTAATAGTACAGTAAGCAGTAAACAGTAACAGTAAACAGCAGGCAGTAATCAATTAGCAGTAACAGGATGATATAAAATAGTAATCAATCCACATAACAATAAGCAGAAATGAAACAAAAAACAAACCACAACAAAAACCCCTCTGATAAGTAATCGCATCCAACCCCTATGTTCATATCCAATAAGTACCCACAACCCTCTAGGCAGTGCACTCAGCCTAACCCCTCTGGTTTGGTCATACAAAATTATAAGGCTCTCTGGGGAAGCTCGCTCAGTCAATTCCACTTATATTCTAGGGTAGTCAGGGACTCTCTGAGGAAGATCACATGGTCTAACCCTCTTATATCCACAAGGTCTAGAAACTCTCTGAGGAAGATCTCTCGGTTAATTCTTCCTATAGTCTCAGGTCTATCACAGACTCTCTAAGGAAGCTCTCTCAGTCAATTACTCTTCTAGCCTAGAAATGATTTAAGGAAATTCAAACAAGAAAAGACTCTCTGAGGAAGCTCACTCGGTCTACCCTCCTGTAGTATATAATATCCAAGACTCTCTGGGAAGCTCCCTTGATCTATCCCCTCTATTCTATAACATCCAAGACTCTCTGAGGAAGCTCACTCAGTCTACCCTCCTGTGGTCTATAATATCCAAGACTCTCTGGGAAGCTCACTCGGTCTATCCCTTATAGTCTATAGCACCAGGTTCTCACGGTCCCGTGCCAGTCAATGCATAATAATTCTATAAGGCCAAAGTACACCTATAGAGCTACTTGGCCAACCATTCTAAAGAAATACAAGCATGTCAAGAATATCATTCCATCTTATAGTCATAAGGCATGGAAAACAGGTATAACGACCATAGGCTAACAAGACCCAAAGGTCGTAAACAGAACAAGGCATGGGAAAAACATCCAAGTAAACAAATTATCCTCACACATGATCAAATTACCTCTACACAAGGATACAAACAAGGAAGGAAAACAATAGGGGGAAAAAGTTAAACATGCAATACCCCGTTCACGGGTATTGGTGGAATCTGCACATAAAACTCAAGGACATCAAACGGTAAGACACAAACCACCTACCTTGATGCAAGGAGATCAATATAATTGAACCATGAGGCTTGATTCTCCTTAGAATAGTGTAGATCTAAGAAAACGCACAAAACGTTCAACCCATGATATCTTGAAAAAGATGGAAAATCATGGAATAAAACTCAAGAAGAAGGAAGAGCTCACCACTGCGGTTCCAACGCAATTTACGGTAGTCGATTAGGAAAACATATAGAGTCTTGGGGTCTTAGAGGATGTTCACAGTCGTACGAACACTCCCGGTCAAAGAACCTGAAGAAGAAGGTGTTTCTTTCGATTAGGCACGACCCCGGTCCGTTTAATGAAAAAAAAAGTACACAGTTTGGACTTCTTGGGTACACGACATGTACTAGGCTTTTCCGTACTCTACTTTAAGTGGCCTCCACATCGCCCATACACACCGTGTGTGTGGCCTGGACACGACCAGCACACGGCCTGGTGTGGCATCAAAGTACACGACGTGTACTTTGAAAATTTCCAGATTTTCCTCTTTTTCTCAAAAATGACCAGAAAAGGAAAAACATACCTGAAATGAAGATCTGGGTTCTTACAACAGCCTTCCGGTTGCAACCCTTTCTTGGACGCACCTCCTTTCATTGAGGTTCTAGCCGACGCAACCACTTTCATTAGCCCCCTCCCTTTCCTACACATTTTTTTGGCGGCTCTCCCTTTGTTTCTCCAGTGCCACACAGGCCCAGAAATCCTCCATCGACCTTCGGTCAATCTCTCGGACCCCTCTCCGTAGGTTTACAGTCCCTCATTGTTCATCCTTTTTTTTTGATTTTTTGGTTGTGGTTTAGTTGTGATTTATTAAATATTGATTAATTTTTTCATGATGATTTTTTTTAGGGTGTATTAGAGTTTTTTGAGCTTCATCATCATGTGGTGGTCTTTGCACACTAATTTTGCGAAGCTTGCAAAACACTAGTAGGTGATTTCGTAGAAAAACATTAAATTATTGTCATTTGATCATTTATTTAATTATATTAGCACATTTTTCAATTTTTTTACATGCAGAAAAATTATATTTGATTGAGTTTCACTATGCATTTAATTGGTAAGAAGTATGTTTAAGTGATGTTGGTGAATTTTATTATTAAAACCTTCTTTGAAATGTTTATCATTCTTTTTTAAACTTTGTAGTGTATGTGTTAAAAAGTAAAGATGAGGTGTTTTATGTTTTGGCATGGGTTCATAATGTGTTTTTCTTTGAAAATTGTTTTGAGTGACTTTTTCCCTTTAATGATTTTTCATCATGTTTGGGAAACTGTTTAAAATTTTTTCTTAGTGGTTTTCATAATTATATAAAGGGTTTTTATAAGGCTCTAAATGTGGTTTAAATTAATGTGCAAGTGGATTAGGTTAAGTTCTAAAAAGTTTTTGGTGTGCGTATAGTTTTAAAAGGAGGTATTTGTGTGCGAATGACATGTTTTTTATGTAAGCACCTTGTTTTTATCTTAAGTGTTAATGTGATATGTGATGTGAACATGGAATTTAGGTGAGCATAAAAAGGGAATCATGGGGTATTAGGTGGGGGACTAGGACTAGTGAGCTAGTGTTCCGGAGGTGGCTTGGCCTGATATCCCTGGAAGGATTGACGGTTGCAACACTATCTAAAAATATGAATGACTGAGAATTGTGGTTTCTAAGCCAAGTTTTCTGAGGGTTGTGGTTTCTAATCCACAGTTTCTGAGTATCATGGTTTTTAAACCACGGTTCACCGAGACACGACGTCCTAGGGTCCCACTCGTTACTAGTACCCATAGGGACTCTCCCATATTTTGGTGCTCTCATTTATTCTATGCACTCCAATGTTATATGATATGTCACTTGAGTTACTACACAAAAATATGTTTACTTTAAATAGCTTTTCTTTAAGGTTGTTTCATGAAAACTGTTTTCATTAACATTGTTAATCATTTCTTACTTTCCTTTTTTATCATTGAAAATGTATTTGTCCTTTAATGCTTGTGCATGGAATATTTTCTTGGTGGACTCCTGTTGGGAAATTTCTCACACCCTACAAACACTTTTGGGTGTAAGAATATTTTTTTATGTCTAATACAAGTAAGGGTCCAACATTTTGGAGTGGTGGTTCAGGTTGTTAGGAGACCTCTTGACGTGGTGTTGTGGTGATGGCTTGTGGTTGGTGTCCTCTCACTGGATGACAGTTTTTTGCTGGATTTTTGTCATCATACTTTTTAGTGTTGTTTGGGTTTTGGTTTTACATGTGACTCAAAATCTGGTTTTCGTTAAAGGATTGTTTGGTTGCGATTTTTTACTTTTGGTTTGGTTTATTTTGTTGGTTGCCTGTATTTGTTTATTCAGGTAAATCATTCCCAAGTTTTATTGTGATACCCGAGCACTTGTTCTAGCCTGTGGGAATCATGAACACCCTTTGGGCCTTGCTATGAGCTAGGTCGGGTGCCATTTGGATGGAGTCCCGACTTAGTTTGTGAAAAAATGGTATCAAAGGAGGTTTTTATTTTTGGGTTATTTTATTTGGGATGAGTTTGGTTAGACAGGAGCTAGGACTGTTGGGGATCAGAATTCTGGTTGTGATTAGGGTGCCTAGCCAACACACCTCGTGACAGTCCCTAAGTCTCCATGGGGTGTCAGGATGCTTGTTTGAATTCTCTTCTAGGTGGGACATGTAGGATGTAGACAGTGCGTGGACATTGGGCGTGGAAGAAGTGGCTTGGACACGATGTTACTTTTGCATGATTGGTTTATTGATGATTATTGTCCTTAATGAAATTTTATTTTTCATCACACATGTTGTATTAACAATGTTATTTTGTGATTGTTGCTCCTAGAATCTAGATCCCTCCCTAGAGAGCTTATACGCACCCACGTGAGGAAGCTAGAGAGAGTTCTCCCTCACCGCTTGATCAGAGATTGGTAGAAGCTGTAGTCTGAGATATTCAAGCTTTAAGACAAGGGGATAATCCTACTCCCACTCCTATTACAGCTAGAGGACATGAGTTTGGATCCAATAAGGATAAGGCTCAAGAGTTTCTGAATAATAAACCTCCTTCATTCTGAGGTAGATCAGAACCTCAAGAGGCAGAGGAATGGATGGAAAAGATAGAGAATATGTTCGAGTTCCATGAAATTCCTAAGGATATTAGGGTAAAGTGTGCCTCATTTCAGCTAGAGGGTCCTAGTTGCAAGTTTTGGGAAGCAGTGCTTCAGGATTGGAAGCATGAGAAGATGAGTTGGAAGGATTTCGAGGATATCTTTAACAAGTAGTACTATCTCAAGTTCTTATCCCATTACATATCCTAGGTGTTAAATGATATTTCACAAGGGGATCAGACAGTAATGGAGTATGAAAACCTCTTTGCTGAGCTAGTGAGGTACACACCTGATATTGTTTCAAATGAGTCTTAGAAAGCTCAGAAGTTCGAGAAGGGGCTTTGACCATAAATTTACTATTAGGTTTTCTTGTTCAAGCTGGGAACTTATACCGAAGTGTTGATCATGCTTTCATGGTCGAGATTGATCAGAGAGGAAATTCTGGGTTTTCTGGATTAGTGTTAGGGTTTGGCAGTGGCAGTTTATCCTAGAAGAAGAGGAAGCATGATGAGAAAGGGAAGAAGACAGGTGGTAGATCAGGCCATCCTTTCAGGAAGACATCATCTATTGCTTCTGATACGAGGTCTGTTGCAGCCATCAGTGTAGAAGGTTAGGGAACATCCAACCTACATTTCCATACCCTCCCAGTTCTTGCCTTAGGTGTATAGTTGTAGGATATCTATAGTGCTTTTGTAGTACTTTACGCCCATATAGAGTGGGACTGGATCTGTGGCTTCTAGAGTAGATTCAGTTTAGTCAAAGCCGACCAGGATAACAAGATCTCGGTTCGGTGGTCATGGTGGTAGGACCAGATCATCTTCGGGGCAGATCCAGATTAGGGTAGAGCCTCAGGTGAGTGGTCATTCCTAGGTAGGGACCAGATATCTTAATGTTGTGGATCTGGCACTAGTGGTATCTGATGTAGGACCTTTAACAGTTTGCAGTACCATTCTGATTGCATATTCAATAGTTGTAGTTTTATTTGATACTAGTGCTTCAATTTCCATTATATATGCCCGTCTTGTGAACCTGCTGAACCTACCAAACAAACTGTTATCTTTTTTTCGATGGATTTGTTAACACTTTTGGAGGAAAAGAGTTAGCAAGGCCTTATGTGTCTGTCATGCGCGCTCTTTATGTCATAAGTCAAGATGAAGTGGTATTTCTTGGTCCTTGATATGGACCTATTTGATGTGATCCTTAGCATGGACTTACTGGTGTACTTTCAAGTGCATATTGACTGAAATCGGTGATGGGTTAGTTTTATGGAACCTGATGGGATCCCCCAAGTATTTCTTGAGGAATGGGATCATCGGTCGGGTTGCGCAGGACCTCCACTTCCCAAGTTGGGGAATCTTGCTTATCAATTATCATCACTCACACTAAACGATGACAGTGGTGCTTCTCAGAGTGGGTTACCTCTTATAGTGGATGAGATTATAGAGGTATTCCCAAATGATTTTTTAATCTTACCCCCATATCGGGACGTGGAGTTATCGATTGAGTTGGTGCCGAGAACACAACCTATATCTCTTGCCCCATATCGCATGTCCCCCACTAAATTAAGGAAATTAAAGATACAGCTAGATGATTTAGAATCCAAAATATTCCTTTGATGGACCATCTCTCCATGGGATGCCCTAGTTTTATTTGAAAAGAAGGATGATGGAACCCTCTGGTTGTGCATTTATTACCAGAAATTGAATAAGGTGACCAACATGAATAAATCCCTTTTCCCCGAATTGACGATTTTTTCGACCAGCTGAAGGGGGAAAAGTGGATCTCCAAAATTGACTTGCAATAAAATTATCATCGACTCAGGGTGAGAGAGGCAGACATTCAGAAGATGTCTTTTTAGAGAAGGTATGGTCACTTCGAGTTTCTAGTCATGCCTTTCAGATTGAAAAATGATCCAGCGATTTTCATGGTACACATGAATAGGGTGTTCCACCAAAATCTTGCCTCCTTTTTCATGGTATTTTTGGATGACATCCTGGTTTATTCTGGATTTGAGGAGGAGCATGAGCATCACCTGTAGATCATTTTGGGCACTTTTCAGAATCACTGATTCTATGCCAAACTTTCGAAGTTCACATTCTGGATTATGGAAGTGAAGTTGTTGGGGCATGTCATCTCGGAACAAGGGGTTTCAGTGGATCTAGAGAAGATCAGTGCAGTGATGTTTTGGGATCAGCTGAGGAATGTGTTTGAGATCAGGAGTTTTCTTGGACTTGTAGGTTATTACAAGAATTTTTTTTGGATTTCTCGTGGCTTTCCTCCTCCATGACTACACTCACCCAGGAAGGGGTGAAGTTTGAATGGAGCCCTTTGTGCCTGACATCCTTTGAGGAGTTGAAACAGCAGTTAAAAACCGCACATGTATTGTTCTTACCATAGTCTGGGAAGGGCTGTGTGGTTTATTTTGATGCTTCAGGTACGGGCCTTGGGTGTTTACTCATGCAGGATAATAATGTGGTGTCTTATGGTTCTCTCTAGATCTGGTCTCATGAGAATAATTACTCGACACATGACTTGGATTTCGAAGCGGTGATGCACACCCTGAAGACATGGTGTCACTACCTCTTTGGGGAGAAATTTTTGGTCTATTTTGACCATAAGATCCTAACCTACATATTCTCTCCAAAGGATCTCAATTTGTGGCAGAGCCGTTGGATCGAGTATCTGCAGGGATTTGACTTTGACATTCTCTATACCTCGGGCAAGGGTAATTTGGTGGCTAATGCTTTGAGTAGAAAGGTACCAGTGAAGGCGTTAATGAAGTCCAGCAATGAGTCCACTTTGATGGGGTTCTTCTCCCATATGCACTTTGAGACCAAGGAGCACAGTAGAGGTGCATTCTTGGCCAGTATTTAGTTAACTCTTACCCTTCTGGAATTGATTCAGTGAGAGCAGCCTGGTGATGATCTATGTCAGCGGTCTATGCAATTTCTTCATGGTGGTGAGACTTGTTCAGAGTGGTATTTGTCTCTTGAAGAGATTTTATATTTCTAGGGCCGTCTCCCCTGTGGTGTCTGAGGCAAGACAACAATGAAGTCCATGGAAACCTAGTCCCACTTTCGGGTAGGAATGGATAATGGTTGAAGTAGACCATATGGTCAGACTTCATGGTGTGCTGTTAGCAGTTGTTTCTGACATGGACCCCTGCTTTACCTCTCGGTTTTGGTAAGGACTCTAGTAGGATTTGGGGTCACAAATTTAAATGTGCATGGCATACCATCCTCATACGGATGGCCAGATGGAGTAGGCGAATTAGATTCTGGAGGACATGCTTCGCGCATGTGTGTTGGATTTTGGAGGTTCCTGGGATATCCATTTGGGATTGGTTGAGTTTGATTATAATAACATTTAGCAATCCTCTATTAGAATGGAAACCTTTTACGTGCTCTGTGGTCATCCTTTTCAGTTTCCTTTGTGTTGGGTTGAGGTAGGTGAGACCTCACTTTTGGGATTGATCCTTGTTCAAGAAATGTCTAAGAAGGTCAAGTTGATTAGACAATGGACAGCTCAGAGTCACCACAAATCTTATGTAGATCATAGGCATCAGGATATTGAGTTTTCAGTGGGGGACAGAGTGTTCTTGAAGGTGGCCCCACGCTTGGGTCACCACCGCTTGGGAAAGCAGGGGAAATTAACACCAAGGTATGTTGGGCCTTTCGAGATTACTGAGCGGATCAACAAAGTGGAATACGGGTTAGCTTTACCAGCTCATTTGATGCTGATTCATGTCGTATTCTATGTCTCCCAATAGAAAAGGTACAATCTTGATATGTTACATGTGTTGAATTAGAAAGAGTCGGAGATAGAGCCCGACATATCAGTGTTTGAGCGGCCAGTGCAGATAGTGGATTCTCAAGAGAAGGTGCTTTGTGGGAAGTTCATTCCCTTGGTTCGCATTCTTTGGCAACATGAGAATGGTGAACATGATACTTTGGAGAGGAAGTCTTGGGTTGAGCAGGAGTACACATTCTTATTCTTTGATTAGGCATCAAATTGAATTTCTGAGGGTGGAAAGTTTCCTTGTTGGGGAGAATTGTCACACCTGTAATTCATGATTCGATATGTTTTTAATTTTAGTTTTTATTTCATAAGTTATCTTCCCTTTGAATAATTGTTGGGTTGAAATGCGGTCTGAGCCGACTCAAGTTTTGCGCTTTTGCGCTGATAAATGAGCGTCAGCTTGACAATGCCCAACGAGCGGGTAGGGCAGTGGAGAAGCTGTGTGGCTTCACTAGTTTGACATGCGGCCTGCCCAGTGCATGAGTGGTTAACTAACCATCTGAAAAATAAAATTTTAATTTTTATAATTAATATTATCATTTTCATATTTGATATTTAAATTAATTTATATCTATTAACATTATTAAAATTAATTAGATTAATTGAGAATGATTATTAAGATTAATTAAAGATTATTATCAGTATTATTATGATTATTAGCATTATTATTATAATTTTTTAGTTGTTTTATTTTAATTTTTATTTATTTAATTCTCTATTTTCTTTTTTCCCTTTTTTCCCTCTCTTTTTTTCCTCCTATTCTTTTTTACTTCTTCTTCGGCGCTCCTTCCTTCTCCCTAGAGCATCGTGTTCTCCTCCTTTGAACCCTAGCAGATGCTTTCCTCTCTTCCCCCTCTCCGCGAACCTACCCTCCTGATCGGCCCGGCCGCCCCTGCTACCTCCTGCTCGGTCGGGCCTACCCCTACTACCTCCATCTCGGCCCAGCCACCCCTGCTACCTCCCTCTGCCCTCCTGCTCAGCCCGGATGCGCCGTGCCGCACCCTCCTTGCCTCCCTCTCTACCTCCCGGTGGCCCCTTCTACCTCGCATCTCCCGGCCGACCTCGCCCCACTACCTCGCACACTCGGACTAGCCTTGTGCTGAATTATTTCTCACCACAGCCTTCTAACTGCAACCCTTTCTTGGCCACACCTCCTTTTGGAGAGGTTCCATCTAGCGCAACCTCTTCCGACAGCCCCTCCCTTGGCTGCGCCTTTTTTCGGTGGCTCTACCTTTGTTTTTCTGGTGTCGCGCAAGTCCGGACAGCCCCGGTCGACCACCGGCCAACCTCTCAGACCCCTCTTTATAGGTGTAGAGTCCATTGTGGTTCATCCTTTTAATTTTTTTTGATGTTGTGGTTGTGGTTTATTTGAGATTGATTAAATATTGATGCATTTTTTCACGATTCATTGTTTTTAGGTTGTATTTGAGTTTGTCTGAGCTTCATTGGCGTGCGGTGGTCTTTGCGCACCAATTTTGCAAAGCTTGTGACACACCAATAGGTGATTTCACACACAAACATTAAATGATGATCATTTTCTTGTTTATTTAATTTTTTTAGTGCATTTTTCTATTTGTTTACGTGCAGAAAAATTATCTTTGATTGAAGTGATGTTGGTGAATTTTGTTGTGAAAACCTACTTTGGATTGTTTATCATTGTTTTGTAAACTGTGCAGTGTTTGTGTTAGGAAGTTCGGATGAGGTGTTTTTTGTTTTGGCGTGGTTTCATAATGTGTTTTGCTTTGAAAAGGGTTTTGAGTGGCTTTTTTCCCATTAATGATTTTACGTCATGTTTGGGAAATTGTTTAGTAATTTTTCTTAGTGGTTTTCTTAATTATAAAAAGTGTTTTATAAGGCCATGCAACTGGTTTAATTTAATGTTCAAGCGGAACGTGTTAAGTTCTAAAAAGTTTTTGGTGTGCATATGGTTTAAAAAGAGGGTATTAGTGTGCGAATGGCATGTTTTTTATGTAAGTTCCTTTTTTGGCACTTAATTGTTAATGTGACATGTGATATGAACTTGGAATTTAGGTGAGCGCAAAGAGAGAAGCCTGTGGTATTAGTTGGGGGGAATAAGACTAGTGAGATAGTGTTCCAAAGGTGGCTTGGCCCGGTTTCTCTGGCAGGATTGATGATTGAAAAACTAACTAAACATATGAATGACTGAGGGTTGTGGTATCTAAGCCACGTTTTCTGAGGGTCATGGTTTATAAGCCATGGTTTCTGAGGGTTGTGGTTTCTAAGCCACGATTCACCGAGACACGACTTCCTAGGGTCCCACTCGTTTCTAGTACCCATAGGGGCTCTCCCATTTTTTGGTGTTCTCGGTTACTCTTCAAACACCAATGATACATTATATGTCACTTGAGTTACTATACAAACATATGTTTGCTTTAAACTACTTTTCTTTAAGGTTGTTTCATGAAAACTATTTTCATTAACGTTGTTTAGAATTTCTTACTTTCATTTATTTATCATTGCAAATGTATTTGTCTTTTAATGCTTATGCATTGAATATTTTAATGGTGGCCTCCTACTGGGCGATTTCTCACACCCTACTTACACCTTTGGGTGTAAGTATATTTTTTTATGTCTGATACAGGTAAGGGTCCAGTGTTTTGGAGTGGTGGTTCAGGTTGTTAGTAGACCTCTTGACATGGTGTTGTGGTGATGGATTGAGGGTGGTGTCCTCTCGTAGGGAGGCAGTTTTTGGGATGGTTTTTGGTCACCATACATTTTAGTGTTGTTTGGGTTTTGGTTTTACACGTGGCTCAAAATGTAGTTTTGGTTAAAGGATTGTTTGGCTCTGACTTTTACTTTTGGTTTGGTTTATTTTGTTGGTTGCTTGTATTTGTTAATCAGGTAAATCGTTCCCAAGTTTTATTGTGATACCTGGGCACTTGTTCCAACTCGTGGGGATCAGGAATGCCCTTTGATCCTTGTTACAGGCCAGTTCAGGTGCCGTTTGGATGACATCCCAGCTTGGTTCATGAAATTTCCTATGTCACAAGGCATAATCTCTTCCGAAAGACATTTCTATGACATGGGAAGAGATAACCATGATGAATTAAATTCATACATCGAAGCGATGGATCAATCACGTATTCCATGATATGTACAAGAACTGATATTGTGAAGGTATATTTTACAATAGCAAAATATCAGTTATATCCAGGATCACTGCAAGGGATGCAGTCAGAACTATCTAACTGTACTTCAGAAAGTACAAAAGATATGTACCTAGTAAGTGGAGAAGAAATGATTCTAGTTCTCGAAGATAAAAACTAGTCTTCTATAGATCAATATGATATATTATTGTAGTTAGGAAAAAGAAGATGAGTGAGTCAAGATCATATCATCCAGTGGTAGCCATACCTACAAAGACCGAGAACATTGTAGCTTTTAAGGCAGCTAAGAAGCAGATAAATGCAACAATATGTTCCAGTTCTTAAAATCACACCAGGTAAAAATGTATTGTCATAATGTAAATTATGATATTCTTACTAGCCAAGATGTCAAGTTATGACAGTTGAAAAGGGGGATATACTCGGGATACCATATCTTGAGAAGTTTTACTCAAGGAGAAGAGGTTGTTGTAGTATAATTTCCACACGACAGAACCGTGGTAGGCCTAGTAGCTAAATCCATTACTTAGTAGAAACATCGTCTTTCTCAAGTGAGTAGCTAACAAGTTTAGTTACCAAGTTGGCTCTAGTTAAAGTGGCAGTTTTTAAATAGTGGTTTCTCTAGACCAAACTATTCAATTTTTTTATTACCATATCAGGTATATAGTTACCTATTCATGATGTCATCTTACCATTATATTGTATACTTTTCTGTGTCCACTATTGAAATGGTAATTTCTGAAGACTAATTTTTTGTATCGAAAGGTTATAGTAGATCCCAAGATATAATGATAAACTCAAGATACTATGAAATTAATCTTAAATATATGTTCTAGGTTATAGATTCATCTTAATGATTTGGAACAATATATGTTTGACTATCATGTGTTGAGGGCTCATAAGTATTGAGACTTCTTCTCATGAAGTTTTCACTTGGTGGTCTCTAGTTGTGAGATCAGAAGGACGGACCTTCTAATTGGAACATCACATGTTTTGGGAGTCATTGGATGTTCATATCTATGATCATGTGTAATGGTCTCCTAACTTGATATCATTACCAATGTATGTAATTTTATTGTGTATTTTGATGACAGAAGAAAACCATGGAAATGAAGTCGTGGCGAGGTAGTTTGTGTTGGGTGTTTCATTGGTGGCATGATATTGGTTGAATGGTCAAAAAGTATTTGTCTCTTCTAGGTTATGGAAGTAATATATCACAGACCATATTGATAAGGATGGCAGTACCTTCATAAGACCATGCCCATGGCAGTCGAGGGTATGTCAGTCGAGTTAGATCAACAAACAATAAATCAAGAAAAGGGCATTGACACATGAGTGTGTCCTACTTTATGAGATATTAATGACAAAAATATTATAATACATATTATGTGTTCGTAGGTTGGTTGCTGCTGTTGTGACAATCCACATCTCTTCAGGGGCCATGATGGGTTTCTATATCCCTCTCTTGGTCTATGAATATTATTTACTACTGTCGAGATAAGGGCCTAGAGGGTCACACACAATAGCATATTCAATAATATTTCCTCTTTAGTTGAATAGGAGATTTGAAAATTGTGGGCCCCACCACTGGGGTACGAGATTTATCCAATGTTAAATGATCACCAATGTAATAAATAAATTTATATTATTCAAGTTATAAATAATGGGTATAATATTTATTTATTAATTGTATTTTCATGTTTTAAGTAAACACATAAAAAAATATTTGAACGAATATTAATATATTCAAGGTTCAATTAATATTTTAGGGAGTAAGAGATGAGTTAATGGATTAATTATTATCACATAATATATTTAGTGAAAATAATGTTGAGTAATATTTCTGACTTATTATAGTAGTCGAAATATTATTTATAGTGTGATTAATTGTTCGGGGGGGGGTCATCATTTTTGGGTAATTTCATTTCACTCTAAAAATAGAGGAGAGTATTTTATAATATACTATTCACTACCTCTCTCTCTCCTATTCTATCTCCCACATAGTAGATAGAGAAGATCTAGATCCAAGGAGCTCAGATTGAGCTCTATCTCAAGCATCGCAAGCGAAGCGATGTAGTGATCGTTGGAGTGTCGAAGGAGTCGTCATAGCTCCATGCTAGCACTTGAATTATGATGATCTATAATCTCTCTGATTCCTTGAAGCATGTGTGGATGATCTATAGGAACTCGTATTCGGATTCTTTGAGCAGTGATCGACAACAATGAGCAGACGTCATGCGCAGCTTCGGATTAAACCAGGTATTTTTACCGTTTATTTTTGTGCTTAAAACTCTTCATGTGTGATCATCAGCTTAAACCAAGCATCGTTTCACTGAAGATGGTAATATTACGTTGATCGTTGATGGAAAATTTTAAAAAATAACCTGTTTTGGGCCTCCATTGTACCCCCAGTTCCTATAAAAAGACCATAAATTCGTCATAAATAAAGGTAAAAAATAAAAAATTTATTTCAATGTCATTTTCTTAATATTGAGGTAATATTTTACTGTCATCGTATAGAACATAATAAAATGTAATTACTTGATTTTATTATATTTCATAAAAATAATTTCAATATTTTTTGTGCTTTGATGAAGTTTCACATCATCTATTATTCTAAAAAATGAATATTAATGATGAATTTATCGTGCCTAAAGCATAAAAAGTAACTTTTAAAGGATGATAATATCCATAAAATAATGAAAAGTAAATAATTTTTTCTCTAAGTATTTAATAAAAAGAAAATGGTTAAAACAATTTAACCAATATGGATAAATATAAAAAATTAATATCTAAAACATATTAATAGGTTGAATTAAAATATAACCTCTATGAAAACTTATATTATTACATTTTTTACACTTTCTAGTATATTCCATAAATCTAAAAATATAGTGAACATCATCATGGATGACATAAATCACTTTGTCATCAAATCACTAACCAATTACAGGGTCACCAATACTATCAAATTTACTTTATCAATATCAATCATCTCTTTATTTTGAATAAGCCTTATTTTCTAAATATTGAACACATATTAAGGGTTATATTTCCCTTAATCACGTGTTCTCCAAAAATATCACCTTAACACTAAATCACTTTTCTTGTATATTGATACCATTCAACATATTCTTTCAAATCCCCAATGAAAAACTATTGTGGAACAATCCTTGGATGTGTTATTATTCTTATAACCAAAATATCATTGATAAAACACTTATATAAGATATTTCATGAATTATGGTATATAAAATCTTCAATAATTAAAATTAAATTATCTACATAATAGTGGACCTTACTTTGTCTTAGAATTAGCTCTTGGATTAGGCCATTCACTCAGATAATAGCCAAGTTCCCTATATATAAGACATCAAATTCCATGGTAATTGAATTCTTTATTCTCTTAATTTCCATATATAAAACATCTTCCCCTTAATTTGAGACATTCTATTGGGTTCTAATACCCACATTCTTGAACTTAAGAAAATTGAACTTATCTTTCCGCTATGATCATTTCAACCAAAACTTCCAAAAAAATCCATTTTACTCTAATAGGTGTGTCCATAATCTCACCCAAGTCAAGATTTTTTTAACCTATAATATGAGAGTTAAATTTTCATAATAATATGGTTTCACAATCTATATCACATTTCACTTTATTTCTAATTTTTACAATAATTCCATTATCTTACATGTTCAGTGTTAATATAATTCCTCATATTTCCATCCATTGACTAAAACCAAAAAATCACTGTGTGAGAAATAATTTCCATTATGAGACATAATGAAAAATCATTCGTAGGTTGTCTATATATTGATACCTTATTTTTAGTCTTTAAAACCATAGGTTTAACCTGGGTTATCATCAGTTATAATCTATTCAAATCATTCATAATGGTTCATAAATAAAATGTTAATTAACCAAATCATATCCTTCAAGAGTGTTAAACCAGGTGTAAAATAAGGTAACACTCATTGTTCACCTAAATTATGGTCAATTAATACTCTATAAACTCTTTCAGGTTTATTTCCCCTAGATTCATCCATTCTAAAAAAATCTACTTAGAGATTCCAGACATGAATGAGTTTCTAGGAAAGCCACGTAATCTCTATCTTGACAAAACATTAGGAATTTATTATATGCATGGAATTATCCTCAGGGTTTTCACAAAATTTGTTTAATATTAATATCTAAATATTAAATAAACACTAATCTTATACCAACTATAGAAATCAAGATTTATATATATAAATATCACATCTTTTTAGATGAATATTCAATTCATAACACTGTGATCCATGCTATAATTGTAATGGATTAGTGTATTTCAATCCAAGAAATATAATCATCCTATTTCATGAAATATCGTTAATGTTTCCCACATATTACACTTCTTAGGTATATCCTATCTAAAATTATTCTAATTAACCTAGGGAATGAAAATTATAAAAAAGGGTGAGCTCAGATTCCTTGTAAGGGTGACAGGTGGTGATATCAATAAATTAACATACATGATCATAAGAAGATCATAATGGTATGTGATAATGATCATAAGTTACAAATCTCATATTAAATCTATCAAAGATCATACAAATGATTCATCGAATTAAAAATTACCATAATAAATTATAATATTAAAAATAGTGTGGAATCATCAATTATTAATCAAAATTCATAAGTGCATAACATTGACCTGGGAATATAAAAAAAAACAAAAGCTTATAAAATTTTGAATATGTAAAAATATAATTAGATTCACCCATAAAATTAAGCACATGAAATGAGGCCCTCATATAAACTTATGGACCTTAAATCAAGTCTATGCGTAATATTATGTACATGAAAACCAGGTCAATGAATCATCTTATAGACAAGAAAACAAGGTCCATACATAAAATTGTGAAATTAAAATAAGGTTCACATATAACATATCTATTTCATGAGTTATCCATATTTACCCAATGAATTGGAGAGGTATAATGGACCCACCCACAACATAATCATAATCTATTCATATATACACCACATGATCATGAAAAAAATAACATTTAATCATAAATTAAATAATTAAAGTGAAAATGGGTTTTGTAAATACATCATAATCATAACAATAAACCATCCATAGAAATAATAAGGATGGTATAATATAATAATATCCCTAGTGAAGAACAAGTAACATAAATGGATGTCATCATAGATGAAAGCCCCTTACAAAAATCACTTGGGTCATTTATTGAGGAAATTACCCCATCTATTTTTAAACCACTTATTCAGAATAAAAATATTTCAAAAATATAAAGGAAAACTATTTCTTTGAAAATAACCATGGAAATTTTTAAAGGAATTTAAAATCATTGATTAGTAAAGATTGTTGGTAGTTTTTTTTATATTGTATACATTAAGTCAAAAATCCCTTTCACATTTTTTGTAAGAATATAAAAGTACCTTAATTGGGAAATGATAATAATATTACATTGAATCATTTATATATAAAATCAAAAATGGGTAAAATGAATTTAAACATTCATAGGATAATGGCATGAAATTATTAAAAACATTTTAAATAAAAAATGAACATGGAATAAAAAAAATAGACCAAATTATAAACAAAGTATGTTTCTCTCATTAACATTTTTCATATCATTTTAAGTACTAAATAGAGGAAAATTGTTCTATTACTTGAAAATTAAATGAATAATCAGAGGATAAACAAATAAAAGGTATTATTAGATAAGTATCATATAATTTTTTCAATGAAAATTCAATCATAATTGATCATGATTAAAATGGGATTGAAACATAAAACCCTCACCTCAAGTCTTCTCTTTCTTTATACGTGTTTGAACCTCCTATAATTCAGTAGGGATCATTTAGATCCCTTATTAAGGACCCTTGGAATAGTCTTATAAGAATAAAATAACCTATACATCATGGATATATAATTTTATAAAATAATTGGATAGAGTTTGGTCAATATATATGGATTAAAGGGTGTGAGGAAGAGAGGATAAGAGGTTCCCTTTTATAAGTGTGTAGAGGGGAACTCTTGGAATTACATATTATTTTTAATCAATATAAATTTATTTTCTGGTTAAATTGTATGAAAATTGATATATTTAAAATATATGATTATTTTGAGTCAAAATACATCCATCCAATAAAATTTGACAAATTTTAGGAGATGTTTCCACCCTTATCTCTTTGTTTTATCCCCTTGTTAGCCCTTTTGACAATTACCACAATATCAAAGTTTTTACACTGTAAGGGTCTATAATGTTACCATAAAAACAACATGTGACCCATAAAATGGAACATGGTTGATATGTTCAACCATATCTAATTAACATGGAAAATTTTACGATTTTTATGAAATTTAAATTATTTTAAAAAACTATTTTTTATTATAAAATATCATTAATTTCATGTTTCCAAATACTTGAAATATAATAATATAATATATCTCTAACCCATGTTAAATGGTTTCAAAATGGAATTTCATTGAATATAAGGAATATATAGTCTTAATATAATCATAAAATTGAATATTAATTGGTTTTTATATCATATTATACATTATATTTTTTTTGTTTAAACCTTTTTAAACTAATTTAAATCTTAATTTTTATAATACCTTTTTTAATATTAATGGGTTATAATTTTTCTTATATGGAATATTTTTCTCATAAATGAATAAGGAATGACAATTTCGACTGTTTATCATCGTAATTGTCCTCAAGTAATATTTTTATTATTTTTGAATAATTTAATAAAATATATTTAACATAAAATACTATTAATTTCATTTTAATAACTATTCATATAAGTTGGTTTTGAAAAAAACATGATATTAATGTAATTAAAATATAAACCTTTAACACATCTATATTATGTTATATTAAACTTCAAAATTCTTGGGAATATTTAACTCGCCCAAAAACCAACTCTTAGAGTTTTTTAAAACCATTTACTTAATTTTTTTATTGCTTTGAGAAGCACTGTGTCAGTGTTTCATAAGAATTTAAGGTAACTATTTCATCTCTAAAAATTAAAAATAAATTAACATTATTAAAAATTAATTTATATTATATATATATATTTATACCCAAACATAAATTTTTTATCCCTATCACAAAATATTATAGATATTAAAAGTAATAAAGTGACATTCTTTTCTTTATATTTTACTTGAATTTTACAAAGGTCAAAATCAAATAAAAATGTAGAAAAGGTCATATTATTGAATTTTGGATGATTATGGTTGATATATGATCATTAAATAAAATAAATTAAAGTTTTTGAATGATTTGGAGGCCTTATCACATTACTTTTAACCCTAATTAACCCACTTTACCTTTAAAATGATTTTTTTACAATGGTTACTATTCATAATGACTAAAAATAAATGGGACCTTTTTCAAAAAATTGGACATCCTATTTCCAAATATGGAATAAATTTTTCAAACATTCAATTTCTAGAAGTTGTATAAATTAATTTAATATAAAAATGAAAAACAAAATGAAACAAAGTTTTCAAAAAATGATTTTTTATTTATAAACATGTATTTATACCAACTTTAAAGATGAATTTAATTAGATTACTAAACATATAAGAGAAATAATTTCACTTTGAAACCATTTTAAAACAAAATGTAAATTTTTTATTTCTTTAAACAATAATAATGTTTTTAATAAAAACAGTATTTTTCAATATTAACTAGCAATCAATATTTTCATAAATTTCCTAAAAATTTAAATTAAGATAATTTGGATATTATTATTTCAAAAATTATCTTATTTTTATAAAATTAAATTTTTAAAATTCCATAAATTTATTACTATATTCACTCACAAAAATCAATAGAACTCATTTTCAGAGAAAACATATTTTAAATAACTAGATGATATTACTAAAAAATGAGTCCTTATTTACTAAATATTTGTTAATAATTATTTTTGTTATTCCATTTATATATTTTTCATAATTCTATTACTTCTATTCATACCCTCTAATTAAAAAATTATACTATAAATGAAATTCAATACTAATATTTGGATTTTTTTACACGGTCTTGCATGTTGTATATGATATCTAACACAGTGTTCATGTAAAATATTAAGATATTATAGATATGCTTAATTGTTTTGACATTATTGAGGTTTAGTGATTTCTGGAAATGATATGATAATTATGGTTATTTTTATTGTCTAACACTTGGCCTATAGAGGCAAGAGGAGGTGTGTGTCCATATATCATATCATACATGTAGGACTTATATGACATGTGTTTTCTTGTGTATGTTTGATTATATAGTTATAAAAAATGGGTTTAATTTTTTAATGTTTCAATAACAAGATATATAATTTATTTTCTACATAGATTCTTTGTGCAATTGTAATTGAATGAACTAAGATAATTTGATTTTTAGTATCTTTGGGTGTCGATTGTGTAGGTGTGGGTGTGGTACATGACCTTGAGATAGGTACATAAGGATATGAAATTGAATATTGTGAGGCCTTTGTGTGGATAGGAAAGTGTATGAAATCATAAAATTTTCTACTAATTATAGATTTTCAATTTTTTATATTTTAGCTATGATATATGTTTATTGAGAATAATATTTGGTTTTTAGTGTTATGTAACTAGGGAATGTACTTCTTTGAGTACCTAAAGTTGGGGATGATCATGCACCAAATGAATTGGTTCTATAGTTGTCAGATAATCCATTTGTATGAATGAATATATTTGATGATCAACTGAGGGAAATTCTAATGTAGGTTATCCAAAGTATTGACCCAGGGAATTTGGGAGTTAACTCATTCATGGTTTATATTGAAGGGTAGTTCTAGTTTCAACATCCTCATTTTTTTCATAGAAAGATATGACCCTATACAGATGAGTAATTAATAGAGCAAGTTCATACTATTTTCAGTTAGATTGATATGTTATGAGGGAAAATGGATAATTTTTTTATGTATATTCTTAGGGGTGTAGTAAAACATTAGTGAGATGTAAAAGTGTAACTAGGTAGACATGAGGGGATACAATAGAATTATTTTAGGATAATTTATTTGATCACTTCATTCCTGAGATTCATAGGGTGGATTAATCCTTTGATTATATAAATTTTACGTAAAGGGAGATATCAATCATGGATTATACTGAAAGGTTCAAAGATCTACTATGATTTTTTTATATTATCTAGGGATAAAATTTACAAGGTGTGTAAATTTGAAGATTATATTTGGAATTCTATCAGGGTGATGGTGAAAATTTTTAGGTTGACTTAGTTATCTAAGGTGGTGAATCATGCATTGATAATGTAATAGAATAAAAAAGATGATGATTATCTCATCCAGGTAGTGGTGTTATGTGGGGTAGTTGGTAAGGATTTGGGTAGTAAGAAGAAAGGCTATGAGGAGACCCATCAGGGAGGTCAGAGTAGGGGATACTATTTTCCACCATGGTGTGTTTCATCTTCTAAATATTATCAGTAGGGGAAAATAGGGCACATTCAGGATAAATGTGACCAACCAACAATGGAGTATTAGACTTATGGGTATATGGGAAATCTAGAGTGGTTCTGTGAGAAAATATAATGGATAATCGATGTTCATGGATCTGGTCATACTCATGTATCTAATGTATGACCAAGAGTGCCATAGGTAATTAGCTGTTTTTTATTATTTGGACTGAATAATTCATAGTAGTGTATATGAGGTTCAACTACAGGGATGATGGTAAATAATGAGTATGACCTTGTAGGATATTCAGACATTTGTAGGATAGGTTTCTAACCCATTACATGTGGTGGAGATAAAATTTTCTTAGTAGGATGGAGATATTATAATGGTTAGATGTATGTTGTGATTATGTTGGTTCTATTTTCTTATTCAATTTAATGTTTCATTATGTTTTTTATATTGAAAGGATTGACCAGGTTATGGTTGAGTTTTTAGAATTGATTAAAATGTGTAGTAATGGTGTAATTGATTGATCATTAATGTGGGTTATGAGATTATTATTGGGTGTGTGTTATCATTATATAGGGTTTTTCACATTGATATGAATGGATATCTGATTTATATAGTGGTAGTAACCATATTTAGAATTAGAATTTTTGAGTTTTCTTTACTTGGTTATCAAGAGTTGATATATGTGTTTGGAATAATTTTGGTTCTCTATGGGAGAGATGTGTGGTATGTTCATGTTTTTTTGGGGTTGGTCAATATTGTGAATGAAGATAGATCATGGAATATTTATTCTATAATGGGGAGGCTATAATGGATCAGGTATTTTGGGTGAGGTCTATTGAGTCTAACAAAAGCCTAACCATGATTAATTAATAATATTCAAATTTTATTAGGTGTTTATGAAGGTTCAAGACATATTTTTGGGAGTTTAGGTATGGTTTTAAGGTAAATTTCATTTTAGAATATGTCATCGGGTACTCAATGGGCTATTATTAGGTACTTTGTGGAATTATGTAGAGAGGAAATAACTATAGGTGTGTCATCTAGTGGCTAGTGAACCTGAAACGGATACCTAGTTGGGAAAGGGGAAATTGTTAATGGTCTATTGGTTACCCAATGGAGGCTGACTGAGTATTTAAAAGCCTCGGTGAAGTATTTTTTATTTTTAAAATTAATTAATTAAAATTTTATAAAATATGTCAAATGAGAAGAACTCTCATTTTTTCATAACTATTGGTATCTTAATCTCTCCCTCTTCTAACATTTCCCTATACTTTGATGGGATATTTCACAAATTTTATCTTGTTTTATTATCCTTCTATCATATGGATTCACCACAGATAATTCTAATTGTCCTCTTTTTTTTATTTTAGTCATTTTCTACAATGTATGTTTTTAAAATAAAATCTTTATTTTTGGTATTTCTCTCTAGATTCCATATTTCTTATCCCTGGGTTATTTAATTCTTTGAAATATGATTATTAAGATCCTTCTCGTACCAGGTAGGTGGTGCCTAGCTATTTATGTTATTTATATAATTTTTATTATTATATGAATCATGGGTTTGGGTGGGTTTGGGTAGGAAATTAATATTGGAGAAACTTTCAGTTTTTTGGTTATAGAGATAAATCCAAGTATAGTCTCATGTGTGTGTTGTCTTAAGCTATGGGTTGTATTGGTTTTTTGGGGTAAATCATTTCATGTATTTCTTGAAAATTTTCTAATGTGTTATCAAGCAATGATTAATAGGTTTTATTTATCTTGTGAGGTTCCTTGGGAAGGTAATGGGTGTGTTTCTCATGTCTTTAAAATGAATAGGGATCAATGGGTGTGTCTTTATTGGATGTCAATGATTCAAATCACCATTGGGGTTGTGGACTTTGAGGTTGTGTGTACACAAGGGGATGAATTCATGACTCGATGACTAGGTGGTTGTAGGATCATCTGTAGTTGTATAGTCTTATGGTTGTGATGTTGATTATGAGATCTATTGAGGGATACATTATAAACATTGACATGAGTATCAAGTGGGGGTTTCGATCATCATTTGAGGGTGTGGTGTTTTTCATACAAGGGAGATTATCTAAATAGTTGAGCTAGATAATGTTATGTGTGATAGATTTAATTTTTGAACAATAATAATTTGGTGTTTTCATTGAGTTCCATGGTGATTATTAGAATACCATGTGAGGATTTAGGTCTATTATAACTATGGGTACACCATATAAATATAAAATTGGAAAAATTAGGTAGGCCTCTCACCCCTATCTTATCAAGTACAGATTATATTAGGGTTTTTTATCATTTTTTTGTTCATTTCACATTTCATGAACCCATATACATGTGGATATTATCTATAAACACCATTGGTGATGGAATAATAAATTTATACTCATAATTTCCATGAGAACTTAAGTTTTCATGAAGAATTTATAGATTTTAACTCATCAAAGGGAAAGTTTCATTTTATTGGTGTATATTTGGATATAATGTGATGGATGTATATATAAGAAAACATTGGAAGCATTTTTAAATTAACTTGAAAGATCCTCAATTCCACATTAGAGTTGTTCCATTTTTTCTATTTTAGACCATTCTAGTATAAGATCATCCCATGGGAGATTAATTTTACTATTATATGATGTATATGACATTATATAGAGTCATTCAATATATAATGTGATATAATATTATCTATACACTTCATGTGATATCTTAATTACCTTTTATTGTTATTAATTTTTTTTGTTTATTGTGAATATTATATATGAGGGTATTGTATCCCTAAAATCACCTCTATACCATTATCACTAGGTGACATCCTCTAGAATATATGGAAGTGTGCCTTTGGTATATACCACTCTAGTTTGGCTATGGGATATGATAACTATGCTGAGGGAGTTACATAAGGAAGCCAGGGGTGAGTTAAAATGAACCCCCAAAAATGAACACTCCACCCTGCTAAAAAAGGAAACATGGTCCTACTAGGTACCTAATGGCCTTTAACTAGGTGATCGATGGAAAATCCAGAATGATGTCCCCAGTAGTAATTATAATGGTTACTCAATGGTTTTTCACAGTGTACATAATGGATTTTATAGCCATCCTTCAAACTCTATTAAATTAAAACACAATTTAAATCTTTATTCTATTATTTTTCACCCATATTTACTCATTTTAAACAATGTTGTTACCATTAAAATATGTACACAACTTCCTCCATTAGATTGTTTCTCAAAATTTCAAATCCACGTAATGAAAAAATAATGAAAATTTGACCTTCTTTTCATTACACTAACACAAAATGTCACAGGTCATTAAAAACTTTTAACTGTAATGATTCTCATCCAAGATAATCCTTTTTAATCATTAATCCAAAAATATCAACTTATATAGGATATCCATTCATTAGTTTCTCTTCATGTTTTATCCCCCAATAAGTATTATGATTCTTTTGTGTGACTCTAACAGCTTTTGTACTATTTACCAAAAGTTGTACAACATGACCATTAAGGATCCCACTAATCCTTCCATGATCATAATCTCCTCATTGGTTTCATCTTACTCCGAATCAATCATGCATTGTATCACTGCACAATTCTAATCAAACGAGAACCTTGTTTGATTCTATCACCATAACTCTTAGGTGATGCATGAACATGATTGTTAATCCTAAAACACAAAAAATATCACAATCACTAACCATATAGAACTCCACACTATAGTGACTTGCTATTTAAAGCCAATTATTTCTAATATTACTCCCTATTATAGGATTCCCCTATATAAAATTCCCATCACATGGTTTAAATTATGAAAAAACCCATTTCACACCCAACAAATTATGCCTACTCTAAAAAACTGACTATCTATTTTAAATAAGATGTATCTATTTATTCAATTGTGGAACACGATCCAAGAATACATAATTATAAATTCCTGAGTCACTCCCATTAAAAATTTTACAAAACAATAAAACCTAGTTATACATCACAAGTTTCTTATTATAATAACTTTTATAAATTATTTTTCACACAAAAACTCACTATATTTTTGTCAAACCTCCTTGGTAATGACTATTTTAAAAAAACTTCAATTTAAGTACTTTTTGGCCTTTTACTCAAAAACCACTTCCATTTTAAAAACTTTTCCTGAAATCCATATTCCAAACTATTTTACACATGTTTTTTAATACTGTGAAAACTTATTTCTAAAAAATTCACTTTTCTCAAAAACCTAATATATTTTAAAATCATTGGGTTCATGATACATTTCATGTAACATTGGTCTTTCAAATATTTTTAAATAATCCTTATGACACCATATAATTTTTTCCTTTAGAAATAATGTTTTCATTAAAAAATAAAAAAACAATAAATATTTTACCTATGATATTCAATCAAACATTAGTAATCAGTCACATCACAAAAGTATCCCCTTTATGTAATATTAATATAATCACCCATTATACTCAATTGGAGAAAAATAATTTAGATTACTAATTTATTTGAACTAATAATGGTTCACATTGTGGTATCCTTTCAGTAAATATCCCTTATAAGAGTGTGTAATTTCTCCTAAACATGTAACTATTATGATAAATGAATGCTGAAAAATCATCTCTCATAAGAGACATAATGAAAATAAAAAGTATTTCCTATCTAGAAATTCTTATACGAACGACTCACATGGCCTAGAGTGACAACACCCGACATAAGTCATCCCTTAGTGACTAGGGTTTCAATAGAATCCATACTTGTTAGGAATGACTATGATCTATCTCCAAATTCTTGGAATCTAATCTCAACATATAACTAATTGTATAATAACCAAAAAAATCACTGATATCACTTGGTAATTCTCCAATCTAGTGTGGAAGAACAGATCCTGAGTTAAACCATCTCTAGACCCCAAGAACATCTCCTCAAACAACATAGGCTTCCTACTAGTGATAAGGTTATGAATAAGTCATGAGGTGGATATACCTACAATATAATATACAAAGGGTTATTCTCAAATCTTCTAAAAAAATTTTATATCTTTTCGGTACAACAAACATACCCAAAACCAATTGACATAAAATAGGGGGACAAGAGGTTTTCCCACAATCCAGTAAATGTTTTTTGTAGTTTGCATGATGGAGAAAATATAAAAAATATAAGAAGTAATGGAATGGATATAAAATGTATGTATCCATAATAAATGTATAAAAATGTTCCCCCTTATCTTATACATATGTGGTATAAAATAAAAATTAAATATAATATAATCCAACCCCACTCACAAGAAAACTACCACTGAATCATCAGACTCTGATTCACTTCTCATCTTGAGGCATACATCCATATACAGTATGATACCTAATATAGAAAATAAAACATAATGGTTCTTCTATATACATTGAAACTCAATCCATGTACACATGTAGGGTTGATCCAATAACCTAGTAGGATTCCACTGTTATTCTCAACTCATTTATTACTAATGAATAATTGGATTCATGTTCATGTCTTTTGACAATGAAACTCTACCCACCACAAAATATAATCCATGCATTCTCATGAAATTACAAATCTATTTCCATCATGATTAATAATACACACACACAGACCTAGAAGACTCGTAATGAGGCTAACAAGCTCAGTCCAGACCCTTCCAAACTATAACCAATGACTCATATACCCTGAAGTCTCAATAAGTTATACCAAATAGTATCTATTATCTCATTAGATTTTATAATCAATGAGGTATCACTATATATATAAAGTCTCTCATTAGAGTCCCACCTAACATATTTATCATCTCACTAGCCTTCAATAATCAAAACATGAAATATCTTGTGGAATAATAATTGTATTAATAAATACATCAATAGGTAATCAATGAAACCTCGACCATTAATAACAATTATAAAATTAAAATGAGAGTTGAAAAGGAATATAAAAAAGTTCTAAAAGCATCAAATATTACATGAACCATAATCCAATGATAAAACACATGGGAAAAATAAATAATGGATCCCAAATGTATGAAATAAAAATATCAACTCTCATGACCAACCCCATATCACTAGTCCTCCTAGGAAAAATTCTATAGACTACCCATTGAGAACATCTAGCCTTTACTTATATATCTTGAGTCATCATAGGAGTTCTCTCCAACTAAATGATATTACAACATTATTACTATTCATTGATCCCTTGGATTGCATTTTACATCATAATCAGTAATTGTATTCCATGTATATAGTATTATTATACATGAACCAAAAAGGATATAGATTTAATCTGTCATATATATCTAATAATACCTTCCCAATAATCTTGAAACATCTTCCCTAGATCCTAAAATATCATCACTCTATGGCTGAATTTCTACGGGGAAGAGAAATAATTTCATGAATATAAAAATATTAAGAAACAAAATATTGATTGAAACCTCATATAAAAATAATCAGGATCTCCAATATTAAATTAAACCCAAAATTTTTCCCCCAATATCTTCTCCCATAGGGTCATATCTTAGTGAATATTTTTTTTCATGCAACGACACCACAATACAAACTATACACCCAGTCATTTGTATCATATCGATAATACGACAATATCACTGAAGATGAAACTCACTAACCTAATATCATAATCACTATATAAGGAACTTAATCCCCTCATAATCTAATATATTTATCTACACTAAGTATAATCATAACATTGGTAATGATTCCCATCTATTTAGACTTAGTCATTAATCAAAAAATCATAAGGACTCTCTCTCATCTACACCTCTAAGGTCAATCAATAGGTTAGTCCTATATGATCTAAGGAGGAAAACCTCTCATCAAATATATCAAATACCAACCAAAGAAATTTTTTGAATGATCTCATCCATTACATTATAAATATTAGTGCCTCACACTATTGTCAAGGGTCACCCCAAAACCTAATAAAAAATAACATGTGATCTCTCAATCAAGGTCCCACTGAACTTCATGATTCACTCTAAGAACTCAGATATTATATAGATTCCCAACCTCAATCATAATGCTCAAAGGGTACCACTTAGGTCTCATGTACCAAAAAATATCATTAATTTAACTAATAATTGAAACTTAGTCTAACCAACCCATCATATAATGTAAGGATTCACATATGGTTCATATGTTTTCTGGAATCATAAGCAAGTAGAATATAACATACCTAAATACCATAAATTAAGATGGATCTCAAAATTACACAACATTTAGAAAATATAAACTCTCCCTCATGAGTTCAATCTGAAAAAAGAACATTTATTAAAACAATACCCCTTCTCATTCCTTTAACATACCAATCAAATACCTATTCTATAAATCATTCTAGATGGAAGCACATGTTGACTTTTCACACAAAGACCTGTTAGATTTTATTCACTAAAACAACACGATTTTTTACTTTCTATTACCATAATTTTAATAAATATCTTGTCACATAATTATTTTTAGTCTATATAAAATTAATTTGATAATAACCTTATACTATCTATCACATAAAAAGGTTATAGAAATTCCTCATTATAAGGATAACCTAGAATTACAATGCAGATATTCATAAACATATGTCATTCTAGATGGAAGCACATGTAGACTTTATATCATAAATATTTCACATGGTAATCTCTAATAAGGGTGGTTATTTGGATAAACATTCTAATAGGGATTCTATATATTTTATGTATCGTTGAATGTTATTATTTTCATACATGGGTATTGGCCATAAAATTTGATATTATTTTAAATATATATTATGAGTCATGAAATTTAATATATAGATGAAAACCATGATGGAATATTATCTTGTATAGGTAACATATGTTGGTCATTGATTGAATAAGTCATGAAAGGATCTATCGCATCTTAGTTAATGTGGGAAGATATATTTGGACCTTTGATTGAAATGGAACTATCTAATTAAATCCATGTCCATGGTAGTTCATTGATGAGTTCATTTTATAAATTCAAAGAAAGATAAATCAATCATGTAGGTTGATGATATAGGTTTTCTCCCTTCTTGATGTGACATTGAGAAAATTATATTACACAATACCATATATAGTAAGGTTGTTGTCATTATAACATTAAATTATTTCTCTATGTGTGTCGTGATGTGTTACTATACATTAATCTTGGAATTTAGGTAAGTTCACCCAATGATTTTGAGAAATAAGTGTATCTAGAATCTCATTAAATTTTATTGAATCCAATGTTGAGAATAAATGATATTCTCAACTGGTGGGACAATAATTATACAATTATAGTTATTTGTATAAATTTATTCACTATATATTCTAGTTTAGAATATTTTTTTTGAATTTTATGGCTTTTTATTATTCTCAATGTAATAAATATATATTTATTTATTCACCGGTTTAGTGAAACAAAATATTTATTTAGTTAAATAAATATTCAAATAAATATTTATTTATGAGTTTACTAAATATAATATTAATTTATTTATTTAAAAAATAATATTTATTTACTTAAATAAATATTTTATTATATATGATTTAATAGATATCAAGGAAGATTGATAAGCATTGCAAAGGTTCTGAAAGAAATGATATATTTTATCATTTAAATAAATAATATTTTATTTATGTAACAAATTCTATTTAAATAAACTCATTTCATAGAATATGATATTATTATTACTACTGATACTATTATTATTATCATTATTATTATTATACATGTAGAATAACTTAGAATAAATATTATATAATAGACCATTGCACAATTATCAAATATTTACCATAAGTAGATGTTTCAAATTATATCATTTTAGAGACATGGGTTCTTGTTCACAGTAAATAACCTCTCAATAAATTATCTCAAACCCTATAGAGAACATAATTCTCCCACCATCTAAATAATAGAATAAAACAATAGAATCCTCTAATTGTGATCAATGGAGAATAACATGAAGTACATGGTTTTTCTATGGTAAACTAAAAATATCGAGAGCATTATTCTATGATTTGAAGGCCATGTATAGATACAACTAGAGGAATCATTGCTTTTATTCTCTATGATAATGATGAAATGACTATATTGATATCAAAATTTATCAAAATTAATTTTCAATTTCAAGATAAATCTTATTTTAAATTAATTATATATTAAATTTTAAGATCCCGTTAGAAGATTTTAGGGATGAACTAATTAAATTCTATGGATATTATCCATTAAAATCAATGAAAATTAAAATTAGGAACTATACCACCACTTTCATTTTTTCTCTAACCTTAATATTACATTAGAGTGGTTAAATTATAATTTATAATAATTCATTATTTTATTGATCATTTTTTTCATTTTTTTTTCATTTCAAGATTTTAATTCTTCATAAAATAATATAGATAACATGATCATATAGTTTGTGAGGACAATAATAGGTCAATAACAAATTAATAACTCTTGAATTTTATAATTGGATGTGTCGAGACTACTGGCTATAATACATGGTGTAATGTCTCTACCCAGGAGCCGCTAAGAGGTGCCACGGGCTACTAGGTCATATGGCCTCAATCGTGGCTCCCTGTACACTAAAGGATTTCAAATGGTAGTAAGGGCCTAGGTTGTTTATATGGGGAGAATATTATATTATGTCAAATCATATCAAAATGATGATAATCATAACAATCAAATAGCGGAATCATATAAAGTAACTGAATAGTAGAAAAAAGATAAACATCTAGAAGACTGTAATAATAAATAATACAAAAGTAGTTTCATATACAATATGATTATCATGTCATGTATCTATACAAAAATTAGGTAATATATATCAATAATCATCCATTATAATACATGTATAAAAATATATAAGGACTAAAAAGGAACAATCTTTAGCTAGCATCATTATATACTCCCCTTCTCCTAAGAAATGATAAAATCAAGCATCATAAAGTGGGAACTTTCCCTGGTCTCTACCATCATCCATGTAGTATGTCCCAGTACCCAACTATCATATAAACTAGGTGTGAGATAAAACTCAGTAGGCCACCACCAATGGTGTCTGTAACACGTCCAACCTATGTATAAACAATGAAGTAGTGTGTTTTATATCATATGTAAAACAATACTAAAAGTAAAGTGTCAAATGCATATGTGGTTCTATCTAGCCCAACATGGATCTTGGTGAACACTAAAAAATATCCCATGAATAAGAAAAACTATAAACATACAACCATGATCATGGGATGAATGTAAATCAAATACATATACCATGGCTATCCATAAATCATGGTAAAGCATCCGCATCAACCTATTCTATATAATAAGGTGTTAGGCATAAAAGGTATGAATCCAAGGTATAAATGAAAAAGTCAGAATTGTCAAGTCCATGGATAATATTGATGGAAACTCAGTAAATACTTTGGTAAAATTTGAGGATCTCTTCCAAGGTGGTCCAACCAATCTAGATCCAAGGAGTAGCAAGGACCTTAGTGTCCTATGAAATTAGGATCCGGGGAGTATAAATGTCCCAAGAATCCACAACCATGCTCAATACAGATCCATACATTAGAAATTTCCATGTAATATTATGGAATCATGATATTTAGAGTATAAATTTCCATGGAATCTACTACTATAGCTGGGACCCATGGAGTAGAAATGTCCATGTAATCCAATGGAATCCAGATCCATAGAGTAGAATTGTCCATGTAATCCATTAGCATTATCAATATTCCATCTCATTTCATAACCCATTTCATAATCAATCATACTCCATGAATTCATCATTCACATTTTCATATTTTCCATATAAATAATTAAACCATTTAACAAAAAATTGATCATATTTAAAAGGATGCATAACCTTCTCCTATTAATTCATTCAATTCTCATTAAAATTATCATGTCTTCAAATAATTCTATAAATCTCACTCACACAGAAAAAGGTGGTATATCTCAAGTAAAATACAAAAATACACCTTAAAGGTGGAACATGTTGAGTTGAATGACCACCAAATGTATAAAGGTAATAGTGGGAAAACTAATAGGTCCCAAAAAATTTAAAAAAATACATTCACTTAATTTTAGTGGAAACACCAAAAAGACCAATGTGCGCCTCAATGGAAAAAGGATTATAAAGTATCATACATTAAGGGAGAGGTATATACCACCTACTGTATGTCTTTGGTAGAACATTCATCTAATATACACTTTTGATTCAGTCTAGATCAAGAAAAAAATAAATAATGTATTAAACCTTTGGAAATAGGGAATATTATCTTGCAAAAAAATAAAATCATTGATATGAAGAAAAATAAAGAACAACATATTAGTAATGTAAAAATTATCAGCATGGATCCAATGAGACCAATGGTTCTTGAATCAGACATATGATGATGAATCTATTGAAAATACTACCTCAATGCTTGAAGAGGGCTCCCAAAACCAAGGCGATTTCCACTAGAAATATGAATGAAATAGATTTATGTTATAAATAATTTTAAGGTAAAAATTGACCTCTCACCAATTTTCACTGGGTATCATGTTTTAGCCACAATTTTGGCCAAACTATTTGCTAAACATGTTCCCCTAACATCCTTAATAAGGACCTCGCATGGTTCATGTGCACAGTTTGTGAAACTATGCTCAAACCGTAATGAATTCTTCTAATAGATATTATAGAGATTACTGCATGGGAATTTGACCCTGGTCGCACAATTAGGGTGAAATGTATTACCCTTTATAATATCTTTCCAGCCCCACATTACTACTCCTAACCATGCGAACTGGGTCACGTGATTTCTACTAACTATGTATCCCAACTGCATTTCCCAAAAATATGGGATCTAGTCACAAAACAAGATCGAAACACCCCCCCCACAACTCTTATGACCTCATTAGGCATCCATATTAGGTCAAAACCAAGCAATTAAACTAAAATTCAAAAGATACGTACTTCAATAAAAACTCAGGATCTTACAATCTTCCCCCTTAGAGCAATTCATCCTCAAATTTCCTTTCAAAGGGTGATCAATAATTATATGATAATAACTCCATCAACTGGTCATGTATGTCGGACTCTTGATCCAATGTATCATGTCGTACACACTCGTACTACCATAACATTTGTACTAGAATAACTTAGAGGCCTTGAGATCCTTCTTGCTCTGATCAAAAATATGAATAGGATTCTCCTCAAATGATGCATCTATATTTAGCTCAACCTCATCTAGATTCTGAGTGTGATATAGGTCTAAGTGGTAACAGTGCTATTGAGATACATGTAAGATGCCGTGCATGTCTTTCTACCTCTGAGTTAACTAGTACTGAAAGGCTATAGGCATGAACCCCTCTATAATCTTGATCATATTGACATATTGTGTTGAAATCTTACCATGTCACCAAATCCTTTTATGTACTAGCCTCAGTGAGATTCATAAATAGACTTGATCCAAGACCTTGAACTCCGAAGGTCATCGATGGAGATCGATATAGGATTTCTATCTAGACTGTGCAGTGGACATATATTTTGGAATCGAATGAACATACTTCAAATTATCCTACATGATACATAGTCCAAGCATCACCACCTCTCCTACCTCTAACCAAAAAAGAGTTTATTTTCATGTCCTACCATACAAATCCTCATAAGGTTCCATCCATATAGTATTATGATAGATATTGTTGTAGTCTAAATCAACAATGGGTATATGCCTCTCCCAAGAGACCCCAAAATTGAGGACACATGCTCTAATAATTTTCTCTAGAACCTGTACAGTGTTGTTTAACTGGAAATTAGTTTGAGGGTGGTACATCATGCTTAGAAGTACCTGTGTACCCAATTCCCTTCCCAATCCTTTATAAAACATGATGTAAACTGGGTATCCCTATCTAATAAGATGGTCTGAGGAAACATGTGAAGGTGCACAATTTCACAGATATGAAGCCTTCAAATCACATCTACTAAGACAATATCCCTGATTAGTAGGAAATGAGAAACCTTAGTGAGACTTTCCACAATAACCCATACAACATCACTACCTTGGGGCAACCTTGGTAACCCAGTCACGAAATTCATCACATCATCTTCCTATTTCCACTTTGGAATGGGTAGATGCTATAAATCCCAATTGGTTTTTGTTGTTCGGTATTCATTTGTTGATAGGTATAAACACTCATAACAAAACTAGCAACCTCTAATTTCATCCCCATCCACCAGTATTGATGATTCAAGTCATGATACATCTTGGTAATGTTGGGATGTACCTCCAAGGATGAGGCATGAAAATATCACATCAACTACTCTCATATGTCTGCTAGAACCCATACTCAACCATGGATATAGATAATTCCATCCTTGTCCACAATCCATATTGGGGGTGGGTCCTCACATATCACACTCTACCGTAAGACTAGTCCCTCAGCATCAGATAACTATCTCATCCTTACTCTATCTATAATAGTGTATGTAACTTTAAAATATGAGAGAAAATTATATTTGTTTTTATCCTTCACCTACACGTGATTCTCTAAAAATAATCCCATAAGCTTCCACCTGCTACTGGCCTCATGAACCACCTATATCTATGTCCTCAAGCTCAGTGCATTGACAACTGCATTGCATTTACAAAGCGTATAGTAAATCTCAAAATCAAAATACTAAAGGTATTAAACCCACCTTTCTTGCCTAAAATTCAATTCATGTTTTGTAAATATGTAATTGAGTCTTTTTTGGTTTGTGTATACCATAAAATGCTCTCTTGGTAAATAATTATTACAATAGTGAAAGGAATAAAGAAAATCACCTTGCTCGACAACATGCATCGTCTTGTGTGGCCTCAACTAACAATACTCATATGAAAATACTCACTCCCCCTACATCATAACTAGTACTATACAGATACCTAATGCATCAAAATAAAATATATGGCTCCTTCTCAGGTCTAAAATAATCAAGATCAACACTTAATTTAGTCTCCCTTTGATCTTCTGAAAAGTTGTCTCAAGGGTATCTATCCATAAAAACTTCACAACCTTCTTATTAAATACGTCTAGAGGCTCTTCTAAGAATGATAAGACCTGTATGGAATTCTTGTAATATCAATCTATCCCTAAGAAACTTCATATATCAAAGATTTTCTTAGGATTCTCCTAGAAAACTACATCTCTCGCATTTTCTAGGTCAACTAATACTCCTATATCTGAGATAATATGGCCATGCAAGTGAATATTATCCATCAATAAGTGGAAATTAGTGATATTAGTATATAAATAATTCTATCTTAGTGTATCTAAAATTATATCATGATGTTTGTCATGGTCATGTTAATTGTGATAATACATCAAGATATCTTCCATGAATACCACAATAAAAAAATCCAGATACGGATGGAAAAATCAGTTCATCAGAGCCATGAAAACTTAAAGTGCGTTTCTTATAGAAAATGGAATAACTATATACTCCCATAGGCCATACCTATAATGAAAGTATGTATGAGGTATGTATTCAAGTATAACATGAACCTGATGAAAATGTGACCTCAAATAAATCTTATAGAAAACCCAAGATCATCGAAGCTAGTTAAAGATATCATCTATATTAGGTAAAGGATACCAATTCTTAAATGAAAAGTGGTTCAATTTTCATTAATCCATTCATTTACTAAGGGTTCCACCTAACTTTTTCACAAAAATAACCATATAACCCCATGAATAAGTACTAGGTGGTCTAAAACATTTCACATCCAAGTCTTCTGGCTACCTCTTGAGCTCTTGAAACTCCATAGTAGCCATCCAGTATGGAGGAATGGATATAGCTGCAGCTACTGGTAGTAGATCAATTGAAAATTTTACCTCTCTCTTTAGAGGTAACCTAGAAAACTCATCTGGGAAAACATCCCTAGAATGATCAACCATTACAGGTGTATTTTCTTGACAAGATCCCTGATCATCCAAATATAAGCTAGAAATATATGCTATCATCCCACCCAATCCATGATCATCAGGTCTATCTCTTCCTTTCTAGACATCCAATTCACCTCTTTGAATAAAAACTCTACCATATAGTGATGTGAATCTCACCATCTAGTGACAGCAGTCGACATGGTGATGATAAGAAACTATCCAGTAAATCTCGAGTATGAATTCAAACCTTGTCATGTCAAGGATAAAAAGATCCCCTACAAATTAAAACCCACATACTTCAAAGGGGAACTCCCTTCACTGGGGTAAACCCTTTTCTTTAATCCCCATTAGAGTATCCAAAGGCTTAACACCACTAGAAAACTGAATAATGAGCTTGATGCTCTCCACAACAGGTATTGATATGAATCTATATAAAGAAACTATATAAAAAATAAAATATTATAGAGTAGAGGTTATTAAGATTGTACCTCTCACCATAGATGGACTGATGCTCTGCTCTTCATGTGTAAGATTTATAGAATATATTTGGCCTAAACCATGACCTTGTAAAACAATCTCACTACCTAGATCAGTTCCACTCTTTTTTTCATGGTACAACAATTCCCAAGATGCCTCAGCCACGACCACCACTCCAGCCTGAACGAATGTCACTAATCCATCACCCAACCTAATGTAGAGTGGGGAATCCCACTCTGGAACCTAGAGTTGGTTTCAGTCCCCTTCCATTGACTGTTGGAGGGAAGGTCCTATAGAATCACCATACATGGCCCATCCTGCTTCATGATTGATTCTCAATTGGGTCTCTATTACACTTACTCCTAATATGTATCATATCTCGCAATAATGGAATAAGATATAACTACTAGTACTCTCACTCTAACTAGTATTTCCCTCATCAGAAGTCTCTAAATGGTGCTTCCAGCTATATTTCACTGAACCATTAGGGTGAGAGGATGGGCTATCCTACTATATTCCCCTATCTTTCCTCAGGTTATGTTTAGTAATAATCACATGATTTTCTATATATATAGTAGTACTAAGCCGAAACATATTTACCTACAATAAAAGTACATTCTTGAGACCTTACTCATATCATCTCTCCTAAGATGACTCATTATGTAGATAAAATGGTACAAAACACTGAATCTATTTGAAGGGTGTTGAATACTGCATAAGGATCATTATGCACTACTCGAGATGCATAAACTGATTGTCCCCTTTAGCTCTCAAGGTCTTAAGAAAGAATTAGTCACAAAATATTGATTGAAAATCCCTCTAAACTAAATATAAAGGCATGTCATCATGGTTATAAATATCCCAAAAATTCTTAGATACTCCCTGAATAATATATGTAACATGCATCACTCTCCCCTCATGAGGTGTCTCCAAATTCTCAAAAATAGATATAATAGTCTCAAGAAAAATCTATTCAGCCTATGGACTTTCATCCCCCAAAAACTGGGTGGATGATACTTTTAGAGAACACGCATCAAATCTTCTATAAACTTTAAGAACCCGGGTTTTTCTGTGAAAGACTTTGGAATATTCTTGATAATATTCCAAAGCAGCTCCTTCAGACAGCGTGCGATTCCGAGCCCCGGAGTGGCCGGAATTAAATTTTCAGTGCGTTCACACTGGAAATGCTAAATAAATGGAATAACTCCTAAACGGAGTTCCGGATCAGAAATCCAAGTGTACGGATGGGTCCGGAATGGGGTGTTTACCCTAGGAACGACATAAAACTTGTCGGCGCGGGATGTTTGGACCCCTCGCCCGCTTCTGGAACGTTAAATGGATTAATTAATTAATTAATTTATTCGTTTAATGGAGAAACGCTAGTATCTCTTAAACGGTGGCTCGGATTGGAAAAACTGAGGGCACCGTTGAGTTCTGAGCATTCCGTTTACCCTAGGAGGGGTATAAGTTTCGCGGGCGCGGGCCGTTTGTGAAAAATGGCCCCAGGGGCGTTTTCGTAATTTGGCAGCCTCGGGCGCTAAGTTTAGTAACTTTTGAACGGGGTCTCAAAATAAAATTCCGAGACCTCCGTTGCGCTCAGAGCGTGGTTCTTAGCCTAGGGGAGGCTAAATCCCGACCCCATTGGGAGTTCGGGTTCGGGGTTGTCGGGCGGGCGTTTAAGTGATTTGTACTTAAACACCCCCACACCCCCCCTTCTTCTTCTTCTTCTTCACCCTCTCCCCTTCCCTCCTCCATTCCGGCGAGCTCCGGCGAGCCAACTCCGGCGAGGCAACGGCGCGGGGCAGATCGCCCGGGAAGCGTCGGGCGAAGCCCCACGAGGTAGGAGTTTTATTTTGTTTTTAAATTCCCGCATTTCTTTTGAGCCCGATTTATACCATCAAGTTGCCGCCCGATCTTCGAACAAATCCCATAGATTAGTAGAGCTCGATCCGAGCTTTCTGATGCACATTTAGGATGTGAAATCGGAGCTCCGAGGCGTCCGCAGCGGCCCGACAAAGTTGGGGGTGGTTTTGCGGTTTCCGGCGGTCGGCAAGGCAGTCCGGCGAGATGGCGCGGCGGAGCGGCTCGGCTCCCGGCAGGCGGCGCGGTGGCCGTGGCTTCGGAAGGAAGTGGCGACCGCGGCTTCGGAATGCCGCGGCGGCGGCAGCCGGTGGCGCTGGCAGGGTGCCGGCGAGAGCGAGGGGGGGGGGGGAGGGGGGAGGCGGCGGCCCCGTGCGGCGCGACAACGACCCGCACTTTGCGGGTCGTTGTGTGAGATGAGCGACCGACCCTCGTGGCCGGTCGGTGGAGAACCCCGCGCGGCGGGCGCACGGGTGTGAAGGGGAGCGGGCCGCGGAGCGGCGGCCCACGGCTCAGATGGACCGGGCCAAAATGCTGGGCAGCGGTCCAGCGGGCCGGCCGGCGCGGGCCGGCCCCAGCAGGGCGGACCGGCCGGACCGGCCCGGTCCGGCCCAAGGGGGTTTTCCCCCTCGGACTTCGGACGCCCGTATTTCGGGCTACGGACGTCCGTTTTGCGCGCCGTCTGCAGCAGCGCAGAGCTTGCATCGAGGCGAAGCTTTTGAGATGGTTTCAGGAATTTTTAGTTCCCGAAACGAGGGGCCTCAGAGGCGCGACGCATCCTTAAGTGGACGAGCGCTTTTCCCGGGATTCTTGTTTTGGACTGCGCGAACGCGTCCGACATCCGTTTTGAGCGCCGTCAGCGGCGTTGTGACCCTGGCATTGAGGCGGAGGTTTCCAGTGTGGTTCCAGCCGTTGAGGCTGGAGTTGAGGCGTGGGGCCCACGACCTGTCTTTCGAGCTGCGTGCAGCGTTTCACGACTTTTTCATCGGACGTCCGTTCGGGGCGTGCGAGCCATCGTTTCTGGATGTTTTTCCGAGGTGATTGCAATGGTGCAATCCGCCCGCTCTAATTCGACATGATGGTGCGGGGCCCACGAGGGCCGTTTCGGGAGTTGACGGTGATTTCCAACATTATCACCGGGTGACCGTTTTGGACAAGTGAATAGTCCATCTTGTGTGCTTTTTCGAGAGGATCGCAACGGTGCAATCCGTTTGTTGAGTTTCGGGACCGGGATATGGGTCCCACGTGGCACCACTCGGGTGCGGTGCGCCGGGATGCACCTTTTTCTCCGGATATCCGTTGCACTCAAGTGAGTAGTGCTTTTGACGTGTTTTCCTGAGGGGATCACAATGGTACGATGCGCCCAACTGTTTTCAGGGCCGAGGCTCGGGATCACGGGACGCCGTTCGGGCATGAGGCGGTGTTGGTGACTTTTCCATCGGGTATCCGTTGGAGGCGAGTAAGTAGTCGATCTCGCGTGTTTTTCCACGAGGATTACCACAGTGTGATCCGTTTGGTTGTGCGGAGCCTCTTGCGCGATCTTGTTGAATGTGGACCATGGAAGGTGCTCCAGTGGCGGTCCGCCCTACTTTGTCTGTAGCGGACCCTTGGCGTGTGATCGCGCACTCTTGGGAGATTGATATGAATGGTTCATGAGATGTGGATGGCCATGTCTGGGCCTTTGAGGTGGATTTGTTACGTCACGCCTTCACGTTGACGCTGGGTGCCGTGTGTGTGATAGCCTTTGGGCTGGAATGAGGTATAATCCAGGAGTATACGGGAGCACTTGGAGGTACGTGTGGTTGTTTGTACCTGAGGATGGTTGTGCGCTCATTTGGGGTTGATATGGGGCCACACGTTGTGTGGGCCCCACGTGCGTGCCAGGTTTCGCTTTGCGTACTTGGACCTCTCGCAGCGTAGAGGGTCCCTCTGTGTGTTATTTTGACCAGCAGGGTGGAGTTCTTCCCCTGGCTCTGTGCTCGTTTGTTGACCATCAGGGTTGAGTGGTCTCCCCCTGGTTTCGTTCTCGATGGATTGGCCGGCAGCGGGGCCAGTGGCACCTAGTGATGGAACAGGTGCTGAAACCCTTTGGGTGAGTTGTGCTGGAGTTGGGTGGTCGCGTGATGCCCACTCCGTGTTCAGTTGGCCAGTGTTGTACCCTCTAGTGGATGTGGCCAGAGCAGTTCTGAGTTTTACCCTCCAGCGGGGCTGGGCAGTGGGTTACTCATCGGATTCTAGGGTCTACCCTCCGGCAGAGACTGGGCAGTGGGTCACCCGACGCTTTTAGGGTCTACTCTCTAGCAGAGACTGGGCAGTGGGTCGCCTGACACACTTAGGGTCTACCCTCCAGCAGAGACTGGGCAGTGGGTCACCCGACGACCTCTTAGGGACTACCCTCCAGCAGGGCTGGGCAGTGGGTCGCCCGTCGTCTAGTTCTAGGGCTACCCTCTAGCAAGGCTGGGCAGTGGGTCGCCTGTCGACTTATTCCAGGTCTACCCTCCAACGGGGCTGGGCAGTGGGTCACCTGATGATGTATTAGGGTTTACCCTCCAGCAGGGCTGGGCAGTGGGTCACCCGATATCTGAATATGGTTTACCCTCCAGCGGGGCTGGGTAGTGGGTCGCCTGATGATGTATTAAGGTTTACCCTCCAGCGGGGATGGGCAGTGGGTCACCCGATATCTTGTTATGAATTACCCTCCAGCAGGGCTGGGCAGTGGGACACTTGTTGGCTTTCCAGACTCAGTCCTTTCTACTAGGCTAGTCTGTGGCTTTCCTCCGTGATTACCGAAGTGGGACCCTTGGTTATACGGGTCAGTGATTGTGACGGCTTGACTTTGAGGAGACCTCTCGACTGCAGGGCAGTGATGAGGTGTGGTTTGACTTTCCTAGAACTCTCAAGTATGAGGGGCGCTTTCCCCACCGAGATGCGTTCTTGTGATGCGATCTAAAACCGTGCGGGTGGGTCAGTGCCTCCCAAAGCTGATAGTGTTGAGGTGCGGTGATTGAGGCCCTTGGATTGCGGTTCGGGGTAGACGTGCGGGATGCTGGGCATTGATGGGGTTATTTCTAGGACTGTTGGCTACTCTTTTCTTGGGCTGAGCTACAGGATGGAGATCCCCTTACGACGTTGTTTGGGCTTCTTGCTGAGCATAAGGATATGTATATACCTTTTTCGAGTACCCACTTCTTGGGTTTGGTTACTCTCCTTCCAGAAGAGGTGAAGATGCGCGGGGTATGCCATGTTCTTTCCGTGTCTAGAATCTCTTGGTTGGATGAGTCTACTCTCCTGCTAAAGGTAGCGAAGACTCGATGAGAAGTTCGTCTTCTCACCATTTCCAACTCCTTGTTCCTGGACGAGTCTACCTTCCTTTCTTTTATTGGCTTGAGCTGGACTCTTTACTGCACCCTCGGTTGGAATCCTTTACTTTCCCTGTTCGCTCTACTGCTCACCCTTCGGTACCCCCTTTTGTTGCTCCCTCGAGCCTTCGGGGTATCCTACTAAGTATTTTTATACTCACCCCTGCTTGGGCTTTGCCCGCACTTGGTGTGCCCTTGCAGACGACGGACAGGTGGAGCGTGACTTCGGTGGAGCGTAGGAGCTTGGGAGCTTGGACCGCGTGCGGTGGTCATGGACGGGTTCCAGGTGGAAGACCCATCAGCAGTTTCTTTTGTTTACCTGTTGAAGGGTTGTGGCACTTTTTAGTTGGGTGCGTGTTTTTCCCCTTTTATTTTCAGTTTATACTTTGTACCTGTAGAGGTCGATGCACTTTGTGGTCTCTATATAGCAGTTTCCCTTTACTTTTCTTGCCCTTTTCTTTTACTCTGCACTTTTTCATTGAGTGTACTACGTGTGCGTGTGTGTGTACAAGTGCTTAGGCAAAGGCCTCCCCGAGTTATTGTGCCTTCGGCGCTGGTCGCCAGCCCCTGGCCTATGGAGGTGGGCTTGGGGTAGTTGCGGCTCGAGCCCGGGTAGGGTCGGGTCATGACATAAACAAGGTAGGATAAAGGGATTCTCAAATGGTTTACATAAATCATAACAATCCCATGTGAAAATGGGCATCCACACCTACATCCCGAAAAAATGGAGGTGATGCAATAGGCACTACGGGAGGTTCTTCTAGTAGCCCAAGGCACACCACCTTTGGAGTATGGTCATCTAAACCCTATTGGCTCATGACTAGAGGTTTTCATGGTGGCATGTCTCTCTAATCCAAAACAAACACCTTAAAAATAATCGAGTAGAAACCAAGTCACAGATAAAATCATAGGATAGGTTGAGGCCTTTTATAAGAAGGCCACACCCCTCTTATTTCTCCTAAATATATCACTAGGAAAAAACTAATAGTCATAAAAATCACAAAACAAACTACCTACTTCCCACTATAAAGTTGGGTCTTTATTAATTTCCATGTTCAAAAACATTATTTCATTTAAATTCATATTCATATTACTATTCTCTTTAATTATTTAAAACAAATGGGCCACCACTTATTATCCATAAGGTCCCATATATTGTAAAATCCAAAGAGTGGAATTGTAACAACCCAAAGTTTTTCAATGGAAGTTACCTTATTATATTTATGTCATAAAATCACATGAAAACACAATGTAATGAACTACTAAGTGCTAAGTGACCTTTAAACATAATTTTGTAACTTCTGTGTTTGGAATTTTGAAAATACGACATACACCGTTGTGTTCAAGATGATTTTTGGAGTCTAATGAAACAAAAATAATTTTTGATGAATAGTTACCTACCCTTATGAATAGTGACATACCCTTATGAATACTAATATTACCCTTATGAATAGTAAATCATCTAACATAAGAGTAACATTACCTATGAATAATTAAATAGAATTTAGACATCTTAGAAAGTGACAATTTGACCTTAGTAATGTTTTAGTATTTTTTGAGTCATAAATAATTAATTATAATTAATTAATTAATTTAAAAGAAAATTTATTTCCCTAAAATGTATTCATAAATTATTTAATCAATTTATTATAGTTTTTATATAATTTTATAAGACCCTACGTAATTTTTGAAAGCACTATAAAATCAGTTTTAATCTTAAAAACTGTTTTTTTAAGTAAATTATGTTTCTTATTAATATTAAATTAATAATAATTAGAAAATTATTTTTGAAAAATGGACTTCATTTTTGGATTCTACACGTCGATAAATGTTTGGGTAAAATATTTGGAACTTTTCTAACATACTTGAATTTTTGATGAATAGTAGAATCCGATAATTTACAATAAATGCTAAATAATTGATTAATTGAGTCATCGATGATGCTATGATGATGTAAGCCCACTTGGTTTGGGATCACATGATAAAATTACTATTCTTGGTCATTCAAGACTCAATATTCCGTGTCTTAGGGGAAATTAATAAACTAATGATTTTTATATTAAGGAAACTCCTCTCCCCTCCACTATAAAAGCCACCCTTCACACCCTCAATTCCTCACACCTCTCAAGCTCTAATCCTTCTCTAAAATCTGCCCAAACACCTTACTTATCCCCTCCCCCAATTTTAAGAGCTGATGGTCTCATCAAAAGACCAAGCTTAGTCCCTTAAGGTGGTTCTCAAGAGAAGGATTCAAGAGGTAATTTCTCTCCCTCTTCTCCTTTAATTTCCTTTCAAGTTCAAGTTCATTTCTTGATCTCTCCCCACCTATCTTCATTAAAATGGTATTTTAACTCCATTATTATAAATATAATGTAATTTTATGATTCTAATGGGATATTATATCATCCAACCCCCTTTCCCTATTTCTTTTATTTTATTAAAGAGAACATTGTTCGTGAGGTGTTAATTTTTCACCTTCACGAATGACATGCTTTCTTCTTCCATTTCTACCTTCAGATATGGTCATGAAACAATTTATGGTTTAAATAGAACAGGATATATATATTATGTCCTATTTAAAGTTCTGGAACTAACTTATTTCCATTTTACTAAGTGATAAGTTAAAACAAGTTCATTGTGATCGAAAAAACGCCCAAATTAACCCAAATAATCATCATTTAATTTTTATCTAATGATTCATCCACATGGATCTAATTTGATTCATTATAAGATCATTCAAAAACCTATAATATCATTAATAACATGTAATATCAGTTTCGGATTTTTACCCATGTTCTACCCAAACATCAATTTACGAATACAAGTGAACCACTCAAGAAAACCATGAAAACAAACATTCCCAAATAATGTTTTTAAACTATATAACTCATCAAAAGGCACATAAAATCACTTAATGAAACCAGAATGAAAATTATTAATTTATAAAAGGTTCTTTAATTTCTAATTAATGAATATAATGTCATTATACCGGACATTAAAGAGAAGGAAGCATTCAGATACAAGGTAAGGGGAAATCTCGAACCCAATTTTATTCCTTCGGGTTCTCCCTCTTTCACTCCATTTTTGATATGGTTACTCCTTAAAGATCATTTTTTCATAATTGCCTTTACTTTTATGGGAAATAAATTTTTTCACTGGTTTTTATGTCAAACAAAATGTTTTCCAAAAATAACTCCTCTTTTAAAAACACCCCTTTTACTTCTCAGTCAAAGTGGGCGGTTCTTGTAACATGTATGTTATTCCCTCTTTAATTTGGGAACCCAAAGCTTATGAATGTGTTATTATGAGATGAAACACATTACATTACATGGTTTAGTTATGTAAATTTTTTGATATGTGTTCTATGTGTCAATCATGATGATGATAATGTTATGATGTGACGGGTGCGCCTGAAATTATATAGCGCAATATGAATGTTTCAATGTGACGGGTGTGCCCGAAATTATACAGCGCTCCAATACATTGGGTAAAGTAATGAATCTCATGAGTAAATGTGAAATTATGTGTGAATAATATTCTAGCTTAGTTCAAAAGTATGTGTGGTAGTTAACCACTAAGACATGATGTTTCATTTTTATGCATTTCCACATTTCAAGTATTTTATTTATGATCCTCTCATGTTCATGATCTTTTTCCTATGTTATGATTATGCTCAACCCATGTTATATTTTTCTTATCTATACTCTTATTGGGCTTCTAGCTCACCCCTTTTGATGTATATCCTCATGTGTCTACATGTACTAAGGAGCGTACAAGTGCCAATAAGAAGCTATAGAAGAAGAAATTAAATAAATGTGTATTCTTGATGTTGTATTTGTTATGTAAGGTCCTAGTTTTCCCAAGACACTAAACCTTTGGATCCTCTATGTGTAATACTATTATGTTGTTTGTATTTGAAATGATGTAATAGTAATGTATGAAAATGCAGGGTCGCTATAGTTGGTATCAGAGGCAATGTTTAGTTAATTTGGGAATTAGGATTAGTGAACCCTAAAGAAAACCTCAAGCATGAGGATAAGTACAAAAATGCACACAAGAATATTTACATAGGGATCCCATATGTTATGTTTTTGGTATAAATTTTTTAAATGAATAAGTTATTCATGACTTGTTTACTAATGTTTTGTTCTAACCTTTTCTATTTTAGAAAATGGTGGGAACCGGGAGAAATCAGGCCAACAACTCATGCGAGGTCCAATGAAAAGATTGCCCGAACGACATCCCCAATGATTTGGGAGGTAGAGTTCAAAACTTCATGGTGATGATTAGCCAATTATATCAGGTTATGAACAATAACCATAATAATGGGGAACATACACCTTCACCAAAGAGGTTGCAACTAGCTATCGAATGTTTTATGCGGCAACGACCACCGACGTTTAGTGGATCTCCCGATCCCCTAATTTCGGAACAGTGTGTCAAATCCATGGAGAATATCTTTTATGTGCTTCACTATTCTGAGACAAAGAAGGCGACTCTATACATTTATCATCTATATGGAGAATCCATTCAATGGTGGGATTTGATTAAGAACACCAAGCCAAGGGAGGAAATTAAGAAGATGGAATGGGAATACTTTAAGATAATGTTTCTTAATAAGTACTTCCCATGAAATCTTCGCACAAATATGGAGAGAGAATTTATAGAGCTCAGGAAAAAAAGAAGGATAATTTGTCACAACCTTGTTTCGGTGCGGATGTGCGTCGAGTTTCTGTTCCGACGCTGTTCCGCCAGGACGCGTTCGCGCGTGCGCCCGTCGACCCGAGGGGATGGGCGCGCGGCTTGTGGCCCCGCAGTCCCTCTTTCCAAAGGCGGGCGGCATCCGTCCCTTATTCAGGGGCGTCTGCTCCTTGATCGAAACCGGGATGATGGGATGTCGGCTCCTCCTTCCGTGGACGTCTCCTTGGAACTCGTTGCCTAATCCGGGTCTCCCTCACAGATTTAAGAATGTTCGTGAATCTCGTTCCCGGCGCCATGTCTCCAGGGACAACGGTTAATTACGCTGCTTCCGCCCGGACGCTCCAAGGAGTCTGGTCGGGGCAGCAACCTGCGGTGAGGAGACCGGGTAGCTCTGGGTGTTGGGGGCGTGTCTTAACACTGCGACTCTGCATGTCTGCCTTCCGTCCCTAATAGGACTTCTTGAAGGCATGATGGCCTGAGGCATCCCACGCTGGGTGCGGGGAACTGTGTTACCTGAGGTTTTCCTCAGCTTCCCATGTTTAACACGGGGTATGCCGCGAGTTTAACGTCCAGCGGGGACGGCATCAGACTGATCAACACGAGAAGTGGATCAGATGACAGAACCCCTTGCGGGGAACCTCCGATGCTGGGGCCAGCACATGGGCGGCTTTCCGAGTGAAGTGGAGTGGAATGAAATGGCATGACCCCACCGGGATGTGGCGGCCCGGGTAAGGGTCAGGATGGATGATGGAGTAAAGAGCTTGGACCCCGTAGGGGCTTCCTACGTACCGCGCGTTAGCGCGGATCAAAGTCAGCGTAGTTCGGATATACAGTTTAACATCATGCCGGACGTTGGAAAGCCGACTCACGAAGAGGTCGAGGCCGCCGGGTGGAGGATTGAACCGAACCACCTCGCACAGTGGGGGATGGAACGGCCGGGTGGATCAACGCGAATGTGAACCCGGGAGGGGTCCACTGATGGACGAACCGACGTGAATACGACCGGGACGACCAGGTGGTGGGCTTGAACCTCAGAGAGGCTTCCTACATACCCTGTTTAGGGGATAGGGATCAAAGTCCACATAGTTCGTTCTGTCTGTAATACTCTACCCCCGTGGGCGAAGGCCACTCCAATCCCGACATCCCTGCAGAGACGAGCGGGTGGGGGGCCACATCCAAACCGGGAGGGGGACCCTGCGTGCGAGGCACGGGATCAGGCGATTCGAACGGTTTAACGTCTTGCCAGAAGAAGTACAGTTTAACGTCGTGTGTTGAGGACGAAGCGGACGGTTTAACGTCTTGCCGGACGAAGTACAGTTTAACGTCGTGTGTTGAGGACGAAGCGGACGGTTTAACGTCTTGCCGGACGAAGTACAGTTTAAAGTCGTGTGTTGAGGACGAAGATGCTTGGCAGTTTAACGTCTTGCAGCGCGGACGTGGTGTAGTTTAGCGTCCTACAGGACGAATGCTGAACAATTTAACGTCTTGTAGCTCGGACGATATGCTAGGCAGTTTAACGTCGTGCAGCTTGGACGTGGTACAGTTTAACGTCATGTTGGACGAAACACTTGGCAGTTTAACGTCTTGCAGCGCGGACGAATGTGATTCCGCCGATGGGTTCGTGTCACTTCGCGCGAGCCTGGAGGGCCGCACGGGAAGACAACGCACGGTGCGGGCACCCGGGATGAAGATTATCGGGCGCCACGCAGGCGGGTACCCTCAGGGGGTCAAAGGGGGAGACCCCAGCGGATTGTGCGCAAAAGAGAAGCTTGGCGCGCAATACCGCGGGTCGGCGCGCAAATGGGCAGGCTGGCGCGCAATTGGGCCAGCGCTTTGCGTGCGGAAGATGGAGATTGCGCGCACCGGGCTTCGGATAGCGCGCGGGGGCAACGGCTAATTCTTTAACGAATGGCCTCTTAGAAAAAAAGGGGGTGCGCGCAATCAGGCTGGATTGCGCGCACCCGGGGGGGCAATTGCGCGCAAGAGGGTTCCTTTGCGCGCGAAAGCCTTTGGGTGAAGAGTTGTTCAAAGGAAAGGAGCCAAATGGATTGTGCGCGAAGGAGAACCCCGAGGCTTTCTTGCGCGAAAGAAAGGAGGTTACCTGAAAATCGGCATTGCGTGCGGAGGGGGTTGGATTGCGCGAACGAGCGACTCTTCGAATTCCGGCAACCTCCAAAACGTCGGGGGTCGCCTTATATTTATAGGCAACCCCGGGCGCGGAATCCGGTTCGCGGGCGCGCAATTTCCTTCGCGGGCGCGGAATCGGGCCCGGCGCGCAAGGGAGTCGCGCGGTCCATGGGCGCGCAAAATTGCGCGCCGGCCCAGCGCATTGCGCGCATCCCGGGAGGTTTGCGCGCCTTACTTCAACTTTGCGTGCGGGTCTCCAAAATTCCGCGCAAGGCCTCCGGGACCTCCGAAACATGCTTCTGACTCCAAATATGACCTCTCTTTCCGCATCCGGAGCTTTGTTTGGGAACAACGGACTTTTCCGGCGTCTACAAAAGACCCCCCTCAGAATCTGATCGGCGAGAGGTCGCAACGATCAGGTTCCGAGGGAGACGCCGGAATGCCGAAGTCCTGGGTGGCGCGGGACTGTGGCGTGCAAAAAGGGTGTCGGGCGCGAAATTCGTTGTCGCGGTCGTGCAAAGCGCTTTCCGCGCAGCACAGACACCCGGCCTCGCCTATAAATAGGGGCCATGGGTCCCCCGTACCGTACACCGGCCTTCCGCGCGACAAGCTTTCAAGCTCTCATGCGCGAAATTTCCATTGCCGGCGCGGAATTCACCCGTTCGTCGCGCAAACCCATCCGGATTTCGGCCTGTTTTTTGCGCGAACACTCGGGGTTTTACACGACAGACTTCCCAATTGCGCGCCATCCACTAGGATTGCGCGCCAACTCCCAAATTTCTCTATCAGCCTCGTCCGATTCCGCACGCTTCATCCCACACGACTCCCGGAGCTTCTGAGATGGCCGCGAATCAAGGGAATGAGGGGGATGCCGCCATTCGCAGAGCTGAGATGGCGGCGAACGGGGAGGTCTATGGAGCCAAGGAGATTGTTTCCAACAATCAATCCTTGTTCGACTTGCTGACGCCGGCCCAGAAGACATATCCGCTGTCGGACAACCTGCCGCTCTGGAACTATGGCATCCTGGATGAGGTTTCGGTGCCAGGGTTCGAGGTTGATGCGCCACGGACCTGGGTGACTCGGGAGGACAAGCTTCCCCGCTATAACATCACCAACAATGGGCATCCTGCCAGGGAGACCAGGCACTTAGATGTCTATGTCCTGAACCCGAGGAAGCGAACCATTGCCGGGAGTGAGCCTACTGCGGAGAACTCTCCAGCCCTCTACTCGAGCACATACCGCCAGAGTGTCACTGATGACACCAAGGGCTGGCTGAAGGACTGGGACTTGCGGTCTGGGGGAAATTTCACCAATGAGTGGGCCTGGGCGTTCTGGGTACGCCACACCTACGATCACTTCGCGGAAGAGCTGCAGTACATCGGCCTGTTTGAGGCGGTGTGGACGTCGCAGTTCCACTTCTACCAGCAGTCCGAGCTCGGGCCGGAGCTGTTCACCCGCTGGTCCTCGGATACCAACACCTTCCATCTTCACCATGGGGAGGTCAGCATCGGTCTCTGGGACATCCACTGCATCGGAGGTATCCCGCTGGAGGGTTACCAATACGATGAGTTCCTACCTCCGAGGAACACCTGGGGCGACAGGTCACGGACTCCCATCCTGACTTGGCATCTACTGGACCTGGCTACGGAGCGGCTCGGGGTCAAGGACTTCCACAAGGACATAGCCTACAAGGAGTGGTTCAGCCAGTTCATGGAGCATGACCCCGCGGTCAAGATGCCAGGCAGGGGGAAGCGGTGCTCGACCGCGGCTCAGAGGAGCTGGAACGGGTCGTACTGGCGGGTCCTGGAGACGGGAAACTACCGCTCATGGGGGTACCGCGTCATCGAGGCCCGGGACCCAAATGTCCGGTACGCGGCGTTCCTGGCCGCCTTTCTGAGTGGGTGGCTCCTGCCAGTGCGGGACGCGAGGATGGGCGTCCGCCCGGCGACACTAGCGATGGCGGGCGCCATGGCCGCCAACAAGAGATACAGCCTCGGGGTCCCAGTGCTGGCTAAGCTGTACGCCATCCTGAGACGCATCTCGCGAGGGGGGTCGCCACGAAGGGTTTGTGGGCCCTTTCAATTCTTCCACGGCTGGGTGGCTGCTCACCTTGGTGGGTACACGTTTCCAAACGCCGTCATTCCTCCGGGCAACGGCCTGCGACCCTCCCTGCTGAACATCGCGGGGGTCGCTCTGATGACCCTAAATGAGGAGGGCGTGAGGGTTCGGATTGGAAATCATGCCAATTTCAACTTCAGCCCGTTCCCCACTCCCGTCGGCCAGATGATCGACAATGGACAGGGTCCGCTGGAGCAGCACGAATACTTCCTGAGCATGCGGGGCGGGGTGCTCGTGGCTCGGATCGACGGGAAGGTGATCTGCGAGCCCTACGTGCCAACCCGGTTCGCCAGGCAGTTCGGGTGCCTTCAACGGATGCCGAAGAGGGTATTCACTACTGTTCGGGAGGAGACGAACCCTTGCGTCCTTCGCCAGATGTGGGTGATTTTCGCCGCTTTCGGCTCTGGCGACGTTATCACTCTCCCTCCTACCGGGGTCGACGCAGGCTTGGCAACCGATTACGCCGAACACTGGGCCATCGCGTACCCAGAGGGGCTTCTACGGAAGCCAGTTCGGCGGCTCGAGGTCACCCGTGCAGAGACCGGGCGTCAAGGAAGGAGGCGAGGCGCCGTCACGCGGGGGAGAACAGAGGCGCGCCAAGCAGCGGAGCCGGCGCGGGCAGGGACTTCGGCGGTGGGCACATCGCAGGCTGCCGCCACGACTTCAGCGCCCAGAGAGGGGGCACATGCGATGGTCGAGGAGCGGCCCGGGAAGCAGGTAAGGTGTCTGCTCGAACCCTCCCACGATGCAGTCTTCCTGGCGCTGTGGTCGGCCTGGATGACCCTGCGGCAGTCGCTGGGGACCGAAATCATCTGGCAGAAGATAACCAGCGAAGGAATCCATCTGCCAGAGGTCGGGCGCCTTCAGGTCGCCGACAGGGTGAACTTCCACCGGCGGTATGCATATCTGACGGCCATGGACGAGTACGCGCGCCAGCGTGGTCAGCGTGCAGAGCCGTCCTTTCTGGTGAAGGTGATGCTCGGTCTAGAGCCTGCTCCAGAATAGATGCCGCCGGAGGAAGATGATAGTATCGATGACTCCGAGGAAGAGGAGGAGACAGGGGAGGATGAAGGCTCGGAGGGAAGGTCCCATCCGGGGAGCCCGTGGGAGAGCGGCGAGGTGGCCGGCTCCGACAATGTCGATATCACTGAGCTCCTCGAGGTCCGCTTCTATCCCTACTCAACCTGCTTCGTCCATTCTCTTATGCAGCTTCTAACCCATTTCTCCACCTTTCTCAGGAGTTCACGGATGTTGGTCAGGCGTCCTCAGTAGGAGTAGGAGAGGCGCCAGCAGGACAAGGCGGGGTCCAGACACCCATCATTGAATTGACAAGCACTGAAGGGTCCCCTGCTGCAATTGCTCCTGCGGCGGCCGGGACAGCGGAAGATGACACTTTTGATTCCCGTAAGTCTTCTTACTTTACTGTTGGTGCTTGCCGTTGACGCTCCGTGACTAACCACGGCATGCCCCGCGCAGTGATCTCAATACTGGAGGCTCGTCGGGCTGCCAAACCCAGGTCATCCACGAGTGGACCAGTGGCAGACATGCCGCCTGCTCCGGAACAGACTTCTCACACCGAGCCGGCCCCACCAACTGCTGATCAGGGGGCAGCGGACGCCGGAGGTGCTGCCATCGGAGAGAGGTCGGGGGCTGACGAGGGTGTCAACGCCGCTGGGGCGGGAGAAGAAGGTCGCCCAGATGTTGGGGAACCTATCCCCCGTGAGGACACCCCAGGGGCGGACCCTGCAGCAGACCTGCTGGTTGCCTTCCCTGCCTACCGGCCTGCCGACCCCGAGGAGATGGACGACTCGGACGCAGAGGCGGTCGAGGAGAGTCGGATAACGCGACGCAGGGGGTGGAAGTGCATCCAGCGCTTCCTTAAGCGAGACCCATCGGAGTGGCTGGGGCGCATGGGATCACTTCAAACCTGGCTGCGCTTCCTGTGTGCCGGGGGAGCTGATGCTCAACGCCTCCATCTGACGGTCCGTGATTTCATGGCCGAAAAGATGCGCGAGAGCCGCCGGCGTGCCGACGTCGCACAATGTCGGGACATGTTGGAGAGCACGCGAGCTCTCCTCGTGGCGGAGCAGGAAGTCCGGCGTCTCGAAGGGCAGGCGGCAGAGAAGGAGGCCTTCGTCGCAACGTGCACTGAGCTTGTGGAGCAACTAACGGCCCAGCTGGTTGACGCCCAGGTACAGCTGACAGAGGCGGGCCAACAGATGGTCACACTTCAAGTCAAGCGGGAGCGTGCACAGGCCAGGATCGACGAACCGCGTGCTGCGACCGCCGACGAAGAGAGGGCATGCAGAGAGCAAGAAGCAGCCCTGGAGGCCGCCAGCCAAAGGGTAGCGGCGTTAGAAAGACTCATTCAGCACGCTAATCCCTAGGGGCTTTGTTTTTGCCATTCCTAGAACATTTTTCTTCCGCTACTCAATACTTCGACCCATTTGTATGAATCACCAAATTTATCTGCATCTTTTGGCTTAACATGCTCAACCACAATTCATTGTCTCGCGGGAGCGTCAACCAAGCTTCATGCATCCACAATTGGGCCTGGATTTCTAAAGAAAAGAGGGAGGTCATTCCTAGGAAAGGAGACCTCAGACCTAATCAATGTATCATCCCCCCAACTTGTTCCGACACACGAGCGGGACAACGCTAGGGGTGTTGAGATTTTATCCGAACATAGGGAAATGAGAAAGGGTGAATCGCGTGTCCCGAATTCAGAGATCCACGACGGTCGGCCTTCCAGGAAATGCCCAAGACGGCAAGCAGACAATGGATCAATCGAACATACTACTGCAATAGATGGACCGAAGGTCATCATTCATATTGCAGGAGGCGGATCACATGTCATCATCAATCCCGCTTTGGGGGTTCCTTCAGGCACAAGGGTGGAAATCCGGATCAACAGGGCATGAAAAGCGTGGGGCGAAGTGATGATTTGTTCAGATAGAATCTAACACTCCCAAAATTGCACCACCGTGGGGAAAGCGTATTAGGCGGATGTACTAATCTGGCCGCGAATTACCCCAATTCTCAGACAGAACCTCTTTGGCGAGGAAACTGTCACTTCCCATCATTGAAATGGGGCATCCCGAGCTAAATCGGGGAGAATATCACAACTGCACCACTCTACCAGAAGCCAGGCCAGACGGTCGGCGACGAGGAGGGGCGGGACTTAGCGATCCCTGAGGCTGGGCCCGAGTCGAGATGCCCGGGCGTTCCTACGTACTCCATCAGGATGGAGATCAAGCCACACGTAGTTCTGAAAGTGCAGTTTTTAACGTCATGCGGGACGTAGAACCCCATTTAGGGAGATCTTAGTTTAAGGTCGTAGAGCTTGGACCAAAGGGGCAGATCTTAGTTTAAGGTCTTAGAGCTCGGACCATAAGAACCTCAAAGCACGCCACATCGTGGTCCTATCCCCTGGATATGCAAAGATGCACTGAGGGATAGTGTCAAGAGTGTCGAGGTTTCGCTTGTCCAGAATGGGAGGTGGAAAATGTAATGTGAATCATGCGGCCATTCACTCAAGGACTGGGGGCACCGGCGTAACAATATGGGAGTACTGCCGACCGTGGCGGAAAAGAAGCATCAATATCGCACTGACCGTTGATGGAATGAGGCAGCAAACGAGCATCAACCGCTCAAGCGCAGGATTCATATCGATTTGCTGCCCGAGGCCCTTGGGGGCACCAGCCCGAGTCGGTGGGAGAGCACTGAGGCATTGTGTCCAGACCGCTCACGGGGGCTCCACCCAGGGCGTAGGCGATGGGTCCGAATGAAAGGGAGCACGAAGCCTGAAAAGTGGAAGGAACCTGACCAAGATGAACCTGACCCTCCTGGTAATAAACCAGAGTACTCTTGACACCGGTGGACCACTGCAAGGGGTCAAGGGACACGCCTTGAGGGTGACCCGAAGGCGGCGGATTCCCCAGAGAAGGGGGAATCTCTAAGAGGTGGGGGGCTAGACCCGAAGTTTCAAACATCCGGGTGTTCCTACGTATCCCATAAGGATGGGAATCAAGCCACACGTAGTTCTGGAAGCGCGGCGCAACACAATCGGGCACCAGTGCGGGGAAGGGTGCGGGTCTGACCCTCGCACACAGAAGAAGCGGTATTTGATATTTCTTGTTTGTCCTTAAAGGTGGATGGTTTTTCTTTGTGCAGCGACATGCCTGTGATTAAGAAATCCCTGGCGTCGCCACAATAATCAAGCCATGAAAGGCATTGATAAATGGCATGGTTATTAACCAGCGCCCAACGTGAGTGTCCCCTGAGGAGAACATCACGATGCAGTGCCGTTTCTCGTCGGGCGGCCAAGACGATCACAGTTTACGGTCGTGTCGTAAGACCAGACAACACAGTTTAAGGTCGTGTGGTTCGGACCATGGAGGAATCCGCTTATTGCGATACGGTGGACCCAGCGGAGGTGGGAACATACCCCAGCCCTGCGGTCACGCACAATTCTAGGAGAAGGATCCTGGGATAGGGGCCTGCATATGTCCATCACCCGAGGGGCAGAGATGCTAGCCTCCAGCTATACTGGGCCCAGAACGCGATTGTTCGGGCGACTCCTTCCTCCTTATGGGGACGAGGGTCCAGCTACACATGGCCCTTAGGGAGGACATCAACATATATCCTTGGTGCTCTGATCGTGGGAGCCTCAAAAGACACCATTACCCTGGTTGGCCTGCCTAACGTGTAAAGGTGTACTGAAGGTCAGTATGAAGAGAGTGTCGAGATTCCACTACAACGCACAAAGGCGGAGTGTGATGAGGACTGCGCAACCAATGTTCAGAGCCTGAAAGAGCCGACATGGCGATCAAGGATGTCGCTGACCATATTCGCAACACAACATCCGATCGCGTTAGCCTAGGATGGGGCAAGCAAACGAGCATCAACCGCTCAAGCGCAGGATTCATATCGATTTGCAGCCAAGGACCCGCCGGTAAATCGACCCGGAGCGGTAGGAGAGCACTGAGGCATCGTACCCAAACCGCTAACGAGGATCCCTTTTAGTGAAGGCTCGAACAAGAGGAAGCGCGAGGCCCGACAAGCAACACAGGACTTGTCGGGATTGAATCCGACACTACGGGTCATAGACCTGAGTACCCAAAACATGTTAACAGATCACCGGAAAGGGTCGGAGGACTCACCCTGAGAGCAACCAAAAGACGGAAGATCCCCGTGATCAACCAAGAGACGGGGCTGGACCTGAAACACAAGCGTCCAGGCGGTCCTACGTATCCCATAAGTATGGGAATCAAGCCGTACGTAGTTCTTGAGAGGCAGTTTAACGTCATGCAGGACGATGAGGGGTGTGAGGTAGTCCCACACACGGGGGAGGCGTACGGCGTGGCCAGTAGACCGGCGTGAATGAGGGCATAGCCCCGCGTTCACGCCATACGCCTCGCACAAAAAGAAGGGGAACTGGGGCCAGGGGCCCAACGCGGGATAGAGATTCCCGAGAAATGGGGCTGGGCCTGAAACATGAATGTCCAGGCGGTCCTACGTATCCCATTAGGATGGGAATCAAGCCGCACGTAGTTCTTGAAGTGCAGTTTAACGTCATGCAGGATGAAAAGAGAAAGGGGGGAGCGGAAGGCATCCCCAAACGTGGGGGGCGTACAGCGTGGCGAGCAAACCGACGTGAATGAGGGCATAGCCCCGCGTTCACACCATACGCCGCATACCCAGAGGGAACTGGGCCAAGGGCCCGAGATGGGATGGAAATTCCCGAAGGATGGGGCTGGGCCTGAAACATGAATGTTCAGGCGGTCCTATGTATCCCATAAGGATGGGAATCAAGCCACACATAGTTCTTGAGAGGCAGTTTAATGTCATGCAGGACGATGACGCTTGGCATTTTAACATCTTGCAGCGCGTACGTGGTACAGTTTAATGTCATGTTGGACGAATGCTGAATAGTTTAACGTCTTGTAGCTTGGACGAAGTGCACTTAGGCAAAGTACTGCTTGAGGAACCTAGCGTTGGTGGGAGGAGTGACACGCTCACCATCCATAGTTTCTAGGAAGTACGCTCCATTGGGATAGACCTTGTGGACAACAAAAGGTCCCTCCCACTTGGGCTCCAACTTGGGTGGCTTCCTGCCGGGGATCATTGGCGCTCTTAGGGCCAGTACTAGGTCACCCTGCAGGAAGGAGCGGAGGCGAACCTTGTTATTGAAAGCTCGAGCCATTCTGCTTTGATGCCTCTCCAAGTTGTGCAAAGCGCGAAGCCGATTCTCATCCAGTGCTTCCAACTCGACTAGACGGGCTTCAGCAGTTCTGTCTGGCGCTTGCTGGTCGTAGACCGCAGTGCGCAAGGACGGTAACTGGATCTCGATGGGCAGGACGACCTCAGCTCCATACACCAGGGAATAAGGGGTCATCTGGGTGGAACTGCGAGTCGTCGTCCGATAAGCCCAGAGGGCGTTGGGGAGCTTGTCCGGCCAACTCTTCTTGTTCTGACCAACCATCTTTTGCAGAATGTTAGAGAGGGTTTTGTTAAATGCCTCAATCTGTCCATTCGCCTGCGCATGATAGCGAGATGTATGGTTCAAGAGAATGTTGTACTTGGCGTACAACTTCTTCAACTCGGCTGCTCGGAAATTGGCTCCGTTATCCGTGAGGATAGCGTGAGGCACTACAAATCGATAAATGATGTTGGAGGTCACGAAGTCAGCGATCGAACAGGATTTGACCTCTCTGAGTGGAATCGCCTCTGCCCATTTGGAGAAGAAGTCCGTGGCGGTCAGAATGAACCGGCACTGGCGAGCCGTCGCCGGCGGGTAAGGTCCCACAACGTCCAGACCCCAGACTGCAAAGGGCCAAGAATACCTAGTGGTATGGAGAGGCTCCGGCGGCCGGTGCACAAAGTTTGCATGAACCTGGCACGCATGGCACTTCCTAGCATACTCGATGCAGTCATGGATCATGGAGGGCCAGAAGTATCCCAACCTCCGAATCTGGTGGGACAGCTTCGGCCCAGTCTGGTGGGCACCACATGAACCAGCATGAACCTCTTGCATGACTCATGGGATCTCAACTCCTTGAAGGCAACAGAGGAGAACACCATCAAATCCGCGCCTATAGAGGATCTGCTCCAGGCCGGGACTGCTCTGGAGGACAAACTGCGATGCGTGGCGTCGAACTCACTCGTGCTCGGCCCGATCCGACGGGAGAATTCCATGTTGGAGGTAATCAACCAAAGGCGCCCTCCAATCAGAGGCTGATTTGACTGCCATATCTGGGGTACTCGGGGCTCCGAGAACAGGGGCAACCGTGGTGAGATTACTTACCGACGGGCCGCGATCTCCTTCCGGGATAACGGGAGCGATGAGCCTGCGGTGCGTCACGCGGATGATCAGGTTGTCCTGTTCAGGCTCCGCGAGTGACGCAACAAGGCTGGCCAAAGCATCTGCTCGACCGTTCTTCGACCGGGGAATATGGACAATTTCTGGCCGAGAAGGGAACTGGGCCATCAGGAGGAGGGTGCACTCCAGCAATGGCACAAGTTCCGGCTTCCTGACAACATAGTCGCCATTGATCTGCTTAACGACCAGCTCAGAGTCCCCTTTCACACACAGATGGGGCACGTCGATCTCGAGAGCCAACTCGAGGCCAGTGATGAGGGCATGGTATTCCGCCTCATTGTTGGTACAACCCTCTGACAACAGAAAAGAGTATGGCAGCACGGCTTGCTCCGGGGTAATGAAGACGATACCCAAACCCACTTTTTTGAGCTTAGGATTATCGAGTCTTCTACCGGTGGGGCTCCGGGAGGCACCGTCAAAGTGCATCTGCCAGCATGGATCAGCACGATCGACCAAGAGAACGGCCTCATCAGGAAAGCCTAGATCCAGCGGCTGATCCGCGGAGGTCGGGTGAGCAGCCAGAAAGTCCGCCAATGCTTGCCCTTTGATGGCCTTCTGAGACACATACCTGATGTCGAACTGCTGTAGAATCACAGCCCACCGCTCTAGACGGCCAGTCAACATAGGCCGGCTCAGGATATACTTCAACGGGTCTACCCGAGAAACCAACTGTACCTCGTGGTGCTGCAAGTAGTGCCGTAATTTCTGTATGGCAAATACGAGCGCCAGGCAGCTCTTCTCGATGGGGGAATACCTAACTTCTGCATCGAGGAGCATGCGACTGAGGTAATAGAGGCTATTCTATGTTCCCTCGTTGTTCTTCTGGGCGAGAAGGGCACCAAGGGACCGTTCCAGGGCGGTCACATAAAGGACCAGTGGCTTCCCGGATACAGGCGGCATCAGAACCGGAGGTTGAAGCAGGTACTGCTTGATTTCCTCGAAAGCGGTCTGACACTCCTTATCCCATACATAGGTGGCACCTTTCTTCATGAGCCGAGAAAAGGGATTACACTTGCCGGCCAGATTCGCGATGAATCGGCGTATATAGGCTAAGTGGCCTTGGAACCCTTGCAGTTCCCGGATGTTACCTGGGGGAGGCATCTGGCTAATCACCCTGATCTTCTCCGGGTCGATCTCAATACCCCGGTACCTTACCACAAAGCCAAGAAACTTCCCGGAGGTTACCCCGAAGGCACACTTCAACGGGTTCATCTTCAGGCAGCGAGACCGGAGGAAGCCGAACACTTTCTCAAGATCTTTGAGATGGTCCTGACGCTGGCGCGATTTGACCACCAAGTCGTCGACGTAGCATTCCACCAGTGTGCTGAGGATTGGCTTGAATATGCGGTACATCGCCCGTTGATAGGTGGCACCTGCATTCTTCAGGCCGAAGGGCATGACCTGGTAACAAAAGATACCTTGGGGGGCCCTGAAGGCAGTGAACTCCTCATCCTCAGGGGCCATTCGGATTTGGTTGTATCCGGAGTATCCATCCATGAAGGAGAGGGCTTGGAACCCTGCCGTGGCGTCAATCAACAGCTCTATCACCGGAAGGGGAAAATCATCCTTCAGACAGTGGCGGTTGAGATCGTGGAAGTCGATACAGAATCTGATCTGCCCATTCTTCTTCCTGACCGGCAAAATGTTGGCCAGCCATCTGGGGTACTGAACTTCCCTCACGAAGTTGGCTTTGATAAGCTTGTCAACTTCGGCCTCAACCATGGCACCATGGAATGGGTGCATCTTCCTGGGAGGCTGCTTGAACCCGCGATGGTTCGCCGGGAGACCAAGGCGGTGGACGGCTACCTGAGGATCTAGCCCCGGCATCTCGTCATAGCCCCAAGCGAACACATCACGGTGCTATCTGAGGAAGTCCACGTACTGCTGCTGCTCCTCAGAGGACATGGCGGCGCTGACCAATGTGGGTCTTGGGTCTGCCTCGGTTCCAAGGTTCACCTGTACTAACTCATCGACCGTGGCGAAGACTCCCTCCTCAAAGGCTGGGGGTGCATCTTCCACGTCCTCTCCAATCGGGGAGGGATCGTCCACGGGAGAGACTGCGCTGGGAACTGCATTGGGGCTACCAGATCCTGCTGGTCCGCTGGTGCTGGCACGGGCGGTCGCGGTTATCTCATCAGGAGACTCACAGGCCGTCGAGACCATGGCTACGTCCAACCGTTGAATCGGGAGGACGTAAGCGTCATCCAAACTTGCCCAGGGATCACTTGCAACAGCGACAGGCTCAACCTCACCTGCCAGGATCTGCTTATCCTTGCTTTTTTAATAGTCCGCGTCCAGATAGTGGGCTTCACATGAGGCAAAAGGAGAGGCATCCCCCTGAAGCACGCCTACTCGACCGTTAAGGGAGTATTTCAGGCATTGGTGGTATGACTAGGGAACCGCCGCATGAAGGTGGAGCCATGGCCTGCCCATCAATGCGTTATACGCAGTGTCCTGAGAGACTACCATGAATTCGGTGTTGGCAACCAGGTTACCGAACTGGGTCTTCAAACGTATCTTGCCGACCAGAGTTTGCTCGGTGCGGTCGTACCCCTGGATCCTGAGGTCGGAGGGAATCAAGTCATCCTCAGACAACCCCAATCTCCAGAGCGTCCGAGTGGGAATCAGGTTAATCCCGGACCCCGTGTCGACAAGACAGCGCCGGACTTCAAGGCCATTGAACTGGCCAGTAACATACAGCGGACGAATGTGCCCCTGTATAGGAGGGTCTTCATCCTTACCAGAGAACGAGATAACTGCCTGACATTCGGCGTCCTCAATCGTTTCGGCGTGAAAGGCCTCTGCAGCCGCAACCTCCGTCTCAAACTGGAGGGGGCTCTTCAGGGCTTCAGCGAGCGCCTCGTGCATCTCAGGTGACATGCGCAGAGTCTCAAGGATGGAGAGCCTCACTGGGATGTCGGCCAAGTGCTTCAGGACATCATAATTTTTTGCCAAGCGCGAACCCCTGGTTGCAGGAGGTTGCTCTGCGGTTGGAGGCATGACGGGCCTTGCCGGTTGGACCGGCGGCCGACTGGTGCTTGGCGCATCTCGCTGTTCATTGGTTGAAGCCCGGGAAGTAGTCACCGTACTGGGGTCAGGAGGCCGGGATGGACTCGTGGCAGGGCGGAGCTGATCGCGACGCGGCTGAGGCGGTTCTGCCTGGTCCCACACCACAAACAGTGGCGGAGGCGAATCCGTCATCCCTGGATGGGGGGGCTGCGCACGCTGAGCTCGGTTTTGAGCCTGCTGCCTAGTCTCAGTGGCGTGCACGGCCTGGCTGGAGGTACCAACTGTCGTGCCCCAGCGACTCCTGTTGTTGCGGTTCCTCCGACGGTGGCGACGACCAGGGACACTAGGGAGGTCCACCTGGTGTTCTTCAACGTCGGGAACCGAAAAGGGATTTACCAGCTCGACGATATTAACCGAAGCGTACCCGATACTGTCATCGGACGAATCATTCACCACTGGGCGGATCCGGGGAGGGATCCTCATCTCCGGGGGCATGAAATCGCCGAGAGTGCGGGATAGCGGCGGAACTAGCGGGGCGCGCTCTTCCTTCTTGCGCCGCCGCCGTTTGCTCTTCTCGGAAGAGGCAGGCTGGGACGACGATGCCGAAGCAGCACCCGCAGATTCTAGGGGCTCAGGCTGATTCAAGCGCGCACGGATGATTCCATGGGCGCGAATGATCGTCTTGCGGGCCATCCAGTTATTATACTTCTGGGATCCGTGGTCGGAGACCAGCTTCCATTCGTCCTCATTGCCGCTATCGTCATCTGATCCCACGAACACGACCGCCACTTGTGCTGGAGCTGGGCCCAACCTGATTACATTGTTGTTAATCTGGTCTTGGAGCCAGTCCTTAAACACATAGCACCGCCGGATGGTGTGCCCCAGGGCCCGATGGTAAGGGCAGTAGCGGGGGTTATCCGTGAGATGTGCCTCCTCTGGCCTCCAACACTCAGGAAGTCGTACAATCCTCTGCTCCAGGGCGCTCCGGAAATAACCGGGGACCTGATCCTCGTGAAATGAGTAAGTCAGGTATCGCGGGCCCCTGGGAGCGTGGTCTTGACGAGGGGCTGGAGGGGCCTGCCGAGGTGGTGGACCCTGATTATCTCGCCTGGGTTGTGGCAGTACATTACGCGGAGGGGCCGGCCGGTTCTGGGGCTGCCGCTGCTGGGCCGGGAACTGAGCCCGTGGAGGCGGATTCCTGTGAGGCTGTGGAGCTGGCCTCACCGGTAGCAGCTCCAACTGCTTGGGGGCCTCTACCTGGGCAACAGCAGCGGGCTCAGCCCTGCTGACTCTCCTTGCAGGGATCATAGGAGGCAGCGGGTGTGCCTGACTGGCCTGTTGCAGGGCCTCCTCAAGATGTTGAGCTTTGTCTGAGAGGTCCCTGAACCCTCCGGGGTAATTCTGAGTGATCAAGTAAGGGACCAGCTCGGTCTTGACGTTCCCGACGCACATTGTCAGCAACTGCTCCTGAGTCAATGGCATGTCAAGGGAATACGTGAGACCCTTCCATCGGGCGACGAAATCCGCGACTCGCTCATCAGGCCTTTGCTTGCACTTGAAGAGGTCTACGATACTCGTCTTCCGGGTCGTGGAACTGAACTGGTAGAGGAACTGTCTACGAAGGTCCTCCCAGCTCGTTATCGACCCGACGGGGAGCTGGCTGTACCAGACAAACGCTGGCCCTTCCAGTGTCTGGACAAAGCAGCGAAGCTTAGCGGCCTCCTGCTGCGCCGGAGTTCCCAACATAGGCCCGCACCTCGAGTTGAAGTGGGCCAAATGCTGTGGCGGATCTCCAGTCCCGTTAAAGGGGGCGAAAGTGGGGTTCCCAAATCCCGGAGGTTCCGGCATGTCATCCACCCATGCTGGGTATGGCTTGCCGTCCGGTGGGATTGCCACTTGCCGAGTCTCCAAGGCTTCCAAGCGGGCGATGAGTGCCGCCATCGGATCGTCCGGACATGGGTTCCAGTCCTGGCGAGGATCTCTAACCACGAGCACATTGCATGGCCCTTCAATCGGGTCGTCGACCGGGTCGTCGAACTCGGCAGCTCATGGGATGGCGGGCGGAGCGGCCCTTGGGGCAGCGGGAGGAATCTGAGCGGGGTCTCTCAGGTAGTCACGCCGCTCGGGAGGGTGCGGTGAAACATACCGCGCCCTCTTGCCATAGGCAATGGCCTCTCCCCTGTCGGCAAACACAGCATAATCACGGTTGCCCGGGAGAGCCTCATCGAGGGGTGGTTGTTCCTGTCCCTGCTGTCCTGGCCTAGGATCACCGTAGTCAGGCCGCCGCTCTGCAGCGCGCTCGGCGAGGAGCTGGTCAACCATCTTCTTCTTCTAGGCAAGCTGTTGACGTAGCGTGGCCTTCTCGGGATCCTCCTCTTCCCTCTGCATGGAGGCAGATGGGTCGGCGGGCTTTATAGCCCCGCCGTGCTCTTTACCTTTGCTGACGTTTCGGCTCAACGTCAGTGCTTCAGTGGGTGTGGGGAGACCCAGGAGGTTCCTTTGGTGACGAGTAACTCTCACCGATGGATCCAACGACGGCTTGTCTTCGGGGGGAGAGCCCCCGTCGAGAAGTTCCAAGTCATTCCCCTCTCCCGACAGGTCATCCATATTGACCGTTTCCGTCCCTGGGGATGTACCCTCAGGGCCACCCAGCGAATCGGGCTGTCGGCGAATCGCACTGAAGCGTAGGGCAGCGTACTGCCCCCATCCATGGATATATACATGGGGAGTGGCTTCCTCGATAACCTTGCGGAGTACTTGAAAACACTCAACGCATCGTTGTTGGAGGGCCTCGTGGTGCCCAAATGACCCGGGGTGCCGAACCGCGGGGAGCGTGGCCAGGTCGATCTGACGGCACTGCTCACCAATATCCTCCAGGTGCGCTTGACTCCCGGGATATGGAATTTTTAGGCGGTGAATACGGGAGTGAGTCTCCCGGAGAGTTCGGTAGAAGCATTCGAACTCATCCGGGGTGAGTGATTCGGGTGCATCAAAGTCTGGTCCTGCGACTGGCCAAAACTTCTCAGGGAAGTGGTCCTCTGCAAGGACGGTCCAGAAGCTCCACGACTCAAACTCGGGACCCAGGTCTCCTTGGTCCTCTTCAATGACTGGGAATGGACGGGGAACCGGCAGTGGTGCCGAGGCGGGCCGCCGGGCCGACGGGCTGGCCGGCGGTGAATACGACGAGTAGGCCGATTGGCCTCCATATCCCGGGCCGCCCTCTGAGGGTGGTGGTGCCCCAACTACCACATCACGATAGGACGGGCCGGCGAGCGAACATCCTGCCGTAGCGTCGGTGCTCGCCGAGGGTGCACTGGATCGTGGCTCGACCGTCGGTTCCCAAAAAAAGTCTCCGGCTTCTCCGATCGAGGCAGAAGGCACTTCCGGAGGGGCCGGTACCAACCGCAAGCTTGATCCTTGGGGGTCTACCAGGCCCTCACTACTCCGGATATACCTTCAGAGAGAAGCGGAGATCGTATCGATCTCGCTCTTGGGAAGTACGAGGCTGACGTGCCGCATTCCTACCCCTGCCCCTAACTGGCGGGATCGGGGGGAGGGCTCCATCGCCGAATCATACTCCGCCTCTGTATCAGAGAAACGAACCGGTCGGATCTCTGTCCAGAATTCCCTAACATTCTTCCCTCGACGTCGACGCCTCGCCTTCCTGCCCCTGGGTGGTTCTTCGGGGCATGGCTGATCTCTGTCCTGGCGTCCTCCGGCCACACCGGTGTTGGGGCCAAGAGGACTGGAAACCAAGGTGCGAGGAGCACCGGGACAGATATCAAAGGGGACACGAGGAGAGATGATTCTGGGCAGGCCTCCGGGCCGGGATCAGAAGGTGGGGTGACCCATACCTCTTGGATCGGCCACACGGAGTAGACCCTGTTGGTGAATAGCGCTACCACGAGGTGGTCCGCGGTTGCTATTGCCTGTACCATCAACCGGGAGAGTCAACCTAACCTGCCTTTGGGGCGGTCGGGGCCTCGATCCAGGTCGGGCATAGAAGTGCCCCTGCTCAGGATGCGCAGGGGCCTGGTGACTGGAGCCAGCAGTGGCTTGAGCCAACGCGGCCGCTGTTGCTAGGGCCCCAAGGTGGTCATCCCCTTCCGCTCGTGCCCGACGTTGGCGTCGGGACAAACGAGTCGGGATGAGCGGCGCAGGCAGGTGGAGAGCCCGTTCTTCGACTTGAGAGGCCTGGCGGCGGTGTCGACGTGGCCTGACAGGAGCCCTTATCGCGGATCCCTGGAGCGAATCTCGGATAGGGCGGTCCCGGGCATCTTCCACCTCATCCGCATAGGGGAGGGAGCTGTCGGAGCGTTCCAGGGATAAACTCCCGAAGCGGTTGGACGTCGAGGTAGGCAGCGGTGCCTCCCTGCGCGGCCCTCGGGGGCGGCGTTGGTGGCGAGGTGCAGCTTCCTCGAGGTCTAGGCGAGCCATGTCCCTGGTGGGGATGACTCCCTCTTCCTCATATCTCCGCACCAAGTTGTTGATCACCCTTCTCTGGATGACCTCCGAGGGGGAGAGAGGGCGTGGTTGCCCCGTAGTTGCGGCTACCGGGACGGCTGTGGAATGGGCGGGACCGCGCGGAGTAGCCGCGTCGGTGTTTCCCCTACCCCTGCGCCAGTGGGCGGGTGGCGATCGGGCACTGGATTGGGCGACTTGATTCCTGAAAGCAGGGAGAAGAACCCGTTAACACTGACAGGAAAAGGAATCGACAACCAACCATTAGTGCCACGACGCCTTCCGTGGGGGGAACCCAGGCCATCGACGTCGTGAGACGGAGTGCCCGATTTCCATTCCCCAGCCCCTAGCGGGTTCCGTGCCCCAGTGCTGAATGCTTGGCCGGGCAACATGCTGGTCTTCCAACACCTCTGAAAGCAATCGGTCTTCGTATTGAGGAGAAGAGATTCACGTCGGGTTCACCATTTTTCTGTTTCGGTGCGGATGTGCGTCGGGTTTCTGTTCCGACGCTGTTCTGCCAGGACGCGTTCGCGCGTGCGCCTGTCGACCCGAGGGGATGGGCGCGCGGCTTGTGGCCCCGCAGTCCCGCTTTCCAAAGGCGGGCGGCATCCGTCCCTTATTCAGGGGCGTCTTCTCCTTGATCGAAACCGGGATGATGGGATGTCGGCTCCTCCTTCCGTGGACGTCTCCTTGGAACTCGTTGCCTAATCTGGGTCTCCCTCACAGATTTAAGAATGTTTGTGAATCTCGTTCCCGGCGCCATGTCTCCATGGACACCGGTTAATTACGCTGCTTCCGCCCGGACGCTCCAAGGAGTCTGGTCGAGGCAGAAACCTGCGGTGAGGAGACCGGGTATCTCTGGGTGTTGGGGGTGTGTCTTAACACTGGGACTCTGCATGTCTGCCTTCCGTCCCTAATAGAGCTTCTCGAAGGCATGATGGCCTGAGGCATCCCACGCTGGGTGTAGGGAACTGTGTTACCTAAGGTTTTCCTCAGCTTCCCATGTTTAACACGGGGTATGCCGCGAGTTTAACGTCCAGCGGGGACGGCATCGGACTGATCAACACGAGAAGTGGATCAGATGACAGAACCCCTTGCGGGGAACCTCCGATGCTGGGGCCAGCACATGGGCGGCTTCCCGAGTGAAGTGGAGTGGAATGAAATGGCATGACCCCACCGGGATGTGGCGGCCCGGGTAAGGGTCAGGATGGATGATGGAGTAAAGAGCTTGGACCCCGTAGGGGCTTCCTACGTACCGCGCATTAGCGCGGATCAAAGTCAGCGTAGTTCGGATATACAGTTTAACGTCATGCCGGACGTTGGCAAGATGACTCACGAAGAGGTCGAGGCCGCCGGGTGGAGGATTGAACCGAACCACCTAGCACAGAGGGGGATGGAACGGCCGGGTGGATCAACGCGAATGTGAACCCGGGAGGGGTCCACTAATGGACGAACCGACGTGAATACGACCGGGACGACCAGGTGGTGGGCTTGAACCTCAGAGAGGCTTCCTACGTACCCTGTTTAGGGGACAGGGATCAAAGTCCACGTAGTTCGTTCTGTCTGTAATACTCTACCCCCGTGGGCGAAGGCCACTCCAATCCCGACATCCCTGCAGAGACGAGCGGGTGGGAGGCCACATCCAAACCGGAAGGGGGACCCTGCGTGCGAGGCACGAGATCATGCGATTTGAACGGTTTAACGTCTTGCCGGACGAAGTACAGTTTAACGTCGTGTGTTGAGGACGAAGCGGACGGTTTAACGTCTTGCCGGACGAAGTACAGTTTAACGTCATGTGTTGAGGACGAAGCGGACGGTTTAACGTCTTGCCGGACGAAGTACAGTTTAACGTCGTGTGTTGAGGACGAAGATGCTTGGTAGTTTAACGTCTTGCAGCGCGGACGTGGTGCAGTTTAGCGTCCTGCGGGACGAATGCTGAACAGTTTAATGTCTTGTAGCTCGGACGATATGCTAGGCAGTTTAACGTCGTGCAGCTTGGACATGGTACAGTTTAACGTCATGTTGGATGAAACACTTGGCAGTTTAACGTCTTGCAGCGCGGACGAATGTGATGCTGTCGATGGGTTCGTGTCACTTCGCGCGAGCCTGGAGGGCCGCACGGGAAGACAACGCACGGTGCGGGCACCCGGGATGAAGATTATCGGGCGCCACGCAGGCGGGTACCCTCAGGGGGTCAAAGGGGGCGACCCCGGCGGATTGTGCGCAAAAGAGAAGCTTGGCGCGCAATACCGCGGGTCGGCGCACAAATGGGTAGGCTGGCGCGCAATTGGGCCAGCGCTTTGCGCGTGGAAGATGGAGATTGCGCGCACCGGGCTTCAGATAGCGCGTGGGGGCAACGGCTCATTTTTTAACGAATGGCCTATTAGAAAAAAAGGGGGTGCGCGCAATTAGGCTGGATTGCACGCACCCGGGGGGGCAATTGCGCTCAAGAGGGTTCCTTTGCGCGCGAAAGCCTTTGGGTGAAGAGTTGTTCAAAGGAAAGGAGCCAAAGGGATTGTGCGCGAAGGCGAACCCCGAGGCTTTCTTGCGCGAAAGAAAGGAGGTTACCTGAAGATCGGCATTGCGCGCGAAGGGGGTTGGATTGCGCGAACGAGCGACTCTTCGAATTCCGGCAACCTCCAAAACGTCGGGGGTTGCCTTATATTTATAGGCAACCCCGTGCGCGGAATCCGGTTCGCGGGCGCGCAATTTCCTTCTCGGGAGCGGAATCGGGCCCGGCGCGCAAGGGAGTCGCGCGGGCCACGGGCGTGCAAAATTGCGCGCCGGCCCAGCGCATTGCGCGCATCCCGGGAGGTTTGCGCGCCTTACTTCAACTTTGCGCGCGGGTCTCCAAAATTCCGCGCAAGGCCTCCGGGCCCTCCGAAACATGCTTCTGACTCCAAATATGACCTCACTTTTCGCATCCGGAGCTTCGTTTGGGAACAACGGACTTTTCCGGCGTCTAAAAACCTATGAAGAGAATTTCAAAAGGCTTTCAAGGTATGCTTCGGGTTTTGTTATTAACCATGATAGCAAAATTGATAGATTCTTTTTTGGATTAAAACCACACCTTTGAAAGGCTCTTGCAATTAGAGACTTTGGTAGTTATGAAGAAGTTGTTCGGTGTGATCTCAAAGTTGAGATGGAGTTTGGAGAATGGTCTCATGGCTATGGTGATAAGAAAAGAAAGATGGAATTTCAATCTGGTGGATCTAATGATAAAGGTGGGAAGAAAAATTAATGACCCACATGCCAAAAATATGGAAAGTTACACCATGGGAACTGCCTCAAAGGGATGGGGAAACCCTTCAAGTGTGGGAAAGAAGTACATCATGCTCAAGAGTGTCAAAAATACATGAAAATGAAGGAGAATTTAGCTGATGAAAGGAGAGAACAACTACGGTTCAATGCTACAAATGTAGGGAGCTAGGGCACTATGCAAACCAGTGCACTAAACCTCGAGTTCTTGAGGGTAATCAGCGTCAGCACCCACCGAAGCCAAAGGAACAAGGGAAGGCTTATTCCATCACTACTGTGGAGGTGGATCATGATAATGAATTTGTAAAAGGTACACTTCCTATTCACTCAAGAATGAAAAAAGTCTTATTTGATTCTGGTTCTATGCATTCCTTTATATCTTGCAAGATTTCTCAAACTATAGAATCTAATCCCCAAAACCATTAAGTAGAGATATCTATAAAAACACCAAGTGGTGCAATCATTACAACCCAAGTGTTTGACTCTTATCCTATTAGCGTATGTGGGAATATTCTTCCAAAAAATCTTGTAATACTTCCCTTGGTGGAATTCGATGCTATAATGGGAATGGATTGGATCTCATTATATAGAGCACATATCAACTGTCGGGAAAAGGAAATAACTTTTCATATTTCGAACCATACCATGCTCCTATGAAAATGCAAGGAAGATCACGAATCTCCTTTGAAAAATCCTTCAATGGTGTGGGTGTTGATTCTCTATGAAGAAGCATACCTCGCCCAAATGGTTTAGTCAAAGGAAAGTTCCAGCCTTGAGGAAATTCCCATCGTGAGGGAATACAACAATGTATTTCCCAAAGAGTTACCCAGAATTCCCCCGGATCATGAGGTAGAGTTCTCGATTGAACTCATGCCCAGAGCTACTCCAATCTCAAAGTGTCCCTATAGGATGGCTCCTATCGAACTAGAGGAGTTAAAGAAGAAGCTTCAAGAGAATCTAGACAAAGGGTTCATACACTCTAGTGCATCACCTTGGGGTGCACCGGTGCTCTTTGTGGAGAAGAAGGATGGAACAATGCGGCTGTGTATCGATTATCGAGAACTCAACAAGATCACTATAAAGAACAAGTATCCTCTCCCAAGGATTGATGACTTGTTCGACCAGTTAATAGGATATCAATACTTCTCAAAGGTGGATCTTTGTTTTGGATATCATCAGGTAAAGGTGAATAAAGAAGATATTCAGAAGATTACCTTCCATAAAAGGTATGACCACTATGAGTTTTTGGTGATGCCATTCGGACTTACTAATGCCCCTGAAATCTTCATGGATTTGATGAATATAGTCTTTAGACATTACCTCAACAAATTTGTGGCAGTGTTTATCGATGATATTATCATCTACTCCAAGATAAAGGAGGAACATAAAGAACATCTAATACTTGTGTTGGCGACATTAAGAAAGGGGAAGTTGTATGCCAAGATCATCAAGTGTGACTTTTGGATGAAGCAAGTCACGTTCTTGGGACATGTGATCACAAGTGAGGGAATTTCTGTGGATCCTTCAAAGACAAAGATGATTGAGGAATGGGAAAGGCCCTATAGTGTCATATAAATCCGTAGTTTTCTTGGATTAGTTGGGTACAACTGACATTTTGTGGGAAACTTCTCACGATTGTCAATCCTTCTAACTAAGTTAACAAGGAAAGGGGTAAAGTATGTTTGGATGGAAGAATGTGAGGAAATATTCATGGAGCTAAAGAGAAGGCTGATCACCGCACCTATACTCACACTACCGAAAAGTGGATAATGTTTTGTAATATATAGTGATGCTTCAAAGAAAGGCTTAGGTTTTGTACTCATGAAAAATGACAATGTGATAGCCTATGACTCACGACAATTGAAGATCCATGAGCAGAACTACCCGACACATGATCTAGAGATGACAGCCATGATTTTTGCCTTGAAAATATAGCGGCACTACCTTTATGGCGAGAAGTGTGACATATACACTGACCACAAGATCCTAAAATATATATTCACACAAAAGGAGATCAACATGCATCAAAGGAGATGGTTAGAGCTAATCAAGGATTACGATTTCTCTATTCACTATCATCTTGGAAAGGCGAAAAAGGTAGATGATGCTCTAAGAAGAAAAGAACCTGCTACTCTTTCCATGTAGCGGATTGAGAAAGACCCTATCTTCTTGGATATGCAAAGAATGGATTTGAAAATCATACAGGTAGGGGATACATCCTACCTTTCCCAAATGATTTCACAACCATCCATCCAAGAGAACATTAAGGAAGTGCAAAGGGATGATGTGGAGATACAAAAGAGGGTGAATGCAGTAAAGGAAGGGAAGCTTCAAGAGTTCCATATCGACGATGATGGTGTGATTCGGTTTGGAACGCGGATTTGTTTGCCTTCATCACCTGGGATAAAGAAGGAGCTATTGGAAAATGCATATAGCTCAACATTCTCTATCCATCTTGGGAGTACCGAGATGTACCGTGATCTCCAAGAACACTTCTGGTGGGATAACATGAAGAAAGAGATTGCGGAATATATATTGAGGTGCTTGGTATGTCAGCAAGTTAAAGCTGAGCAAAAAAAGTCCAAAGGTATGATGCAGCCATTGCCTATACCCATGTGGAAATGGGAAAATGTTACAATGGACTTTGTCATGGTTCTCCTGAAGATGTAAAAGGGAAATAATGAGATATGGGTTGTGGTTGACCGAATCACCAAGACTGCCCATTTTATCTCTATTTGGGAAGATATCTCACTTGAACAACTTGAAAAGATATATGTGAAGGAAGTGGTGAGACTGCACGGTGTTCCACTCTCAATTGTATTTGACCATGATCCAAGGTTCACATCTAAATTCTGGAGGAGCCTTCAACATGCTTTGATTACTGAATTAAATTTCAGCACGTCCTATCACCCCCAAACTGATGGCCAGTATGAAAGGACTATTCAGACGCTTGAAGATATGCTAAGAGACTGCTCTCTTGAATTCCAAGGTGGTTGGGATCATCATCTCCCATTGGTTGAGTTCTTATACAAAAATAGCTCCCAATCGAGTATCCAGATGGCTCCATATGAAGCTCTGTATGGAAAGCGATGTAGAAATCCAACTCTTGGGATGAAGTTGGATAAAGGAAGCTACTTGGACTCGATCTTATTCAAGAGATGACAGAGAAGGTTCAAGTCATCCAAAAACACATCAAAGCTGCTCAAAGTCAGAAAAAGAGCTATGCTGACAACCGTCAAAGGGACTTGGAGTTCGACGTTGGAGATAAAGTCTTCCTTCGAATATCTTCATGGAAGAGAGTCATGCGATTCAGGAAGAAAGGGAAGATAATCCCAAGGTATATTGGCCCCTTTGAGATCCTTGACCGCATAGGATTTGTGGCCTATCATCTTGAACTTCCACTAGATATATCTCAAGTTCATGATGTGTTTCATGTATCACTAATGAGGAAGTACATACCAGACCCCTCACATGTACTAAACTCAGAGGTGGTGCAGCTGGAAGATGATATCTCCTAGGAGGAGTAGCCAGTAAAGATTTTGGATCGGAGAGATAAGGTTCTACGCAACAAGACAACCAATATTTTCAAAGGGTTTTAAAGGAACCATAAGTTTTAGGAAGCAACTTACGAACCAGAAGAGGTAATGAAGGAGAAGTACCCTCACCCGTTTGTGTAAAGTGAAATTTCGGGGGGAAAAATTTCTTAAGGGGGGAAGAATGTAACGACCCAAAGTTTTTCAATGGAAATTCTATTCTTATATTTATGTCATAAAATCACATGAAAACACAACATAATGAACTAATAAGAGCTAAGTGACCTTTAAACATAAGTTTGTCACTTATGTGTTTGGAATTTCGAAAATCCAACATACATGGTTGTGTTCAAGATGATTTTTGGAGTCTAATGAACCAAAATAATTTTTGGTAAATAGTGACTTACCCTTATGAATAGTGACATACCCTTATGAATAGTAATATGACCCTTAGGAATAGTAAATCATATAACATAAGAGTTACATTACCTATGAATAATTAAATAGAATTTAGACATCTTAGAAAGTGACAATTTGACCTTAGTAACATTTTGGTATTTTGTGAGTCGTAAATAATTAATTATAATTAATTAATTAATTTAAAAGAAAATTTATCTCCCTAAAATGTATTCATAAATTATTTAATCAATGTATTATATTTTTTAGATAATTTTATAAGACCCTACATAATTTATTAAAGCACTATAAAATCAGTTTTAATCTTAAAAACTATTTTTAAGTAAATTATGATTTTAATTAATTATTAAATAAATAATATTTAGAAAATTATTTTTGAAAAATGGACTTCATATTTGGATTCTAGAGGTTGAAAAATGTTTGGGGTAAATTTTTGGGATTTTTCTGAGATACTTGAATTTTTTATGAATAGTAGAATCTGATAATTTACAATAAATGCTAAATAATGGATTCATTGAGTCATCGATGATTCTCTACTGATGTAAGCCCAATTTTTTCGGGATAACATGATAAAATTAATATTCTTGGTCATTCAAGACTCACTATTCCCTGTCTTAGGGGAAATTAATAAACTAATAAATTTTATATTAAGGAAACCCCTCTCCCCTCCACTATAAAAGACACCCTTCACACCCTCATTTCCTCACACCTCTCAAGCTCTAAGACTTCTCTAAACTCTTCCCAAACACCTTCCCTATCCCCTACCCCACGTTCATGATCTACTGGTCTCATCAAAAGACCAATCTTATTCCCTTAAGGTGGTTCTCAAGAGAAGGATTCAAGAGGTAATTTCTCTCCCTCTTCTCCTTTAATTTCCTTTCAAGTTCAAGTTCATTTCTTGATCTCTCCCCACCTATCTTCATACAAATGTTATTTTAACTACATTATTATAAATATAAATTAATTTTATGATTCTAATGGGATATTATATCATCCAACCCCCTTTCCCTCTTCCTTTTATTTTATTAAAGAGTACATTGTTCGTGAGGTGTTAATTTTTCACCTTCAAGAACGACATGCTTTCTTCTTCCATTTCTACCTTCATATCTGGTCATGAAACCATTTTTATGGTTGAACCAGAAAATTTTATATTTATTATTTGCTATTTAAAGTTCTGGAACTAACTTATTACCATATTACTAAGTGATAAGTTAAAACAAGTTCATTGTAATCGAAAAACTGCCCAAATTAACCCAAATAATCATCATTTAACTCTTATCTAATGATTCATCCACATTGATCTAATTTGATTCATTATAATATCATTAAAAATCCTCTAATATAATTAATAACATTTAATATCAGTTCTGTATGTTTACCCATGTTCTACCCAAACATCAATTTAAGAATACATGTGAACCACTCAAGAAAACCATGAAAACAAACATTCCCGAATAATGTTTTTAAACTCTATAATGCATCCAAAGGCACTTAAAATCACTTAATGAAACCATAATGAACCCAATAAATGTATAAAAGGTTCTAGAATTTCTAATTAATGAATATAATGTCATTATATAGGACATTAAAGAGAAGTAAGCATTCAGATACAAGGTAAGGTGAAGTCTCGAACCTAATTTTCTTCCTTCGGGTTCTCCCTCTTTCACTCCATTTTTGATATGGTTACTCCTTAAAGATAATTTTTTCGTAATTTCCTTTAATTTTATGGGATATACATGTTTTTAACTGGTTTTTATTTAAAACAAATTTTTTTCCAAAATAACTCCTCTTTTAAAAACACCCATTTTACTTCTCACTCAAAGTGGACGGTTCTTGTAACATGTATGTTATTCCCTCTTTCTTTTGGGAACTCAAAGCTTATGAATGTGTTATTATGAGATTAAACCCATTAAATTCCATGGGTTATTAATGTACATTTTTTGATATCTGTTCTATGTGGAAATCATGATGATGATAATTTTATGATGTGACGGGTGCACCCAGAATTATATAGCGCAATATGAATGTTTCAATGTGATGGGTGCGCCTAAAATTATACAGCGCTTCAATGCATTGGGTAAAGTGATGAATCTAATGAGTAAATGTGAAATTATGTGTGAACAATATTATATCTTGGTTCACAAGTATGTGTGGTAGTTAACCACTAAGACATGATGTTTCATTTTTATGAATTTCCACATTTCAAGTCTTTTATTTATGCTCCTCTCATGTTCATGATCCTTTGATTACGTTATGATTATGCTCACCCCATGATATATTGTTCTTATCTATAATCTTACTAGGCTTCTAGATCACCCATTTTTATTTATATCCTCAGGTGGATACATGTACAAAGGAAAGGACAAGTTCCAATAAGAAGATAGAGAAGAAGAAATTAAATAAATGTTTATGCTTGATGTTGTATTTGTTATGTATGGTCCTAGTTTTCCAAAGACACTAAACCTTTGGATCCTCTATGTGTAATATTATTATGTTGTTTATCTTTGAAATGATGTAATATTAATGTAAGAAAAGGGAGGGTCACTATAGTAATCCATTTAATCCAAACCATAACACACTCCAGTCTATGTGAATAATGCTCTATGACTTAATATGTCGTAATTGACTGCATAGTTTGTCTACTATAGCCTATGTAGGAAAACACATTTTAGGTTATGAAAATCACTGTAAGTACTGATAATGTTTCTCAATTTCTTATAATAATTCTATCCAATAACAATTATATATCACAAAGAACACATAATATATGTCTTGAAGTCATGCAATGCATCCTATATGGAAGGGATTATGAATGGAATGTGAATGTTTTATTATGCCTAAAATGATGAATGATATGGTATTAGCTCATATCATTGAGAAAAAGTAAAATCCATAATCATAAGAAAAATCAAACATCAAGTGTGTTACCCAATGGTGGAATTAAATTAACAATAATAGGAAATCCATAAAAAATTTGTCATGTTCTAGGAAATTTAGCTTTTTTGTTTATGTGGGTAGATAATCCCAATAAACAATCATTACCAAATTCCAAAACATCCTAATGTTCTATCTAATTTCTAAAAATATAAAATCCATAATTTAAAATTCCTTGATACCACTGTGTAACGTCCACACCCAGGAGCCACTAAACGGTGCCTCAAGTCAGTGGGTCACATAGCATCAAGTGAGCATCCTCATATTCCAGAGGCTTCCGACTAGAAACAATAGACTAGGGTGTGTCTGTGGGGTTAATATTCCCTTATTTTAGAGTGTATCATAGTGGTAATGATCCTAATAAAAAATAGTGGATTAATATAAATTAACTGAATAACAGATAGAAGATAAACATTTAGAATACTATAATAATAAATATTCCAAAAGTAGTTTCATATACAATATAATGATCATGTCATGGATATATATAATAATGAAGTAAAAAAATGGAAATGTAAATCTAGTACAATAAAAGTATCAAAATTGAAAAATACCAAAAATGAACTATCTCCATATATCATTACGATCATAGCATGGTCCTATTATCCTATGCTCATAAGCAATGGTCAAATCAAGAATCATGGATTGGGAACTTTACCTAGCCCCTACCTATATCCATGAATTCTATATAGGTACTCAATAGTGGCATGAAAAGGGTATGAGATAACACTCAGCAAGCCACCACCAAAAGTTTCTATAAATTTCCAGTCTATCTATAAATAATGAAGCAGTTTTCTATATATCACAGGTATAAAAATACTAAAATTAAAGTGTAAAATTCATATGTGATCCTATCCAGCCAAACATGGATCCTTGTGAGAACTAAACAAGATCATATGAACAAGGGAAACTATAAACATGAAACCATAATCAAGGGATAACTATAAATAAAATACCCAGACTATGGATATCTATAAAGCATGGTAAAGCATCCACATTAGCCTATGTTGTGTAATCAAGTGTCAGTCATGAAAGGGTCTAATCCAAGGAATAAATTACCAATGAATCCTAATCTATTCCATTTAGAATCATGATGGAGACTCAATGGATTCTTGGGTGGAATCTATGGATATTATTTAAGGGGTTCCAAGAAATATGGATCCAAAGAGTAGTAAGGTCCTTGGAATCCTACGTAATCAGTATCTTAAGAGTATAAATTTCCCAAGAACCCACTACCATAATCAATATGGATCCACGGAGTAGAAATTTTCATGGAATCCTATGGAATCATGATCTGAGGAGTATAAATGTACATAGAGTACACTACTATAATCAGGATCTATGGAGTATAAATTTCCAAGTAATCCAATGGAATCAGGATACCAGGAATAGAAATGTCCAAGTTATCCACTATAATTATCATTATGTCATCTCATTTTATAAACAATTTCATAATCAATAACACTCAATGAGTTCATCCAACCCATTTCCACATTTTAAATTTTAACAATTAAACCATTTAATCATAAAGTGATCACATTTTAAAGGAGTCATAACCTTATCTTATTTATTAACTAAATTCTCATTCAATTTATTATGGATCCCAATAAATCTAGTGGGAAAACACACCCAACGGTGTGGTATATCATAGGATAAATATAACAATACATCTCAAAGATGGAATAGGTTTAAGTGAACAACCTTCAACCATATAAAAGTACTAATGCGAAACATAAAGAGGTCCCAAACAATTTGAAAAATAAAATCATTTAATTTTAGTGGAAACTCCAAAAAGTCTAATGTGAGGAAAAATGGTAACAAAGAATATAAAACACCATAATTTAAGGGGAATGTATAGACTATCTACCATATGTTTGTGGTAGAATAATAATCCAATATCAACCACTGATTTGGTTTAGATCAAGAGAAACAAGAATAATTGAAAATACTTGTAAATAGTTCATATTATCTTGCACTAAAATAACTACAATGATATGAAGAAAAATTAAAAATAACACAAGAGTGATGTGGAACTTACCAAAGCAGATCCAACGAGACCAATTATTATTGAATCAGGCGTCGAATGATGAATTGATAGAAAATCATTCCAAAAGGATTAAAGATAGATCCTAAAACCATGGGGTTATCAACTAGAAGAAGGATGGAAATAGATTTAGGTTATGATTTTTTTTAAAGATAATGGACATTTCAACCATTTCAACAGGGCCCCATTTTTTAGTCGCATAGTTGTCCAAATCATGTTCCAATCGTGCACCCCTCATTGCCTTGATAATGACCCTGTATAATTCATATACACGATTAGGGAAATCATTCAAAAACCATGTTAAACATCTCTACTTAAAACTGTAGAGATTCCTTCATGGTCGTGCATCTCTTGGTGTATGATTAGGGAAAATCATGTTCCCTTTTATGCTCTACTTCCAACCCTAAATAGTTAATCCTAACCATGTATCCTGGTCACATAGTTTCTACTAATCGTGCGAGAACACATCCTTTATCCAAATTTCAAGCTTCGAAAAATCCCCAGAAACCCCTGAAACTCAGTTACCTTATTATTCATCTATATCAGTTCAAAACTAATAAATTAAACTAAAATTAAAAAGATCCTTATCTCAAGAAAAACTAGATATCATACACACTAATACACAATGTGTAATGGAAAATTATATATATTTATTTCATGTTCAACCATAAAAGGTGTTTTATACAAAAATTATGACATTTAATTAGGATTGGTATGTGTTGTCATAACTTGTCCCCCAAGGCCCATGCCATGACTACCCCAGGCCCACCTCCAGAAGTCTAGGGGCCTGCGACTCGCACAGAAGGCATCACCCTACAAATGAGAGGAATTTTTCGAAGTCCCTGTATGTACACACACACACACCCAACCAAGTCCCACACACTGAACAAAAAAAAACAGTATAGTAAAACAAGACTGAGTACGAAGTACAGCTAAAATCAAGTGATCCATAATAAAAACCCAATGAAAGGACTGAAAATATATAAGTACACAAAGGAAACTCTGATGGACATCCATAGAAAACCCCACCTGGTCATGATAGTAGTGTATCTATTAGAATTTGAAGTATAATTTCTTGTCCAATAGATCCTACTGGGCCCCAGTTGGTCCTATTCCACCAAGTCTAGTGTCGTAGTGTTTGTCGGTCTCGTCCCCCTGAGCACCTCTAGGTTTTGGTCCACCAAAGTCTCTGTCGAAATGTCGATCGTCTGCACAAGATACAACATGTGCAGGAAAATCCCATGTAGGGGTGAGTAACGAAGCACTCAGTAGGGAACCCAAAACTAAAAAAGGAAATACCAAAAAATATTCCTCAATGTAAATCACAAAACACAAGACATCTCACACCAGGTATACTTTTAGGGTAGAGATAGTGCAAACATCAGTCACATCATTGAACACCTCGGCTACTAGAGAACTCCTCCTCTAATGGGTACAATGGTCCTTCTAAGTCACAATTAAGTGCTTCCCACTAACCTTGGACTCCATAGTTACACCTCCCCACTACATATCGTGGGCCTGATAAGTCACAGAGAAGTGATTTCCACTGTGGGCCTGCAAAGTCACAGAAAAGTGCTTCCCACTAATCTTAGCCAAACTGAGGTACTCCTCATCCTTGCGTACCATGGGCTGAAAAGTCACAAAGAGGTGCTTCCCACCATGGTCCTAAAAATTCATATATAAGTTCTTCCCACTGGCCATGGTCGAGTCATACAAAGTTTAAAGTCAGCAGTCATCAAGTCTTAGCCAACCGTAGGGTTCTGTATATAGTGCTCCTAGGGGAACTTCTACTCAAGATATTATTTGCATATCAAATTCCATGAAAGTAACAATATAGTGTTCTAAACAATCCTCCTCATCTAGATGGGTCTCAACGCATCAAATGAATCATCAATCGGAAGCACGATTTGTAAAATACGGGGGTTTTAGTATAAAGGGCCTGGTTGCATTCGAGTCCGATCCAACATCTCCATATGCTAACCCCAGCAAAAAATTATGTAGAATATCTCAGAAGGACAGCCTCATCACAGGGGTCCTCATGCTGCATATGGTGCGTCAATCAGACACTTGGTCTGCAAGTTATTAGCATTTTGGTAACCAGGGACCGGTTGCGTCTGGACCCGGTCAGACTCGGTCGAACCATCCAGACCAACCAGGACTGGGGGTCCTACATACCACGGTTTAAAAAAATCGACTGACTCAACCTGACTCAATTCGGGTCTGGGTCAGTCTGGTCCAGTTTGGAAAATGGGCTTGGACTAATGGGCCTCGCTGTACCCATCCAGGTTTGTCCAAAGACCCAGCCTGTCGGGTTGCCCGGTGACCCGGTCTAGTCTGGCCTGACCCAAAAGGTGCGGGTTCGTCCTACCGGAGTAGGCCCAACCCATTGGGTGTGGGTCTAAACAGATATACTGTGAGTCTGTCCCCCTTAGTGGGGCACGGCCCTCCGACCCGAGGCCTGACCGCTTGAGGAAGCCGGGGTGCACTGCCGAACCAGGACGCAGCAATCGTGCCATGTCTCTCATGCTCCATTGGCCCCGTAGATGCGGGGGCCCTCCAGCCGTGGTCGATGGACCACAACATGTCCCCACCTGGGTCTCTAGGATGTGGGAAATACCCACCACACGACTCCTAGTGCTACTCCATCCAGTCATCGCGGCACGCTGACAGGTTCACCGCTCCACCCATCTGTCAGCGTGGTCGGTGACCCTCCGCTCTGCTGACCGGCATGTGGCTGGTGCATGCCGCTGCTGCATGCTACCACCGCCATGTGTTGTCTCCTTCTCCTGCTGCTACCACTTCCTGCTGTCTCTGCCATGTTCTTCTACCGCCAAGTGCTTCCACCACCATCGTTGGTGGTGGAATGATGGTCGAGGCTTCAACGGACCAACGAATGTGCTTTGGTGGTCCGTTCTTCATGCCGCCTATGTCTGTGGCCCTCAGAGGTCGCCCTCTTCACCGCAAAGTCCTTGATTCTATCTTGTCATCACTTGGAGAGTATGGATTCCAAGAACTCACAAGCGAAGGTGATCGGGCCTTGTTTGTGTCGGCACGGGCCCTCTATGTTAGAGGTTTAAAACAAGCGGGGGTTCGGGGATTGTGTTCAATTGTTACATGCCATTTTTTGAATCTTGAATAAATAAATAAAAAAAAGTCACCCTCTCACATAACACTCAAATCTGGGATCAACTTGTTCATGGGTTGATCTTTGTTTTTTGTTTTTAGAAAAGAATTGGGAAAACATCAAAATAAAGCAACCCCAACCTCATTGATGTTCAATGTCGCGTGTTCTTCCTCGAGGTTTCAAGATATCGATGTCATCACTTCCAGCTCCATTCTTCGAGGTTCATCGAAGACGATGAAGATCTGTTAGCATGCATCGTTCTTCATTAGAGAGGATATTTTTTGGAGTTTCTTCAGAGAATCCTCTATGTTTTGATTCTTCATCCACCAATGTGTTAGACAATAAAAATGAAACAAAAGAGCAGCATTGTTGCATCAATTAATGATGCTCATTAAATGGGCCACATTTAATGAGCCACATTTAATTATTCATTATAAAAACAGTGTCGTAGTTTAAAAAGATCCATTATTGGTCCTTCATTAATGCACCTCATCGTTGCCTCATTGCTGCACTACATAATTGTCATCTGCCACTTAATGGTGATATGGAAATAAAATAATTCCTTTAAATTATTTTATTATTTTTCTCAAAAAATCTGAAAAATAACTTTTCCGCTCGACCCTTTCATTCCGAAGTTAAGTAATTTCTAGTTGAATCACGGCATTCCGAGTTCAATTATGTCCTTGAATTTTTGATCCAATCACCGGTTCAAAAGGTAGAAAATCCTTCTCGCACGTTTATTTAAATTAACCTTAAAAAAAGTTCAAAAATTAACTTTCACCCACGACCCGCACCAATCGAGGCTAGGCTCATCCTAAGGGGAACATGCCCCCACTAGTTCAATGGTTCTCTCGTATTTTCAATCTGAGTTACTATTTAGAAGTTATAAGGATTTGAAAAATAAAATAATTGTTACTTAATTATTTTATTCATGGCCAAAAACTAACTTCCACTATTGTCCCAGTCCAGCTGATATTAGGGTCTGCCTAAGGAAATCATACCCTCATGAGTTCAGACGTGGTCTCATATTTTTAATCCAAGTCACCATTCATGAGTTATAAGAATTTAAAAAATAAAATAATTTTATTTAATAATTTTATTTACGGTTATGCAATTTTGGGGTTTTCCCATTGGATGCCTACACTGACTAAACTTAAGCCGTGCCTAGGGTAAAACTGACATCCAAAATGCAATGGTGCCCACATATTTCTGAACCGAGTCCCCATTTATGAGTTATTCCACTTTTCATGAAAACTGCTTATGCTTACTATTTAAAGCTTAAAATTTTTTGACGGATCATTTCAGGTACTCTAGGCCTCAGAATCACGTGTCGTCAGAGCGTGTAGTCTAAAAATAATTCCATATAATAAAAAAATTTCATGGAAGATCTGACACATTACATGTGATTTCATTATATGTTGTGTATTGACCACCATCATGGAATAGGGTTTTGTAGGGATTTAATGGTGTGTAGCTGGTGTACACACAATGTAACCCCACATGATTTTGACTATTCATAAATCATTTCATGCCATGTGGTCAACTGTACCACGCCCTTAAATATCATGTATTAACTTCCACATAATATATGCATCTAAATTTGACTTACACGACATGTAGTTGGTGGCACATGTAATTAAAAACATGGAATCCCATGAAAGATACATTTTGAGAATTTAGGTGTGCCATATGGTTGGCCAAAAGAGGAAACACATATTTTTCCTAGAGGTACATATCATGTATCACATTACAACTCATGCATGGTATACACAAAGATGGGTGCTTATGTGGGTCAACACATAGATAAATAAATTTATACATAAACTAAAAAGCATATTGTTGGTTTTACACATTGCATGAAAAGTTTCATCAAACACTAGGAAAACATCTAGTGACTTTTAGTGAGTCGTTTTTAAATAAATAGTTAATAACTACTATCCAAATAAAATTTGAAACTATATGACATGTAATTTTAGTCATATATGTTGTGTTCTCTACAAGCATTTCCATAAATACTCACCACATATATTTATTTTGTGTCATGTGGTCAAACACACATTATAAACTATGTGTTTTATCCCATGTAATTACATTTCATGTATATTGAAACACATCTCATGGGAATGCATGATATTTCAGAATACAGTATATGATAGGAAATATACATAACATGAGTCACATGACATGTCGAGTAACTATACATGTTTCCTAAGTGTTACATTCCAAAAATGGATTTAATATGACTTATAAAGTACATGTGGTATCATCTCCAGAGTACATGTCATGTATGTATGTATCTATATATATATTGAATTATAGTAATTAATTTAATCTGGTGTAGAATGATATACACCATGTGGCCTCGTCATTACACACAATGTAATTAATTAATTTTTTAAAAAATAATTTTTATTTAAAATAATAATACATAATTGGAATGAATAAATGAATGAATTGAATAATTTATTAATTTAAGTAAGTTTATCTTAATTAGAATGAATTGGAATGAATACTCATAAGTTTAAATGTATATTTGTTTCATGTTTTTATTTATCATGGGATTTTTCAGCCTATGTATCTATTAGTATTATTTAAATTATTTATTTATTTAATGAGTCTTTATATGATAAATTAATTATTAAATAAAATATGGTGATCTATGAATCATCCATTCCTTCTTTATTATATATGTCTATACATATCCAAGGTTTATTTTTTATAACCCAATACCCCCTGGTTTATCTCCAATCAATTATCCAATCATTAAATAAATTCTCATGACTATATCACATATTTATTTCATTTTTTAGTGTATTTTTATTTATTTATTTACTTAATGCATGATTTATTTTTATGATTAAATGAGGTCTCATAAAGTAAATAAATTAACCAAAACTCAATGATGGAATAAAATAAATTTATTTACTATAAGTTATTTTATCATACATATTTAATTAATTGTGTAAAAACCATATAGTATTAACAATAATGTGAAGAATAAAATCAATAATATTTATACATAATTTAAATAAAATACCTTAAAAATATTATTTATAAAAATTCATTCTATCTTTTAAGTAAATATGTAACCATAGATAAAGTGTCATTGATGTTGTAATTATGAACACTTTTCATTTATTGGGGAGTCATAACAAATATAATGGGTCAAATTAACCGAATTGGTATTAAGGGTAATGACCACAGTCTACTTGATATAGTTTGGAGGAAAGTGTTGAGGAAATATGAGTATAGGATTTATGGATTAGTGAGTCCACTCAACAGATCAAGCTACTATGTGTTAATATAGTTTTCAAGAAAATTATTCCTAAATTCATTCAATTAATTTTCATGTACTTAGTCTTGGTAATGAGAAGAACAATATGGATCATTTCCACTAGAATATCCAAGAAACATGATATTTTCAATCCAATTGTTAGGTCTTCTGAGATTTGATACAATAGTGGGAGACTAACAAAATTAATTTATAATGTCACAACCGGTAATCAAGATAAAGTGATAAAATATAATTTTATTTATAATGAAAAAAACAAAAAAAAAATACATGAGAATGCTGCAATCATTCTTGGATAAATAAAATGAACTCACCAGTAAAAATTTCTTAGAGTAGTGCAGGCTCTTTTACACTGCACTACTATTGGAAAATTAATATTATATTATATAGTCCCTTATTACAAATCATCCACCTCTAAAACAGAGTAAAGGTGAAAAAAATATTATATAATATACATATAGGATACCTAGAATGTGCATTTCATAATGTTATCAACTATATCTTGAGATATGAAGATGTAATATAAAAACATGGATGTATTCCCCCATGATAGCTTGTCTTCAAGAACTTAAAAGAGCGAAAGATAGGCTAAAGATAAAATATATTTTAACTGAATTATAAAAGTGAAAAATATATGATGGTTACCTAGTTAGTGGTCTCTAATTAAAGATATTTAAGTATATTAATCAATTATAAAAGTTGTTATTTTATAAGGATATGAATTTATCCATTAATTTCATATTATCATCCTTACCAACAATATTCTCTATATTCATTAAGAATTAAAAAAATAACATTATGGAGAAGACATAATAATTTTGATGTAAAGACCCGTAAAATTCAAGGGAAATTTTTTCTTAATTTTCTTTAGAATTTTACAAGAGCGCGGTTTCAGACGGCACCTGATTCCGAGGCCCGGAGTGCCCGGAATCATTTTCCGAAGTTTGGCTCGGGTACGTTCAGTGAACGAATGAGCGGGTTTTCCTAACTTTTGATCCGGTGCTCGGAATTGAAATCCGAGGGCACCGTTGAACTCGCAGCGCCGATATTCGCTTAAAGAGACCTTTTCGGGAGTTGCGTTTGTTGCGGGTTGAAAGTTAGTTTTGGGGATTAAAAGATAAGTAAAATAAAATTTTGTGTGTGAATTTTATTTTATTCATGGTAGTTAGACTCTCTCATGGGAAGTTGTTGGTGGGGCCCACAACCACCCAACTTCCCATGTGTGGTTATGAGAGAGGTGGGGCCCACACGAGCCCCCACCTTTTCAAATTCCCTAACCCCTCTAAACCCCCTCTTAATTATGTGACTCTCACCTACTTTAATTCTTGCCAACTTATCTCTTCTTTTAATTTTTGACAACTCTAGAATTAATTAATGTAATGAGTTAATGAGGTGAGTTGTGTGTGGTTATTGAATTTCAAACCTTTGAAATTCAAAGAGGTTGGGTTGTGTGAATAAAATAAGAAAGAGTCTTATTTTATTTTGTTAGAATTTTATCTCCTTGAGAGAGTAGGGAAGTCTTCTTCATCTTCTTCAAACTCAACGAAGAACGCAAAGAACGCCGTTCTTCAACGAAGAAATTCTCCGCCGAAGAACACGGTCCATCCGCGACGCCGTATCCGCGACGCGACGTACTTCTTCTGCGTCATCTCTTCCGCGACGGTTTTCCGCGACGAACGCCATTGACAACGACTCTTCCTCCGACGTCAAAGGAATCGACACCGATATTCCACGACTACGTCAACGTGCGACTATCAAGGTAGGGGTTCTTGAGTTCGTTGTTTTCTTTATTATTTGACTTTCCTCAAGACTTGACGAAGAACGCTCAAGTTCCGACGAAGAACGCCGCTCCGCTCTTCTTCGTCTTTCGTGTCAACGAGAGAGAACACTGCTTCTTCCTCGGACAACCTTCGTCGGCGTACGAGGTTTCGCCAACGACGTGTCTCTTCGGACGCATTCCTTCATCATCGGATTTGACGAACGACTACCGCGACGCCCGACCTCCGCGACGTCGTCTTCCACGGAACGTTGACAATCTTCGAACCTTATACCAAGGTAGGGGTTGTTGTTTTCTTTTTGGTTTCCTTATTTTATTCTTGATCGTGAATAGCAAGTCTAACGTGTGGCTTGAATTATTTAAGTTGCGTTATTATTTTAACGTGAGGGGGCCGGACCGCACGAACACGGCCGAACCCCCCTCCATCGTTCTTGTTTATTCTTGCAAGTGGAAGCAAGTGGCGTGGTGCCGTCGCACCACACGGATAATCGTGCTTTTATTTTACGCGGCGCCGTCGCGCTACGCCGAGGTAGAATCTTCAAGAACGCGACGCCGTCACGCCGCGTTGAAAGGAATCAAGGCACAGCGAAAGGGGCGCGGTGCCGTCGCACCGCGCCGGACGACGAACACCGCGGCCGGTTCCGGGCCGCGGCGGGACGAGGAGACCGCGGACGGTTCCGGGCCGCGGCGGGATATGAAGACCGGCGGCCGGGCCGCCGGCGTCGGAAGCCGAAGGCGGGACCGGAATTTCCGGTCCCGTTGGTGAAAACCGGCCGGCCAGCTGGCCGGCCGGATGGCAGAAAACTGGGGGAATAAATCCCCCGGCCGGTTCATCAAAACCCCCCCTCTTAATGAGGGGGCGGTTTCCTTGTGGGGGGCAAAGCCCCCCGTGTCGTCCAGCAGGCCCCCTCATGTGAGGGGGCGGTTTTGTTTTAAAACCGGCGCGGCACGTGCCGCGCCGCCAGGGGGAAAAACGGGGGAGGGCGGGGGTCTCACCCGCGCGCCGCCTGCGCGCCCAGCGCGCCGCCGCGCCTCCCCAGCGCGCCGCCGCGCCTCCCCAGCGCGCCGCCGCGCCTCCCCAGCGCGCCGCCGCGCCGCCTCAGCGCACCGCCGCGCGCCGCCGCGCCGCCTCCGCGCGCCGCCGCGCCGCCTCCGCGCGCCGCCGCGCGCCGCTGCGCGCCCCGCGCCCCGCCGGCCGAACCGGCCGGGCCGGTTCGGGCCGGGTCGGCCCGGACCCTTCCTTCTCGAACCAGAATCGGTTTTTGGGCCATAACTTGAGCCTCGAACCTCCGAATGACGAACCGTCTGCGGAAACGCGATCCTTGGATCGAGACGGTCGTTTCGGTATATCGCACTCAAGGTTACGATTCACTTTGAGTTCGTCCAGGTTGGTTCGTTCACGAAACCAACCAGGCCTTCAGAGCGGAAACGCCCATATCTTGAGCTACGGACGTCCGAACGGCGTGCCGTCAATTCTGATAAGTTCCTCTTAGTGAGACGGATCTTTTGGTATACTCCGCCCGAGGTTTGGACGCAGGTGGAGTACAGCCGGGTTGGTTCGTTCACGAAACCAACCGGGCCCTCGGAGCGGAAACGCTCATATCTTGAGTTCCGGACGTCCGATTGACGTGCCGTCGACTTTGATGGAATCCTCTAAGTGGGACGGAACTTTTGACATACTCCGCCCGAGTTTTGGATACAGTTGAGATATGGCCGGGTTTGGTTCGCTCACGAAACCAACCGGGCCCTCGGGACGAAAAGGCTAATAACTCACAGACCGGGCGTCCGATTGACGCGCCGTCTGTTGCGTTGAGACTCCTTTGACGAAGCGGACGTATGTGGCACTTCTTCGTTGGACTTTGAGATACTTGGAGTATCGACCAGTAGCTCGTGGAGTGGACCCTCCCGGAGATGAGCGGGCGGGGGAGCGCTTGGGTGTAGCGGCGGACCCGTGGTACTTGACAGTGGTGGTGCGCTTGGATGCAGCAGCAGACCCTTGGCGGTGGAGCGCTTGGTTGTAGCGGCGGACCTGCGATAATCTACGGAGTGTGTGTGCTTGGTTATAGCGACAGACCCGCGACGGTGGAGACGTGCGTGCGGAGTTCGGAGACCGTGTAGCCGACTGAGACCTGACGACTGCTTGACCGACTCGACTTGGAGTGAGTCGACTAGCCCAGTGGACGGAGCGCCCAGTAGTTGGCAGCAGACCCACGGCGGACGGAGCGCCTGGTAGTTGGCAGCAAACCTGCGGTACTCGACAGGAGGAGTACCTCAGTAGGCTATTTGGGTGAGCGCCCGGTATTTGGCGACAGACCCTCAGCGGACGGAGCGCCCGGTAGTTGGCCGCAAACCCGCAGTACTCGACAGGAGGAGTACCTCAGCAGTCTTAGGTTAGTGAGCAGTACCTCGGAGTCGTGACAAGACCACTGTACACTCTAGAGACGGAGCTCTTCAGTAGTTACGGTTTCGATAATAAAAATCCTGGTTTGAGCTGAGTCAATGATCTTTGTGTTTCCTCATGATTGAGATGAGTCGCTTGATAACTTAGGTATATGTATGGGCATATACCTGGGTAATAGTTATCCGTTGATTTCATAAACATGTTATAATCTGTGTGAACTTGTACTGTTATCCTGTGTGGATTTACTGTTTACTCTTCTTGTGGTTTGGGTTGTTCTTGGGCTCGGTGTTGGAGCCGAACGGAAATTGGTGACATAGGTATATGTATGGGCATATACCTAATCAATACTGGATGTTACTTTGTGATTGTATCTTCTTGTGGTTTATCCTTTGTGGATTTCAGGAGACCTTCGGGGGGTCTCGGGGTCCCTACTGAGTATCTTATACTCACCCCTGCACGGGCTATGCCCGCACATCGTTGTGTTGGTTGCAGACGACGGACAGCGCTGACTGCGGTTGAGGCTTACGGAGTAGGTCGGTACCCGGAGGAGGACCACTGGGCGGGACGTGCTCGGAGCGGACAGTTGGACCCGAGGAGTTGTGGAGCTATCTGTACCTACCCTTCAGGTAGGATCCGTGGTGGACGATCCAGAAGCTGAGCCATCTGTACCTACCCTTCAGGTAGGAATCGAGGAGGACGTCCCAGGAGCCGCTTGTACTTCAGTTGCTGTTTTCCATTTCGAGTTGTACTTTACTTTACAGTTGGGCTTGTATTTCCGGCCCCTTTACTTCAGCACAGTTGTTCTAGTTTTGTGTACTGCTTTACTTCCGCTTGTTACTCTGAGGTGCTTGTTTACTTTATTAAGGCAATGACTTCCCTTTTTACAGGATTTTACGCCTTGGTGCTAGTCGCCAGCCCCTGGCCTATGGAAGGCGGGCTTGGGGTAGTCACGGCACGGGCCCCGAGGGCGGGTCGTGACAAATTGGTATCATAGGGGTCGGTTCTACCGCAGACTCTGATCTTTTTTCTATGTGAAGCAATAGTGTTTAGTGTATTGAGTGTGGTTATCAGTCCAGGGAGTCCAGTGTAGGTGCGGCGGCCGACGTATCCGTACACCAGGACCCTGACTTCTGATTTCCGACTTAATGCATGAAAACACTGATTGCGTGTGTGTTTCCCAAAAGGTTTAAAGTCAGCTCAAACCAGGTCAGCTCACCAGGTATAAATCGTTGACCATGACACAACTGTTCAGGATGTCACCATGCAGATAGTTAGCTGGAGTTCCGAGAGAGTTCTCGATGATGGCCCACCGAGCAGCGAGACTCCAGTGCAGGGCCCTTTTTCAGTGTTGGCACCTTCGGGTGGTGTACCAGCAGCACCACCACCCGTTAGGCAGCAGATGCCACTAGCTGACGGTGCACGCTAGCAGAGCACGATGCATGAGTTCCAGCAGTAGAGGCCTCTGAGGATACGAGGCGAGACAGATTTCCCAGGCAGCAGTGGACTGGATGGAGGCGATTGCTAGAGTTCTACGCCTAGCTTTGATACTAGTAGAGCGGATGATGATCTTAGCTCCTGGTGTTTCCAGTGAGTGACCATGAGGTTGGTCCTTATAGTAACGAGGCTTCGGTACGCGAACCGATACCTGGGATAGTACCTACGGGTAGAGCGCCAGCTATGTCACTACCTGTTGGTCAGCAGACACTACCGGTGATACCGGTAGCAGAGACTCACAGGCTTAGTGCCTTTCATATGTTTTAGCATCAGATATCCCTCAAGTTTCGAGGTGATCCTAATTCGTAGGTGGCTGAGGACTGGCTTGAGGAGGTGGTTGTGAGTTTTCTGGAGCTAATACAGCTTCGACAGTACGACATGTCGGAAGCAGAGCACTCAACGTGGCTTACCAATCAATCTTGGTACTCGTTGCTTACGTTGTGATCAGTTCGTTAGACTCGAACTTCTGAGCGAAGTGTGTCTAAGGGACATCCGAACCATTACTTTTCCTCTATGCATTTCTACCTATGCTAGGATGCTAGAGAGAACCTTTGTGGTTGTGAACGTTAGCAGTGAAAGGCAGGAAACTAGCGCCAGTCTCAGAGACTCGGGCGTGTAAAATGTTTTAGGAGGAGGAAGTGCTAAGGACATATGAATCTGCAGGGTAGCAGACGTGGAAGCGGAGCTTGGAGAGCAGCATGTGGTGGTGTACATTTCGACATGTTACGACCACCCGACTTAGTAGTCCCCGCAAGGCTCAGGGAGCAGGAGGGCTGGGGAGGAGAATAGCTGCATTGCGGTCAAGGAGTGTGACCCAGGAGCTCTAAGAATGATTCGGGGTACGAATTATGTCTACTACGAGCTGCCATATCTATAGACATAGGAACCAATCATTCTACCCTTCCACGAATCATGTCCCAGACCTAGAGGTTCCGGGTAAGCCGTAGACTTGACCCTCACGTCTGGAGATACCTTTGGGAGGAGACTCGATAATCACGCTTACGCCGACGGTGTGATTTGACCTCGAGGCGAGAGTTTCGGTTGGAATCTCTTGGTGGCAGCGTAGAGGCCTTACGACGTTGATCTGGGTATGGTTTTGATTCACAAATCATACCCCGGTTGACTGTTTTAGGCAAACGTCGGAATGGGTTTTCCTTAGTCGGCGAAAAGGAAACCCTGGGCAGCACATGTTAAACTCAGGCATAAGAGGGTGTGACCGATCACTCTTGAGTTGGTCAACCCTACCCTTGTGGCAGCAGGAGTTTTTAGTTTCAGTTCTAACCTAAAAAGGGAAACCTCTTGAATTCGAGGGTGACGAACACGTTCTTATACGGTCTCAACCCGATGAGGTTTCGGAGATGTGGCCGAGGCGGCATGTTATCTCCGAAGTTCGATGGACCCTTTTGATCTTCAGTAGGGTAGGCGAGGAGGTTTACCGCTTGACCCTACCACCTCAGTCGCACCGGGTGCATAATGTCCACCACGTGTCTCAGCTGTGGAGATACGTGTATGTTTCTTCACACGTCATCGACCCCGGGGAGTTGGACGTCGATGACAGGGCGACAAGCACAGAGGTTCTAGTAGAGATCGAGGATCGACAGGAGCAGGTTCTACGTGAACGGTTGCTTCCTCTGGGGTGCTTCTCGGGTAGCACGAGATCTTCAGGTGAGCATATGGGAGCGTAAAGCTCAGTTGCGTGCTCAGTACTACCTTGTTTCCCTTAAGTGTGAGTTGAAGCTTTACGGGGACGTAAAGCCCTGAGGTGGGAGTAATGTAAAGACCCGTAAAATTCAAGGGAAATTTTTTCTTAATTTTCTTTAGAATTTTACAAGAGCGCGGTTTCAGACGACACCTGATTCCGAGGCCCGGAGTGCCCGGAATCATTTTCCGAAGTTTGGCTCGGGTACGTTCAGTGAACGAACGAGCGGGTTTTCCTAACTTTTGATCCGGTGATCGGAATTGAAATCCGAGGGCACCGTTGAACTCGCAGCGCCGATATTCGCTTAAAGAGACCTTTTCGGGAGTTGCGTTTGTTGCGGGTTGAAAGTTAGTTTTGGGGATTAAAAGATAAGTAAAATAAAATTTTGTGTGTGAATTTTATTTTATTCATGGTAGTTAGACTCTCTCATGGGAAGTTGTTGGTGGGGCCCACAACCACCCAACTTCCCATGTGTGGTTATGAGGGATGTGGGGCCCACACGAGCCCCCACCTTTTCAAATTCCCTAACCCCTCTAAACCCCCTCTTAATTATGTGACTCTCCCCTACTTTAATTCTTGCCAACTTATCTCTTCTTTTAATTTTTGACAACTCTAGAATTAATTAATGTAATGAGTTAATGAGGTGAGTTGTGTGTGGTTATTGAATTTCAAACCTTTGAAATTCAAATAGGTTGGGTTGTGTGAATAAAATAAGAAAGAGTCTTATTTTATTTTGTTAGAATTTTATCTCCTTGAGAGAGTAGGGAAGTCTTCTTCATCTTCTTCAAACTCAACGAAGAACGCAAAGAACGCCGTTCTTCAACGAAGAACTTCTCCGCCGAAGAACACGGTCCATCCGCGACGCCGTATCCGCGACGCGACGTACTTCTTCTGCGTCATCTCTTCCGCGACGGTTTTCCGCGACGAACGCCATTGACAACGACTCTTCCTCCGACGTCAAAGGAATCGACACCGATATTCCACGACTACGTCAACGTGCGACTATCAAGGTAGGGGTTCTTGAGTTCGTTGTTTTCTTTATTATTTGACTTTCCTCAAGACTTGACGAAGAACGCTCAAGTTCCGACGAAGAACGCCGCTCCGCTCTTCTTCGTCTTCCGTGTCAACGAGAGAGAACACCGCTTCTTCCTCGGACAACCTTCGTCGGCGTACGAGGTTTCGCCAACGACGTGTCTCTTCGGACGCATTCCTTCGTCATCGGATTTGACGAACGGCTACCGCGACGCCCGACCTCCGCGACGTCGTCTTCCGCGGAACGTTGACAATCTTCGAACCTTATACCAAGGTAGGGGTTGTTGTTTTCTTTTTGGTTTCCTTATTTTATTCTTGATCGTGAATAGCAAGTCTAACGTGTGGCTTGAATTATTTAAGTTGCGTTATTATTTTAACGTGAGGGGGCCGGACCGCACGAACACGGCCGAACCCCCCTCCATCGTTCTTGTTTATTCTTGCGAGTGGAAGCAAGTGGCGTGGTGCCGTCGCACCACGCGGATAATCGTGCTTTTATTTTACGCGGCGCCGTCGCGCTACGCCGAGGTAGAATCTTCAAGAACGCGACGCCGTCGCGCCGCGTTGAAAGGAATCAAGGCACGGCGAAAGGGGCGCGGTGCCGTCGCACCGCGCCGGACGACGAACACCGCGGCCGGTTCCGGGCCGCGGCGGGACGAGGAGACCGCGGCCGGTTCCGGGCCGCGGCGGGATATGAAGACCGGCGGCCGGGCCGCCGGCGTCGGAAGCCGAAGGCGGGACCGGAATTTCTGGTCCCGTTGGTGAAAACCGGCCGGCCAGCTGGCCGGCCGGATGGCAGAAAATCGGGGGAATAAATCCCCCGGCCGGTTCATCAAAACCCCCCCTCTTAATGAGGGGGCAGTTTCCTTGTGGGGGGCAAAGCCCCCCGTGTCGTCCAGCAGGCCCCCTCATGTGAGGGGGCGGTTTTGTTTTAAAACCGGCGCGGCACGTGCCGCGCCGCCAGGGGGAAAAACGGGGGAGGGCGGGGGTCTCACCCGCGCGCCGCCTGCGCGCCCAGCGCGCCGCCGCGCCGCCCCAGCGCGCCGCCGCGCCGCCCCAGCGCGCCGCCGCGCCGCCTCAGCGCACCGCCGCGCGCCGCCGCGCCGCCTCAGCGCACCGCCGCGCCGCCTCCGCGCGCCGCCGCGCCGCCTCAACGCACCGCCGCGCGCCGCCGTGCCGCCTCCGCGCGCCGCCGCGCGCCGCGCGCCCCGCCGGCCGAACCGGCCGGGCCGGTTCGGGCCGGGTCGGCCCGGACCCTTCCTTCTCGAACCAGAATCGGTTTTTGGGCCATAACTTGAGCCTCGGACCTCCGAATGACGAACCGTCTGTGGAAACGCGATCCTTGGATCGAGACGGTCGTTTCGGTATATCGCACTCAAGGTTACAATTCACTTTGAGTTCGGCCGGGTTGGTTCGTTCACGAAACCAACCGGGCCTTCGGAGCGGAAATGCCCATATCTTGAGCTACGGACGTCCGAACGGCGTGCCGTCAATTCTGATAAGTTCCTCTTAGTGAGACGGATATTTTGGTATACTCTGCCCGAGGGTTGGACGCAGGTGGAGTACGGCCGGGTTGGTTCGTTCACGAAACCAACCGGGCCCTCGGAGCGGAAACGCTCATATCTTGAGTTCCGGACGTCCGATTGACGTGCCGTCGACTTTGATGGAATCCTCTAAGTGGGACGGAACTTTTGACATACTCCGCCCGAGTTTTGGATATAGTTGAGATATGGCCGGGTTTGGTTCGCTCACGAAACCAACCGGGCCCTCGGGACGAAAAGGCTAATAACTCACAGACCGGGCGTCCGATTGACGCGCCGTCTGTTGCGTTGAGACTCCTTTGACGAAGCGGACGTATGTGGCACTTCTTCGTTGGACTTTGAGATACTTGGAGTATCGACCAGTAGCTCGTGGAGTGGACCCTCCCGGAGACGAGTGGGCGGGGGAGCGCTTGGGTGTAGCGGCGGACCCGTGGTACTTGACAGTGGTGGTGCGCTTGGATGCAGCAGCAGACCCTTGGCGGTGGAGCGCTTGGTTGTAGCGGCGGACCTGCGATACTCTACGGAGTGTGTGTGCTTGGTTATAGCGACAGACCCGCGACGGTGGAGACGTGCGTGCGGAGTTCGTAGACCATGTAGCCGACTGAGACCTGACGACTGCTTGACCGACTCGACTTGGAGTGAGTCGACTAGCCCAGTGGACGGAGCGCCCAGTAGTTGGCAGCAGACCCACGGCGGACGGAGCGCCTGGTAGTTGGCAGAAAACCCGCGGTACTCGACAGGAGGAGTACCTCAGTAGGCTATTTGGGTGAGCGCCCGTTATTTGGCGACAGACCCTCAGCGGACGGAGCGCCCGGTAGTTGGCCGCAAACCCGCAGTACTCGACAGGAGGAGTACCTCAGCAGTCTTAGGTTAGTGAGCAGTACCTCGGAGTCGTGACAGGACCACTGTACACTCTAGAGACGGAGCTCTTCAGTAGTTACGGTTTCGATAATAAAAATCCTGGTTTGAGCTGAGTCAATGATCTTTGTGTTTCCTCATGATTGAGATGGGTCGCTTGATAACTTAGGTATATGTATGGGCATATACCTGGGTAATAGTTATCCGTTGATTTCATAAACATGTTATAATCTGTGTGAACTTGTACTGTTATCCTGTGTGGATTTACTGTTTACTCTTCTTGTGGTTTGGGTTGTTCTTGGGCTCGGTGTTGGAGCCGAACGGAAATTGGTGACATAGGTATATGTATGGGCATATACCTAATCAATACTGGACGTTACTTTGTGATTGTATCTTCTTGTGGTTTATCCTTTGTGGATTTCAGGAGACCTTCGGGGGGTCTCGGGGTCCCTACTGAGTATCTTATACTCACCCCTACACGCGCTATGCCCGCACTTCGTTGTTTTGGTTTCAGACGACGGACAGCGCTGACTGCGGTTGAGGCTTACGGAGTAGGTCGGTACCCGGAGGAGGACCACTGGGCGGGACGTGCTCGGAGCGGACAGTTGGACCCGAGGAGTTGTGGAGCTATCTGTACCTACCCTTCAGGTAGGATCCGTGGTGGACGATCCAGAAGCTGAGCCATCTGTACCTACCCTTCAGGTAGGAATCGAGGAGGACGTCCCAGGAGCCGCTTGTACTTCATTTGCTGTTTTCCCTTTCGAGTTGTACTTTACTTTACAGTTGGGCTTGTATTTCCGGCCCCTTTACTTCAGCACAGTTGTTCTAGTTTTGTGTACTGCTTTACTTCCGCTTGTTACTCTGAGGTGCTTGTTTACTTTATTAAGGCAATGCCTTCCCTTTTTACTGGGATTTTACGCCTTGGTGCTAGTCGCCAGCCCCTGGCCTATGGAAGGCGGGCTTGGGGTAGTCACGACACGGGCCCCGAGGGCGGGTCGTGACATTTGATTACTCTTAAAAAATTGGATAAGTATTGGTTGGAACATGGTTTCTTAGACCTTATACTGAACAAAGTGAGGTAAAACAAAGAAACTCATATCACATGTTTAGAGTTAATAGTTTTTTCATAATTCCTATAAAAGTGATTAAAGATTAGAGTGAGGGAAACGAATATAAGGATGTCTAATTCACATGTAAAAAAAAAGAAAACTAAAATATGACCTATAATTAATCATAGAATCTGCAAGAAGAATATTTTAATTCATATATAATCATCATTTCAAGTAGTATTTATTTTTTATCTACTTTGGTATTAAACAAAATATATAACTTATATAATTATACCTAAAAATGAATAATTTATGTTTAGAAATATTTTAATAAGAAAAAATTTCCAAGTAGTTGAAGGAGGTTTAATCATAATTCATCTTAGATAATATTTCAACATCAAGATTAATAAGAGTATTAATTCTCATAATATTTTTGTTTTGTATTGAGTGTTACCAAAACATTTAACTCAATATACAGTCCTTGATACAATGAGACAATATTTTATATTTGAAATAATTTTTTTTATAATATATCATAATCTTTAATTGTTTAATAATAGTTTAATCATATATATCCAATATCATTAATTAATAATGAATTTAAATTATAAGACTTTAATGATAACACGTTCTGTAAAAATAATTCTTGACAAGTAAAAACTAAAAGTGATCATCAAGGATATACCTATAATGGTGTTTAGACAGTTTGGATAAATTCTCTTAGTTACTTGATGTACTTATTAAGTTTTATGATAAATAAACTATTAAATATTCGAGGTCAAAATGCCAAAAATATTCAAGATTTCTTTTAGAAGGTTGCATCAAAACTATTTTAATGATAAGATAAAGATAAATTCATATAATTCATGATATTCCTTTAATATATTTTTAAAATGAAAATTAAAATAAATAATATACTTGGTGAAAGATATAAAATACTTTAGAATATATAGTAAAAGAATATATTAACCAAGAATTCATTGATCATTTAAATACAGACTGAAACTATTACTAAAATCACATTACCTTATACACATCAGAGCAATGATAGTAGTAAAAGGTGGATCAATGATTAGTCTAAGTATTATAGGTATTCTATAATTTAATTTAAGACAATTTTTATAATTATTAGTGTTAAGAGTTAAAAATATAGAAACTAAGTTGACTAATGGATATCATATAAGATAAAATTTGAAATAAATCCAGTATTTCATGGCTTCATGTGTTTGGATGAGAACTGTTTTCTAAAACTAATCTTGGAAATATATATACATCAAGAAAGTATATATTTCATCAAATTTAAGTATCCTAATCTACTTAGGATATTACTATTTTTATTATAGATTGGTGTTATTTAGGTTATTGAACATATTTCTATATGGGGGGAGAACTTATATTTACAGATAGTTAGAGAAAGCTAGACTTAAATGAATTCAAGGATCTATATGCATATGAATTTCCAAAGGAACACTAACTCTATATGACCTAGTGTAAGGAATTATTCCATATATAAATAATGTGTAATAATTTAAAAAAAATAGGTGGTTTTATACTCACCAAGTTATGTGATATATTATTTAATTAGAATAATGATTCCTATAATGAAGTAGTAAATGGAAATAAGATTATATTAGCGAGTTCATAATAATTTGGAAATGGGTTCCATGGACAAAAATCTATTTATGTATTTTGGTATTTTCTATAGTTTACATACATTCATTGATTATCATTCAATAAGAAAAAATATATGTATAGTATAAGTCAGTACCTATAACTCTTTATTTGTTACTGAATATTTCAAACAACATCAATTAATAGTATATGATGAAACATTTTCATCAATTATTATGCTAAAATCCATTTGAATTTTACTTCTCATAACTACCTTCTATGATAATTTAATTTAGTAATCGTATTTCAATAACACATTCATTAATAGAAGCATTTTGAGGTTATCTAATGACATAACCACAAGGGTTCTTAATGTCGATGAATTCTAATAAGGTATAAAAGTTGGTGAAATCCATTTATGTATTAAATAAATCATCATGATCATTAAATGATTTTATTGATAATTTCATAAGAGAGTATAGTTTTATTAAGAATGAATGTGATCCATGATTCTACAATAGTTTTATTGGATCTCCATAGTTTTATAATATGTTCACAACATTAGGGAAATAGATGATTAGTCTTATAATTAATCAAGAATAAGATAAAATTATTTCTCCAAAAATGAATTAAAATATAAAACCAAGATATAGGGAATAATATATTATAAGATAGATATATGGGATTTCTTATATCAAGTCATCATAAAACATTGAAATGGTATTGAAAAATAAAAGTTGAAACAATTCAATCAAAAATTGTTACTTATGTTAAATGGAGTAAAATCTATACAAAATTATGTGTTATAGAATATGTGGAGATTATTACGATTAATAATATTTCATAAAATTATATATTTGAATCTAGAATATATGTTATGATATGATTATAATTTCATATGATAAACTATTTTCAATCATTCAATTATTCCATGATATGTATAGATATTTGAAATTTTTTATGAATAAATCATGGCGGGAAAATATCAAATAGAACTAGGAGAACAATATTAGGAGGAAGTTAGAACTATACAGTGGTGTATGAAAAAGTGATAAGGATAAGTTCCTCATACATGGAAAGTTCGGAATACTAGTTATAAATGGGATGAAAAACTAGTTTTTGAAAGAATTATTTTGATCTTATATATCTCAAGTAATTATTAGGAAATATGAAATAAAATATTATTAAATTTACTGGTATCCATATTGTATAAAATGAATACATTATAGTCTCTTTTACATATTAAGAAGCATTTTAAGAAATGATATGTTCATGATTTCAGTGTTTTATAGAGATAGTGAAGTATTATAATATATATATATACATTGATAATATTATGGATATGTTATTATCCAATATGTAAAGTTTGTTACATAAGAAAAAAAGATAAATACCTGGTGATGTCAATTCTTGATGGATTTTCTCAGATGAGTGAATTAAAAAGAACTTAGTATAACATGATGGGACTAGTAGCTACAACCATTGTTACAATGTGGAAAAAGATGAACATGATGTATCATATGTTCTAGCCCGATGGATGATTTGGGGCGTTCATTTGTTTCATAATAATTAACATCAGGTTACCATTTTCATTTTTAACAGAAACTCCCAACAGTTCCCTCATCCATAACTAGGTACAAACCTGCTTTCCAATGGTAGGTGGTCAATTGAGGTTTCAGTCCCAGTGACACTTAGGGACTCACAGTGTTTGATAGGATGGTACTTCAAGATCATTTAAACCTTTTTAGGAGGATTTTTTTTCTATTCTGGGACACTCTTATAGATTTAATATGAGTTTGATAATATCTTCCTAATACTAATACATGTCTGGTTACCCTAACAAAATAATTATGGGGTGAGTCTCTTTTTCTGCAAAAGAAAGGGGTTACTTTATCAGTGTATCTATCTATATGTATTCTCGGTTCTTCATCCATTTCTCAATAATGAATAGATATTTATATAATAAATCTATATAACTAGACACTTTGGAATTTTTTCCCATGCACGGAGGCGGTAAATGTTCTGAGGGGGGGATTAAGCCATTATTAGGCATCCTATATATCCTGGTTATTATAGATTTGAAAACCCACATAGTTCACTAAACCCATAAAGTTTAATGCCATGTGTATAGGATATATGCATGGGCACTTGGGCACTAGATGTTTGATATTGAGTCTCAAGGAGATGTCCTACATATCCTAGTTAAAGTAAGAATCAATGTTTTTATTGTTCAGTCATTCCCTTGGGACTAAGTCTGAATTGGATGTCCTCATATAGGGGGGTTTTATTTTATTACACTCTTTGGTACCTAAATGTTGTGATTGAATAGGATGGTGGAGATTCATGACAACAATGAGATGACCACCATAATTCCCTAAGCTCGCGTGAGCTTTTCTCAATGAGAGAAACGAGGGATATCGAGTAGTTAACCTCACTATATATGAATGTAGGATTCATATACTAAGATATTGCTTGGGATGTTTAATATGGAGATTTGACCTTAGAAAATCATCTTATGTATCCTGGTTTTGGAAATAATGAGAGTCACCATAGTTCAGTAGTGATTTTATCAGTCCGCTGAGGGATGAGGTAAGATGATCAGTCCATAGGAATGATTTGGTCCTAATGGTTAAAATTTCAGAGATATGATGAGGATTATACTTATGTGTATTCCCATTTGAGTGTGGTCTTGGACTTTAGAAAGGCATCTTATATATCCTAGTTATGAAAGGAATTAGAGTCCTTATAGTTCAGTTTTTTGAGGCTTACACAATAAGGTTCCCCTTGTCCTTATAGAGGCTTATGATTCAAATGATATGATCATTTCTATTTCCTAAGCCCATGTGGTATATTCTCATTGTGGGAAACAAGGGATGGAATGTAATCAGTATCATTTCTTATAGGTGTGGGACTTATATATTGAGACAACCCTTTGGAGATATGGAATGGAGCCTAGGCCTCAGGAAGGAATCCTATGTATCCTAGTTATTGAAGGAATCAGAGTCATCATTGTTCCGTTTTTTAGGTCTTACACACTAAATCTTCCCATATAATCTGGGAATACATGCTGAGGATGAATAAGGTGATCACATCCTAGGATTCCCTTGAAACCTAACCTACTTTGTTTCCGTGGCATGCATTAATTTTCTACTCTACATGCCTTGATTGCCTACTGGACATGTTAGATAATGTTTGTCTGACATATCCTAGGACAATCACATGATCTAATTGGCTTGTATAAGGGATATCATGTATCATGGATGTCATGTAATAGGATTTCACTTGACCTAGGCTGACATGTCTAGAGACAATTGCAAGACCCATAGTGTTCTCTAGAATCCATCATGTTACCCTAGCTAACATGTATAGAGGGTGTCGTATGATCCACATGACTTTTCCTGGTGTCATCATTTAATATGGATGAAACACTTGGAGGTTTTTGTGGGAGTTAGAGTGAATTTTCTCATTGCGTGCCTCATGTTCTGGCTCAAAATTCTGGAGTACATCACGAGACCTGTCTAGTTTTCCTGGAGGGTGTCGCAAGATCCATTTGATAGGCCTAGGTTCTACCGCAAAACTTAGCTACCATAAACTGGTGTTTCTCTATAGGTTAGGTAACATGTCTTAAGATCATCACAAGGATATGATGGTGTTCTCATATGGTTTCTAAAGACTAGGGTGGCATGCACAGGGGGTACCATGTAACTTTCTCTAACATGTCTGAAGGACTTTGTGTGATCCAAATAGTATTCCAAAGAAGTATTGCATGATCTGAGTGACATGTATTGGTATTATCGCATGACCAGAATGGTTCACATGAAGTTAATGAGTAAAAATGCATGTGTGTTTATGAATACTACATAACTTCTCTAGTTTTTTCTTCAATCTTACCTGACATGATGCTTTACCATTTTCAAGATCATTTACTCCAGGAAATCTACTCTAGAACTGATATGAAGTTTTGGGAGATCATTTTTCTGCCAAGAATAGTGGTCTCGTGGTGTAGAGTTTGTCATTTTTTTCTTTTTGGGGTCATGGATTCATAGGCCTCATCACCATGATTTTTCACATCTTTGTATGTTGTATCTTGCATGGATCCAGGATAGAGATGACAAAGGGATTTGGCATCACGCGTCTTTATGAGTCTCTATGGTAGATCACTCTGAGGGTTTTGCCTAATTTTTAGTGACATTGAGTCCCTCCTACCAATGCATTTTTTATTGGATTTTTATGATTAATGGGGAATTGTTGAATCAGGTAGATATTCCAAGGGAATTTTAAATTTTCATATTTACATGCCCATGGGCCTTCTCGAGATCAAGGTTCATGTTTAGGACTTTATGTGAGATGATGATATAATTTTCATGGGGAATTCATGGGATCAATCCATCTTTTCAAGGGTCCTTGTAAGACCATGTAATGGATAACTTGGGTGCATTACAAGGGTTTTAAGACTGTGAGAGACTCCTCCCTCTTCTCTCTTTTATTACCTTTTTTTATTTTACAAAGTTCAGTGATCATGAGAGATTTAATGATTATTGTTGAGGAAAATTACTAAATTTTTTAGTGATGCATTGGATTAACAATAAATTTTATATGCATATGTGTGATCATTTCATGGAAAATTCCATCCGTTTATACATAAGGAGCCAAAGGGGGAGTAGGAGGTTTCCTATAAATACCCAATGTCCATCATGTGATCAAGATGAAAATCCAAAGGGCTTTCTCAAGGTGAGGTGTACATGTCACTGGAGTCTTGTGGCATCAGGTGGATTTCCATAGGTGCATCGTGTGTCTTTTACGACTGAAAGAGGCTCCCACATCCTTTTTATTTTCTATGTTTTATTATAAAAAAATTTAGGAATCACCAGAGTTTTCTTGGATTTTTTCAAAGAAAATTATCATCCCCATCATTGATTCATTGCATGATCTTTACAACAACAATAGGCCTCCACCCTTTAGATAGTTTTCCCTTTTTTTCTAAGTATTTTTAGATGGGTTGTCAGGCGCCCATCGATTGACAAAATGCATGACTGGGTGGAGTCTATTCAGCTGCCACCACATGACCACTAGTTTTTTATGGTGCCTTTGTGGGAGAAAAAGGACTTTTCAAAGAGACTTTATGGGAACTATTATAGGTTATGTTTTGTGAATTACCATACAAATGACCTTATGATGGTCATGCAATCACACATCCCTTGGTTCACATGATCTGCAAAACTCAACCATCTTCTCCTTTATTTTCTTTTTCAAGATAAATATTACCCATATATAGGTATTTCTTAGTTTTTGGATTTTACAATTCTCATTTGGTGGGTGTCAACAAATTCCCCCCTAAGGAGTGACATCTTTGGGTATAAGAGATTGGTTATAAGGAAATTAAATTCCCTCCTAGTTATTTGGTGTTTCCATGATTCAGTGTCTTGGGTGATGTTTGGTATACACGGAAACACTTGGTATTCTGAGAAATTCATTATACATAGGGAAGTGGATAGAGGCATTATTCATTGGATACTTTATCTCTAGAGTTCTCACCCTTCTTCTATCATGTGTTCTCATCATAAGAGTATTATGAAAAACTCGATAATAGGTACATGCGGTGAGAATTTTTCATGAGAACCACTCTTGAAAACTATTTTATTCCAAGATCTCATTCAAACCAACTATGAAATTTAAAGTCATTAATTTCTTGATGTTTTTCCATGATTAATCGATTGTCTTGAGGGTTTCATAGGACCCATTGGTCTGATTGTATGATCTCCTTAGAAATCATGCAGCTCGTGAGACCATGTATAGGTCACATGATCATGAGTCTTTGAGAGGTCATGCAATTACATGATGTCCAATGGATTTTATGAAACATGTGAGAACTCTAGGGATTAGATGATTCATGATCCCCTTAGGTGATCTGTTAATGCCATTGTTGAATCTTGTGATGCGCATGATGCTGCTAGAATTTTTTATTTCTTTCTTTTGACAAGATTTTATTCTATCTATCTAACATATTCCACTTTTTTATTTTCAAATATATTCTATCTCAAATCACACTCTTTCTATTGTGGCCAGTCAAAGGTAAATGATCTCTAGAAACTGTAATGCAAATCCGAGATATCATGTGTATTCTGATAAAGATTATTTGAAAAGGTTCATATTATATGAGCTTTAGTATTATCCTTTATTTCACCAAAATCCTCTATAAAGTTTTTTAGTTTTGTAATATGTTACCATTCCCCCTTTAGAATTCAATATGTCATCTCAATGGGTGTTAGCTTCTCTCAACTACATTTAGGAAAAAAATGGCGAGGAAGGTCGGTTGGTTGTAGCTTGATCCCTGGGTTTGTCTTATATACTATCAAACTCCCCATTAGTAATGGATGGTGGTGATTTCACTCATAATACTATTTCTCAGAGATACTAAAGTATATTTTCATTCTATCTGAATAATATTGGCAGTAAATGGGGCTCAAAATGGCATCTCCATCCTGGGGTAAATTTTTCTGATGAAGGGGCGTGGCCATTCTGGGACAGGAAAAATTGTTTTAAATTTAATTATGATTTATAAAGCATTATTCTTTATGAATCCATATGGATCTCTCAATTTATCATCTATCTCCATCTTGATCTCCTCTAAGAACTAATCAGTAGTTGTTATCCTATCACTAACACATTACATCTATCCCATAGTGATGTGGGCATCAGCCTATGGGACATCTATCAACTGGGAAGGATTCCCCCTCTTGGAGAGATATACGATGAGTTCCTCCGAGAAATTGATGTCTGGGATGATCTCTTACAGAGTTCAATATTAGAAATGGATATTCTAGTCATTATAAAGGAGAAGTTAAGAAAAAGAGCTGAATATTTCCTTGTTTATCTTTTTCAAGGACTAGATTGAAATTTTTCATGTGTTGTAGCAGATATATACTAACTTCCATACACCCCAATCATTTCCTTTCCTAGAATGTTCTTGATAGTTATAGCTCATATTGGGCCATATTATAAGTTGTTGATTATACCTCAGGGGGATATCAATTTAACTTGGAGATATCTATGAGTCTCAGGATGGTGGTCTTTAGGAACATGTTCTTCAATGGATGGCCATTGTCGTTTGAGTATGTGCATTCCAAAATCTTATTTTGTACACTTGTTATGGAAGCATGATTGGAAGAGGGACAATATATTAATCTATATAAAGACCCATAATTTACATACATTGTTATTAATTTAGAATTGAAGCATACTTATTACAACATATAACAAAACCATGAAAGGACCGTATAGGTATAGTGTCTTTGGAAACTGGGAAACATAAATAACTAGTTCATAAATCATCTACGTTGTCTCCCATTTATTTCATCATATCTAGAGTCCCTTTTGGAATATTCTACTTAATACCATTCTTCCAGACCTGGGGAAAAGAAAACATACAAAAGGGTGAGCTCAAATTCTTAGTAAGGGTAAAAAAAATATCAATCATATCATATTCTTAAGAATATAACATTTTGAAAATCTTGTCCTGCAAAAGAGATCATAATATCATGACATGGGATCAATCATAATAGTGAAATGTAATCCAAATAATCATAAATTAAAATATGAAACTTTGTGGCATACACACATAATCATATAGAATCATTTCTTATTAGTCAATACTCATTTCCAAGACTATCTTAGCAGACAAAGTCCATTTCTGAACCGAGTTCACTCCTCGTTTCAGTCCTGTTTCACTGAACCGGATTAACTTGTTGTTCCATCCATGTCTATATCATGAGATATAAATATTTACCCAATTAATTGGAGGGAGATATAGGTCCCACCCATCTCATAATTATACCATTATTATGTGTTCCATAAAATCATAAATCATACATCATAGCATAACCCATGTAATAAAAATGGGATTCTTAAACATCATGCCTTCATAACATAATAAATATAAGATAAAAAGACATCATAAAAATAATTCCATCATAAAATAATCAAATAAATGTAAAAATAGGGATATAAATATAACCCTATATTATCTTAGATGGAAAATAATTTTGATAAAACACTTGAACTTCATTCTTGAGGAAAATATCATTTCTACTTCAAAAACATTTTTCCTTTCCCAAAATGTCATACAATTTTAAACTAAATAAAGTTGATTAAAAATAAACTTGAAAACCTCTAAAGTAAGATTCATTGAAATAATGTTCTAAGAAATCATAAGAATCCATTCATTTCGTATAAGTTAAAAAACATTCTTCTCATACTTTGGCCGGAAAAGTCAAAAAGTACCTCATACTAAAAACAAAAACAGATTCCTTTCATATCTTTTACTAAAAAACTAACCAATGGGTAAAATTTGATTTAAAATTTTTTATTATGATAGAAATAATATTACATATTGACAAAACATGTATGTGTATGATAAATATTCCCCAGTAAATTCTGAGGTATAAACAATCTTGGATAAAAAAGAGATTGTGAGATTTTCCCTTAACTTAGGTTTGATTTGCTTCATATGTGTCTGAACCTCCTGTATAATGATTTAAATAATGTTATTTAATTACTCCAGAATCTTACTCATTGTTATTATATAATATATGGTCATATTCTTAGCTTCTTATTAGTAATATTCCATTGCTACTTGTTATTCGGGTGTTTATTGCTTTTTTTGTTCTTATGCGTGTTTTGTCAAATAAATTCTTATTATTATTTTTAGGTTATAGATACCTCATTTACATAATGGTATTAGTGTAATATATATCATATTTATTCATTCAATTCATTTATATAATCATTATGCAATGAAGATCATGTAGAACGAGTTGCATCACATCGTGGAGACGGTAGGCCGTATGTACGCACGAGCGATGATATCGTTCTCATGATCGTGGAATTGTATTGAAGTGTATGTATACTATTTCAGAATCAATATAACTTTAAAATAATCATATATAGTTATTCTTTACACCATTATACCCATCCAAGTAAGGTGGTGGTGGAAAACAGATTACACCACGGCGTGGAGACGGTATTCTGTACGTACACACGCGCGGTGATTTCTTTTTCTGTAGGATGGATAGAAGGTGAAATATGGTTCTTTAATATTTATAATAACATATAAGTATATTAGTGATACTGATGTTATTACTTCATAATGAAACAACTAAATAATAAGAAGTAGAAGAATAAATAAAGTTGAAAGAATCGGTAACAGACATTACCTCTTCTTTGAAGCGCCTCTTCTTAACCTCCTCTTAGGGCACTAAAGATGGTCTTTGAAGAATACCAGGACCTCTAGGCTGTTTCTAGGGAAGTGGAGAAGAGAAATTGGTATGTTTTGGCCGATCTTCAAGGCTCGAAGTGGTGTGGGGAGGAGAGGGAGGAGAGTCCCTTTTATAAGGGAGGAGAGGGGCACCTTTGGAAAAACTAAAAATATTATTTTTTTATAAAGTCATATTCGGTTTTTAATAGCTCAAAATTGATTTATTTAGAAAATAAGGTTGGTATGGGTCGAAAACTCTCTTCCAATAGAATTTATACAAGTTTAGGTTTCTATTTTAACCTTATCATTTAGATTTAACTTTAAGTTAAATAATTTCACTTTTACCGTGTCTTCATGTTTTCTTACATTATATGGTTAATAAACTTACTATAACAAGACAAACGAACCCCAAGTTATTAATTATTTATATATATAACCTTATATAAGTCATTTTGACAAACCTTAGATTTTTAAGAATAAAATAACAATTAATAATATAATATTTGTTTTAAAAACTATTTTATGTCAATTTTGACACTATTTGGTAATTGACATTTTTGAAAATTATAACAGAATTATTAGTTCAAATAAATTTAATTAAATCAATAATTACATGTCATAGTAACCTATAAAATTAGTTTAATTCATAAAAAGTCTCAAATTACATTTATTTGGGTATTTATAACATCAATTATGTTCATATTTCATTAATAAGGTAATTATTGCATCATCATTGTGTCAAAAATAAATTAACTTATTTAATGTCTAAAAATTTCAAATAAAATACCATTATGTAGTAAATCATTTTATATTTCTAATGAATATTTATAGTCGAAATTATCTTATGTATAACTCTATATTAAAAAAATTTACTTATTAAACATTGATTTTAAATATTTTAACTCTTCCTTAAATAAAAAAATAACAAATATCCTAATCTAATCCAAGTGGAATTAAATGGTCATATTTTATTCATAAGTTTGTTTTTTGTCGAATTAAACTTATCCAATAGAATTAGGACATGTGTTAGGGTAATAATAATATCATTTTTACCCTTAATTACCCTATTTACTTTTAACTGTGGTAAATAAAAGTAAAAATTTACTATTCACCAAAAATTATTTTTATCTTATTGAACCAAATTTTACTCCTTGATATTAACATTGTCTCTCGGATTTTCGAAATTCCACTCATAGAAGCGGTAAAATTATGTTTTATGTAAATTTTCAAATTCTCATAGGATGTGGGTAAAAGATGGTGAAAAGTTCAATAAAATTTTTATATATCTAAAATTATTATAAAATGACTCCAATAAATTAAATTGAAATTATATAGGTATTATGTATCAATTTTGACCTAAAATAAATTTAAATAAAATAAATAATTATTTTAATAAAAAGTCGGTTTTTAAATAGTAACCCAGTGTTTTCACTATTCATCAAAAATTGAATGTTTTCAGAAAAATACCAAAATTTCACCCTAGGCTAATTTCGGTATTCTGAATCCAAAAATGAAGTCCATTTTGAAAGATAAAATTTATAAAATTTCTAAAAGTGGGTATTACTATTCATAACCGCTAGTTTTAATAATATTTTAATAGCATATCATTGTTTAGTAAACTCAGTATTGCGTACAACGCAATCTATTGAGGAAGGTCGCGATTGCATGTAAAGAAAGCCATGATAGTGTTGTGTATAGTGAAAGATTCATTTGATGGTGTATATAACATAAAAACAAAATATTTCTCATAAAAATCTCAGGTGTTACATTCTACCCCCCTTAAAATGAATTTCTCCCTCGAAATTCGTCACTTTGTAACAAACAGATGAGTTTACCTCTCCCTCATCATATCCTCAAGCTCCCATGTAGCTTCTTCTAATTGGTGGTTCCTCCATAAAACATTCACCAAGAGAGTGGTCTTGTTTCGTAGAAGTTTTCCGCTACGATCCAGAATCTCTATCGGTTGTTCTTCATAAGAAAGATCTTTCTCCAACGGTACAACTTCTGAGATGAGTACATGTGAAGGATCGGGTATGTACTTTCTCAAAAGAGATACATGTAACACATCATGAAATTGAGAGAGATTTGGTGGAAGCTCCAATCGGTAAGCTACCTTCCCAACACGATCCAGTATTTCAAAAGGACCAATATACCTAGGGCTCAGCTTTCCCTTCTTTCCAAATCTCATTACTCTCTTCCAAGGAGATATTCGTAAGAACACTTTATCACCCACTTTAAACTCTAGGACTTTTCTTTGGTTATCGACATAAATTTTTTATCGACTCTGAGATGCTCTTATGTGTTGTTGAATAGATCAGACCTTTTCTGCCATCTCATCAACAAGATAAGGTCCTAATATCTTTCTTTCCCCAACTTCATCCTAGCAAGTTGGAGTCCTTCATTTCATTCAATAGAGAGCTTCATAAGGAGCCATATGAATACTGGAGTGAAAGAAATTATTATAAGAAAATTCCACCAAAGTTAGGTGTTGATCCCAACCTCTTTTGAAATCCATAGAGCAAGATCTCAACATATCTTCTAGAGTTTGAATTGTCCTCTCAGACTGACCGTCTGTCTGAGGATGATAAACAGTGCTGAAAATCAACTCTGTATCCAAAGTATGCTGAAGACTTCGCCAAAACTTTGTGGTAAACCTCGTATCCCGATCAGATATAATGGAAAGTGGTACTCCATGCAATCTTACCACTTCCTTTGCATATATCCTAGAAAGCTGATCCAGAGAGAAATCTTATCTAATAGAAATGAAGTGTGCCGACTTTGTAAGATGATCAACTATGACCCAGAGAGCATTATTGCCTTTAGATGTTTTAGAAAATATGGTGACAAAGTCCATAGTGATGTTTTCCCATTTCCATTCGGGTATGGGTAATGGTTGTAACATCCCCTTATACTTCTGTCTCTAAGCTTTAACTTACTGACAAACCAAGTATTGAGGGACATATTCAGCAACATCTCTTTTCATGCCATCCCACCAAAAGTACTCTTTCAGGTCCCTATACATCTTTGTGCTTCTAGGATGAATAGAAAATTAAGAACTATGAGCCTCATCCAGCAGCTCCTTCTTTAATTCTGGTATGGGTGGAACACAAACCTAATTTCTGAAATTTATTATCCCATCACAATCAAGGTTGAATTCAGGAACATTTCTCACCTTCTTTTGTAACTCTACATCTTGTTTCTGTGCCTCTTTAATCTTCACATATATAGATGGTTGAACATTCATTTGAGAAAGATAAGATTTTTCCCCTTCCATTATATTTCCAAGATCCATCTTCTGTAAATCCATAAATATTGGATCTTTTGTGATCCTCATCATGGATAAGCTAGCATGGTCTTGTCGACTAAATGCATCCGCCACCTTGTTTGCTTTCCCAGGGTGGTAATGAATTGAGCAGTCGTAATCCTTAATCAGCTCCAACCATCTTCTCTGGCGCATATTCAGCTACTTTTGTGTGAAAATATACTTTAAACTTTTATGATCAGTATAAATATCACAACTTTCTCCATAATGATAATGCCTCCAAATATTTAATGCAAATATTACCGCAGCTAACTCCAAATCATGAGTTGGGTAATTTTGCTCATGGATTTTCAACTGCCGTGAAGCATAAGCTATCACCATATCATTTTTCATGAGAACACACCCCAATCCATTCTTGTATTAATCGCTGTAGATCACAAAACTTTCTCCACTACAAGGCAGTGTGAGCACAGGTGCGCTGGATAACCTTCTTTTCAACTCCTTGAAATTCTCATCACATTCCTCCGTCCACACGAACTTAACTCCTTTTTGAGTCAACCTGGTGAGTGGATTAGATAATCATGAAAAATATTTCAAAAACCGTCAATAATATCCAGCCAAACCAAGAAAACTTCGGATCTCAGTTACTGTTGTTGGTCTCGACCATCTTTCGACAACCTCTGTTTTTGCTGGATCCACAGATATCCCCTCTTTTGAGATTATGTGACCCAAAAATGAAACTTTTTGAAACCAAAATTCACACTTGGTAAATTTGGCATAAAGCTTCTCCTTTCTCAGGGTCTTCAATACAATTCTCATGTGATCTTAATGTTCTTCCTTGCTCATTGAATAGACAAGAATATCATCTATAAATACTACCACAAACTGATCAAGATAGTCTCTAAAGACTCTATTCATTAGATCCATGAAGATACCAGGGGAATTAGTAAGACCAAATGGCATCACTATAAATTCATAGTTCCCATAACTTGTGGAAAGTAGTCTTTGGTATATCCTCCCTTTTGACCCTTAATTGATGATACCCTGAACGAAGATAAATCTTTGAAAAGTATTGAGCTCCGCGTAGTTGGTCAAATAATTCATCAATGTGTGGGAGAGGATATTTTTTCTTGATAGTGATCTTGTTAAGTTCTTGATAATCAATGTAGAGTCTCATTGATCCATATTTCTTCTTAACAAACAGAACATGTACTCCCCAAGGTGACGCACTAGGGCGTAGGAATCCTTTACCAAGATTTTCTTGGAGTTTCTTCTTCAATTCCTGCAACTCAATTGGGGCCATTCTATAAGGTGTCTTTGAAATGGGCATAGCACCCAATATGAGTTCTATTAAAAACTCAACTTCATGATTTGGTGGAAGTCCTGGAAATTCCTCCAGAAAGACATCATCAAACTCTTGTACAATGGGCATATTCTTAATCATGATTTTCTTCACCAACGATTTGAGATAAATAAACTTCTTTTAGTGGAATCAAGACCCATAAGATGGAATAAATTTCCATTGGAAGGTTATGTTCATCCTTGCATCGATAGACAATCATAGATTGATCTGGAATATGAAATGTGACTTCCCTTATTTGGAAATTGAAATGAGATCCATATAAAGAAAGCCAATCCATGCCAAGAATCACATAAAATTCCACTATATTAAGGATCACAAGATTTACAGGAAGCACTTTCCCAAAAACTTCAATATGAGAAGAATTATAAACTTTTGATGCGATTTTTGTGCCATTAGGGGTTGTCATAGCTAACTCAACATCTAATTATTGAGGTAATACGGCGATGCCCTTAGAAAATTCTTCAGAAATAAAAGAGTGGATGGATCCAGAATCAAATAAAACATTTTCTACTTTAGAGTGGATGGTAAGTGTACCTTTAACCACTTCATTATCATACTCCACATCGCTGATAGAAATTGCATGTGACTTTCCTTTTTCTTTATCCTTAAGATTTTATTGATGTCGATCATCATCAAAAACCCTTGTATTAGGGAATTTATTAGCATAATTCCCCATTTCCTTGAACTTGTAACATTGAAGTGTTGGAGGTTCACTCTCTGTAGCCTTTTCTTTGTTCGCATCACTAGACTTCTTCTTCCCATCATTGTGGCATTCAAATGCCTGATGAGCTTCTTTTCCACATTTGAAACATTTACTTGTCCCTTTAAGACAACTCCCTCCATGTTTCTTTCCACACTTTGAGCATAAGGGAAAACTCATATTCTTTTTAGTGTGCTCTTTATATTTTCCTTTGAATTCCATTTTTCTCTTCTTATCAAACGCATATGACTGATGGGTTACTCCAATCTCCATCTCAACCTTGAGAGCACATCGAACGATTTCATCATAGCTATTAAAGTCCCTTATGGATAATGCCCTTCGAAGACTTGGTTTTAATCCACTAAAGAATAGATCAATCTTACTCTCAGTTTGGATAATAATCCTAGAAGCATACCTTGCAAGTCTTGTAAAATTTGCTTCGTAGGTACCAACAGATTCATCATCCTTTTGCTTTAGTTCAAGAAACTCATTCTCCATCTTTGTTTGAAGAATACGAGGGAAGTACTTATTGAAAAATAAGTTATTGAACTCATCCCATTCCATGGACTCAATTTCATCTCTTTGCCTCATATTCTTGATAAGATTCCACCATTGATCAACATCACCTTCCAAATGATACACTGTTAAGATGAGTTTGTCATGTTCAGAACATTAAATAATTGAAAATATATTTTCAGTGGTACTTATCCATTGTTCAGCCACTAATGGATCAGTAGACCCACTGAATGAAGTTGGACGCTGCCTCATGAAGGATTAAATAGAATGTTTCTCCTTAATTTGCTCGTTTGGAAGTCCTGCTTGATTCATAGCTTGAGAAAGTTGTGTGAGCATGGCTACAAGATTTTTCATTCCAGCTCCCATAACTTTTGGTTGCTCAGGGGGACAATCATTGCATTGCCCGTCACATTCCACATTAACACAGTTCCATCGTGTTCCAGCCATTGACTAAAACCAAGAAGAATAGTGTGAGAAATACTAATTATAATAGGAAAACCACACAATCAAGAATAAATTTTTACACTTAAGGTCTTATCTTAGGTTACTCATGGCCATTTATAAATCACTAAGATTGTGTCCTATGCTTAGATATATCCTTAGGGTTCTTACTAAGGCTTTCACATCCTAGTTTCCAAAGGTTGACTATACCTTTCCTCTGATACCAGCTATAACAACCCATACTTTACATACATTTTTATTACTTCAGAATTGAATCATACTTATTACAACATATAACAAAACCATGAAAGGAACGTATAGGTATAGTGTCTTTAGTAACTGGGAAACATAAACAACTGGTTCATAAATCATCTATGTTGTCTCCCATTTATTTCATCATATCTAGAGTCCCTTTTGGCATATTCTACTTAATAACCTTCTTCCAAACCGAGGGAAAATAAAACATACAAAAGGGTGAGCTCAAATTCTAAGTAAGGGTAAACAAAATAAATATCAATCATATTATATTATTAAGAACATTACATTTTGAAAATCTTGTCCTGAAAAAGAGATCATAATATCATGACATGTGATCAATCATAATAGTGAAATGTAATCCAAATAATCATAACCTAAAACATGAAACTTTTTGGAATACACACATAATCATAGAGAATCATTTCTTATTAGTCAAGACTCATTTCCAATACTATCTTAGTGGAAAAAGTCCATTTCTGAACCGAGTTCTCTCCTCGTTTCAGTCCTATTTCCCTGAACCGGATTAACCTTTTGTTCCAACCATGTCCATCTCATGAGATATAAATCTTTACCCAATGCATTGGAGGGAGATATAGGTCCCACCCATATCATAATGATACCATTCTTATGTGTGCCACAAAATCATAAATCATACATCATATCATAACCCATGTAATAAAAATGGGATTCTTAAACATCATTCCATCATAACATAATATATATAAGATAAAAGGACATCATAAAAATAATTCCATCATAACATAATCAAATAAATGTAAAAATAGGTATAGAAACAGAACCCTATATTATCTTAGATGGAAAATAATTTTGATAAAACACTTGAACTTCATTCTTGAGGGAAATATCCTTTCTACTTCAAAAATAGTTTTCCTTTATTAAAATGTCATACAATTTTAAACTAAATAAATTTGATTAAAAATAAACTTGAAAACTTGTAAAGGAGGATTCATTGAAATAATTTTCTAAGAAATCATAAAAATCCATTCATTCCGTATAAGTTTAAAAAAACATTCTTATTGTACTTTTCCTGGAAAAGTCAAAAAGTACCTCGTACTAAAAATGACAAAAGATTCCTTTAATATATTTTACTAAAAAACTCACCAATTGGTAAAATTGGGTTTAAACAATTGTAGTAGGATATAAATAATATTACATATTGAAGAAACAGGGATTTGGATGATAAATATTCTCCAATAAATTCTAAATTATAAACAATCTCGGATAAAAAAGAGATTGCAAGATTTTCCCTTACCTTAGGTCCGATTTGCTTCATACGTGTCCGAAACTCCTGTATAATGATTTAAATAATGTTATTAACTTATTCCAGAATCGTACTCATTGTTATGATATCATATATGGTCATATTCTTAGCTTCTTATTAGTAATATTTCATTGCTACTTGTTATTCGGGTGTTTATTGCTTTTTTGTTCTTATACATGTTTTGTCGAATAAATTCTTATTCCTCTTTTTAGGTTATAGATACTAATTTACAGAATGTTATTAGTGTAATATATATCATATTTATTCATTCAATTCATTTATATAATCATTATGCATTGAAGATCATGTAGAACGAGTCACATCACATCGTGGAGACGGTAGGTCGTACGTACGCACGAGCGATGATATCGTTCCCATGATCCTAGAATTGTATTGAAGTGTATTTATACTATTTCAGAATCAATATCACTTTACAATAATCATATATAGTTTTTCTTTACACCATTATACCCATCCAAGTAAGGTGCTGATGGAAAAAAAATTACACCACGGCGTGGAGACATTATTATGTACGTACGCACGTGCGGTGATTTCGTTTTCTGTAGGATGGATAGAAGGTGAAATATGGTTGTTTTATATTTATAATAACATATCAGTATATTAGTGATATTGATGTTATTACTTCATAATGAAACAACTAAAGAAGAATAAGTATAAGAAGAAATAAAGTTGAAAGAATTGGTAACATACATTACCTCTTCTTTGAAGCGCCTCTTCTTAACCTCCTCTTAGGGCACTAAAGATGGTCTTTGAAGAATACTAGGACCTCTAGGATGTTTCTAGGGAAGTGTAGAAGATAAATTGGTGGGTTTTGGACGATCTTGAAGGCTCAAAGTGGTGTGAGGAGGAGAGGGAGGAGGGTCCCTTTTATAAGGGAGGAGAGGGGCACCTTTGAAAAAACTAAAAAAATTATTTTATTATAAAGTCATATTCAGTTTTTAATAGCTAAAAATTGATTTATTTAAAAGATAATGTAGGGATGGGTCAAAAGACTCTCTTCCAAAAGAATTTATACAAGTTTAGTTTTCTATTTTAACCTTATAATTTAGATTTAACTTTAAGTTAAATAATTTCTCTTTTACCATTTCTTCCTATTTTCTTACATTATATGGTTAATAAACTTACTATAACAAGCCAAACGAACCCCAAGTTGTTAATTATTAATATATATAACCTTACCTAAGTCATTTTGACGAACCTTAGATTTTTAAGAATAAAATAACAATTAATATTATAATATTTGTTTTAAAAACTATTTTATGTCAATTTTTACACTATTTGGTAATTGACATTTTTGAAAATCATAACAACATTATTAGTTCAAAGAAAGTTAATTTAATAAATAATAACATGTCATATTAACTTATAAAATTAGTGTAATTCATAAAAAGTCTCAAATTACATTTATTTGGGTATTTATAACATCAATTATTTTAATATTTCATTAATAAGGTAATTACTACATCATCATTGTGTCAAAAATAAATTAACTTATTTAACGTATAAAAATTACAAATAAAATACCATTATGTAGGAAATCTTTTTAGATTTCTAATGAATATTTATAGTCGAAATTATCTTATGTATAACCATATATTAAAATTTTTTAGTTATTAAACTTTGATTTTAACTATTTTAACTCTTCTTTAAATAAAATAATAATGAATATCCTAATCTAATCCAAGTGGACCTAAATGGTAATATTTTATTCCTAAGGTTGTTTTTGGTCAAATTAAACTTATCCAATAGAATTAGGACATGTGTTAGGGTAATAATAATATAATTTTTACCCTTAATTACCCTATTTACTTTTAACCGTGGTAAAAAAAAGTAAAAAGTTACTATTCACAAAAAATTATTTTTATCTTATTGAACCACATTTTACTCATTGATATTAACCGTGTCTCTCAGATTTTTGAAATTACACTCATAGAAGCGGTAAAATTATGTTTTATGTAAATTTTTAAATTCTTCTAGGAGGTGGGTAAAAGACGGTGAAAAGTTCAATAAAATTTTTATATATATAATATTATTATAAAATGACTCTAATGAATTACATTGAACTTATATAGGTATTATGTATAAATTTTTACCTAAATCAAATTTAAATAAAATAAATAATTATTTAAATAAAAAGTCGGTGTTTAAATGGTAACCCATTGTTTTCACTATTCATCAAAAATTGAATGTTTTCAGAAAAATACCAAAATTTCACCCTAGGATAATTTTGATATTCCGAATCCAAAAATGAAGTCCATTTTGAAAGATAAAATTTATAAAATTTCAAAAAGTGGGTATTACTATTCATAACGGCTAGTTTTAATAATATTTTAATAGCATATCAATGTTTAGTGAAACTCGGTATTGTATACAATGCAAGCTATCAAGGAAGGTCATGATTGCCTGTAAAGAAAGCCAATATTGTGTTGTGTGTAGTTAAAGATTCTTTTTATGATGTATATAACATACAAACAAAATATTTCTCATAAAAATCTCGGGTGTTACAATCTAGGTGTTCCAGTCCTTATACACCATTACCAGATTCTAGGATATATTCAACAAGGTATAACCCCCCTACAAGATCAGTGGACCCTTACATTTTTTATTTAGTTGGATTGGGGGTCATTTCCATTTCAATGACTATTACAACACCACCAGGATCCCTGATTCCCTATCAAGTCCCAAACTATTGAACATATATGGGGTTAGATCAAGGTACTTAAACACTGATGAGTCGTGATCACATTTATTCAATTTTATAGCTTTGATTTCACCCCTTCTTACACACCGGCTAGTCTGATCACTGATAATGGGAGCGGCTCCATAAATGAAAGTTATTATATGATCTCCCTTCGAGGTAGGGTTCTTGTGGACATGATGGATAGGATGATTGTTTTCAATCCATACACACCTTATCAATTTTCTCATCAGTTTGAATATAGCCAAAGGTTCTTCCCTCTTCCTTTCATCAATGTATGAGGAGAGTGACACCCTAGGATCATATTCTAGTTTGGGATCATATTGACATGAGAAGATACTAATACTAAAATAATTCTTCTTCCTTCTTCTACTTCTTCCTTTCTTACTCGAGATTATGCCTAGTCTTGGGTAGCAACTTATCTAGGTTGTGTGATAAACCTATTTCCCTATCATGTAGGTAATCCATTCACATCACCAACCCTCTATTTTTGTAAATAATGGATTTGATTGAAGATTTGGTTGAGGCATCCTGTAATCACCCTCTTTATAGAGATAGCCACTTCGATAGTGGGTTACAATATATTGAGGAAATTATTCCTCTGGATCAATCTAAAATTGATACACCTGTTGAGAGGATAGAATATGAGGCTTCGTCTTCTACTTCCATATCGGCTCAAATGGTTACTCCTACTTCTGTACTTGTTCCACTGGTTACAGAATTCAAGTCATGGTGTAGGATGATCTGGTAGTAGATTCACACCCTATTTATCAAGACTCCTCTAGAAATGTTCTATGATCAATAGGATCATATTTTCCGTAATATTGGTGACTTCAGGTGGATAAATTTGACTTCCAACCGTTTTAATAAATTATGAAGAAAATCACCTTGATTCATCTAGATTTGGCCACTAGGGAGAGGGTATTGTGTGATATATAAGATGAATCACCCCTTGATTAGCAGATGAAGGAGGATCTAGAGGCATTAGATATGAGACATCAATTCATATCCAACATGCAAGGAAAAATAGATACATGGATCGTGAAGATATAGAGGCACAAAGAAATCATAGCCCGCCTGATTTCTGATCTCTCATCACCATTCTCCTCGTTGGAAACTATTCAAAATCAGGTTAAAGAGTTGACTAATTTATTCAAGATTCTCTATCCCAGTGTAGAAGTAGAGATGGCGGGGTGAGAGGTACCTCAAAGTTAAATTGAATCTTCTCTAGAGAATCTTACCTACTTGGCCATCTCGACAGATTGAATCATTTTGTAATTCAATCATTGATATATACTTTTTTTATCAGAGGGCATGGAGAGACTTCTAAATGCAGTGATTCCTCCTATTTCATGGTATCATTGAATACACTTGCTGAAATTTATATGTGTTTCTTAGTTTTCTTTCATTCATTATGTGCATGACTTTCTTATTGATTTGATATTTTTTGGATCATAAATTATATACATCCTTTGTATAATATCAAGTAAACTTGAATGTTTGGATTCGAATATTTAAATCATAATAGATTCTTTTTTGAGAGGTACTCATGAATTCCCACCAACATGATATTACCTGTTGACTAATCTGTTCCAGTTATCCTGAGATCACTTGATTCATATAATAAAAAAATAGGTATCTTATATGTCCCATAGGGAGAGTGTTCTTTTTTTTATGAAGTCTATAGTCTTGGGGAGGGTAGCTTGATTTTCAAGGCCATATGATGGGTCTTTCCATATTTTCCTTTCTTGTAGGTTAAATCTATATTGTGTTGTAGTTTTGGGTATTTTATCTCAGAACTAATATTTCCTTAGTTTAGGATATTTTAATTTGGACTTGATATTGTGTTATTTAAATGTCTTTTAGCTCAGACATAATATTGATTTATTTTAAGTTATTTTCGATCCAACCTTCTATTTTTATAGTTTAAGTTCATTTACCTTAGACATTATATTATTGTAGTTTAAGGTATTTTAGCTCAGACCTTTTATGGATGTAGTTTAAGGTATTTTATATCAAACCTCCTATTACTATTGTTTAATGTCTTTTAGCTTGGGAAATTTATTTATTTAGTTTAAGGTCTTTTATCAAAGACATTATATTACTGTATTTTAAAGTATTTTAGCATGAAAATTGATTATTAGTCATTGAGTATGGTTTATACATTCTTGGAATGTCCCAATACACACTAGGGTGTTGGGTTATACCATGGTTTTGCTGAGGATCATAAGGATTAGAGATCCTTTATTTCAATAAGGAGGTGCCTCAGGTTGATAGGTTAAATCCCTTATGCATTGGTATAATTACCAAAGAGAGGTGTATCTACTCTTTTCCAAGGGTCATGGAATATTTATGTGGTTTTTATCAGTTTTAGGATATAATACTAGGGATTCTAGGTTAACCTGGATAGTTGGAATATGGGTGATGTAATTAATAATCCATAATCTTGAGTTTGTGAATGTGGGATGGGGAATACATGCTATATATTTCCCATAACATACTGATATGTCAAGTTCTTCCGTAGTGTTTCTAGGGCTCACAAGAATTGAAGCTTCGTCAAGAAAAATATGATCTCCACTGCTTTTCTAGGGACATGAAATATTTTTGAAGACTAAAAAATCTATAATATGAGGTTGAGTATGGGAGGAAATCTATCATTGACGGGTTTCATAACCCTATGGCAGTTTATCTCTTGATTGTGAAGCTCGAACCCTATGCCTTGTTGTTTCAAATCAAAAAGTGTGGTCCATCAAAGGTGCGGTAGTGATGTGTTTCCCTCCATATTTAATAATGGTTAAAAAACGTGGTGGATTAACATTGAAGAAATGGAACCCAATTGGATAGTTTGAGGAAGAGATTGTAAGTCATGTTACAAAGTGCTCGGGTCAGGAGGATGATATAGGAAATTCTTATTAGGAGTGGTTCAGATCACAGTGGGGTTTTGAGTTTTACCATAGTGATGTCAAGGCTCTCATGGATTGGAAATTCCTTTTTTAGAGTCTCACATTTGGTTGAAAACCATAAGAGAATATGCAGGATCCATAGTCATACATGCATTGTAAAGAAAAGGGTCTCTTAAAGATGGATATCATTTCCAAGGACCATGGAAGGTTTAAAGTATTTTGATACACCCTAAATGAACAAGTTTGGTTTTTGGAAAGGGTAATATCCATGAAGGGTTCAAGAAACCTAGAAGATATGTCACCACCTAGAGAATATATTATCGCGATGAGGATATGTGACAAATCGTTACTCTAAATTTTTCCTAAACCAACGGGTCTAGCAAGCATAGAATGGATTTTAACAGGGATTCAAATTAATACCTATGATATTTTTATATTATTTATTTTCACCCTACTTTTTCCTAAACTCTTAAGATGAAGAGTTTAGTGAGTGAAGACTTGAATTTTTCACAGACCACCCTTTGTAGGTTTTCAACCTAAAAAGTTGTGTGTCTCTTTATCTAGTAGTTTAAGGCCTTGTGATTTGTACCATTATAAGATAGAGTTTAAGGTCATATAGTTTTGACCAAAGTGTAGTCAGTTTAAGGCTATGATGCACATGGACCTAATTTGGAGGATGGTACACAAGAGACAAATTATGGTACCCTAGGCCAACAGTACCTCATCAGCCTTCGGAATGGGGGGATGAAAATATTTTAAATCATGTAGAAAGGTTCTCATGTAATGATTAATGGTATAGTGAATTCATACCAGGAGTATTTAATATCACATTAAGGTGTTGAGTTCTTCCACATTGATTTCAAGGCTCACAAGGATTATAATTTTCTTTTTAAAGAGTGATGCATTTTGTTGACGACCATAGGTGCATATGAATTTTCCATAGGTATACACTCATAGTCAAGAAAGGGGTCCCTTAAATATGGTTATCCTTTCCAAGGTTCATGGAATATTTACAAAAAAATTGTGGTTCTCGAGGCATAAAGTTTGGTTTAAGGATGGTGGTTCTTAAAAGATGATAGAAGCACCTTGTACTATGGTTGAGTAGGGTGAGGCTCTTGTGGTCCTTTAATAAAGAACTAAACATGGGTTATGGTCTACATAGTTAATCATCACATAGTGGGGACATATTTTATTCCATGTATTTTAACATCATGTTGTAAGGATGTGTTCCATGTAGTTTATTTTCATGCGGTAATGACGTGTTCTATGCAGTTTATTGTCATGTGGTAAGGAAATGTTCCATGCAATTTATTGTCACATGGTAAGTAATTTTTTTTTTGTAGTTTAACATCATGTGGTAAGTATGAGGGGAATGACATGAAAATTTGAGCGATGGATATTATATGCACAAGAAGGATGTGAGTAGATATGACATATATACAGGTAGAGTGAGCTTGTATAACCCAGTTCCCAATGTATTTTGGGGTGAATTTTCTATTGGTTGTCACAACTAGGCCTAGTATTGAAGATTTGGGTGTCACTATGTATCTTTTGATGATAGAAAACAATCCACATGTAGTTATGGAATGGGAAACACTCTATACAGGTTTGACCCATATGTAAAGGTGGAAATTGTTTCCATTGATTATTGTAGTTGGGCCCAAAATTGGATAATTGTGTGTCACTACATATCATGTGATGATAGGAATCAATCCAAATGTAGTTCTATAGGAACCTTGTAGTTTCAAATCATGTGTAAAGGATTTTCACTTCATGATGTGAAAATGGGTATCGTAGATAGACCCAAGGATAGAAATATGGGTGTCACTACATATCTTTTGGTGATAGGAATCAAGCCATACATAGTTATGAATAAGGAAATTCTTGCACAAGTTTGGTCTATACACATAGAGGGGGCATTTTTATGTTGGTTTTGACTGGACCTGGGAATTAAGGTCTAGGAATCACTATGTATCATGTGATGTTAGGAATCAAGTCACACATAGTTCTTAGGAGGAGGTGTGGTGGGAGACCATCACCAACAAAGGTGATCCTCTTAGGTGAGGTCAGCAGGAATGTATAGTTTTATCTCTTATAGGGGACATCAACCATAAAATTTAACATCATGTAGCAAGGACTCATGGTATGCCTTTCAATGTCATGCATTCGGGATCATAATGATCTTATCACAAGTGGTGATGCCTTTATTGAGTGGAAAATCCCTTTATAAAAGTCCTAAGCACACATGAGCTATGATTGGTTTGAGAAACAAGGAATGGAAAGGGTTCCCCTCACCATGTAGAGGAAATTAGGGATATGGAAAGGGAATTTTAAATTATGTGGTGGTTGGACCAAGATATAGGATTGATTCATCCCAATGTATCTCATAGAAAATGAGAATCAATCCATAAGTAGTTTTATAAAACCTGTGAAATTTAAGGTCATGCGGAAAGTACATGAGTCATGTAGTTTAACGTTATGTGGTTAGGACATTAGGTCACTCGATGTGAAGGAATATGAATCATATGGGGATCCATGCAGTTTAACATCATGAGGTAAGGACATCTGTCATACAATTTAAAGTCATGTGGTAAGGATAAAGATCACCCGATAGAAATGGAAAGGAATATCTTTTCTATGGACAAGAAATAGAGATTCAGGTGTCACTACATATCCTATAATGTTATAAATAAAGGCATATGTATTTCTAAGAGAACCATGCATATTAATTTCATACAAAAATATCATTAGTCGTGCAATTTAACATCATCCTTATCATCATGTAACTAGGATGATTCTATATAGTTTAATATCATGTAATCTATATGATTTGGCAGGGCTTATACTAATTTGGATTCCCTTATGATCATAGTTATGCATTGTATTTATTGATAAATCTTTCATTGGTGGGGGTGTAACATGCTCCCTATCCATTATGGACAATGATTATGATCCATTATGTAAGACCATATGTATGATGTAAGGCCCTTCCCATTTGGTTTCCAACTTTGGAGACTTCTTACCAAGTATCATTTGGGTCTTGAGATCTAGCACCAGTTCCCCTTGGAGAAATAAATAAAGGTGAACTTTTTTATTGAAGACTCGTGAAATATGATATTGATGAACATAAAGGTTGGGCAATATAGGAAAGATGTTCTCATCGAGATAGTCCAACTCATCCAACCAATTTTTTGATTTCTCATCATTTGATAGTTGTCCAAAAATGGCTATTCAGAGTGAATGCAGTTGTACTTATATGGGTAACACTACCATGGTCACATACACTAATGATTATGGTGTTTCATATGTATCAGTATGCATTGTGTTACGGTAGACCCATAAATCACAGAGGACTTCGTCTATCCAGGACTTCTTTTCCTTATTCAACATCTTTTGGAGTATGTTTGATAGTGTCTTATTAAAGGCATCTATCTATCCATTTACTATTTCATTATAGTGAGATTAGTGATTGGACATGATGTTGTAGTCCTGGTATAGTTTCATTAACTCTATAGAATAGAAGTTGGTGTCATTGTCTATTAATATTGTGTGAGGGACTCTGAACCTGGTGATGATGTTTGAATTTATGCAGTTGAAGATGTTATTCATCTTGAATTATTTTAGGGGTATTGCCTCAGCCCATTTGAAAAATAAGTCGGTAACAATAAGGATGTAATTGAACTAATTAGCTGTGGCTAGGGGATATAGCCCCACAAAATCCATTCCCCAAATGGAAAATGGTCGGGAATATGTAGTTGTAGTAAGTAACTATGGGGGTTAATGGATGAAGTTTTCATGGATCTGGAATGTATAACATTTATTGGTATATTCAACATATTCTTATATCATGGTCTTTCAGTAATTCCCCACCTCTTGATTTGGTGGGAGAGCCTAGTCCTGAACTAATGGGCGTCACAGGAGCTTGCATGGACTTCTTCCATAATGGAGAAAATATCTGCATCTGTTATGCATCTGAGGAGTGTTTTTTCCATGAAATACCTGTAGAGCGTTCTCTATTCATTTGGAACATTCAGGAGGGTAAAGTTCACTGCATGATGATAAATTTGTTCCCTTACAGATCTATCTGTTATAAGTGTCCCATTTTATAGATAACTAATTATGGGCTCTATCCAACCAGGGGAGGACATCAGTTCATCACACTCTGGGGTAGTTCTAACCTAATTAATTTCTTCAATATCACATACTATGATCAATGGGACCATTCTTATATGTTTTTTATATAAGGTTTCTTCCTCTTGATCAGGTTCATTTAGGATTGTGGCTATATTACCCAATGCATCAGCATGATAATTTCTTTATCATGGAACATGATGAAATGTGGGATCAAATGGGAACCATGCCATTATTCCTCAGATATAGCCAATGATAGGGGAAATTTCTTTGTTTTTAATGGAATATTCACCATTGTTCTACTTTATCACTAGTTCTAAATCCCCTTTGATGTTTAGGTGGGAAATTTTTAGCTAAAGGGATAGTTTAAAACTAGTAATGAGGGCATGGTATTCTAACTCATATATTCATGAAACCTTAGGATAGTGAGAAAGATTAGGGAAAAGTGTTTTGTCTATGGAGATAAATAAAATCCCTAAGACAACATGACTGAGCTTCTTATTTTTGATCTCTTTGCCAACAAGACTTTATAATGTGTCATAAAAATACATCTCCCATCTGTGAGGAGTATCATGAGCATAGAATACTTCCTCATCTAGATTTTTGGTATCTATTGGTGTATTATTTTGTGTAAGATGTTATGTAAGAAAATACTCTAGGGATTTCCCTTTTAATAATTTCTACAATACAAACTAAATGTCATATTTCTATAGAATGAGCTCCCATCAAGCTAGACGACCAGTCAACATTGGATGGCCAAGGATGTAATTGAGTGGGTCAATACAATAAACCATATAGACTTTATGCTTCTTCATGTAATACTTCATCTTTTTCACTATGAAGATGAGTGAAAGGAAGTTCTACTCAGAATTAGAGTATCGAGTCTCAGTACCTATCATTTTTTAGATGAGGTACTATAGACTTTTCTCACTCCCCGTATGATTTTTATATAAGAGGAGGGAGCCCAGTGAGCATTAAATTACGACCACATATAAGATGAGTTTCCAACCTTCTACCAGAGGCATTATAATCAGTGGGTGCCAGAGATACTGCTTGATACTTTTGAAGGATTTTTTTCAGTCAACATCCCATTGATAGATGATTCCCTTCATAATCATATAGGTGAAGGGAATAACATTACTGGCCAAGTTGTTTATGAATCTATGAATGTAAGTGAGGTTCCCTTGGTTCCCCACTTAGCTCTGAGATTTATAGGGGTGAAATTGTAATGATATAACTAGTGTTTTTGGAGTAAACCTCAATGTCATGGTGGCATACCACAAATCCAAGAAACTTCCTTGATGTTAACCTGAAGGTATATTTTAGTAGATTCATCTTTAGATTCTGTTTTCACAGCTTTTTGAGACTATTCTGAGATCTGTGAAGTGATCACTTCATTGTTGATATTTCTCCAGTAGGTCTTCAACAAAAAATTTGATTACCCTTCCCAAGAATGGCTTAAAGAAATGATTCCTGGAGTGTTGATATGTAGTTCCAGTGCTCTTTAGAACATAGGGTATGAACTGATAGAAAAAGACTCCCCTAATGTTCTTGGAAGGAAGTGTCTTCCTTATCTTTAGGGACAATCTTTATCTGATTTCACCCTGAGTACCCGTCCATGAAGGAAAGGGCCTTAAAGCAAGAATTTTCATAGATCAAGAGTTCTATGATCAGAAATGGGAAGTAGGCCTTTGGTAAATGTCAATTAAGTTCTCTAAAATTGATTTGTACCATAATCTTTCCATTTTTTCTTGAATGGGATGTTGTTTGAAATAAATGATGGGTATTTCAATTCAGGGAAAAAGTTGTCTTTGATCAACTTCTCAACTTATGAATCTACATCAGTGGCATGAGAAGGGTGTATCTTCCTAACTTTCTACTATAATCCTCAATGCTCATTGGGTAATCAGATATGGTGCATGGCCACATCTAGATTCAGTTTGGGAATTTTTGTGTAGTTCCAAGATAACACATATCAGTGATACTTATGAAATGAAATATACATCTATTTAACATTGAGAGGAATGGAGGTGCTAATTAATGTAGGACGTGGGTCATATTTTGTTCCTATATTTACCTACCTAAGCTGATCAATGGTAGTGGATACACTTTCCTTGAATGTAGGACAGAAATTCCTAAGGTCATCCTCATCCTCCTACACTTCTGAGTCTTTGGAGACATTTTCAAATGAATATGGAAATATTAGGGATTATATATCTTTATCAGGGTGGGGACCATGAGAAGAGACATTATCATCTCCTACTACCTAATTAGTTTTAGTGAGATATATGAGCTAATTTTCTATTACACTGTCACTAGGTACAGGAGGATCTTGGATGTCTAGGGTTAGGTCGATCACCTCAACCAAAATTATAGGGAGCACATAGTCATTGTCAAGCATACTCTAGTGATTTGTAGGGGAGATTACCAAACCATTGAGGGGATTCAACCTATTTATCATCATCTTCCATTGTTTTCTGCCTCCCCTTTGTTGAAATATGCTTTATAATATGTTTATTTTCAAGTATCGAAGGGGTAATTTTCACCATGTAGTATGCCGACATTTCCATTAATGGGGTACTTTAGTCACTGATGGAATGTTGAATATAACACCAAATGGATATGAAGTTAGGTCCTTCCAAGTAATACTTTTTACACATTTCCTTGATAGAAACCCATAAACTCGCATTATATAACAGTTTCACAAACTAATCTTCATGTTTGATCTTCTTAATAGGCCTTTTCTAATGATTACCATACCCTTAAATGGTCATCTTTGTGGGAAACAAATCCCCTTCATCATATCCTAAAAGTTAGAGGGTTTGAACAAGGATGAGTTTGATCCTAGAACCATTATCAATCAGATCCCTTTAGATGTTGACATTATAGAGTCTTACCAAACCATATAGGGGCCTATCCCGATCTTGGTTAGTGAATGAGATGGTGACATGGAATTCTTCGGACATGGTCTCCACTTGATTAACCTTGGATGCAAAGAATTATGGCTCAAATTCTTGTGTGCTCTAGAGTACTTCAAAAAGATCCTCCCTAATTTATTTTGAGAGATGGAGCACATCCATGATTGATAAAACTACTGGGAAAATCTCTAACTCTTTCATAAAATCATACTTTTGTGCTAAAATATGGCGCTTTCCAATGTGGTGTTTCTCCTGTAAATGCATCTCAAGAGATGAGGTATTTGAGGTTCCAATGCTGGTGAATAGGTCAAGTTAGCATTTATTACTAGTGGAATAGGTTTTTTAGGCCTTCCATGTTCCCTGGGATGATTAGTTAATTAAACCCCTATAGGGAATTCATGCAATAAAATTGGGTTCTGGTGATTTATAGAGGGTTCTAGGACACCTTCATGCCATTTTTTATCCTAATGGATCACTTTTCTATGAGTTTCTACTGTATATATGTTCACCATGGAGACATTATCAAAATATTGGGTCCAAACACATCCACATTGTCCATTCTATCATTGGTTCTTGTGCATTCCCCCTCCCATTCCCTGACTAAGTATGAGAAAGTCATATTCTGGGGAATATTCATCATTAGAGATGGATTCTGAAAAGTGTATCACATTAACAGAACCAAATATGATATATTTTTATAATTAGTATTCCCTTTTTGGGTAATTTTCCATGATATGAATATTGTAGGGAAGAAATATATAGGATTTAGAGCTAGAATTGGATAAAAATATGACACTTTATCTTCTATTTCATTCTAATTCTGGTCCTCATGCCAAATTTTGGGAGTTATATTCGATGTTTCATCCTTGGTTTGTGGATCTATTTTGGGTCTATACAGCTATTCTCTTAGAGTTTCATGAGATCGATCAACTATTTTCTGAGTCATCCTCTTGTTTAACATATGCTCACAACTAGTCAGAACTTTCTTCTAGTCACCCGCTTCTTCTGGATGGGCAACAGTTATGACTTCCACCTTCTCTGAGGAGTTATCCAACACCACCTATCCTGAATTGATCATACCTAGAAGGAAGTATTTTAAGATGATTCAGTTCAGAATATTATGACCCTACTTTCTATGGAAAGGGAAATAATTGGGACAGTCAGTGAGGTTGACCCCATCAGGCTTCCTAGGTTGTGGTAGCTTGATAAGGTTATTGTCCATGGAATCTAAGAAATAATCAGGTTCATGTTCATTTTAGAAGGATTATTCTTTTTTCATCTATTCCTCAAATCCATGGTGACCCTAATTTCTCTATGCTACTCACATAGAGTTATTTTGTGGTTTTCTCCGCTCAGCAGGAGGTGTTGGGATATTCAAGACCCGCCAAGGTGTTTGGATGGGCACTGCTACTAGATTGAGAGTGACCGCTAAAGCTTCTACTTTTCCTGATGTTTTCCCTTATGTTGGGGGTATGAGTCAAGTTTTGTATTAGGTTAAGTTAATGGATTCCTCCACACATTTTTTCCATTTTTTTGATCTCACGGAACCCACCTAGATACTTTATTAATATCAGAGGCATCTATAACTCATCCTAGATATTATCACCACATAGTTCTAACAGTTTCTCCTATGAGAGAGGGATGCTGAGTGAATAGGTCAAACCTTTCCACCTAGCTATATAGATAGAAACTCTCTCATTATCACATTTTTTGTAGTTTTTCAGGTGGATAAACATTATTTTCATCAGTATAGAAATGAATTGATAAAGAAATTGACAAAGAATGTCTTCCTAGGAAATCTGTTATACCATAAAAAGGTTGTTCCTACAAAGATCTATACAAAACATGTTAGCTTTGTTGCCTATTTTTTATCTCAAGGGCCCATCATCAGCCCATATTAGGATAAAAAGGGTGTGAGATGCTATTTAGGGTTTCCTGCACCTTCAAAAGTGTATAAGGTAGGATTGTATTAATTGGGTGTAAGTAAAGTGTCATCCACCTATTCAAGATATGGATTCCTCTTAGGATGCACATGTTCATGTGGCCCTTCCATGGATTCCATTCAAGTAGCCAGGGACTCGATGATGTTTAGAAACTCCTAGCGGACTGGTACGTAAGATGAATCTCATCTAAAGGGAGTGGGTGGGGGTTGATTTGGTTTCCCTTATTTCATCTCCCATTGATTCTTGATTCTTCCTAATATTGAATAATTGCCCTATAGAGGGAGATATTGTTGTCGCAATGGAGGATGACCATTTTAGAAATCCTCATTTTTGTTGACCAGAATCTTGGATCTAGAGTAATTCTGATGCTCATATATCGATATTACTGGATTATCAGCTATATGAGGGATAATATTCTTCTTTTCCTAAAGATGATACCTTGTGGAAATATTTCCCCCAAGTATCTCTTTGTTTAGTTATCAAATAGCTTTTATTTCTCTCTCATATTGAGATATTTTTTCCTATATATAAGGAACCTAAAGTCTTCTGGATTTTGATTGGTATGTAGTTGCACCTTTCCCTTTCTCTTTAATATCATTATGATATAGAGGTGGCATTTCAATATTCGGTGGTTCCAAATTTTGGACCATTCTTTGGTTTCATGTGTGTGCAGCCTCGGTTGGTTTATTCAAATCACCCTCCACTTGGGATAAATTTTCTATGTTGTAGCCCTCTAATTTTTTTATATTTATCCATAATGTCTATAATGTGAAAAGTGATGACATTTATAGAGGCATATCAGGAAATGGTGGTTTTTCCACTACATTCAACCCAACAATATGATTCTATTCTACTTTCATCGAAGTCATTATTCAAACCTTATCCATATTGGGATATTTTGGATTGTAAACCCAATAGGGTATGATTTCCTTTTTCATACATTCCTCACATATTATTCTATAAATAGTTACTTTAAGGGATTATTTGGTCATGGTTTCCAAATAGGCCCCAACCAATACAGTTTTTTCTTGTGGTGGAAGGAATAAGTGGGATGTTGACTGCTGATTTTTCCTTCTCAACCTAGAGAATAATGATTCTCTTTTTAGTGATGATGATGATGATGATGATGATGATGATAATTCCCGTAGACCTATTGGTTGGGGGTCACGCGGGGCCGTAATTGGAATTGATTGTTCTTTTTATTGAGGATCCAATGATTCCAATTGGGGATTTGACGATTCCTATGATAAACATGAAGATATAAATTCCCCCAGATCATAGGGGTGGGTTTTACATTTAATCATAGTATATTTCCCTATGATCCTCTGAGGGGATGATGAACCTAGTGATGGTGATTGAGATGTAAATTCCCCCATCCTAGTGGGATTGTGTTTGTTTGTAGCTACTATTTATGTGTCTTAAATCCTCTTGTTAATTGAAAATCTGAGATGTGGAGGAGGTGGTAGATATTCCCATAACCTGGTGGGTTGGGTTCTCCCCTGGACAGCAGATACGGTAGCTATTAAAACATCTCATTTGATGTGTTGTAGTTGTGATCGCATGGGATCTTTGTGTGATGACAAACCATGGTGAGAATCATTCTTTAAGGAAAGTTGTCCAGGTGATCACGAATTTGGTCTCTTCATTTGAAATGCATTGTAAATACTTTTAGGGTCCCATTTTGAAGTCATTTTAGATATCCGATCCCTTCATTCGTGATATTTGTGCACTGTTGAAGTAGGGGGATTCTGTTTTAGTAACCAAATAGCATAAGTGTTACTCGGTACCTTGATTTCTCCAGAGGCTATGACATTACAAGACACCATATTTAAGGGGTTATATTGTTCTAGGGGTATGATAAATTATAATAATCCATAGTCCCACCTTCCATGAATGTGGATTATTTATATTTCATTAGAGATAATTTGTCGAAGGGTCACAATACAATGGAAGAAATCGTGTTGCATATTTGCACTATACATTTCCGATTTTGGTTCTCAGGCCATGGAGATAGCAGCTAGATCTAGCTAACAACATAGTATCTTGATTTTCTAAAGGTAACCCTCATATCCTTGATAAGGGAGGTGTTTATCTTTCAGTTGCTAATGATTAGCCCACATATTTTGGCATATATAAGTAATGAAATCCTTTTCAATATCATTTGGTATCTCATAGTTCGATGTGGAGAGGGTCCATAACATGATGGGGAGGTTGTTTCTAGATAAATATCTTCATATGTCAATTTTAACCTCCTCTTTATTAGAATTACACATATCCACCTAGTCAGACCATAGAAGATGATTCTAAAGGTCACCTACTGATTGGATTTCTGCTAGAATTCAATGGGGAACTCTATGTGGTTGACCCAAATGTTTTGAGAACCTCTTTATATGAAGGAATCTGATATTTGGATTCCTCTTTATATAAAGATTTCTGAGATTTTAAAACCTATCTATATAATTGTGTTTGGGAAAGGGTTGGATTTCCTTGTCCATGGGAGATGTTTCCATGGGGAGTTTAACCATGGTCGGTGTCAAGAGTAGAGTCCCAACGATCCATATCCACACAACCATGAGGAAGACTATCATGTTAATGATTGTATCCTGCTTCAGTGAAAGATTTCACAGACCCTTGTGGTGTTGAGAATGTGTCTTGAATAAACTCAAGGACACTAGTATTGAGCAGATTATAAATATGAGTAATGTCCTACATTATGGTCGGAATATGTTGACCTACCTTTTGAAATTATGTAGGGATATGAGCCTACTATATGAAGGTTTTCAGAACATGTTTATAACTATCTGATGTTGTAGGAATATGAGCCTGCTACAGAGAAGATACTAGAATATGTCGATGAGCTATCGCATTAGTGACACAAGTATGATCCTTTCTTAAGGAATGTTCCATTCCCACTTGGTGAGCCTTGATCAATACAAAAGTATGATCCTGATCTTGAGCCTTTAGAATATGCCTCTAGTCTCTCTTGGAAGTTATATGAGCTTATCACAGGGCATGTTCTACTCTCACTTGTTGACCCCCAGTAGGATCTGGAATATGACCCTAGTCTAGATATGAAATCCCCATCAGAATATGCTAATAGACCTCTAGAATAGGAAAAGGGATATAATCCTCCTCTTGTATTGCCTCGAAATGATGCAGGTTTAGTCGTTCATTGGTGAGAGCAGAAATATGTGCCCAGCTTGTGATCTACTAGATTATTCCATGAAGATTCACTTGCTGGAATATGAGTCGGTCCTAAGGCTTGTGTTGTTATAACATGGTTATACCATGCAATAATGTGGATATATTCCTAATCGTTGACCTTTGGAGTATGTCATTGGATTTATTTGACAGGAATATGAGCTGTTCTCAAGGCATGTTCCCCTCTCACTTAGTGATCCCTGGCTTGAACATGGATATGAGAATGATCATGGGACTTTGGAATATTCCACTGGACTTCTTGTAAAGGCATGTTCCCCTATCCTAAGGCATGTTCCTCTCTCACTTAGTGATCCAAGATTGGAATGAGAGTATGATACCAGACTTTTGCCTCATCCTTTTTTAGAATATGCTGATAATCCTCCTAGATGGGAGCAGGAATGTGTGTTTTCTCTGGTGCAGTAACTTTTTCATAATGATAATAGTGTTGAGTTATCATGGCTGTAGGGATAAGAGTATGTGCATGTACCTTTATCTACAACAGTGTAGAAATATTCCGACAATGTTCTTTAGTTGTTGATGAAATATATTTTCATTTTAGAAAAGTGTGTGCAGGTATATAAGCCTAGATATTTTATGTATCCACTATGTACTATAAGATATATTTGATTTAAGTGGGGATATGAGCCCACTTTTTTCCTCCTTGCGCCACCATAATATATTGACAGACTTCATCCATATGGGTAGGGATATACGGCTCCCCTAAGCCTACTACGAGAATATGCTTGCAGACTTGTTTTGAGTGAGTAGAGATATGAGCCTACTTACTAGCTACTGTCATAATATGTCAAAATTCATCATCATTAGAAGTGGGGATATAATCCCACCCCAAGATATCAAGTGTCTTCCTTTCTTGAAGAGTCTTCCTTGTTACCCATGCATGGGCATTAGAGGTAGCAGTGTATCGGGTGGTACTCAAAGTGGGCGACTAGTGGGTAGCGGTGGGATGATGCTAGAAACGGTGGTTGACAGGTGACCTCCTTGGAAACACATAAACCAAGATGGAGCCATATTTTACTCCCTAGAATACCTTCATTGGATACTAAAGGTGGTAGTCTTCACACTCATAGGATAATCTCCCGAAGTGGTTGGTCGTGGCAATGAGGCCCATGGGCTTAGCTGTAGCTTTCCCTAGGAAATGTGGATTCACCCATTTTCATTCTTGGATAACCTCACCATAATTTTCAAGGGTCGAGATTGTACCATGTCTATGGTATTCCCAAACCATCTTGTTTTCCACATGATGGTGGAGATTTCAATAATATGAGATATTTTCAGGACCCTTGGGGGGTTTTAACTATAGTGGATTTACCAAAGTGATCACTGGATGAATAATACATTGTCTCAAATCTAGATGTTGTCGATAAGAGTAGTATCTGCAGTCATGTGGACAACAATAAACAAATTCACATTTTAGTGCAATATCATTGTCATGATTTTCTCAATCATATATGCCTAGTTAACACAATTTTCCTTTTATTATCAATCCAACCATTCTTCTCACGTGGACTTATCAACATGAGGATGGAATTATTTCATAGGAACCACAATTATAGAGGATTAATAGTAATATTCAAACTAATCTTACTATATTTTTTTATGATAAAAAAGTGTCTTCATGCATGATTAACCAATAATTATGTTATTAGAGAGTTTCATGTTGGGTTCACAATTTCTATTTTCATATAGTGGAAAAAATGGACTGATGGATAATAACCCAGTCATTTTGTTATTTGAGAGATTCAAATTGGGTACACCATTTATGTTTATGTATAGTGGGAAAACAAAATGGACCATTGAATAATCACATAATTATTTTGTTATTTTAGATATTCAAATCAGGTTCACCATTTCTGTTTTCATATAGTGGGAAAACAAAATGGTCCAATGGATGATAACCTAATCATTTTTTTTATTTGAGAGATTGACTTCAGTTTCACCATTTTTATTTCAATGGGGAATGAGACAACTACGGTGGTGCATATGGTCTAGCCTGATGGTTGATTCTGGGGGATTCATTTATTGCACAATCATTAACATCAATTTATGATTGTCATTATTAATGGGAAATCCCAATGTTTCCCTCATAAATAATTGGGTACATACATGAATTCCAAATATAGGTGATCAATTGGGTATTCAAACCTATTGACACTTAGGGACTCACATTGGTTGAAAGGATGGGAGGTCGGGCTCATCACACCATTTTAGGGGAATTATTGCCAACTCTGGTGCTCTCTTGTATATGTAAGATATGATAGAGAATCTATTTATAATACTGATACGGGGCTGGTTACCCTAAAAAACGATTCCGGGTTATGTCTCTTTTTCTACAAAAGAAAGGGGTTATCTTTTTTGTTAATCCATCTGTATATATCTGAGGTTCTTTATCCATTTCCCCATAATGAATAGTAGATCATATGCTGAAGTCGTATAACCAGGAACATCAAAATTTTCTTCCACACCAGGAGGTAGTTAATATTCAGATGAGGGGATTGATCTATTATAAGGATTCCTACGTATCTTGGTTATTACAGGAATCAAAACCCATGTTGTTTTTTTTAACTTTGTAGTTTAATATATTGAAGATATGATATATTCATGGGAACTTGGGCATTGGATTTTTTAGCTTGAGTCTCAATGATAAATTATACATATCTATGTTATAGCATGAATCATAGTTATCCTAGATTGGTCATGCCCTTTGGAATGACCCCAAAGTGGATATCCTTAAATAAGGGAGGTTTATATTTTTCAAATCATTAAGAAAAAAAATGATGATATTTCCTAGGATAGTGGAGGTTCATGATGCTAATGATATAACCACCATAACTCCCTTATCCCACATGAGCTATTATCGATGTGAGAAATAAAGGATACCAAGTAATCAAACTCAATGCATATGAATGTGGGTCTCATGTGCTAGGATAGCCCTTAAGATGTTTAATATGGAGCTAGTTCCTTAATAATGCACTATAAGTATCCTGATTATGGAAGGAATCATAGTCATCATAGTTTAGTTGTGAGTTTCTCAGTCCATTGAGGGATGGGGAATGATGATCATCCCATGGGAATTATTAGGTCCCGATGGTTGAAATTTTAAAGATATGATGTGTTTATACTAATGTGGATTCTCATTTGATTGTGGTCTTGGTCCATAAGAAATAATCATATGTATCCTGATTATGGAAGGAATCAGAGTCCTCGTAGTTTAGTTCTTTAGGCCCTTCACACTGAGGCTGTCCTTATCCTTGTACAGTCTTATGATGAAAATGATATGATCATTGAAATTCCTTAACCCAATGTGATCTATCTATGGTGAAGGAAAAAAGGGATGGAATGTAATCAGTTTTATTGATTGTAGGTTTGAGAATTATGTATTAAGACAACCCTTTAGAGATATGGAATGGAACTCGACCCTTAGGAAGGTGTCCTATGTATCCTGGTTATTGAAGGAATAAAAATCATCATAGTTCAATTTGTCTGGGATTACACACTGAGGATTCCCATATCATTGGGGCTTACACTCTGAGGATAAACAAGGTGATAAAATCCTAGGACGCACTTGTAACCTTGCCTAATTTCATTCCTTACATGTATTGATTTTCCCCGCAACATGCCTTGATTTCTTACATTACATGTTGGATAATGTCTTCCTAACATGTCCCATTACAATCAAATGATCCATATGACTTGATTGAGGGATGTTGCATATCCTGGATGGCATGTCTAAGAATTTTCAATAAACTGGGATGACTTATCTGGAAGACATTTCAAGACCTATATGGTTTTCTCTGGAATCCATCACATGACCCTGGATGACATGTCAATAGGGAGTGATTTGATCTGGACAAATTTTCCTAGTGTCATCATGACATTTGGATTAAACACATGGAGTTCATAGCATGAGTTAGTGTGAATATTCTTAGAGGGGGTTTCATGTCTTGGTTGACATGTCTGGTAGACATTGTGAGACCTTTTTGGTCATTCCAGAGGGCATCATGAGAGCCATTTTACATGCTCAAGTGCTATTGTGGGACTTAACTCGCATGTACCAGTGCTTCCATATAGGTCAAGAAACATGTCTGATGATCATCACAATTCTAGGATGGTGAGACTGAAGAGTTTCATGAGAATAGGGTGAAATTCTTAGGGGTAACCATGTTACTTACTTTGACATGTCTGAAGGACTTCATGCGATCCAAATATTATGTCAAATGAGTGTCGCATGATATGAGTGAAAAGTCCTAGTATCGTTTCATGACCTGAATTGTAATGACCCAATGTTTTATCAATGGAATCACCTTATTATAAAAATACCTTAAATTATAATCACATTAGAAAACATAATGAAATATAATGAGACTAAATAATTTGTTACCATTAAACATAATTTTTTCACTTTTGTGTTTTTAATTTCAAAAATCTGACATATACAGTTGCGTTCTACATGATTTTTAGAGTCTAATATAACAAACATAATTTTTGGTGAATAGTAACCCCTACATTTATAAATAATAACCTAACCTTACGAATATTAAGTATTCAAAAATAATAGTAACCTCACCCATGAATGATTAATAAAATTTATGCCTTTTATAAGTGACAATATGACCATAGTAAAAGTATTGGTATTTTTGTAAGTCATAAATAAATAATTATAAATAATTATTTAATTTAAAAGAATTTTTTTTTCATAAAATGTGTTCATAAATTAAAAATTCTAGGTCTTATAGTTTTAAGATAATTTTATAAGACCTTATGTAATTTTTTAAAACATTATAAAATCAGTTTTAATTTTCAAATCTGTATTTTCAAGTAAATTATAGTTTTAATTAATATTTATATTAATCGTATTTAGAAAATTATTTTCATCAAATGGAGTTCATTTTAGTATTCTACACATCAAAAAATGGTTAGGGTGAATTTTTTTGATTTTTCTAAAATACTTGAATTTTTATGAATAGTGAAATACGATAATTTACCGTATATATACATTTTATGTTAAATAAAATATTACTGAAATAATGGATGATGTAAACCCAATTGTTTCAAACTCACATGCTCTAGTTACAATTTTTGGTCATGAATGATCATTTTTCAATGACCACTAATGTTTATTGGATCTTTTGATCCTCTAGTTGCGGAACAATGGGTCAACTCCATAGAGAAGATCTTTTTTGGGCTTCACTATTCTGAGACGGAGAAGGTGATACTAGAAATTTATCATATAGATGGAGAGGCTGACCAATATAAGGATTTCATTATGGACACTAATCCAAGTGATAAAATTTAAGAAATAGAATGGGAAGACTTTAAGATCATGTTTCTTAACAAGTATTTCCCACGAACTCTTCCTAAAAAGATGGAGAGAGAATTCATAGAGCTCAAGAAAAAGGAATGAGAATCTACACAACCTACAAAGTTAATTTAACAAGTCTATCAAGGTATTATTTAGGTTTTTTATCAACAATGATAGAAAAATTGATAGATTATTTAGTGGATTAAAACAACACCTTCGAAAGGCTCTTGAAATTCAAGAACATTGGAGTTTTGAAGAAGTTGTTCGGTGTTCCCTAAAAGTGGAGATGGATTTTGGATAATGTTCTAATGTCTATGGTGATAAGAAATGAAAGATGTAGTTTTAAGCTGGAGGATTTAATGATAAATGTGGGAAGAAAACTCAACAATCCACATGCCAAAAATGTGGGAATTTGCATCATGGGAACTGCCTCAAAGGGATGGGGAAATGCTTCAAGTGTCGGAAAGAATAACCGCATGCTCAAGAGTGTCAAAAATACATTATAAGGAAAGATAATGTAGTGGAATAATGGAGGGAACCGTCAATGGTACAATGCTACAACTGTAGGGAGCAACAACACTATGCAAGCTAGTGCACTAAACCTCGAGTCCTCGAGGGTAATCAACGTCAGTAACCACCAAAGACAAAGGAACAAGGGAAGTCTTACGCCATCACTACTGAAGAATTGGAGAAATATAATGAATTCATACAAGGTACACTTTCTATTCACTCAATAATGGAAAAATTATTATTTGATTCTAGTTCTACACATTCCTTTATATCTTGCAAGTTTGCTAGAACAACGGAATCGAAGCCCCAGAACCTTGAGGTAGAGATATATGTAAAAACCCCAAGTGGTGGAATCATTGCAACCCAAGTGTTTAACTCTTCTCTTTTTAGCGTATGTGGGAATATTCTTCCTGTGAATATCATAATACCTCCCTTGCTGGAATTTGATGCTATAATCAGAATGGATTAGATCTCACTATATAGTTCGTATATAAACTATTGGGAAAGGAAAAAATCTTTTCATATTCCCAAACATCCCATTATCCTCTACAAATTAAAGGAATATCATGAATATTCTTTTAAAAAACATTCAATGGTGTGGGTTTTGATACCCTATAAATAAGCATACCTCACCCAAATGGTTAAATAAAAGGAAAGTGACAACCTTGTAGAAATGACCATCATGAGGGAATATGATGATTTATTTCTTGAAGAGTTACCCATACTTCCCCCAGATCATGAGGTAGAGTTCTCCATAGAACTCATACCCAGAGCTACTCTTATCTCAAAGTGTCCCTATAGGATGGCTCCTATCAAACTGGAGGAGTTAAAGAAGAAGCTGCAAGAGCATTTGGACAAAGGGTTCACACACCCAAGTGCATCTCCCTGGGGTGTGCCAGTGCTCTTTGTGATGAAGAAGGATGGATCAATGTGGATGTGTATCAATTATTGGGAACTCACCAAGATCACCATAAAAAACAAGTATCCTTTTCCAAGGATTGATGACTTGTTCGATCAGTTAAGAAGAGCTCAATACTTCTCAAAGGTGGATCTTCGTTATGGATATCATCATCTAAAGGTAAAGAAAGAATATATTCAGATGACTACCTTCCGTACAAGGTATGGGAACTATGATTTTCTGGTAATTCTCTTCAAACTTATTAATGCCCCTGAAATCTTCATGGATTTGATAAAAAGAATCTTTATACATTACCTTGAATTTTTTTTTGTAGTGTTTATTGATGATATTCACATATTCTCCATGAGCAAGGAGGAACATGAAGAACATATAAGATTTGTGTTAGTGACATTGAGAAAGGATAAGTTGTACGCCAAGTTCAGAAAGTGTAACTTTTGGATAAATAAAGTCACATTCTTGGGACATGTGATCACAAGAGAGGGAATTTCTATGGAGCCTTTAGAAACAAAGTTTATTGAGGAATGGCCTATACCCTCTAATTTCATAGAAATCCATATTTTTCTTGGATTAGCTGGGTACTACCGACATTTTTTGATAAATTTCTCATGATTTCCAAGCTCGCTAACTAAGTTAACAAGGAAAAGGGTAATGTATGCCTGGATAGAAGAATGTGATGGAAGCTTTAAGGAGCTAATGATAAGGCTGATCACTGAACTTGTACTCACACTACCGAAAAGTGGATAATGTTTTATGACATATAGTGATTATTAAAATAAAGTCTTGGGTTGAATAATAATGAAAATGATAATGTGATAGAATATTTCTCACGAAAGTTGAGGTTCCATGTCCAGAACTACCCAACACATGATCTATAGTTGGCAGCCATGATTTTTGCCTTGAAAATATGGAGACACTTCCTTTATTGTGAGAAGTGTGACATATGTACAGATCACAATAGCCTAAAGTATATATTCACACAAAAAATATCAACATGAATCAAAGGAGATGGTTAGAGCTAATCAAAGATTATGATTTCTCTATTCACTACCATCTTGGAAAGGCAAACAAGGTATCTGATGCTCTAAGAAGAAAAGAACCTACTACTCTATCCATGTTATGGATTGAGAAAGAACCTATATTCTTGGATATTCAATGGATGGGTTTGAAATAATAAGGGTAGGGGATACATAATACCTTTCCCAAATTATTTCGCATCCATCTATCCAAGATAAGATTAAAGAGGCACAAAGGGATAATTTAGAGTTGAAAAAGAAGGTGAACGCAGTAAAGGATGGGAAGCTGTAAGAGTTCCATATCAGTGATGATTGTATGATTAAATTTGGAACATGGCTTTTTGTGCCTTCATCACCCAGTATAAAGAAGCATATATTGTACAATGCAATAGCTCAACATTCTATATCCATCCTGGTAGCACCAAGATGTACTGAGATCTCCAAGAACACTTCTAGTGGGATAACATAAAGAAGAAGATTGTGGAATATATCTCAAGGTGATTAGTATGTCATCAAGTCAAAGCAGAGCAAAAAAATTCCAAATTGATGATTCAACCATTGCCTATACCCATGTAGAAATGGGAAACTGTCACTATGGACTTTGTTACGAGTCTTCTAAATACGTCCAAAGGAAATAATGTGATATTGGTTGTGGTTGACCAAATCACCAATACTTCCCATTTTATTGCTATTCGGGAAGACCTGTCACTTAAAAAACATGAAAAGATATATGTGAAAGAAGTGGTGAGACTTCATGGTGTTCCACTCTTGATTGTCTCTGATCGTGATCCATGGTTCGCATCTAAATTCGGGAGGAGTCTTCAAAATTCATTGAGTGCTGAATTAAATTGCAGCATAACCTATCACCCACAAAGTGATGGACAATATTAAAGGACTATTTAGACGCATGAAGATTTGCTAAGATCCTACTCTTTATAATTTAATGGTGGATGGGTCCAGTATATCCCATTGGTTGAGTTATCATACAGTAATATCTTCCACTCAAGTATTCAGATGGCTCCATATAAAGCTTTGTATGGAAAGAGATGTAGAACTTCAACCTGTTGGGATGAGGCTAAAGAAAGAAAGATAATTGGACCTGATCTTGCGCAAGAGATGATAAAGAAGGTTCAATCCATCAAAAAAAAATATCAAAGTTGCTCAGATTCGGAAAAAGAGCTATGCTGACAACCATCAAAGGGACTTGGAGTTCAACGTTGGAGATAAAATATTCCTTCAAATATCATCATGGAAGAGAGTCATGCTGTTTGAAAAGAAAGGGAAGCTAAGAGAAAGGTACATTAGCCCCTTTGAGATCCTTAATCATATAGTATTCATGTCCTATCGGCTTGAACTTCCATCAAATAAAGATAAAGTTCATGATGTGTTTTGTGTATCACTCTTGAGGAAGTATATACTAGATCCCTCACATGTACTGAACTCAGAGGTGGTACAATTGGAAGATGATCTCTCTTATAAGGAGCATCCAGTAAAGAAATTGAATATGAGAGATAAGGTCCTATCCAAAAAGGCAATCCATATTTTCAAATTGTTTTAGAGGAAACATAAGTTTGAAGAAGCAACTTGGGAACTGGAGGAGGTGATGAAGGAGGGTTACCCTCACCTGTTTGTGTAAAACAAAATTTTGAGGGAGAAATTTTATAAGGGGGGAAGAATGCAACGACCCAATGTTTTATAAATGGAATACCCTTATTATAAGTATGCCATAAAGTATAATTACATTAAGATACATAATTAAATATCATGATACTAAATACTATGTGACCATTAAACATAAATTTTCCACTTCTGTGTTTTGAATTTCAAAAATCTGACATACACGGTTGTGTTGAGGGTGATTTTCGGAGTCTAAGAGAATAAAAATGATTTTTAGTGAATACTAACCCCTACCCTTCTAAATATAAACTTACCCTTATGAATATTAATATGATGCTTTTGAATATTAAATTGTCTAAAATAATAATTACCTCACCTATGAATGATTAAATAAAATTTAAGCATCTTATAATTGAAAATATGACCATAGTAAAAGTGTTGATACTTTTTTAAGTCATAAAAAATTAATTATAATTAATTAATTAATTTAAAATAAAATTATTTTCCTAAAATGTTTTCATAATTTAACAATTATATGTATTGTCATTTTAAGATAATTTTATAAGACCTTATGTAATTTTTGAAATCATTATAAAATCAGTTTTAATTTTAAAATCTGTATTTTTCAAGTAAATTATAGTTTTTATTAACAATATTTAGAAAATTATTTTCATAAAATGGATTTCATTTTTTTATTCTGCACATCAAAAAAAGGTTTGGGTGAATTTTGGGGCCTTTTATAAAATACTTGAATTTTTATTAATAGTGAAATATGGTAATTTACCGTATATATACATTTTATGTTAAATAAACTATTCCTGAAATCATGGATGATGTAAGGACAATTGGTTCGAACTCACATGCTCTAGTTAATATTTTTAGTCATTTAATCGTCATTATTTCTGGTCTTTATGTAAATTAATAAAGTAATGAATAAAATATTATGAAAACCTCCTCCCCTCCACTATAAATACCACCCCTCACAACCACATTTCCTCACACCTATCAAGATTCATGACTTGCCTAAATTCTACCCAAATCTCTTCCTTATACCCTCCCCCACGACCAGGATCTCTTAGATTCTTAAAAAACAAATTACAAGGTTCTTTAAGGAGGATCTCAAGAGGATAATTGAAGAGGTAAATCCTCTCTCTTTTTCCTTTCAATTTCCATTCAAGTTATTTTCTTTTATCATTCCCTCCCCACCTCCTTTCATAAAAATGGAATGATAACTCCATTATGTTTTATATATTGGCATTATATCATGTTAATGGATTATTTTGTATTAAACCCATCCCTCACTCTTTTTTATTTTAAAGATTAAATCATCGCCCATGTTGTGTCAATTTATTGACATCGTGGGCGATGCACTTCCATTTTCCTTCATCACCATCAAGGATATAAATAAAACCATAAAATTCGTGATTTTTTTAAATTATATGTTTTATACCTTTTTATGTTCTATAACTAACTTATTTACGTAGCACTAAGTGATAAAATAAAACAAGTTCATTGTGATAAAAAAACCACCCAAATTAACCAAAAATGATAATCATTAAATCCAATGATTCATCCTAATACTACATAATAAAATTCATTATAAGATCATTTATTTCTCTGGAATGTAACTAATATTATATATTATCAAATATTGTTGTTCAAGCACATTTCAAATGAACATCCATTCATGAATACAAGTGAAAGGTTCATAAAATCTAAAGAAATTAACACTCTCAAACAATGAATTTAAGCTCTATAACTCATCCAAAGGCCCATAAAAGAACTTAATTAAACCATAGAAAACTATATTAATGTATAAAATGTTTTTAATTTTCAATTAATTAATCTAATTTCATTATATAGGATATTAAATTGAATAAATTGTTCAGATATGAGGTAAGGGGAATTCTCAAACCCATGTTTCTTCTTATGGTTCTCCCTCTTTCACTCCATTTTCAGTATGGTTAATCCTTAAAAATAATTTGTTCATCATTATATTAAATTTTATGGGATATACATGTTATATAATTTATTTTATGAAAACCCCGATGTTTTCCAAAAGAACTCTTCTTTCAAATAAACACACCCTTTTTACTTCTCAAAGATTGTTTCACTATTCACTCTAGGTTAATGGTTCTATGTCAAGAATGATATTCAATCTTTATTTTGGAAACAAAATTTTTATGAATTTATTCTTTAAGATGAGAACCCCATTTCATTCCATGGGTTATTTTATGTACAAATTTGACATATTTTCAATGTGTCATGAAAGAAAATGTTAATGTTATGATGAGACAGGTGTACCTGAAATTATTTAGCATAATATGCATGTTTGAATATGATGAGTGTGCCCATAATTATACAGAGCTCTAATGAATTTGGTAAAGTGATGAAACTCATGATTGAAAGTGAAATTATGTGTGAACATGATGCTATCATTGTTCACAACTATATGTGGTATTTGACCACTAAGACATGATGTTTCATTTTTATGCATTGCCACATTCCTAGCCTTTATCTAATTATTCCTCTCTTGATTTTGATGATGATGTTAAAATTATGCCCACCTTGTGTTATATTGTTCTTATCTATCCACTTACTTGGATTTTAGCTCACCCCTTTTGATGTATATCCTTAGGTGATTACTTGTACTAAGGATATTTCAAGGTACAATAAGAAGCTAGAGAAGAATGAATTAAATAAATGTTTATGTTTTATATTTTGTATGGTCCTAGTTTTCCCAAGACACTAAACCATTGGATCCTCATTACGTAATACTATTATGTTTTTTATCTTTATAATTTTGTAATATTAATATAAGGAATGGAAGGTTCACTATATGAATGGTTCACACGAAGCGTATGAGGACTGGAACTTGTGTCTTTCACTTAATTCTCCAGTATATTAGTCTTATTTATATACTTTATATTGTAAATGATTTATATTTTTCATTATTATTTTTCACGTGATCTAGTAGATGTGTGGTATGTTCTTCGTATGCCCTTCCAAAAGTCCCCTATGTGGTTTATTTTTGGTCACATAAGGTGGTTATGCATGTATCATTACTATTATAGCTATTCATTGGATCTTAACTAATGGGAAGATTTTTCAGTCATAATATCATCCAATTCATGAAATCTTCTCTAGCATTCAAGTGATATTATAAGAGCTCATCTGTCTACTTCTAGTAGTGGTATTATGGTGTATATGTTTTATTTGTTTTTCATTTTGAGGGTGGGGGAATTATAGGCCTATCCCCCCTATTTTTTTCCACTTTATGTGGTGTATCTCATGTGGATCCTGGCTGGAGTCCGTGAAGGGCATCAAAATCGCGCATCTTCACGAGTCTCTTTTTTGGATCGCTCTAAAGGTGTTGCTAATTTTTAGAGACCACGAGTCCCTCCCATAAATTAAATCATTATAATATTATTTATGATTAATGGGGAATTTTTGAATCTTGTAGATATTACAAGGGGATTTCATATTATCATATTGACTTGTCCAAGGGCCTTCGTGAGATTAGGGTGCATGTCTAGTACTTTTCACAATGAAAGGATTGATTTTTTAAGGGGACTTTATGGGATCAATTCATCTTTTCAAGGGGTCTTAGGAGACCATGTTGTGGAAATATTGGGCACATATCAAGGGTTTTACAACCAGGATAGGCTCCTTCCTCTTATACCTTTTATTTCCTTTGTTTATTTTACAAAGGTTATGAATCATACTAGATTGAAAGAGCATTATCGAGGATAATTAATCTATTTTTTGGTGATGTGTCGCATGAACAATAAATTTTCTATGGAAAATCATAATCATCTCATGAAAAATTGCATCTATTTTCCTTATAGAGATAAGTGGGTAGCACAATGTCACTTAGACATACCCGAGGCCCATCGTGTGATGAGGATGAAAAGCCAAAGAGATTTTGTGAGGTGAGGTGGGCATGTCACCGGAGTCATGTGGCATCAGGAATATTGCTAGAGGCACGTCATGTTATTTTTAAGACCACAAGAGGCTCTAACCTTATTCTTTTTATTTTATTTTATTTATTCTACAAAGTTAGGGAATATCACGAGTTTTCTCAGATGTTGTCAAGGGTAATCATCCTTCCTATTGGTGATTTATTTCATGATATTTATGAGTGCAAGAGGTCTCATAGACATTTTTCTATTATTTTTTATTGATTTTTGGATGGGTGGTTAGATTCCCATTGGTTGACAAACCGTGTGGCCTGGGAGAGATTATTCAATTATCATTGTAAGACCAATAATTTCCTAGGGTTCCTTTATAGGAGAAAAAGGACTTATCAAAGGGACTTCATAGGATCTATTGTAGGTTATGCACTATGAATTCCCATCTACATGTCCCTATAATGTTCACATGATCGTACATCACTTTGGTTTACATGATCTGTGAGTCTCAATGATCTTCCCCTTCCTTTTCTTTTACAGGGGAAATAATACCCGTATTCAACTATTTCTTCCTTTGTGGATTTTTTAATTCTCATTTGGAAAGAATCCACATGCATGCCTTAGTAGAATATTTTTTTTCATGTGAGATCTATCATGTTATTATTTAGAAATTGGATCTTGTGAAAGTGAGAGTATGTTGGATTTGGTTCCATTAAACCAACTGACTACATAATTTTGACCACTAAAATATTAATTTATATATTATCACATGATGATTATTTTTATTTGTAACATTAATGAGATAATTTTATTTGAGTATATGTTACATTAAATGGTTATATTAGTTCCTCACAATAATCAGAACTAATAAATCCTATTCTTAAACATATGCCCTATGGTTTGCATAACAAATGTCGGATGAGAAACATGTGATTTCTTACTATCATGTATTAAAGGATCATAATACATTGAGACTTATACTCATGAGTTTAATTAGTAATCTCCAATAATGGGTTATAAGGATATACATACCAATATAAAATACTCATATTTTATGAGACAATAGATATTTATATTTTTAAATAAATGTATTAGTCTTTAGACTTGATATTCTTATTATTACATATCTTGAATAAATTATTTTGATATATGAATAAAATTCATGTTAGAATATGGTCATTGAAAGGTATCATACATTGGGTGTATCATAAGTGATATGGAATTGATTAAAAATTTGAAGAAAGGATTTTTTTCTATCAAAGTTAATAAATGAATATATATTTGGCATTTTTATTGAAATAGTACTATCTAGTTAAATCCATTACCATGGTAGCTCATTGACGAGTTTATTTCATAAATTCAACAAAAAAAATTGGTTGATGACACAAGTATGTGCTCTAGTTGATGAGATATCAAGAAAATGGATTATATTACAAATTAGAGTTCATAGGATGGTTGATGTCATTAAGACATTTACTTCTTTCTCAATGGGTGTCTAGACAAGTTGCTAGATATAGATTTTTTCTTTAGATAAGATCACCAAATTCCAATTAGAAAGAATAATATATTACCACACACTAAGTGTATCCATAATCTCATTAAATTCTATTGAATTTAATATTAATAATAAATATAATTCTCCACTTATAAAATAATTTTTATTTAAGTTTTTTTGATCATGTAAATTCAATCAACATATATTTAAGTTTAGAATATGTGAGTTAATAAATAATTATTTATGCACCAATTTAGTGAATATATTATTATAAATATTTATTTAGTTAAATGAATATTAAAAAATTATTTATTCATGAGTTTAATTAATATAATAATTATTTTTTTATTTAATTAATGATATTTATTTATTTAAATAAATATTTTATTATTCAAGGTTCAATTAATACTAGAGAGTACTGACAAGATGAGTTTAGGGCCTTCCAAAAATATTATAATTTATCATTTAAATAAATATTTTTTATATATTTAACAAATTGTATTTAAATAAATGAATTTAATTGAATATAATAACAATATAATTATCATTAGTAGACATGGGGAATAAATTAAATTGAATATTTGATAATGGGTCATTGATAAATTATCAAATTTTTAACCTAATAATATATTATAACTTATATCATTTTAGAGATGTGACTGGTTTTAAACAATAGAGAACCTCTCAAGAAATTATCTCAATAACTTGAAGAAGATACCCCTCCTTCCCTATCAAGACTAAGAGAGACACAATTAATCCTTTTTTTGAAATCAATTATGAAAAATATAAATCAATAGGGCCCTCCTTACTAGCACCAGAAAAATAAAGCGCATTGTTTGGAAATTCGTAGTACACATGTGGATAAAAAAGAGGAACCCTTAGTTTGATTATTTAAAAAAACATATGACAAGTGGAGAATCAAAATTGAACATAAATAATTGTCACTTTCAAGTTAATTTATTTTTAAAACTAAATATAATTTTAATTTTAAATATCCTCTCGATATGATTTCAAGGATTCCCTCTATATATTATTCAGATATTATCCATTGAAACTAATAAGAATCTAAATTATACACCATCCCACTACTTCTGATGTACCTTATAACCTTTATTCCCTTTTCAAAAATCTCCCATGAAACCAATTTCAAATTCCTTCATTTACCTTTTTAAAATCACATTAAAAATCAATCAATTAAAATACCACTTTCTTTGAAATTCTATTACAGAACAACTTCCTTATTTAATATCCCATATAAAAAGGTCAAAAAAATTTGATCTATAAAGTAAACTAAAAAAATAAATCTCACATGGAAATTATTATTATTTTGTTTACATAATGAATAAAATTTCAAATTTCATATGAAAATTTCTAACAAGATGACCACAAGTTTGTTTCTCACAATAGATAAATATTATAACTTATTGTAATCTCTTATATTGAAATATTTTTATCTATTTATATTTAAAAATAATGGGAATCATGTAAAATAATATGTAATTTAGATTTATAAAAATTGAAATAATGTAAAATTCAATAACATGAAAAATGAAAGAAAACTGAATGAGTTTGGAGGAAAGGTGAACTCCCTGAGTGGTTTTATTATGTGGCCCTTTTTGTCTCATAAGTTAATCTCACATCCACTCTAATATGAGACTCAAAATAATTTTTATAATCATCCTCTATTTATTAATTATGATATATGTTGTTTTTTATATGTTTCTATTTTTTAATTAAATAGTTTATGATGTGTAATTAGTTTTCGGTATTTTCTAATTTATGAATTCTATGTTGTTGTTTTCTTTTTTCAGGAATTCATCCCTTCATTAAAATTATCATTTTGGTTTATTTTATCTCATACAATTATATTTTGTTTTTATTTCATATTTTCCTTAATAGAGTATCTCATATCATTCTTGATCTTCTTTATCAATGTATTTGATTTAATGTCTTACCGTATGCCCCCTTTGTGATTCCTCAGATGTTTTTTATTTGTCTCTATATTTTTCTTGGATATATGTCTTGTTATCCTAACATATGGAGTTCTTCCATGTTTACCTATGATATAATCATCTTTTGGTTACAAGAACAACATGATTTATCTTTGTTATCCATGTATTATTCATCCTGCTTCACTGACTAACTTGATCATCCCTTATCATATCACTATGATGGATTTTCCCTTTGGTTTGTTGAGAAATTTGATTCATTAATGCTAGTTAGGGCCACTTTTATTGATAGTAAACTTATAGGTTTTATGGAGAAAACTATTCCAGAATATATATAGGATCTTGGATATAATAGCCTTATATGATTATTTTTTGTTCAACATACCATTCCCCATTAACAAGAGTATTGTTTTGTACATATCAGAGGAATCACTGGATTTCAAAGTGGTTGATCACTTATATGGATCATCATCATAGGTTAGTAGGATCATTTTATTTATCAGTTAGAACTAGGTTTTAGTAAAGGAAACCTAGTTCTGTAAGAGATGACTATTTAATTTTCATTTCTATTTGACTGTATACTTGATGTTGCTGAGTGTATGTGTGACTCTATATAATAAAGGTTGGTGTTAACTCTGTGTTATGTAGTTGATCACCTTCATATGGTTTAATAGAACCAACTTACTTGAATTTTTCCCAATCTTTTTCTTGATTTTTACTATTAATATTTAGATACTTTCTTTTAGAAATTTAGATAGTTGGAGTGGTATTATCAACCAGAACATAGGTTTAATAAAAACATAAGCATGTTATACCTTTTTTTATTCTTCTTAATTTTTTATTCTATATGCATGATCATCTAGATTCATATATTTATTTCTTCTTACTATATGTTAATATGAAAATTATTTATCTAGATGAATCATAAGATTCAATTATCAATTACTGATTTCTATTTGTTCTTGTGGATAACTTCAATAATACTACTTACAACAACTGGTATCAGAGCCTCTAATTTATAATAAATGGGTTCTTTTAAATTTTATATAGATAAATTAAATGGAGAAAATTATTTTAATATTTGGATAATCAATATTAGCACACTTCATGATGAAAACGAACTTATTGATCCTCTCAATGGTCCAAAAAAGTCACTATTTTATGCCCTGGTACACAGTATATCATTAACTTTGTATATTTCTCTACCGATTTCCTTCAAAATTATCATATCATTATACTGTTCTATTTATTTTATAGTGTCCTTTAAGAGTTTGTGTATGAATATACTACTATTAAATATGGAATAAATTATATTCCTTATTTATGATCAAATATTTAGGAATAGTATTTGTGTAATAAGATAATATTATATACTTTTAAAATACATCCTCAAACTATAGTCAGCTATCATATAGATTATTTTAATAGAAACTTTTTAGATCTATCAAACATATATGTCAATATAGTTGATTGAGACCAAGTTATAATACTTTTAACATCTCTATATGAGTATTTTGGTTTTTTTAAAGACTCTAGATGTTTGATGGGGACAATTTTATACTTGAAGATATTAAATCTAATTTTTTATCCATAAAATTTAAAAAGAGAATCCCTATTAAAACTGAGGTGGAGGAATTTACTATTATAAGTAAGAATGAGAATAGAGGTAGGATGAGAGAAAATATTCAGTATAATAATAGTTGTTCCAAGTATAAGAATATGGTGATTAAATGTTTTCAATTTAATAAACATGGGAACATAAAGATAAATTATTTAAATAATAGGAATGATTATAAAGAAAATAATGACCATTTTTTGTTATTAGATAAGGACTTTGATACTATAAATGTACATAATATGTGTAACCTTTCCATTTTTGAAAAGTATATTCTAGATTTTGGATTCTCGTTTTATATATGTACCAAGATAGAGTACTTCACTGGGTTGAGATATATAGAATGAAGTGATGTAAATATAGGGAAAAAAAGATTTATTGTACCATGGGTATAGGTTTGGTATACTTTGAAATTCATAATGGGATGGTTAAGTATCTAGAAGATGGAAAATGATTACCCTAACTAAACAAAACTTATTTTACTTAGATTTATTAACTTTAAATTCTGTACCTTTAATTAAGACTCTAGTAGCCTTAGAATATCTCATGGATCCCTCACCATGATGTATATAACCCTCTTGAATAGGTTGTATGCGTTTTATGGTAAGACTCACTTGAAGAAATTAAATTTATCTCATGTCTTAGTGTCTGATAGAACTATCCTATAGCATAAAAGGCTTGGGTATGTGAGTGATAATGGCCTAGATAGACTTAATAAAAAATGTGTTAAATTTTATAACCCATATAAATATTATCTTATTTTAATATAGTGTGTATGCGAAGTCCCATTTTGTGAGATTCAATAAGTCTATACACAAAGACAAAAAACCACTTTAGTGTGTCCAATCTAATATATGGGGTCTATCAAAGAAATAATACAATGGTGGAGTCTATTACATAATAACCATCATTGATGATTACTCACATAAAGTGTGGATTTACATACTAAAACATAATTTTGATACAGTTCACTCAATTATGAACTAAAAAATGGTGGTTAATACCAATTATATAGGAAAGTAAAAAATAGTAGGATTGATAATGGGTTAGTGTATATGTCTAATGATTTTTTGTATAATTTTTTTAGAAATAAGTGTGTCCTTATACATAGGAATTTTGTGGAAATCCCCCAATATAATTGATTAGTTTAATGTATGAATAAAATTATCCTGAATAGAATGAGGTGGATTCCCTCACACTCAATTTTTTCTCAGTCTTTATAGGAAGAATCTATCAGTATGGAATTATTTCTTATTAATAATTTTCCATCGATAAATAATTATTCTAAAACACTTGAAGAAGTATGGATAGGAATAAGACCTAGACTTCGACACCTTATAGTGTTTGGATCCACATTTTATGCTCATTTTATAATCGATAAGTTGAAGCTAGGGTTAAAAATTGTATATGTGTTAGTTATCTGGAGGGTGTTTTTGTTTATAGATTTTTGATAGATAAATCTAATTACCATACATTAATCATTAGTCCTTGTGTGTCTTTTCATGAGTCTATACCACCTAAGAATAAGTTATATGAACTTGAAAGTGCAGGAACACCCCAAAATTTAGGTGTTAAGGTTCTACTATATTATTCAAACTAGACTAAACCTATTTTATTCTCTACTGACCCTACTAATTATTCTAAAGGTGTGAAAATTTAGATTTTGAATCTGAGGTGGTGGTAGGTGATAATATCAATAATCATTAGTTTCCCCAATATAGATTTATGAGGTCTAATAAACCCCTTGTTAAATTTATTCATGTTAAGGTTGTAGCTTACGCATTTAATTTTGATCTGGATAAAAATAATAATGAACTTAGGACCTTTAATAATTCTATGAAATTTAAAGAATCCTTGTACTGGTTTTCTAATATAAAATAAAATGATATCCTTTTTTAAAATTCAAACTTATACCATTATAACAAAACCTAAAAATGATAAATTATTTGGTTTTAAGTGAATTTTTAAATGGAAGTAAGATAACAAAATAGAGGTAAAAATAAAATATAAATCTATAATAGTTTCCAAAGGATTCCTTCAATGTAAAGGGAATGATTATAGTAAAAATATACCCTATCGTAAAGCATTATTATATTTAGATTATTCTTTATTTTATTGTTAGATATGATTTATATATTGAATATTTGGATATTAAAACTGCTTATTTTCATGATAAACTAGGTGAAAGGATTTACATGTATCCACTTCTGGTATTTTCAAAATATTTCCAACCTAATAAAAATTTTCTTTTAGAAAAAATTTTGTATGGACAAAAATATTCATCTAGATAATGGTATAAATAGTCGGATTCTTTTATAATTGAAAAATATTTTAACAAAATAAAATATAATGCATGTGTTTTTTCTCAAGCCTATTATAAATGAAATTATATAACTTGTTTTATAGGGAAATTACATAGATATTATTTATAAAAATATGGTGTAGATTAATCATGTAACATTATACCATAATTCATTTTTTTGGAATGAAAAAAATGGTTAATAAAAAATAGGCATAAGAACTATTAGATATAGAGGGGTTTATGTCTTATATATGTCATAGGATGATTATTCTAAAAATGTTTTGAATTCTATCTATTTTGAAATATTAAACATATTATCATTACTTTGTTCCAACAGTTCAATTTATCCCTTATTTAATCCCCCAATTATAAATATGAGGTCTCCTTCATGAATAATATTCCATATGTTAATATAATTAGAAGTATTCTATATGATATGGTCTATTTTATAATTGATTTTGCCTTTATTATGTAAACTCCGAACAAGTTTATTGGAAAACTAATATTTCACACCGAAATTCATTGAAATAGATCTTCAAGTACATGTCTATATCTATTAATTTATGCATTCGATATAGTAATAAATGTAGTTAGAGTGATTATGTTGTTGGGTTTAATGATTTTGACTATACTGTCAATGTTGATAATCATAAATCTATTACTGGATATGATTTTCAATCTTATGGTGGAACTATTTCCTATAAGTGTGTCCTAAAATCTATAGTGGCTTTATCAACCCCTAAGTTTGGGAATATTAATTTAACTAAAACTATAAAAGATTCAACTTGGTTAAAGGTTCTGTTAAATGAATTTTATTTATCATCTAGTAGTATGAATGAAAATTATGATAGACAATATATCACCCATTTATCTTTAAATTATGTTTTCCATGGTATATCAAAGTATATAGACATTTAACTTCATTTTATTAAAGAGGTTATTAATATTGGGATAGTTTGTTTCACTAATATATACACTACTGATAATCAAATTGATAATTTGAATAAATTAGGTCAATTATCAAAGTTATACATTGTTTAAGTCCAATGAATATTTTGCTAGTACAATAACATTGACTGTGAGAACATCATCTTGAATAATCATTTTTATTACAAGGTATATATTTTTTATATATGCTTCCTTATATATATTTTTAAATCAAAACTAATTTTTTTTATATTTTGTAATAGGTTTTATTCATTTGTAATATACATATTACTTTTCACTATTGTTTTATTTTTTTTATGAATGAATACCTTTTATTATGATAATATTTTAATTTATTTTATCTACTTTAATTATATTTTGGATTTTTCCCCAATTTTCGTAATAGAAACTCTCGGATCGAGCATGATTTGCGTCATAAATCTATTTGATCAATCAGATTTTTATATGTCCTTTTGTGCTTCCTAAGGGTTTTTTCTTTATTAATTAGTTTGGAAAGGGTATACATCTTATTATTATATCCTATGACATGTTCCCACATATCCCTATGAGTTTTTCTCTGTTCATTTATGCAAAGATACTAATTAATATCAGTTTTTTGTGCATCATGCATCCCACTTCACCAACTGAAACTCATGTCATTTTTTTTGGGAATTTTGTTTTTTTTCACCCTGTTTTATATGAATTAAGTTCATTCATTATAGTTGAGTTTCATTCAAGAAAGAGGAAACTTATGGATTTCATTGTGAGATAAATTAAAGAGAAGAAGTAGGATCTTGTATGTGAAATCCCTATACTGCTTCCTTATTATTCAGCATATCATTACCCTGTAACAATAGAATTTTTATACTAATGGTTAGATAAATAGTTAGAGTTGGGAATGGATGTTCACTTGTATGGAGAATCATTGATAGTGGAAATAATCATTATCTCTATGAGTTATAATATGTTTTTTTGATAAAGATAACCTAGCTCTATAATTGACTCCTGTTTTTTTTTCATTTTTTAATATATCATTTATACTTCTAGGTTCATGTGTGAGTATTTACAAGAAATTATATTACTAAATCCAAATTAGTTAATAATCACCAATTATTTTAGAATAAATTTCTTCCTTGGATATTTTATCCGGTCCTTTTCAAGATTTTGAGTCTTTTAATTTTGTGGATTTCTTTTTTTAATAAATATATTTGGTGGGGTGTTCTCGTTATGAATTTAGGTTTAATGTGAAATAAAATAAGTAATACCTTATATTATTTAGTTCTAATTGTTTGTTATTCAAGCATGATCATATGTATTTTTATATTATTATTTTTCACTATTTTGTAATAATAAAATGATTTATCTAAATTAATCCTAATCATCATTTGTTAATCGGTGGTTTATGTACATTCCTATAGACATCCTCAACAATGTTACCCACAAAATAAATGATATGACTATATAGTGTATTCAATAATAGAAAAGTTCCATTAATATCCATATCTTTATTGGTTGGTAAGATAATAAGCTTCTCAATTGAGAGAACTCCCAAAACCACCTACTACTAATGCAATTATGTCCATTCAATATTCATTCACCACTGCTCCTTTATATACCATAGAAAGAAAATAAATAGGGGGAAAATAATTGTAACACCTCAAGATTTTATTAAGTTATTTAATTTATAAAAATACTATATTGAATATCTTTCATAAAATACAACACCAAAATAAAATGAACCAGGTAATATTTTATCATGTAAGATAAACATTAATACATAAAAGCAATAAAATATGAAATATTATTAATAAAATTACAAGGAAAGTAAACTTCATGCAAATAAAAATATCGTCAGAATTATTTATTTTACATACTATTTTTTAAAAGAATAATTTTAAGTGTTATAATACCAAATAATTGAATATATTTAATATTTATTGAAAAAATAAATAATGTTATGTGATAAAAATCATTTAGTGTTAAAAGGATTATTTTCAAAGAGTTGTATTTATATATATATTGTGTATTTTATATAAATAAATTAAATTGAAAAAATTTAAATGTTCATTCTAATAAAATAATTCATTTTACAAACAAATATATTAATGCATATTTAATTAGTAGTTGATATGAATAAGATTAAGAAAAATTAAAGTTAAAAATTCATTTTACAATAAAAAGAGTGTCTCATTATATTTTATGTTTCCATTTAAAAGGTAAATACATAAATTTTATAATTTTAAATTTATAAAATGAACATTTTTTTGGAGTTATCATGTCAAAATTATCTTAGATACAATTTTATGGATTTTGAAAAATCCTATTTTTTTAGTGAATAGTAAAATATTGTTTTTATTACTTGATTTAAATTTAATTTTTTTGAAATTTAATTAATTAAAATAGATTCCATATTTTTAATCATTATAGTAAATATATGGTAATAATTTTAATTTAATTTTAGGTCCAAAAAATTAGTTACCAATGTAAAAATTAGTCACTAAAGTAAAGGTTAAAATGAGGTAAAAGTGTTAAACCAAGAAGTAAAGTCTCAAAATATCAAAAAACCTCATATATAAATGGATATATGAGAGATTTAGAGACCATAACATATATTTTCCTCTCTAATTGTCGTTTTTTATCCAATTTCCTTAAATAATGCATCTATTTTTAAATTAAGAAATTAATACTTTCCAAAATGTCACCCCTCTCACCAATAAAATGATCCCTTCACCACTTTAATTTTTGTCATATATAAATTCTATTAGATCAAAAATTTTCTTCCAGAACCCCTCCCTAACCCAATTTCCCATATCCTAGATGTTATTGTTTCAAAAAAAATAATATTATTATAAGGCTTAAGGAGCATTCTAAAGGAACGCACTAAAGGAAGATGTAATAGTTTTAACCAGGTTATTTCAAGTTTCTTTATTCTTCCACCTCCTATGAATATATTAAAACCACACAAATATAATTAAATAAATAAAATTAATGTACATAAATTTTCATATGATGATTTAATAACCATTATCTACCTTCCTATCATCCATTTGAAAATGAAAATGTTTCTCATATTATGGTTGGACTACTACCTCCATGGTTGAAATACTTCATTTTACATCGTTTCCTTACAAAGATGGTTATAAAATTGGATTAAATGAATAAATAAAATATTTATTACATTATTAATATTTTATAAAATAAATTAGGCATTAAAATGATAATATAAATAATAAATATACATTATAAATTTAAATACCTAAAATAAGAATGCCAAGATAGTTTTCTTAATTTGAATCTATTTTTGAAAACCTCTTAAACTATATAAATTTTGTGATATCAGAATGATAAATAAAATATATTTGTACAATTCCAAATATGATGAAACTATTTTATAACTCCATCATTCGTGGTCAACATATCGACATAGTTTTGGATAAATTGAATGAACATCCCCATGTGGTCGATGAGAGAAAAATCTACACAATAAATGGATGACATATGATAATAATTAGACCTTAACCAATGAAATATAACTAAAATGTTTCAATATAAAATATTTATTAAACTTAATTTGGTTACATAGGATCATAAATGCACGTATCAATTTATTCAATACTTAATGTAAGGGTTATTTTTCTTAATTTGAATTCTTTAGATATGTTTCTTATTATGCACCAATTTACTTTTATATGGTTTGAATACTTACCTATTGAATTATTATGTCTTGAATAATTTTAATTCATAAGAGTATCAATTTAATTTTACCTCTCTATTTTCTTTGTCCTTCTATTCATACATTACCTATGTAATAAGTGTTTCTGTTAACTTATCTTACCTTCATCAAGTTATAAATTTTATTTTTGAACTTCATTGTAATAACCTAGGATTTAACATTTTATTCTCCTAAAATAAATAATATATTATTTTTATTTTTTCAAAAAATATAACAATAATAAATAAACAGCCATTATATATTTTTACTTTTAAATATGACCATTAAAACATACCCATTAAATTAGCTACTATAAATTGAAGTAACCATATTATAAAATCAATAAAGAAAGTTAGAAGAGGTAGAATTTTTCAAGTGAAGTCCTTCCTTATGAAGCCCATTTTTTTATACTCATAAGGTAGGTATATTTAATAATGTCTTACCCATACTAAGACTAAGCAAAACCTACGAAATTACAATTAGAAAAAAACCGCATATGGGAGAAGTTCAAACTCATTAAGATTGCAACAAGATCCATTCTAGTTGAACCTCCACCCAAAACCTCAATCAGATCTTCTTTGATACTTAGGTATTACATAGAGAGCATAAGAGTTTATTTAAGTGTAATATAGGATTATATCAACATGTAATAAAATATTTACATGTATAGATATATCATGAATTTGTATAATTTTAAAAAGGTCATTTTTTTCTCAATTCACTTTATGCCTAAAAATGTATTTTCTAGATATTTTCATTTTATTTAAATGATATATGTTTGATATTATTGAATAATAAAAATATATATTTATTTTATGAATAATATGATAACACTAGATTAATTAGTAATTTATAGGAAATAGAATTGCTAATATACCAAAATTCATTTCTAATAAAGACAATTTTTTCTATATCATATATTTTTAATAAAAAAATTATAAATTTTAGGTTGAAAATTTATAAAAATTAACTTAATTTTTGGATTTATCATACAAATATTAACATAATATTAATTTTTTATATTTTTCTCAAAAATTAATTTTTATGTGAATAGTGCAATATACAGTTTTTACAAATACATTAACTTTTATGCCATTATTAGTATATATTAATGGAAGAGAAATTTATGAAGCCTTATTCTTGAAAAAATATTTATTTATAATTTAACTTATACATTTAAAAATAATTATTATAGTTTACAGACCAATGATTGATATTTTAGAACTTAGATAATATCTTTCTCAATAATTGTTTTAACACATTATACATTTATTATATAAAAATTATTTTTTGAAATATTTTGAAATTGAACCATAAAAATGGATTTAAAATTTTTAATTAGTATGAAAAAAATTATCTAATAATGTTCATATTATTTTTAGTCACAAATATTTATATACCATAAGAAAAAAATAGTTACCCTGGTAAAAACTAAAATGGAAAAGGTAATAATTGAAGGGGTAAAGTGATTGAAAAATGTTAAAAAATTGTGTGAAAAAACATTCTTGAGTATATATACATATTTTATCTCCCCCACTGGATTTTTTATCAAATTTTGGATCCAATTTACTAGAGTGTGACTTTCCATTATTGTAGATTTATGTGTATTTACGAAAATGTTGTACATTTTCTCTTATAAAAGGGATTACCATATCCTCGCTTCCCCTCATGCCACAAGCCCCTAATATCAACAAAAACACTTAAAACTCTCTCATAGATACTCATAGACAACTTAAATTGGTTCTTTTATTCTCAAAATACTACACATCAAGGGATTAACCTCCTATACAAAGGTGATAATCCAAGAAATGATGTATACGTTTTTAACATCACTTTGTCTTTTCTATTTTATTTCTATGAAATTATTCCCTATAAAATTAATTTTCAACAAATAGAAATGATAATAATATTATCACTATTATACTTATCTTTTATTATAATTGTGGAATAATCATTAACCACCCTTCCCTTTTTCCTTTAAGATAAGTGAAAAAGATATTCGTGTGTGTGTGTGGGCTACAACCTCTATAAAGAGTCATGCCTTACTTTCCTTAACCACCTTACATGTATGGTTATAATATTGAATTTTATAAATAATTATAATATTAAAAACATATATTATATTCCAAAATGATAAAACATCTTATAAATTTCTCCCTTTATATGGAAAATTAAACCATAAACCATGTGTATGTGTGAACTACCACCTCCATAGAATGATTGATTTTCATATTTCTTTTCATCGTCGCCTTACATGTATAATCATCAGAATGGGTTTAATGGATAAATATGACTGTTTATGATATCATTAAGGTTAATTTATGGAGAATTTGGAAACCTATTAATTAAATGATCAACAAATCGTCATCATTAATTCATTCATTTAAAATAAGCATGCTAAGTGGAAAATATTTTATTAAAATTATGTAATATTTTCATATCCATTACTTATTCTTATTAATACATTATAATTTTGATATATTACACTAATAAAAACTAAATAATATCATTATCCTACTTTTTAATGATATTGAAACTAAATGACCTCATAATCATCCATTAATCAAGGTATGTTTGTTTTTAGGTTTTTTTGACCACCTACGTGAACAATGACATGTAATTATATAAAGGATGCATATAAAAACATAATTAAATATATAATATAAAAAAGTATTTAAATTTTATTTTGGTTTTTGTTCTTTAACTAATACATCAATATAGAAATCAATAATTAATAAATCACCATTCATTGGTAAAAAAAACACTAAAATATTCTTTTTGTATATTTTATCTTCCAGGATAAAGAGTGAAACACTCATAAAGGGTAACTTAAAATTTAAAAATAATTATAATTCATCAATTAAATTAAATTTAATTATATTTAAATTATTAAATTTATAATAATAACTAATACCAACATTTCTCCTATGAAACTAGTACAAACAGTAAAAATTATAGACCCTGGTGTGGGAAAATAAGAAGAAATAAACTAATATACATTGTTATATTGATTAAAAATAGAAATTATAAATAGTTTTAGATAAAAATATGGTTTTTAAATAGTATATTAATATATTTTTAAAATTTTATAGGAGTTTAGAGTGCATTCGACTAATTAGGGTTAAAGGTATGGTGTTTTCATGACACAAATTTTTTCCTTGGGTAAAATTTATTTGAATATTATTTTTCAATATTTATATATTCTACCCTATGATGTTGTTATGTTGTATTTTAACCTTCTCTTCTGGGAAAATATTGTTTTACATTGATTACTTCCCTCTTTATGAATTAATTATTTTCGTAAAAGTAATTTTATTAAGATTAATTCCCATTTCATTTATGGATATTTCTTCCATATAAATTATTCTACTTCACACAAATGTTCTCCTTACTATAGTGTAAAATCACATTTTTTATCTCTAATAATCCATATAATACACTTTATCCATCTTAAAACAAATGTTTCATTCTCCTTTTAATGATGTTAGTTTTCAAAGAAGATATTATAAAATATTTAAAAGGTTTTTCTTTACCATGATGATATATTATTCCCTTCTACTTAATATTTAGAAATTTTTTATTTCTTATCAAGCTACCATTTATAATGTTTTTTGAAGTAATTTTTTATGAATTTTTTATTTCATCGTAAAAAAATTATAAAGTGAGTTGAAATCATGTCTTTTGAACATGATATTAATACATGTTTTTTTTAGAAAAATCCTTTTTTGATTTATCTTCCATTCTCAAAGGATTATTCTAAAATGGATTAATGGATCATAAATCTCCATGTATATTCTCTTATTAAACAATTCTTTTGTGAGATTATTTTCTTGGTATCAAATTATCATTTTTTTATTTGATACCATTTTGAAAAATCTATGAAACCAATTATAAATCTCATGAGTTATTTATGAAAATATTAATTATTTGATTTTAAGTGGAACTCATATGTTTAGATGATGATAGGTGGGGTCCTATATATACCTCCAATTAATTGTTTAAGGTTTTATATCTCATGATATTAGGAAATGTGGAAATAATTTTATTTTTATACAAATAATCAAACTGGAATATTTGGATTTTTTCACAAATTTAAAAGGTAGATATACTTGGAATTTTTCAATATGTTTTAATATTATTATATTTTTGACACTTCTCTAAATTTTTTCTTATTTCTAATTTATTCCAAATGTTTATGATATTCCATGTTCAAATGATATTCTTCTTTCTTATGTTTTGATTTCATATTTTTTTTATTTTAGTTATACTTTTATAATTTGTGTTTTGATGACAATTACATGGTCTTATGTTTCTATACCATGATATTTAATTCACAATCAGTTTTCATGACTGACACATATGATCCCATGTGTGATGTCTCGACCAAACTCACTTGATAATAGTATCTGAACTGGTGGCCACATGGCCTCAGGCACACCTCCCCAGACTACAGAAGTGGTCGACTAGCAGCGACGGTCCATGGTGGTATAGTTGGGAGACTATACCCTTATAATGGAATAACATAGTATTTTTATAATGAATAAATAGTTGAATCATAATAAAGGTAAAATAGCAAAAAAAAGTAAATCATCCAAGTAGTGACAATACATCAAGCGAAAAGTGAAACCATAACCAAAATTATGAGTATGTAATAGAGCTATATAAGATTCAAGCATACATACATAGAAGTATAAAAAAAGAAAAAAAATCCAAAAAGGCTATCCAATAGAACCACAATCCAAGCCTCGGTCTTGTGCTCTCATGTTCCCATACAATAATCAATCAAGAATCCAAGATCGGGAACTTTCCCTTATCTCTACCAGCATCCATGAGATCTATCTAGGTACCAAATGAAAGCTATAATAGGGTGTGAAATATACTCATTAGGCCACCACCAATGGTGACTAGAACTATCTAGCTGGTGCATATCATATTTACAGTGTAAAAATTTAATAATGGTAAAGTAGTATTGTAAACTATAAAGGGTTGGATCTGGTTCCAAAAGGATACCAAGATGACACTTCCCACTTATGCTATAATTACCTGACCCCAGTTACCCATAGTTGGTGCATTATTACATAACATTTTCATGATCACAAAGGATCAAATCCTGAAATACCGATCAGTTTAGTTGCCTTGGAAGTACTAGATACATTCATAAGTTTTACATTACATCATGAAATAAAAACATCAACAACATTTTTCCCTTTTGAACACACTTATATCCTTAGCTTATCCCTACAGGTCAACCATTAAATACTTCTTCACATACTTGGAAAAATAAAACATAGAAAGGGGTGAGATCAGATGCTTGGTGAGGATAATAATATAGCGGAAACTTTTATAAATAAGCATGAACATTTAAGACAATGTGTAAGACTAAAACAAAATCCTTTTCAACTTAAAATTCATAAAAAATATGGAAAAGATAAAATCAAATAATTCTATTTACTTATTCACATAGATATTCTACTAGTCGAATAATCACATGCAATATCAATAGTCACTTTCATAATGATGGAATTCATAATGCCAGACTTCCTAACCACATAGTGAAGGCCTTATGCCAAGACTACAAATAATATTTTGTCAAGGCCTTGTGCCAAGACACTAGTTTGTCCCATGAGACCTACCGATGCATCAAGGATCTATAGTGTGCTCCACCCATCACTTACTAAGTCTAATTCATTCCTCATATGAAAAGGTTTAAACATAATCTAAACATTTGTATTAAAACTAGCATATGAAATGTCAATATTTTAACCACAAACCATGAATGCTATAAAAATAGCACATCCAAAGTCAAACATAATTCATTCAATACAATATGGAAGATTTTATTATAATACATTTAGCTCAATCAATAATAATTAAGGATATTTACATAGATGAAAATAATTATCAAAACTATTTGAGTGAAATACCCTGGGCCCATTTTCCTTGAAAACGTTTAAAAGTATCACTATTTATCAAGAAGATATTTAAAATAGATTTTGGAATCAAAGTGTCCCATATAACTTTGGAAATTTTAAAAGGAATTTTAGTTTTAAAACATAAATTTCCATATAAATAAATTCTTAAAACCATTTTTAAAACACGGACATTAATGAGAAATATTTAGAAGAATAAATATTTAAACATTTAAAATGATATTTTATTAAGAGTTCTTAACCAAAAGAGAGATGTTTGAATACAGATAATTGAGGCAATATAAAATTTATAATATCATGAGAATAAATGGATTCATGATATACTATTTCAAAGTATAGTATATATACCATATAAAAGTGAATTGGTGCATAACAACAAAGAAGTCTCAATTGAATGAAAATTGAGATGAAATCCCTTATAAAGATGATATCCTTTTGATTAATGATATATTAATGACATAATTATGTATGAAAAATATAAATACACTAAATATTATTGGATATTTAGTGTAAAATAATCAGAGTACATTCACACATATTCTTGTAATAACAACACCAATGACTTAGATGTTTAACTCAATGAATGTAAATTGAGTTAAGATTACTCTTATCAAGTTCATATCGATGACTTGAGAATTTATAAATGGAGTGATTATGTGTATCAAAATAATATCCGTATAAAGGGAAGTGTAAATTACTACATAAATAAATAAATAGTGATTTCACACATAATCTTAGAGTAAAATAATCAATAAAGTATGTGTAAATCCCAATGAGTGGAAATTGAAATTTAAAATTCCCTTACCTATTTGATAACTTCTGAAACATACACCCCATGAAATAATTACCATACAATGAAGATGTAAATAACCATAAATTAAAGTATATTACACAAAGAATACAATTGTGGGCAGTACATACACCACACAAAATAAAATAGTGGCAATATAACATGAATCTCACTAGAATAAGAAGTGAGATGAAAATACCTTAACTTGTACTTTTCCTTAGTATATGGTGTCTTAAACTTCTGTATAATAGTTAAAACATTGTTACTAAATTATAAAAGAACTTCATACATAAATATGATATCATATATGATCCTCTAATATTGCTTTGTTCATAATATTTTAGTAGTATCATCATTTCGGGTGTTAACTGATTCATTTTCCTTTATATGATTGGTTAAGTAAGCCATGTTTTTTATGAATAGGATGTATTTTTTTCATATAAATAATGATATTATGTTCATAAAAATTATTTTTAATCATAAAAGGAAAATAATTCTTTAATGATTATGATGGGGAATGAATCAAATCGTGTTCGTGGAGAAGGTAATTCGTACGTACGCACGAGTGATAATATAAATATATTGATTGTGAAATAATATGTAATTGGATGGTATATAATATATACAGAATCATTAAATTTTTATATTTATTATTTACATTATTTATACTAATTATTATACCCATCCAAATAATGAAGTGTTTGAATAACAAACTACACCATGATGTGGATACAGTAAGCCGTATGTGCGCACGTATGGTGACTTTGTCATTCATATGATGGATAGAATAATGAATATGTTTATACCATTTTTATAATAACATCACTGTATATAGAATAAACTGGAGTTATTATTTTATAATGGAAACAACAAAGAAAGAGGAAGTGGAGGAAGAAAAGAACTTGAAAGAGGTGATGAAATATTTACCTCTTCTTCGGGTTCTTCCTTTTGATTTGATCAAAAAGGGTTCATTAGGTTGGATTTATGACCAAATTAAGGCATCTAGGATGAATAGAGGAAAGTTTTGAGGATATTTGGGAATGGTTTGGCTGAGCCAAACGTCTTTGGAGGTGTGAAATTAACATAAGGGGAATTTTCTTTTTGTAAGAGAGGTGAGGGTCACTTTAGGAAAAGCTTGAAATATTATTTTATAATAAATTCATTTATGGTTTCTAATGGATAAAAAATGATTTATTTAGAGGATAATATGAGTATGGGTTGAAAAAATCTCAACCAATAGGTTTTAGATAGGTTTAGGTCACCATATTAACCTTATGTTTTATATTTAACTCTTAGTTAAATAGTTTTTATTTACCATGTCTCTTTGTATTTTTATATTATATGGTTAATAAACTTACTATAAACATCCAAGAGAACCCCAAGTGGTTTATTATTAATATATATAACCTTATATAAGTCCATTTTAAGAACCTTATGTTTTTAGGAATATTATATTCATTAATAATATAGTATTTGTTTTAAAAACTCAATTATGTCAATTTTGACACTATTTAGTATTTTATTTTTGTGAAAATCATAAAAGCATGATTACTTCAAAAAAAATTATCTAATCAACTCTAAAATGTCATATTAACGTATAAAATTAGTTTAATTTATTTGAAGTCTCAAATTACATTTATTTTGATATTTATAATATCAATTATTTTAATCTTTCTTTAATAAGGTAATTACTGCATCATCATTGTGTCATAAATAAATTAAATTATTTAATGTTTAAAATTTATAAATAAAATACCATTATTTAGGAATTTTTTTTATATTTATAATGAATATTTATAGTCAAATTTATATTATGTGTAACCCTATATTAAAAACGTTTTAGTTATTAAACTTTGAATTTAACTCTTTTAACTCTTCTTTAAATAAAATAATAATAAATGTCCAAATATAATCCAAGTGGACCAAATGGGGTCATATTTTATTAATAAGGTTGTTTTTGGTCATATTACACTTATAAAATAGAATTAGGACATGTCTTATGGTAATTATGATATCATTTTTACCCTCATTTACCCTATTTACTTTTAATTGTGGTAACTAAAAGTTAAAAGTTAATATTCACCAAAAATTATTTTCATCTTATTGAACCAAATTTTACTTAATTATATTAACCGTGTCTCTCTGATTTTTGAAATTCAACTCACAGAAGTGGTAAAATTATGTTTTATGCAAATTTGCAAATGCTCATAAGAGGTAGGTAAAAGACGGTAAAAGTTCAATAAAAATTTTATATATCTAAACTTATTATAAAATGAATCCAATAAATTACATTGAACTTATATAGGTATTATGTATATATTTTGACCTAATATAAATTTAAATAAAATAAATAATTATTTAAATAAAAAGTCAATTTTAACCAATAACGCAGTGTTTTTCACTATTAATAAAAAATTGAAAGTTTTCAAAAAAAATACCAAAAATTCACCCTAAGATAATTTCAATATTCTAAATGCAAAAATGAAGTCCATTTTGAAAGATAAAATTTATAAAATTTTAAAAAGTGGGTATTACTATTCATAACGGCTAGTTTGATTGGTCGCGGTGTGTTAGAATCTCGAAGTTGCGTACAATGCAAGCTATTGCATTATTTAAATGGAAACATATCGTGGAAGATTAAGGTATTACATTATCTACTCCTTAAAATAATTTTGTCCTCAAAATTTCTAACATATTACTACATAAAAAGATTCGGGTGGTTCTTCGTCATAATTTCCTCGGGTTCCCACGTTTCCTCTTCCATGTTATGATTTATCCATAGAACTTTTACCAGACAAGTCTTCAGGTTTCTCAGCACTTGTTCTTTGGTGTCAAGAATTTTGATAGGCTCTTCACAATAAGACATATCAAGTCCTAGTTCAATTTTCTCAAAGGTGAGTACATGCATTGGGTCAGGTATGTATTTTATCAACAGTGATACGTGGAACACATAGTCAACTTTGGAGATACTTGGAAGCATTTCCAAACAGTAAGCTACAACCCAATTCGTTCTATAATTTAAAAGGTCTGATGTACCTAGGACTAAATTTACCCTTCTTACCAAAATTTATAACACCTTTCCATGGAGATATCATCAAGAAAATAGGGTCTCCTACTTGAAATTCCAAATACTTCCTTCGGTTATTGGCATAACTATTTTGCCTACTTTGGGATGCTTTGATGTGGGTTTGGATAACCTTCACCTTTTCCAGTGTTTCCTCAACAATTTTTAGGCCTACGTGTTTTATTTCCCCAACATCATCCCAACATGTTCATGAGTGACGTCTCTTGCCATATAACACTTCATATGGTGCCATCTGAATACTTGAATGGAAGCTATTGTAATAGGAAAATTCTATGATAGGTAAATATTGATCCCACGTACCTTGAAAGTCAAGCGATCAAGATCTCAACATGTCTTATAAGTTTTGAAAAGTCTGTTATGATTATCCATCAGTTTGAGGGTGGTAGGCAGTGCTCAAACAAATTTCAGTATCTAGGGCCTTCTGAAGACTTTACCAAAATCTTGATGTAAAACAGGGATCACGATCAGAAACAATCGATAGGGGTACACCATGGAGTCTTACAAATTCATTAATATATAGTCTTTCTAGACATTCAAGTGGTAAATCTTATCTTATATCAAGAAAATGTGCTGACTTGGTAAGACGATCAACAATGATACATATTGCATCATTCCTTCTAGGAGTCTTTGGTATCCCCATGACAAAGTTCATTATAATATTATCCCATTTCCACTCAGGTATGGGAATTGGTTGCATGACTCCTCTAGGCTATTTCCTTCTATCTTTCACTTGTTGACAAACCATACATCTTGACACAAAATCAACAATCTTCCTCTTCGTGTTGTCCCAACAAAAATGTTCCTTAAAATCTCTATACATCTTAGTGCTACCTGGGTGTATAGAGAAATTAGAGCTATGAGCGTCATCCAACAATTCCATTTTTAGATCAGGTAATTCAAGAACCCAAAGTCTCTTCCAAAATTTCAAAATCCCATCTTCATATATGAATTCACTTAATATCCCATCATTCACAACATTAATCTTCTTTTGAAACTCATCATAATCAGTCTGAGAACTCTTTATCCTTTCTAGTAAATATGGTTTGGTAACCATTTGAAAAATAATTGATGTTTCACCTTCCATGGTTATTCCCGTATGCATATTTACTAGATCCATGAAAATAGGATCCCTTTCAATTCTCATCTTGTTCAAAACTCCATGATCATTTCTACTCAAATCATATGCCTCCTTATTTTCCTTCCTCAGGTGGTAGTGTATAGTGCAATCATAATCCTTGAGTAGTTCAATCCATCGCCTTTTACTCATGTTGAGTTCTTTTGGTGAGAAAATATACTTCAAACTCTTATGATCAGTATAAATCTCACATTTTTCACCATGGTGATAGTGTCTCCATATTTTTATAGAAAATATTATAGCTTCTAACTCAAGATCATGAGTAAGATAGTTTTTTCATGAATTTTTAGCTATTTTGATACATAGGTAATAACTCTATCATTCGGCATAAGGACACAACCAATTCCATTCTTTAAAGCATCACTATAAATAACAAACCCATCATTCCCTGATGGTAGAGTCAAAATATGAGCATTGACTAATCTTCTCTTCAGTTCTTCAAAACATTCTTTGCACTCTTTTGTCCAAAAAAATTTAACCCCTTTATGTGTGAGCTTGGTTAATGGGTTAGACAACTGGGAAAAATTCTAAACAAAACGTTGATAATAACCTGATAAACCAATAAAACTGTGTACCTCAGTTATACTCATCGATTCTGTCCATTCTTGGATTTACTTGGTCTTTGAAGGATTAATAGAGATTCCATGATTAGAGACAATATGGGCAAGAAATGAAATCTCCAGAATCCAGAATTCGCACTTGCTAAATTTTCCATATATTTAATTTCTTCTAAGAGTCTTTAGGATAATGCGCAAGTGATTTTCTTGATCTTCATATCTTTTCGAGTATACCAAAATATCATCAATAAATACTACTAAAAATTCATCAAGATATTACATGGAAACTCTATTCATTATATCCATGAAGATAGAGGGTCATTATTCAATCCAAAAGGCATTACTGTAAACTCATAATGCTCATACCTGGTTTGAAATGTTGTTTTTAGAATGTCTTCCTTCTTTACACACAACTGATGATATCCAGAACGAAGGTCAATCTTTGAAAAATATTGAGCTCTATAAAGTTGGTCGAATAAATCATCAATGCGAGGTAGGGGATACTTTTTCTTTATTGTTTTAGCATTGATCTCCCTGTATTCAATACACAACCTCATAGATCCGTCTTTATTCTTAACAAAAAGGAAATGAGATCCCTATAGAGAAACACTAGGGTGAATAAATACTTTATTACACAATTCCTTTAGTTGTTTATTTAATTCCACTAACTCCACAATGGCTATTCTATAAGGGGTCTTTGATATAGGCCTTGATCCAGGTATTAAATCAATAGAAAACTCAATTTCTCGTTCTGGATGATGTCTAGGTAAATCCTATGGAAACACATCAACATATTCTTGCACAATAGGTATGTCCTCTATTATAACATTCTTTTCTTCACCCATAGTTATTTCATTATATTCTTCCCCAATAATTGAATTTTGTAGAGCTACTGGGGGTGGATCTATATAAGAATCAGGTGGTGATGTTTATACTCTAAAGATAATATAATCCTTATCATCATCGAAAATTTTAACCTCCTTCTTATTACAATAAATTTTTGTAACATGGTTTGAAATCCAATTTATTCTGAGTATTATATCAAATTCAATCATGGGTATGATGACAAGATCAGTAGATAAAGAACATTTATATGCCCTAATAGGAACTGATTCACAAAACATTGTTCCAATGATACTTCCCTTATGAGTTTTGACTGACAACTCCCTTGTTAAATGAAATTGGAAATATCTAATTTTCCTAGAAAAATTAGAAGATATGAAACAATGTGATGATCTAGAATCAAATAAATCATTGTCTAAACTTGATGAAACCATTAAATTACCTTCCACCACATCTTTTGGAGCTTCAACCTTAGTAGTAGTGATCACATAAGCTTGGCATTTCTCCCTTGGCCTTTTATGAGGTAATTTCCCTTGGTGCTTAGGACATTCATTTGCATAATTCCCCTTTTATCTACAATTGTAGCATTAAAAATTGACATCCTCTTTCTTCCCCTTGCAATCATGAGCTTGGTGGCCTTTTTTACCACACTTGTAACAGACTCCCATTCCCTTCAAGAAAGTACCTGGGTGTTTCTACCCACATTTACCATAAGATGGATATTAATCATTTTTCCTTCTTCCCCTTATTTCCATTTCTAGAGTGTTCAAAAGATATCTTCTTCTTTTTCTTTGCTTTAAAGTCATAATACTTAGAGAATTATTTTTCTTTCTTGATAACACATAAGACAATATATTTATATGATAAGAAATATTGTTAGACTAATGCTCACTGGAGAAATTTTTTTAACCCATAAAATAATCGATCAATCTTACTCCTTGGGTTACTTATATAATCTGCTTCATTCCTTGCTAACCTTGTAAAGTTAGCCACATACTTTGTAACATTATCATCCTCCTTTTACCTCAGACTAAGAAATTATATTTCCATATCCACTCTATGGTCACAAGGAAAGTATTTTTCAAAGAAAATCTCTTTAAACTCCCTCAATTCTATGTTTGATGCTTCTTCATCATCCTTTTTGTTTTGGATTGATGACCACCATTGATCTGCATCTCCCGTGAGGCGATAAACTATCATGACAACTTTTTCCCTTTTGCTACACCCCAAAGCATGAAATATGTTCTCTAAGAAATTTATCCATTTCTCAGATACTAATGGATTTTTACACCCATTTAATGTTGGTGGTTTTTACCCCATGAAGCAGTCTGACATTAATCCTCTGAATTTTGGATCAGGGTGCTCCATACGGGTAAGGTTATTATTCATAACCTGAGTGAGTTGTCCCGGTATGGTGATAAGATGATCAGAACCAATTGCATCACCATCTCCACTATAATTATCTTGAGTAGGAGGTAAATCCCTACATGTATTATGTGCTTTGATATGGTTTCCATTCCTTCCACAAGGCTCTATTTCTAAAAAATGGAATACACTATATTAGTTTGTGAATCACAATACATAATTCCAAACTTGTAAAATACTTAACATAAATTGAATAGTTTATGAATATAATCCATAATCATAAAAATGTTTTCTTTGAGGAAGTATATACTCATAAACCTTTCATAATGGTATGTAAATACAATGAGAATTATCCTAACCAAATCCCCCGGGAGTGTCGAAACCTTGAGTGCAGCAAGGCCCGTTGTCGTGCACCAGTTCCCATTCGAGTCCAGCTCAAAGAAGTGTTTTTGGGTTTTACCACTAGGTACATCTGTGCCAAAGCCACCTCTACTTTCTCATATCCATACAGGGATGTATTTCTTGGAAAACTCAAAAAATATCTATAGTACCAAAATTCTAGGAAGTTCTTCTATACTAATCCTCAAAATCTATCTTAGGGCAATGGTCTCTAATCAGAGTTTTTCTAAATCTAGTTTCTAAGGTTTGTACTAATATTCCTCTGATACCAACTGTAATGCCCCAACCCCAGTTACCCAGAGTTGGTGCATTATTACATAACATTAGCATGATCACAAGGGATCAAATTCCGAAAGACTGATTAGTTTAGTAGCCTTGAAGTACTAGATACATTCATAAGTTTTACATTACATCAGGAAATAAAAACATCAACAACATTTTTGTCCCCTTTTTAACACACTTATATCCTTAGAATATCCCTGCAGGTCAACCATAAAATACTTCTTCACATCCTGGGAAAAATAAAACACAGAAAGGGGAGATCTCAGATGCTTAGTAAGGATAACAATATAGCGGAAACTTTCATAAATAAGCACTAACATTTAAGGAAATGTATAAGACTAAGACAAAATCCTTTTAAACATAAACTTCAGCATAATATGGAAATGATAAAATCAAATAATTTCATTTTCTTATTCACATGGATATTATACAAGTCGAATAATTACATGAAATATCAATAGCCACTTTCATAATGATAGAATGCATAATGCCAGACTTCATAACCACATAGTCAAGGCATTGTTCTAAGACTACAAATAAGATTTGTCAAGGACTTGTGCCAAGGCACTAGTTTGTCTCATTAGACATATCGATGCATCGAGGAGCTATAGAGGGATCCACCCATCACTTACTAAGTCCAATTCATTCATAATATGAAAAGGTTTAAACAAAATCTAAACATTTGTATTAAAACTAGCATATGAAATGTCAATATTTTAACCACAAACCATGAATGGTATAAAAATATCACATCCACAGTCAAAAATAACTCATTAAATACAATATGGAAGATTTTATTATAATAAATTAACCTCAATCAAAAATAATGAAGGATATTGACATAGATGAAAATAATTATGAAAACTATTTGAGATAAATATCCCCCTTTTTCTTGAAAACATTTAAAAGTCTTACTATTTATCAAGAAGTCATTTAAAATATTTTTTTCAAAAAAAATGTCTCAAACCACATTGAAACTTTTAAAATGAATTTTAATTTTAAAACATTAATTTACAAATAAATAAATCCTTAAACCCATTTTTAAAACATGGACATTAAAGAGAAATATTTAGAAGAATAAATCTTTAAACATTTAAAATGATATTTTAATAAGAGTTCCTAACCAAAAGAGAGACGTTTGAATACAGATAATTGAGGTAAGCTAAAATTTATAATATCATGATAATAAAGGTATTTATGATATACCATGTCAAAGTACAGTATATACACCATATAAAAGTGAATTGCTTCATAACAATGAATAACTCTCAATAGAATGCAAATTGAGATGAAATCCCTTATAAAGACTGTATCCTTAGGTTAAGGATAAATCAATGACATAATTAAGCATGGAAAATATAAATAAACTAAATATTATTGGATATTCAGTGTAAAACCATCAGAGGACATTCACGCATATTCTTGTAACAACAACACCAATGACATGGATTTTTAAATCAATGAATGGAAATTGGGTTAAGATTACTCTTATCAAGTTCATATCGATGACTTGAGAATTTATCAATGGAGTGATTATGTGTATAAAAAGAATATACACACAAAGGGGAGTGTAAATTATTACATAAATAAATAAAAAGTGATATCACACATAATCTTGGAGTAAACTAATCAATGAAGTATGCGTAAAGCCCAATGAGTGAAAATTGAAATTTGAAATTCCCTTACCGATTTGGTAACTTGTGAAACATACACCCCATGAAATAAGTATCATAAAATGAAGATTTAAATAACCATAAATTAAATTATATTACAAAAATAATACAATCATGGGGAGTACATACACCACACAAAAGGAAATAGTGGCAATATAGCATGAATCTCATGAGAATAAGAAGTGAGATGAAAAACACTTACCTTGTACTTTTCCTTAGTCGATGGTATGTTAACCTCCTATATAATAGTTAAAACATTGTCATTAAACCATAAAAGAACTATATACATAAATATAATATCATATATGATCCTCTAATATTTCTTTGTTAATAATATTTCAGTAGTATCATCGTTTCAGGTGTTAACTGATTCATTTTCCTTTATATGCTTGGTTACGTAAGCCGTGTTTGTTATGGATAGTATGTATTTTATTCATATACAGAATGATATTATGTTCATAAACATTATTTTTAATCATAAAATTAAAATTATTCCTGAATTATTACAATGGGGAATGAATCTCATCGTGTTCGTGGAGAAGCTAATCCATACGTACGCACGAGCGATAATATCATTATATTGATGGTAAAATCGTATGTAATTGGATGGTATATCATATATACAGAATCATTAAAATGTTATATTTATTATTTACATTAGTTATACTCATAATTATACCCATCCAAATAATGAAGTGTTTGAATTACAAACTACACCACGATGTGGAGACGGTAAGCCGTACGTACGCACGTATGGTGACTTTGTCATTCATATGATGGATAGAATAATGAATATTTTTTTACCATTTTTATTGAAACATCATAGTATGTATAAGATACTAGAGTTTTTATTTTATAATGGAAACAACAAAGAAAGAGGAAGTGGAAGAAAAAAATAACTTGAAAGAGGTGATGCAATATTTACCTCTTCTTCAAGCTCTTCCTTTTGATTTGATCAAAAAGGTTTCTTAGGTTGGATTTTTGACCAAAGGAAGGCATATAGTATGAAGAGAGAAAATTTGGGAGGATATTTTGGAATGGTTTTTCCAAGCCAAAAGGCTTTGGATGTGTAAAATTAAGAGAAGGGTAAGTGCCCTTTTATAAGAGAGGTGAGGGTCACTTTAAGAAAATCTTGAAATATTACTTTATAATAAAATTATTTTCGGTTTCTAATGGATCAAAAATGAATTATTTAGAGGCTAAGGTGGGTATGGGTCTAAAAACTCTCAACCAATAGGTTTTAGACAGGTTTAGGTCACTATATTAATCTTATCTTTTATATTTTACTCTTAGTTAAATAGTTTGTCATTTACCATGTCTCTTTGTATTTTTATATTATATGGTTAATAAACTTACTATAAAATTCTAAGAGAACCCCAAGTGGTTCATTATTAATATAAATAATCCTATCTAAGTCCTTTGTCCAAACTTTATATTTTTAGGAATATTATATCCATTAATAATATAGTATTAGTTTTAAAAACACAATTATGTCAATTTTGACACTATTTAGTATTTTATTTTTTTGAAAATCATAACAGCATGATTACTTCGAACAAAAATTATTTAGTCAACCCTAACATATCATATTAACCTATAAAATTATTTTAATTCATCAAAAGTCTCATATTAAATTTATTTGGATATTTATAATATCAATTATTTTTATAAAATTATTTTAATTCATCAAAAGTCTCATATTAAATTTATTTGGATATTTATAATATCAATTATTTTAATCTTTCTGTAATATGGTAATGACTACATCACCATTGTGTCATAAATAAATTAAATTATTTAATGTCTAAAAATTATAAATAAAATACCATTATTTATGAAATCTATTTATATTTATAATTAATATTTATAGTCAAATTTATATTGTGTGTAACCCTATATTAAAAATGGTTTAGTTATTAAACTTTGAATTTAACTCTTTTAACTATTCTTTTAATAAAATAATAATAAATGTCCTAATCTAATTCAAGTGGACCAAATGATATCATATTTTATTCCTAAGGTTTTGTTTGGTTGAATTACACTTATTTAATATAATTAGGACATGTTTTAGGGTAATTATGATATCATTTTTACAATTAATTACCCTATTTACTTTTAACCGTTGTAAATAAAAGTCAAAAGTTACTATTCACCAAAAATTATTTTCATATTATTGAACCAAATTTTACTTACTGATATTAGCTGTTCCACTCAAATTTTTTAAATTCAGCTCGCAGAAGCGGTAAAATTAATTTTTATGCAAATTTTCAAATGCTCCTAGGAGGTACGGTAAAAAGTTCAATAAAAATTTTATATATCTAAACTTATTATAAAAAGAATCTAATGAATTACATTGAAATTATATAGGTATTATGTATATATTTTGATCTAAAATTAATTTAAATAAAATAAATAATTATTTAAACAAAAAGTCAGTTTTAACCCATAACGAAGTGTTTTCACTATTCATAAAAAATTTAAAGTTTTCCGAAAAATACCAAAAATTCCCCCTAAGATAATTTTGATATTCTGAATCCAAAATTGAAGTCTATTTTGAAAGATAAAATTTATCAAATTTCAAAAATTGGCTATTACTATTCATAACGACTAGTTTGATTTGTCGCAGTGTGTTAGAATCTCGAAGTTGCATACAATGCAAGCTATTGCATTATTCAAAGAGAAACATATCGTGGAAGATTGGGGTGTTACATCGGTTTATGCTAGTAAAACCTCTAAACATATGTCATCCTAAACATGTTCATATAAATTTATATGCATGTATTTATATATATGATATATATGTATAATTATTTTTATTTTCATATATATATATAGTGCTAGTCAAGACCTGAGGTGTAATTTAGGCATCCATGTCTAGTCACTCGAGTCCCACAAGGTAGTATGGGGTTCCATGCATGAGTATCATATGTCATAAGGTTTGTTATGACCAAAGTATCATAGGTATGTGGGATTCCATTCCTTATTATCATAAGTTTATGGAACTCCATGCCTAAGTATCATATCAGTAGGTATGCCATGAAAGAGTATAAAAAATGTATGGGGTTCCATTACCAAGTATCATAATTGTATGGGATGTTATGACCAAGTATCATATCAGTAGGTATTCCATGTACAAGTATCACAAATTTATGGAATTCCATGCCTAATTATTACAAGTATATTGGACTCTATGCCTGAATATCATATTAGTAGGGACAACATTCCCAAGTATCATAAATATAAGTAGTAAAATAGGAGTTATAATTCATTAATGTTCATCTTAAACAAGGGTGTAACAATTTTGTATATAAAATCATGTGACATAGTCATACAACTCACTTTAAATTTAATTCATTCCAGTTATTACATTTATGATTCAATTCAAAACCACATAGAATATCATTTGGTCAAATAATAATTTATAATATTAAAGGGAAATTCCATAAGCACACCTCAAGGGTTGGGATTAGTTTATGGGGACCTATTCCAACAATACTAAGGAGGAACAAGTTCATTTTTATCATGGATAAGAAATTCAATAAGTGTTAAGTATATTTTTATGGAAATGCACATAAAATATTTCATGTGGCATCACAACACATAATACGAATCAACCAGACTTGAGGGATAATCACTATACCACCTACCTTATGGTGGTAGAGGGGTAATCATCTAGTATCAACTTATGATTTAGCCTGGAATTATTGGAAATATATAAATAGGAAAATTCCCGAAAATAGTGAATATTAGCTTGCACCAAAATAGCACATAAGATGGAAAAATAAACTAGAAAAATAAGGAAGCGGATAAAACATCGTACTAGAGGGACACAATGATATGAATGATGGCTTGATAAAATTATGGAAGAGGAAGTTACCTAAAATCCTATTTAGTAGGTGAGGAGGTGTATCTCCTATGTGAGATTCTATATATAAAGAATTAGGGTTGGGAAAAAAATAAGGGTTCTACCCTTTTTAAAAAAATAGGCTACAACATATTCATGGAATGAATATTATCCACCTCATTAATTCCTCATGTGTATCCCCATCTAAGAAAAACCAATTCATGTTATGAATAGTGTATATCCAAGACAATTCATGTCCTAAATTGAATTCTAGTCATGGATTTTTTCTACATCCACCCTCAATACCCCTGCTACCTTCTTCCCAAAAATAAACTGACTAGACTAAAAGCACAGTTTTTGGGTCTAATCCAAAAATAAAAACATAATGAGGGTTTCAAAAAATTTAATTTCTTTATTCTTAACATTAAAAACTAGGATCTTACAATACTCCCACATTAAAACAAATTATCCCTAAATTTTCCTTACAAGGTTGGTGAATCTCGGTCTGAGAATAAATTCATCCACTAAGCCATATGTTGGCATCTCGCTCCCAAGTCTCGTCATGTACAAGACCATTTTTTCATAGTATTCATATTAGAGGTGTAGACCTACCTCAAAGATCCTTCATTTTTAGATCAATGATATGGATAGGATAATTCTTAAAATAAGCATCAACATCCAATTCAAAATCCTTGAGATCAAAATTATGATATGGGATGGAATGATATTAGTGAAGTTGTGATATATGGAAGACATTATGCATGGCTCAAAACCTATTAGTAAGAGTTATTTGTTAGGATAATAGATTGAGTATCTCCAATATCTCAAAATTCCTAACATAATGAGGCATTATCTTTCTCTGTCTCTAAATCCGTCTATGTCCCAATATAGGAGAAACATGCAAGAAAAAAAATCCCTAAACTCAAACTCGAGAGGCCATATATGGTGATAGACATAATATTTTTATCATATATTGATAAGTAATCATACCACTACCGATAGGTTTTACATGCTCCAAATTCTTCAATATTAGACAAGGTCCTAATAGCACTTCCTGCCCTACCTCTAGCTAGTATAGATGTTATCTTTATGGCTTACAATATAAGGCATCATAAGGATCCATCTTTATGGTATAATGATAGATATTATTATAGGATAACTTTACAAGATGTATATGTTTCTCCCATGAACATATAAAATCTAAGATACATTCTCCAATAATGTACTCTAGTACTTGTATTTTCTATTATGATTGACTATTGGTATGTGGGTGGTCAGTTGTAATCAAAAGTACATGAGTACCCAGTGCATTTTGTAACCCCTTCTGGAACCTTGACATAAAATGAGCATCCCTATCTTAAAAAACAGTACAATAAACCACATATAGGAATCTAATCTCACATACATATAATATTCATATATCACCTAATAATAAGGTCTACTTCATAGGAATAAAATAATAAACCTTCATTAGCCTTTCCATGACTACCCAAACGACGTCGCTACATTGATGCGAACATGGAAAACAGATCACAAAAGCCATAACAAAATCATCTAAATTCCATTTCAAAACTAGAAATTATTGTAACAAGCTATCATTTTTTGGTGATCCACCTTCACCAACTGATAGGTGGAACACCTAGTCATAAAACTATTGATCTGACATTTCATATAAGAATACCAATACTAGTGGAACATGTCTCAGTACATCTTAGATATTCCTAGGTGTACTACCTATTGTGAATCATGGTATTATCATATCATTTTCACTTTCATGTCTATAGGATACTATAAATTCCCATGAAAAAGTAGGATCATATCTCCATTGATAGACTAACATAGTAGTGGATCCCCACTTGAAACTTTCTCCCTATGGAATAAGCCCTCATGATCATATAATTTCCTTCTCTTCACTTTATCCAGAAGTGATAGGGTTACCACTAAGTCCATGAGTAAATGACTATTGTGACTCTACCTAACCTCTATATACATCTCAAAAATAATATCCATCACCCTAAATTCATCACTAGCTTCTTAAATAGATTGTTTTTGAGTCTTACATCTCTAAGCATCTATAACTGTGTTTCCCTTTCTAGGAATATATGTAAGAACAAAGCTAAAGGAATGAAGGTATTTAACCCAAATTATTGGTCTAATGGATAATTGTTATTGTGTAAAGATATATTTGAATCTTTTTGGGTCTATAAACACCACAAACTACTCTCTGAAGAAGTAATTCCTCCAACAATGCAACGCATGAACGAAAACTACTATCTCAGGATCATGTGTCAGGTAATTCCTATCATGAGGAAACTACCACCGAGACCCATATACAATGAATATATCCTCTTCCATCAGAACTATTATCACCCCAATACTAGATACATCTAAAAAAATTGTATATCCTCTACCTATCTTAGTTATAATTAGGATCTACACTGAATTCAATCTTCCTTTCACCTCTTAAAAGTCCTTCTCAAATGATTCAAACCAGAAGAAATTCTCAACCTTTTTACTCAAGTAGGTAAGAGGTATTACAAAGCATGTATAGTCCTATATAAATTTTCAATGATATCCATATATCCCCAAGAAAATATATATATCAAATATTTTCTTGGGATTCTACCATGTAACAATAGTGCTTACCTACTTTGGGTCAAATAATACTTTTATCTCTGAGATAATGTGACCCAAAAATGAACTTTTTTATAGATATTTAGAATTTACTGATCTTAGCAAAAAAATGATTCTCTCTTAGTGTATTTAATATGATATCAATATGTTTTAAGTAGTCATGTATTATATGTGAAAACACTAAGATATCATACATGAAGACTACCATAAATGATTCCAGATACATGTGGGAAACCTGATTCATCAAATCCATGAAAATGGTGGGTGTATTTGTTCAAACTAATAAACATGTCCAGATACTCTTATAAACTGTACCAACTTTAGAAATTTTTTTGTTGTATATCTGAAATTTTTACATGTACTTAACATTATCCCAACCATAAATTGAGCTTTGAGAAAACCCTTTCTCCTTAGAGATTCTTAAAGAGGTTTTCAATAGTAGGTATTGGATACTAGTTCATAACCATATACTTTTCAATATGTGATAATAGATGAAATTTATAAGGGTATGATCCAAATTCTTGAAAAATGGACAATTAAACCCCATTGTTAAGTGTTGAGTCATATAAAACCCTTATCCTCCAAATCCTCTAACTGCCTATTAAGGTCCTATAACTTATTATCGCTATCCTTTAAGGAGGAATGGATAATGATGCAGCTCCTAGAACTAACTCAATAGAAAATTCAATCTCCATATTAGGATTTAGTCCAAAAAATCATCTGGAAAGGCCTCTAGGAATAAATCTACTACTAGAGGAAAATAAGATTGATATACTACCTAATTGTGTAAAAATATTCTAGCAACATGCAATATCACTCTACTAAGACCATGATGTTATGGTCTAGATCGGCTCACATATATAACCCATTCACCCATATGTATATAACTATCTCCCCCTAGTTATTTCAAGAACACCCTTTGGTGATAGAAATTCGTATAGGCATGGAAACGAACCTATTATTCCATCTTGATAATGATGTCGGAATTTTCTATCTCGAGGAAGAAGAGGTTACATAAAAAACGATGGACACCTATCTCAAAGGGGAACTCCATAAACTATCATATACTCTCTAAATGTATACCAAAAAGAGTTTCAAGGGTTATCACCACACCAAAGTATTGAATTCCAAGTTCGATACTTTCCACAATAGTAAATGAAATGAATGAATGTGAAGTACCGGTGTCAAATAAGGAAAAAACTAATGTAGATGTTAATATAATAGTACGTCTAATTGTAGATGTCATGGTGATCTCATACTCTATAAAATAATGCACTACATAGATATGTCCAAACCAATATCCCTAAGATAAAACTTGACTTCCATAAGCAGGCCCGCCCTAATGAAACTATACATCTAAATCATGGCTACCTCGACCACAACCAAATCCTCTACCTAAATGGATAGTAGTAATCCATCTACAAATTAGATGAGGTTCTACTCCATAAGGAAAATCTTATATGGATCCTCTCCCACTAAGAATATATGGGAAGGTCTTACAAAAAAGATAAAGATTCCCTAACCAACTATATCCTCAACACCCAAAGGGGTCTCTAAGACACTTGGTATTCCTATTCCCTAGCATTATTCACTGGTGAGAAACCATTTAACTATTAGTGGGTGACATATTTCTACTGCTACCACCATGTGCAGTCTCAAAGTGTTGTTTTTGGCCACTAGTTGAACCACTTACCTATCTCGGTTTTGAAAAACCCTAGCTCGCACTGTCATCTTCCCTCAGGTTCCACTTAGTGATGAAGTCTTGGTTTACTATTTATAAAATGGAGGTCAATTGAAAAACATTCACCTGAGATCAGATGGTCTATATGAGACCATCCTCAAAACATAACATCATCGCCAACTCATCACCAGCAAGAGTCATTGTGAAGTGTTGGAGCTCCATGAACTAAGAAAGATAGTCCATCAGATACATAGTACCCTACTATATATGTATAAACTCTCTAGATTGGTCCTCTCTCAGTGTTTGAGTAAATAAATAGTCATAGAATATTGTTTGGAAACTATAATAGGTCATACCATGGTGGTGATCCATGTGGGAGATAAAATCCCACCATCACTTCATAGAATCTCAAAGCATGTACATAGTGAGCTTCACTCTCTTCCAAAGAGGTGTCTTAAGGTTCTTGAAGATAGTTAACATTTCCTCTATCCATGAATCTATATCCTGAGGACCACCATCCCCCAAAAATTTGGGTGGATATTTCTACTAAAATTCTCATGTCAACTCTTCCATGGTAGGGATAGGTTATGTGGCTCCCTACTTGGTTTTCATAATATGTATTAATCCCTATAAAAACTTGTCATAATCACCCACATTAGAAAAAAATGACGTGTTTCATGTGTTACTATTAGAGGTAACACCAGTGTCTTAGGTCTGACCACCTCTAGATCATAGTCTTCACTACCCTTCGGGTTCATGATTTGAGGATGTCATGGTGGCATAACTCTACAAATTCCAAGAACATGGATCATATAGGATTTTATAATAGCATAAGTAGTATCTATAATAATAAAATGGGTATAAATACTTTATATATAAAAGTCACACCCCTCTAATTTCTCCTAAAGTAGGGTTTGGAAGATGTACAGATTATAAGAAATGAAAGAGACAATGCCTACTTCCCACAACTAAGGTCAAGTTAGGTTCAATTTCTATCCAATAAGTTAGGGGTCCTATTACACTGAGTTTCAATTAAAATTTATAGAGGAAAACACCCTTAATGTTGAAATTGGAATTGTCTTTTTAACATTGACTGTTTCATCTCATAATTTAAACTCATTTCATTTTGACCTTATATATATATATAGTAATATTTTTAAATTGTTGAATTAAATAGATCAAAAATTCTAATTTATAAAGGCCCATACACTTTATAAATTGTACTATGGTGTCTATATAATCACAACCATAAATGTGTTCCATCCCAAGCGACCAATGGTCCAAAACTCAACATGCCACAATTGACTACTTTAGGTTTCATCATCAAGCTATGAAGGAAAATACTATTAGGTTGATGAAAAAACTTTAAGTAACTAATTATGTTTCTCATTCCCCTTCATGAAACATTATCATAATTACACACACACACACACATATATATATATATATATTAATCAAGGAACACATATAAATCATAGTAAATACATGCAATGAGATGTGCCTTTATGGAAAGGCATAATGCATGGCATGTGTATCTCTCTATTCATACGATGATTCATTATTCAACAATTACTGCCATATTGGCCCAAGGTAAGATGATATCCTCAATCATAATAATAATAAACATCACATATCATGTGTGAATCCTAATGGTGGAATCAAATCAATTGTAATTAGATGAATCCAAAGTAGTAATTCCCATCCCTGGTAATTTGGATTTTATTTATTCATGGGATGGATACTTCTATGAAAAGTATCATTAAAAAATTCTAATAGGTATAAATATCCATTATACCATCACAAAATAGTAATTAAATGAAAATAAACCTCTAATGACACTTTTTGACCTCCTGACCAAGCTCACTTGATAACAATATTTGAACTAGTGGCCGCATGGGCTCAAGTATGCCTCCCTGTATTCCAAAGGCTATTGGAAAGTAGTGAGGTTCCGTGGAGGTATATTGGGGGGACTATACCCTCATAATAGAAGTAACATAGTGGTGATATAACAAATAAATAGTGGAAGAAAAATAAATAAAAAAGAGCAGTATAAGTAAATAATCCAATCAGTGATCATAAATCAATCCAAAACTGGAACCATTACCAAAATGATGAGTATGTCATGGAGCTATAAAAAATGAATTAATACATACATAAAGGTATAAAAAATAAAAACACACCAAAAAGGCTATCCAATAGCATCATGATATAAGTCTCGGTTATTTTCTCCCAAGCTCACTTACTATAATCAATCAAGCATCCAAGACAAGCCACTTTCCTTTGTCCCTACCTGCATCCATGAAGTCTTTTGGGTACTAAACGGTGTCCCAAACATAGTGTGAGATAAAATATGTTGTACACCACTAAAAATTTCTATAAAAATCCATAATTTTCATATAATATTAGTATTTTTTAGATGTAATAATGGTAAAGCAGTCATGTAAACTGTAAAGGGTCAACTCTAGTTCCTAAAGGATTCTAGGCATATGCTACCTACTTCCGCCCATGCTAGGAAAACCTTTGAATATATGTCATCATGAACATGTGCATATAAATATATATGAATGTATGTATAAATATGTGTTACATAGATAATGACATTCATATACATACACATATATATATATATATATATATAGTGCCAGGTGGGACCCGAGGTGTAACTCTGGCATCCATGTCTTTCCAATCGAGTCCCACAAGGTGGTAGGGAACTCCATGCCCAAGTATCATAAATTATAAGGGTCATAGTGAGCTATATATCATAGGTATATGGGATTCCATGACCTATTATCACAAGTGTATGGGATTCCATGTCCTAGTATCATATCATTAGGGACGCCATTCCTGGGTATCACAGATGTATGAGACATCATACCCAAGTATCACAAATATTTGTGACACCATTTCTAGGTATCTTGTTAGTAGGGATTCCATTCTCAAGTATCAAAAATTTATGGGACTCCATGCATCTGTATTAAAATTATATGTGATTCCATTCTTGAGTATCATATTAGTAGGGATTTTATTCTTAAGTATCACAAATGTATGGGATTCCATGATCGAGTATCATAAGTATATTGGATGATTTTCCTAAGTATCATATTATTAGGGACAACATTCCTGATTATTAAAAATATAAGAAGACAAATAGGATTTATAATTCATTAATGTTCTAATTAAATAATTTCATAACAATTGTTTATGTAAAATAACATTACAGGGTTATATAGCTCAATTTTTATTTAATTAATTCTAGTTATTACATTTAGGATTCATGAGAGAACCACATAGAAGTTTTTTTTAACATAAGAAATTATAATATCAATGGTAAGTTCCATAGGAATTCCTCAATGGATATAATTAGTTGATGGGGACATATTTCAATAAGAATAAGGAGGCACAAGGTCATTTATATCATGGCTAACTCATTAAACAAGGGTGAATAGTATTTTTATATAAATTCATGGAAAATATATTATGTGGCATCAAAACACATAATATAAAGAAACAAGACTTGAGGGATAATAGTTAGACCACCTACCCTATAAAGGTATAGGATTACTCATCTAGTATCGGCTTCTGATTTGGCTTCGAACAAGATGAAATGGTGAAATATAAAAATTCCATTAAATAGGGTGTATTAGCTCACAACAAAATAGTCCAAAAACTTGTAAAATAAACTAGAAAAAGAAGGAAGTGGATCATATATCTATTCAATATGGATCCAACTAGATGAATGGTGGATCGATCAAATTATAGATGAAGAAGTTACGTTAAATCCTAGGTAGGAGGTAAAGTGGGATCTCTCCTATATGAGATACTATGTGGAAATAAGGAGGGTTAGAAAAAAGAAGGGTTAATCCATTTTACAAAAAAATCCATGCCATATTATCGAAGTAAATATAATTCATGTTGTAATTTCCTTGATTTTACCCCCTTCAGTAAAAACAAATTAAAGTCATGAATGTGGTCTATATATACCAATTCACATCAAGAAGTGAATTCACATTATGAATTTTTTCTGCTTCTAGGATCCATCCCCCTATTAACTCTTTCCCAAAAACAAATAAACCATCCTAAAGGCATGTTTTCTGGGTCAAATCCAACATGAAAAAATTAAGGAGGGTTTTTTATAATTTAAAGTCTCCATACCTAATTTGAAAATTGTGGTCTTACTCCATCCTATTTTTATCAAATATTTCTCCCTCACTCATTTGTATGATCAGACTAGTTGAAAAGTTTCCATTACTTGGCATTTGAGAACACCCCTATCTTATGTTTCCATTCCCCAGGTTATAAAGATGATTATATCGTATGAGATTTATAAAAGAGGGTATATATGATCATGTTTATAGGTAAATGTTACAACTTTTGTAAAATAATATTTTTATCTAGCTAGTCTCTATGACACTAAACCATTAAGTCCATGGATTGTGAGACTATTTGTGAGATGTATTAATTAAAAAATGGAATAAATATATTAGTTATGTATGTTTACCTTAGGTAACTATATTCATCTTTATAAATTTGGTTTTCTTTTCTCTTATGATTGTATTATATTATATTCCCAAATTATTTTTAAGTGTTTAAAAGTCTTAATGACATTTCATGTCCCTTTGGTTAATAATTCAACTAAATAGTTTCATATATAAGGACTCAAACTTATCTCTCATTAATAGTCAAGAATATTTCTCCTCCATGTCAATATTATTTGTATTATTTAAAGAATGTTCTTCTATATAATTTAAATATTTCATAAGTTTATTTTATAATTCCTTTTAATTTAACTTATTAATTTTTTAAAAGGAATATATCTAACATTTTTTGTACTAGTTATTTTTTAATTTCTTTACAAAAGTGTGAAACGAATATCATTTTTATCATTTATTTTATTAAATACTTTTATATATTTTATAAAAAAATTTATAAATCATGATTCTTATTCATGTTTCTATAATTTCACAAATAAAATATTATTCCTATAATTTTGTGGATTTTTCAATTTAAAATTAATATTTGATATATTAAAACAACAAATAAATGGATTTCATTTTACTTGTGTACATTTTTATCTTCCACTCCACATTTTTATTTTAAATTTCGTTTATTTTTAAGGTTTAAATATTTGTATAACTTTTTTAATCAAGGATTTCAATTTCATCTTTTCATCACTTGAAATATATTTTTGAAAGCGACTTAAAATTTTGCATCTAAAACCATATTAAAAAGATTTATGAAATTTTATTTATAATTTTACATCCATATTATTCTCTAACTCTTACATATATATATTTATAGTTATGTTCCATGTCATATATACTAATTTCACTTATTAATTTAATTTTCATACCTCACCTTGTTCATAAGTATTATATTCTCTATCACTCTTCATCTCTCTCTTTTCATTATTTTTCTCTTTCATGCCAATATTATATAATTTCATGAACATATTATATATCACTTACACTAGTTATATATTTTTATTTATAATATTGAATTAATTATATACCTAGTTATATATATGTTCTTATTTTGAAGGTCTCTTAAGAATAGATTTATTCCATTTATTGATGTTATCATATGAGGATAATTTAAGTGTTGTATATACCATTATGGTTTAATATGTTTAAGTTTTTTTATAATTTTAAAAGCATAGATACCCACTTTAAGGTCTTATGTGATTAGATTATAAGATGATTGGTGATATATCTAAGATATTTATTAGGTTCTATGAAGAATAAATGATAGAGGTATAGGTAACACTTAGGGTGGGTATTTAATATTATGTCAAGTAAATTAAGATTATTTTAGAGAAATATTAATATATTTTCATAAGTATATATGATTAATGTATATATTGATTTCCATGAAACTAATATTGTATGAGGATAAAGGTTAAGATTGAATTTGTGAGCATATATTTCCATGAATGTTTCTTTTAGGATATGGTAATAATTATATTAATTTAATTATTATTATGAATAATGACTAGAATACATAAGTGGAAACCCTATAGATATATCTAAATATAAGAAAACATCCAAAAAGTTTGGGGAATTTAAGATTGTGTGGTAAACTAGAATTGAAATCCTTATCTAGATACAAATAAGTGGATACAATATCTTTCTTAGATTCACCTAGGGTAGTGACATTGAAAGAGTTTGGTTGAGTAAAAAATTGATCTTTACTCGGTGTATAACAAGTGGTCCTAACTTCACATATGATATTAAAAATTTTGTAGATACACTTTTCATTACTCATAATATAATTATGGACCATTATAAAATATTTTAATATAGTATTATATCATGATTCATTAAAATATTAAAAAACCCCTTATTTGTTTTAATCAGTGAGAGAAATTAATATTGAAAGGATGTAATTTATTTAATGGGGGTAGGATGTAACACCTCAAGGTTTTAGTATAAGTTTTATTTTAAAGATATATTATATTAGATATATTTCATCACATGAAATAGAGAACTAAAAAAAACCAGGATGTATTTTATGAATTAAGGTAATCATTAATAAATCAATGGAATAAAATGTGAAATGTCATTAGGAAAATTACATGAAATTTAAAACCTAACATAAATAAAATGATAGTCAAAATGATTTACTTTATATATTATTATCTTTACAAGATTAATTTTATTTGTTATAAGACCAATGAATTGAGTGTAATTAATGGTTAAAAGATAAATAATTTATGTGATTTGATTAAAGTTATTTAGGGTTAAAAATGTCTATTTTTTAAAGAGTTTTATTTTAATATATATTATGTATTTTTATATAAATAAATTAAAATATTATTTATTCAGTAATATTATTATAAAAAGAATCAAAAAAATATATTTTAACACTAATTTATTTAGCAATTCATATGAAATAATATTAAGAACACTTAAAGTGTAAAAAGTCAATTTCCTATAAAAATAGTTTTTCATTATATTCTAAATTTCCATTTTAAAGTCAAATTCCTAGATTATAGAAATTTTATTTAATAAAATGAACTTAATTTTTTGTTCATCATGATAATATTATCTTAAGGGGAATTTTTTTTAAAAAAATATTTTTGAGTGAATAGTGAAAATATTAGTTTTATTACCTAAATTAAAGTTAATTTTTATCACATTTATAAATTTAATTCAATATAGTGGATTTAATATTTGGAATTATTATAATAAATATTGTGTAATAAATTCAATTTAATTTGATGTTATAAAAATAAGTTACCAAAATATAAAATAATCACTATAGTAAAGGATAAAATGAGGTAAATGTGTTAAATCAAGAGGTAATGTCACAAAATATCACAAAAAACCATCTCTAAATGGGAGATTGATGTATTTAATTAATTTACCATATCTTCTCCTCTTAAATTATCAATTTTTTATCCAATTTCATTGAATAATGTATCTATTTTTATATAAATAAATTAACATTTACAAAAATTCCACCCCACTCACCTCTAAAGGGAACCCTTCATCACATCTTGTATTATCACACATAAAGCCTCTTAGTTTGACCAAAATCTTAAAAAATCCCTCCCCAACCCTATTTCCCATTTTATAGAGTTCTTTTTCATCAAAATACAAATCTAACAATGTTTGAATAGTAGTCTAAAGGAGGATGAAGGAGGAAGAGGTAATAGTTTTAACTGAGTCCTTTCAAGTTTCTTTCTTATTCCACATTCTCCAAATCAGTTATACCCATAATAATAAAATTTAATAAAAATAATTAGTATAATAAAATTTTATTATGTTGATATAATAAACATTATCTACTATCCTCCCATCCATTACTTCCAAATCCATTTTTTAGTATTTTTTAAAGGCCACATTAATGATTAGTTGTAACCAGACATTTCTAAAATAAAAAACATCACCCAAAACCAAATTGAAAATATAATATTAAAAAATCCACAAAATTCTCCATGACCAAAATTCAAATTCAAACAGGAAAAAACACATTGATTCATGCACCACAAAACATCCTTGGGCTGTGAGATCCCAAACTATGTGATGCCTTGAACCATGTGCCTTAATAATGAAACAAAGTACTTCACCAATGAGAATCCACTGGCTATAAATTTATAAATGAAAAACCCAGATCACCAACACACAACCTCAGTATGAAACATGCCATTTATGGCATCAAAAAACCACTAGACATCAATATTTAAGGAACATTATCACACCACTAATGGCCACCTTCATTGTCCCCACATCTCCCAACAACAAAAAAGCCACACCATTTCCAAAATAGGATCTATAAAATATATTGTTGACTTTCGAAAAAATAAAACCAAAATCAAAACCTACATCATATTCAAATGAACAAAGAACCATCACTAAAAAACCTTTAGAATAGGAAACTGTCACTATAGAATACGCCTCCTATAACACCCTATCGATCTTGTTAAAAAATACAAAAAAAACTCCTATGATCCATCACACCCAACCAACTTGGGAGGGAGCAAAGGACTTGGAATCAAAGTATTGAATGATTGAAAGGGATCCCCATAGTAAGTCGTGACCGAGTGAGCTCCATCATTCCCTCCATAAAGCATCATCACAAGCCTTCACTAAAAAAATAGAGACCATTTTGATAAAAAGTGAAAAAAGAAAAACTAACAACACCTAAAGATATGGAATTAGAGAGGAGGACTGAGAGCATCATAGAAGGATGGAAGAAAGAGGTGAAAAGAGGTAAACCCAGGTCACAAAAGTTGATTATCCCATCCAAGAAGGAAGCTCAATATTGAGAAACTGAGAAGAAAATGAATATTCAAGGAAGGGAGTGAATAAGCATCAATAGAAAGTGATGAAGAGTAAGGGAGGGGTTTTTGTTAGATGTAGGGGAAAGAGAAGGTAGAAAACCTAAACCACTGATAGATATTTCAATGAAGGGGAAAGGATGAGTGTTGTAGATAATGATAAAGAAGAGAAGGTAGAAAAACTTACCATTTAGAAGGAACAGAATGTTGATGGAGAGAAATAGGGTCATTAGAGGCTCCTCCCATCCATTAGAAAATTATAATGCCACTAATGTTATAGTCATACTACCACCTCCGTGAATATAACGACCAACATCATTACAGTTGAAGAAAAATAAAAATAAATTTGAATTTTTTATCCTATGTGGTTTTAAAGGGGAAAATGTTAAAGATCCTATGATATGATCTCATATAATTCTCCTTACCACTCAATTGGTCCCATAAAAGGTTTCTTACTCTTTGACTAAAGTTTTTTGGAATACCGAGTCATTAAAATTTTTATATAATATTTAATATTTATTTATTTATTTATTTATTTTTATTTTTATGTTATAAAAGTTATATATTTATAATGGAGTATTTATTATGATTCTCACTTCATGGTTGTGTACAAAATCGGGGTGTTTTTAGGAAGTTATAAACCTACCTCAGCCTTCGGGGTTAGACCCATATTCGTTTTGCTTTTTCTTTTCTTTTCATTTCTTTTGATTTCTTTCTTTTTAGTTTTTTCTTTATCCTATCCTCCTTTAGGATTCTCATGTACACCACACCTTGAGTATATAATGAAATGTGACCAAGAGAGAGAGGTATGGATAAAGAGGTAAGGATAGAGAGATAAAGGGATATGGAATCATGGAGATTGTGTAGCGTCGGATGGTTGTTGTGAAGCACGAATTTTGGTGAATCTATGGTGGTTACACCTAGAGGTAAAAAAGTTTTATTTTTATTAAATATATCATTTTAGTTAATTTTTTATTATTTTAAATCCATATTGTAATTTTTAGGAGCCCCATAATGGCTAATTTATAGTTATTCGAGTAGAAACAGGGGTTTCATGATGATTTCTGGATCTTCTATTCAATAAATCCTCATAAAACATATTGTAATTTATGAACACACGCTATGTTTTATTCATTTTGGGTGAATGGTTAAAGGATATGGATACATAGAATGTGTTTTTGGGACATATCATGTCCAGGAGACTTAGGGTGTGTCTATATACTTGTCCAAACACACCATGTTGTGGGATCATGGTCGTATAAGACACATAGCCAAACCCAATGAAAGGTACATGACCAGTGGACATCTATATTAGTTAGATAGACCTCATGTGGAGTAAATTTATAGTTTTTTAGTATGTTACTTATGTGTGTTACACACCATGTAGGGTGAGTGAAATTCATTTTCATTGGAAAAGTGCATGCTGACTGGGTTGTGGCACACAGCCAGGGAGGCATGTTGTTGTTACTTTCCCTGTACATGAGGTCTAAATCATATAATCACTCCTTAGGGGTGATTTGATGGTTTTTCACCCATGATTCAAAATGATACTTCTTATTAGTTCATTATAAGTTTTTTTACATATGGAACATGATGATGAAACCCTTTGGGTTTTTTGAGGACTTATGAGAGGTTATTAAGGGTGGTACAGTTGTGATAAAGGTTCTTCCTTAATTATTTGAATCCCGAGGTCCCATGATAGATACATGGTATCAGACTAATAAAATAGTTTTGATGATGATTGGAGGATGTGTTATGGGATTTCAAAGGACTTAATTTGGTTTTTACATGGGATACTCCCAATTTAGTAGGACTAGGTTTTGACTCAAGGAGATAGATAGGCTGCGTGTTTTGAATAACCTAGAGTGACATAGAAATAGGTTTGGGATTTACATCATATACCTTGTGAAATATTACAAGTATGTAGGCCATATGAGGACCATTGATACATCTTAGATCCATTTACTGCATTCAGCGAGGTCGGGTGAGTTCACTGTCCTAGTATGACCTAATTAATTGATATGGTCCATGTGTCATCTCTTTTGTGTTTCCTATAAGGATTACCCTATTAGGCCTATGAGTTTCTAAGATGTTAATGGTTGTGATATTAATGGTTTTAACACATGGTGTGATTTAAATTAAGGAGGACCCCAAATTGGGATCATTTTACTTATGTTGACCTGAAGGACCCCAAGTAGGGTACCTTTCTAATGTAGTGACTTAGGGGACCCTAGTAAGTCCCCCTATGCATGACTCACACTGAGTGGGTAAGTGAGGATATGGTTAGAGACAAAATCTGGTGTCACTTGTAACCAGTATCAAATATTTAAGCCCAAGGGGCTATGGATAGTGTAACAGGTGGGTATTTTTCCTAGCCCATGATATTTTTTTACATGGATACATTTTTTGATTTCCCAGTATTCCTAGGAATCAACTATTGGACCTATAACTAATGTGATTTTCGGAGATTCCTGATAATCTCCCATTGAAGATGATGGGAGCCTAGGATCCCTAGTATGTTTGTGATCTAGTCTTATGGTATATTGGGTGAAGATTCCTATATTTACTAGAATACAATGATTTTGTTAATAAGGGAGTGAATTAATAGATGTGGTACCTAGTATCTAGTATTGGATCATGTGTGGTCATGTATATAATAATTCCCTTGATAGTAGGGATTACTTCAATATTGTGGTGCCATTGTGGATTCCTAGGATCTGAGGCTTGAAAGGAGATACTAGTAGACCATTTTGTATATATCATATTTGAATGGTTGTATAAGGTGTTAGGTGAGAATATATCCCAAGGCATGGACATTGTACTTACCAAGGGTGATTGTTGGATCTCATTAATTGATGCCTAGGATACCCTAATGGATTAATTGGATTCAATAGATATGGTAAGGTTGAGGGTTTTCATATTATTGTATGAACATGATATTGGTTGTGGGGTATAGGGAGGTCATTATCTTTTATTTTTTAGGTCTCCTAAGAATTAGTCACATATGGATGTATAGGATTTCCTAGTGCCTCCCAATTCTAGAAATGGGATTTCATCCTGAAATTGGGATTACCTAGGTACTAACATGGGGTTAATCCTATGTTTTTGAGGATGAGGGATGCCTAATGACACCCCAACTTCTTCTACTCATCATGATTTAAGTGTGAGTGTGGGATCCCCAGGAATGGATAGAGGTTCATACAAGGTAATTCTTATAGTTAGAGACACATTGGCACTGGCCGATGCAGGTATGCTCGATCTAGGTCGCGGACCAAATGATCAATGATGATTATTGAGAGTGTATGTTATTATATTTAAACCATTGAGAAAATCATGATTTTTTGGTTGTAATGGTTTCTATGATGTTCATAGATATATTACATCATTGGACAAAGTAGGTTTGGTTGATCGAGGTCTCAAGCATGAGGTTAAACACCGGTTGGTTTTAGGGTAATACTTGGTCCCCCCATGTGGTGGTTTATTTATTTTTTGATTATTTATTTATTTATTCTATTTATTTACCATATAGTATGGGAATATTTCATAAACATGCACTTATGACAGTATGTTATAGGCCAACCATTAGGGGACTTCAACTGAGATCCATTTGTCACCCTCTATACATGGGCCTCAGTGTGCGTGCAGACTTGATGTATACTTTTAGGTTGACAGAAAGGTTTAGTGGATATGGAATAGTCCTAGTATTACATGATTGAGTTGATCCACTTGTGAGGACTCTTTGGATTGGGGTGGTGCTTCTCAACAGTCACTGAGATCAGGCATGTGGTGCAGTTTGGAGTATACAGTGGATCCTAGTACATTTATTCTTTAGTTTTTCTTCATATGTGGTCTGCCCAGTGGGAGGCCAATCGACATGTATAGAAGGATAGTTCATGTTATATGTTGAGTTTCATTTTATTTTATCTTTTTTCTATTCATTTTATTTATTATTTTTGTACTATAAAACCTATAGATGTAATTGATTTTTAGTTTATTTATCTTTGATTGTGCACTTTCATATAGTGGGTATTGTCTACCCATTGTACCTCTTTAGACCACTGCTCCTAGTTAGATGTATTTTTCATAGATAGAGGTTCTTATGAGGTCATGTGGTGAGACAATATAGCTATAATTCATATAGTGATCAAGTATGGTACATTACAAAGTGGTACAAAATCTATTTTAATTTTTATTAAAATTTAGGATATGATAGCGAGGAGTTTCAAGGATGTGTTAGAGCTTGTGATGGACACCAACCCGGTGCATCATGGAATTCTTTTCTTATAGGAATTATAGGTTTTAAAGGATGTGATTGATGTTCTGGATTTTCACTACAATGGTTATTTTTTTTTCACCTCATGTGATGCACATGATATTTAAGGTTAATGATTATTTTGGTTTCTTGGATCTTGGACCATTTGCAAAAGACCATATATAGATTTTTTCACTTGGTCATAGAGGATAGAGGTGTCTGTATATATCACGATTCATCACTTAGGATTCACATGGCATATAGGGTCTTTTTAGTGATATTTTTGTCACTAATAAGAGTTTTATCTATTTAAAATGTTATAAAATTATTATAATTAATTTTCCCAGATAATTAAATAGTGAAATTATTTCTCAATAGAACCAAATGTATATGTATTTTATTTTTATGGAAGGTCATGTGGATCTATGGTGAGAAATGTTTCAATAATGAGGACATATTCCCTTAATGTATGGGTCATGAGGTTACCCTAGTAGGCTAGTGAGGTGTATTATCCCTTCGTGAAACCCCTAGTGGATTTTATTTTATTGTGTTTGGTTATTTAAAGTTCCAATAACAACATATATGGTTTTTTACTAAATATATTGGAATGTAATTATATCTAGCCAAACCTTATGTTTGTGATTATTTGATACTAATTTTCAAAGGGAGATTCTGATAGAGTGAGTATGTTTGTATGACATAGCAAGATTCATAGTTTTTATAAATACTTAGTAATAAAATATATAGTGTTTTATCATATAGAATGGAATATAATTAGACTTATATGAGATATTGAATATGGTTTTCTTTCATACAGATCATCTATGATGATGTCATTTTTTATTTAAGACCTTGGATGAGTTGGTATTCTCTAGGTAGTTGTCTTGTAGGTGCGTACTTGATGATAATTAGTGACTTTATAGGTTTTTGGGTTGGAATGAGATTAATGTTCTATATGTGTAATCCTAGAGTGCATGTTTTGGAATGTTTGATTCCATGGGATATTTGAATATGGGAGCGTAGATTATGTCTCATGACTAATTACTCTATAGAGACTTATCATTTGGACTAGGTGGGAGTCCTGGTGACCATGATATGTGATTTGACATTTAGTGAGTTGGATATTTTTTGATGATAGAGGGAAACCCATGAGAGGGTTTGGCTTGGGTTTTTGGGTGCCTTTGAGGACGGAAGCATGGGTGTGTGCCGGATTTTAAGATCAATGTATGGGAAGTGAAATCAATTTTATGGTATATGAATGGTTATGCCTTAGGGGTTTATGAGAATGGCACCTTGATTTATAGAACCTAGAAATGTGTGGTACTTAGAGTGTCATAGTATTGAGACTAGATTTAAAGAGTAGGACTATTCGGGTACCTATCCTTGTTGGATTTTTATGCACTTTTGATAATGGTGAGAATGTGAGTAGGTGCTCATTGTAAGAACCTTGTTTTTTTAAGGGGTATAAATCATCTAATTTCTGGTTTTAATATTTGTTTTTGACCTAAAATCGATTCCTAATGAGGTTATTGAGGAAACAGGGGTCTCTTGGGATTCCTCAAAGCTCAGAACGCCGCTTTTTGGAATAAATCACTAGGCCACATGGTCATTAGAATCTATGACGCCCAACCCACATGGTTTCTACTAATCGTGTGGGGAATTTCAGAGGGTAGAGTAGGGTGCACAGTTTTCCCTAACAATGTGCCCTAGGGCCACACTCCCTAGAAAAATGTTTACAATTTAATAACAGGCATATTTTTTAGTTTGTGCAATATTAGTCAAATTAGGCGGATGAACCATGCTGTTATCCTTTTGGGACTATGGACTTCGCATGGTTGGCATGCGGTTTGGCCACTATGTGGCTGAATCATGAGACCCAGTAATTTTGGGAAAAATTAACATTTTTAACTCAATTAAATATATGATTAAACCCCTCCTCTTGTTTTCATTTTTTTGTGACAGAGCCCAATTCTTCCTCCCTTTTGATATCAGTCCTCCCTCAAGATAGGTTCATTGATAATTTTTTTTTGAACTCTTATTTTATATTCATTAATCTCATTGGATGTGTTCCAGTAAGATAATAATTAAGATTGAGCCTTTATTAATTTGTATTTCTCTCAACAGAGTTATTTGGGTGAAGGATAATCTTCCATATTATCATAGCTTTCAATTACTTTGCCTATTTCTCCAGATATAGACAAAACCAAAGGATGATACTTGATGAATGATCTTTTTTGGGAATAATGTAGGGGGTCTAGTTCATATCCCTAAAATCTAATATGTTTTATAATATGTATCATTTTGGTGCATGTCGATTTCACCATGTGTTTCCCTTAAATTAAATCTTTCCTAAATTGGTTGCCCCATTTAGGAACCCAATAACCTTATTAGATCCCAAGACACATGTGATGTCATAAAACTCAATGTATGCCACCCCTATGGGAGTGCTATTTACATGCCTAATTGGATTTCATGGTCATATATCCAAAACAAATATCGATGTGTTTAGATTTAATTTTAAATGGTGATATAATTTTTGATAAAAGATAATTATTATTGTATAGAATAGCTAACACACTTATAAATGTAATATGAATTGAATAGTAGTGAGTAGTGTGACTACATCACCTAATTAAATAGAATAATGGTTATTCCTTTGTTGTTAATGGGTGTAAATGAGATATGAATTACTTGTTAGATATAATTAAATACCTTGAAAATTATAATTGATTTAATTTTTTATGGATATCCTCATGTATTATGTATAGAAAAGGTATCACCTTTTTAATGTTATATACAAGCAGGGAGTCCCTTCCTTACTATTACATATGGGCATGGAATATCTTCTTCAAATATGATATGGGCATGATTTACCTTATGAGTATGATATGATAATGACTTTCCATATAAGTATGATATGGTAATGGAGACCCTATGTTATGATATGTGGGTATGGTGACCCTAAAGTTATGATATGGTCATAGTGATCCTTATGATGATGATACTAGGAATGTCAACCCTTATTATTATAATGATACTGGGCATGGAGACCCTTGTGATTATGGTATATGGTCATGATGACCCTTGTTGTTATATATGGGAATGATGAACCTTGTTTTTATATACGATCATGATGACCTTCTTGATATGATACTGGGCATGGAAACCCTATTATTGTGATAATGGGTAGGGAATCCCCTAATCATTTCATATTGGGCATGGCGTCCCTTTAAACTCATAAAACTCATTTTATAGATTATGGATGTTTGAGTTATGCCATAGGTACTAGGTGGTAATTCTAGCCATATATATGGGTTTTGAAATCACTATGTATATAGTCCACACATGTGTATACATATAGTTACTTCTTTAGAGACTATTCATCTTAGGCTGAAGCAGGTACTGTCATCCTGGTGTCCCACTAGAACTAGATATGACTCTTTAAATCTTATTACCATTTTCCATTATTATATTTATACTACCATATTATATGCAATAATTTAATATTTATAGAAGTTATTTGTTGTGTCCTGTTGAGTTTATCTCACACCTTGTCTAGACCACTGATGGTACTTGGAAAGGTTAGGTGGATGTAGGTAGGGATAGGGCCAAGCACTAAGTGGTTGATACTTGATTTTCATATACTATGGGAGGAGGGAATCACAAGACCATGCTATGTATCATGATACTATTGTAGATATTATTTTTTACTATAGGAGATAGTATTTTGATACATGTGTTTTATAGCGTGATTTCCTTTTCCTTTTGTCTATACATATAACATATCATCATTTTGTATATGATCTGGATGTTATTTATTTATTAATACTGTATCCTTTACCTTCCACTTCTAGTTTCCAGTTATTCATCATGATTTCACTATTTATCTATATATTTCACCACTATACTACTCTAATAATGAGGGTATAGTCTCCCCATCATAGTAACTTCGACCCTCACTACTAGTAGGATGTCTCTGGTGCACGAAGAGGCACGCTTGAGGCTATGTGGAGCACCAGATGAGGGAATCGTTTAAGTGGAAACTAGGTCAGACCATCATAAAGTGGTGTTAGAGAAAATTTATTTTAATTTGTATTATTTTTTGGTAATATTAAACAAGGGATTAGGAATATATAAGGATTTGTTAATGAGTTTTTCTTGGGAGTAGCTAACCCAAATACATGGAAATACCAAATTACCTAGGATGGTACATGTTGTTCTGTATTCCACTTATTATAATTGATTTGATTCCACCGTTGGGTGATGCACATGATGTGTGATTTTTATGATTAATATTGAGTTTTATATTTTATCCTTGGACAAATATAGAAAGTAATCAATGATCATGCATCATTTTTGGAACCTTATAGGATTTATATGTCATGAATTATTTCATTCCACATTTACATTATTTTGTGCATTTATTGCAACATGTTTTGGTGATTATTTCTATGTCTATGAATCATGATAACATTTTATGTAGGGACTTAATAAGTTGTTGGTTGTTATGTAATGGTTTACACACTTCAATTTATAAGTTGTATGGGATCTTTTAAATTAAAAGTGTTGATCAGTATATAGTTTAACATTTTAAAGAACAATTTTATGTATATGATAATCAATCTAAATATAAATGAATTCAAAAATGAAAGGGTCGCTATTAAATAGGGATGCCAACTTCAATTTAAAGGGTGTTTTACTTTATAATTAGAAATTTATACTCTATATACCATAAACCATATAGATAAATAGAGAGCTTGACCCAAACCTGACTATAGTAGTGGAAAATAGGTAGTGTCTCTTAGGTTCTATAAAATAAATACTTTTACCCATACCTAGATTCTGGATCAGGTAGAGGGGTGTGAATTTTACATAGTAAGGATATTACCTATAATATTCATGTATTCATGATGTTATCATTGTTAAATCCTATATTAGGCTTCTATTTGGAATGTTTAGATCTATTCCACCATGACATTCTTCATTCATTCACTGGGAGGGTGGTGAAGACCATGCTTCATTGGTGATGGGCCCGAAGCCACCGTTAATACCTCTAGTAGTGTCGCTGGTGGAACATCCTATTTTCCTAGATGTGGGTGATGGTTTCCAATTCTAAGGTGAGTATCTGAATCTTATACAAACCATGCAGGGATATCCCTGAACTTACCTTTTTATGGGAGATCTTACATGGAAGTATTTGTAGTAGCAGCTACTTACTTTATCAGGGAATAGTGGTCCCCAGACTATAGAGTTATGGATAGATATAGTTTTTTCTATATTCAATAATCTTGATACACCTTCTGAGAAGATGGTAAAACACCCCACTTATATTCTTCATGGATCCACCAAATGCGAGAGGGGTATTCTAAACCAGTCAGGTCAATATCAGGAAGTGATTTAGAGGGATTTCCAATTGATATTTTATAACTATTTCTTCCCTGAGGCCCTAAGGACCAATCTTTTGAGGGATTTTGTAAAATTTAAAAGGGTTATGTGAATTTTTTTGGACTACTCAACTCATTTTACAGAGCTTCACCACTTTGCATCTATCTATACTAGTGATAAACCAACAAAAAGAGAGACTATTTGAGGATGGGCTTAGGAATCCTATTCGTTCTTAGGTGAATTTTTTATGTTTAACCACCATGTATGCTATAGTGAACTAGGATCTTATCACTAAGAGAAACATAATGTAGTAAAATGGTATGTGTTAGTATATTTCAGAACTAAGATAGATTAGTGGTTTGACTACCAGTCATAAGTGATGCTTTGAGGATGCATGTGTGAGAAGTGGTATCTAGGTGACACCCTTTGAAAGTTACATGGTTTGTCACTAATTTGGGAAGTATGGTAATAAGAATACTTAGTTTTATAGACACCTAGTTGAGTTTTGAGGATGTGGAAGATTGGGAAATATTCAACATTTCTTTAAGACCTTCCCATCTCTACTGAGTGGGAGAGGATTCGTATCAGCTCCACATTCAATTGAAGGATCTAAAGAACCTTTGCATGCATGTATCTAGAATACTACCAATGATACAAGTATAGAAGAAGGTTATGGACATGGTAGATAGGATTCAAATATATATCAATAGTAGAACAGACCCATTCTGGGTAATCAGGTTGAAGCACAGGGCCGTGAATTAGGCCAGATTTATTCAGTGTGGATTATCCCAGAGGAGCAAGGTGTCAGGATATCTACTATTCAAGGTACTGTCCTAGTATCTTCTATTATAGTGTATTCCGAATTAGATATATTTTAATCTAATTCCTTTATCTCTATTAATGTTTTGGAAATACTTGGGAATCATTTTGAGTATTTATGTGATGTTATGACACATTATACCCCTTTGGGTTTACATTTTGAGCGTGTATGACAGTGAAAGGAATGACCCCTTGAGGTAGGAAACCATCATTACTTATGAGATCACGTCTTCCTCGAGATGGCAGGCTTTGATTTCATTCTTTGGATGTACTGGTTGGTTACTTGTCTTGCTTATATGAATTTTTATCACGAGAGGGTGTCATTTACATCACTAGAGAGTGTTGATTATATTCACAAAGTTTAGTGGGATATCCAGGCTAGTAGAGATGGAAAAAATTATCTTTAGATAGGTTGAGTGACCTCCCATATTTTTATACTTTTATGGATTATCAAGGATTACATCATATTTAATTCCATCCAATAGTTGATCGGTCTAGATAGTTCTTCCTGATGAATTTTCTAGACTACCTCCATAGAGAGAGATAGAGTTTACTATTGAGATAGTTCCTAGATTTTCACCAATATCCATTCATACTTAATGTATGGATACTTCTAAGATAAAGGATATAAATATATAGATATAGGATTTAGAGGCCAAGGGTTTTATATGGACTAGTACTTCTCCCTGGGGGTTCACAAATATTGAGTAAGAATCTATTGTTCAAGCCTTTATTTTTTGGAGGCATCACCTACTAGTAGATCATTATTTGGTGTTTATAGACAAAACAATACTCTAGTATATTTTAATGTAGTGTGAATTGAACCTTAGGTAGAAAAAATGGGTTGAATACCTTCAGTCCTTTGACTTAGATATTACTTATATTCCAGTAGAGGTAAATTATATTATTAATGATTTGAGTGGTTTGACTCAGACTCAAGAAGTTCTATAGGTTAGTAGTGAGTGGTAAATTATGGAATTTTTTTATAATATTCACATAGAGTTTCATGACTAACACAGATATTATGTACTTGCATCGCTATTAGTGACCTCTTCACTTCTGGTGAGATTAAAGATGAGGCATTTTTTTAGATACTAAAGGCTTGGACCTATGAGTGAGTATTTTGGGTGGGGACCCACCTAAAAATTTGTCTATTTATAGAGATGTCATCCTATGTATACATGGGTGTATTTGGGTTCCCAAAGATATAAGAGATTACTTGATGCAAGATTCACATGCTTCTTAGTAGGCAGTTCAACCGGGTATCTCCAAGATGTATCCTAATATGTATTGATGGTATTGGTAGATAGGGATGAAATGTAAGATAGTGGGTTTTATCACTTAGTAATACACCATTCAGTAGGTGATGGTGGAACAGCCATGACATTCTAGGTTGATAAAACCATTATGGTTCCTATAATGGATATGGTAAGATTTAGTGATGGATTTTGTTATTGTCGTACTGAGGTCGCCTCAAGGTAGTAATGTAGTTTGGGTGGTCATGGATAAACTGATAAAAGTATCCCACTTCCTTTCTATTTGGGAGACATTATAATTTTATGAGTTGGTAATATTTTATATTAATTAGGTTATATGGTTACATGGAGTCCCTCATACTATCATTTAATATAGGAAAGCTCATTTCACATAGATATTCTTGCAGGGGTTATAGAGGGTTATGGGTACAATGGTGATTTTGAACACATTCTTTCACCCTCAAGCTGATGGACAGTCTAAATGGATGATAAAAGTGTTTGAGGACATGATCTAAGAATGAATCCTTGATTTAGGAGGTTCTTTGTAGAATCATATCATTCTCATCAATCTCTCTTATAATAATATCTTTAAAGTGACAATTTAGATGGCTACTTTTGAGGACCTATAAGGTAGGTCATTTTGTTCAACCCTATGCTTGTTAGAGGTAGGATAGGTAGTTTTACCAGGTCCTCATATTTTTCAGCATACTTTGGAGAAGGTTCATCTTATCAGGAATTGGATGTATACCGCTCAAAATAGATAGAAATTATATGATGATTTCCATCGATGATCTCTAGAGTTCAAGGTTAAGGGTCAGGTTTTCTTATGGTTATCACCCAAACTTGTGAATAGAAAAATATGGATAAAATTGAATATTCCACCTCATTTTTTTGGGACTTTATAGATCCTTTAGGGATTAGGGAGGTATCTAATCAGGTTTCTATTACCTTAGAGGTAGTATTCCATGCATAACGTCTTCCATGTTTCACAGATTCACTGTTATCATGTCGAACCATCTCATACTTTTAATCCTAAGGATGTTAAGCTAGACGTTGATGCTTATTTTGAGTAGTATACTATACACATTGTTTACTAGAGTATGAAGGATATATAAGGCTAGTATATCCCTTTATTATGGGTTCTATGGTGTAATGGTTGTGTATAGGATGAAACTTGGGAGAGGGAGTTCGGCATAAATTCTCAATGGTCGGAGTTGTTCTTAGACAACACTTTCCCATCCCTGGAAGGGAAACTTGTGAACAAGTTCCTTTAAGGGGGATATTTTAAGAACCCTATATTTCTATAAGGTAAGGATCCTTTATTTTTTAATTTAAATCACTTGTATTGACCAAAAATGGATGCCTAGTTAGGCTATGGATCTAACAACCCATTTATATGTTACAAATTATTTATGATTTATTACACAAAATAAAACCAAAAAGATAAATATGTCTAGTGTCTTTGAGAATTAGGTGCATAAAATAACATCTTTAACATGGGATATGGCAACATTATTGAAAATTTCCTTAACATGCTTTTAAAATTCCATAGCTTTTAAAAATGCACGGGATAACCTGGGGACAAACCTATAATTCCCATTAAGGGAATAAACATGTAATAAAGTGATATATGTTAGAAAATGGGAATATTAATGGGGAATAAAAATAATATGGAACATAAACATGAAAAATGAGTCATGATATAGAATGATAATCATAACATGGGAAATGTGGCAATTACTTAAAACACTGCATCATAAACATAGTTCAAGAATAAACCACCACAAAATCATGGTAAAAAAATTCCCATAATAGAATAAATTTCACTACCTATCCCAAAATTACTTCTCATGAGACTAAACATTATTCAATGCATTGGATAACTATATAATTTTGGGCACACCTATCACTTTCATTTAATTCTCATGTTTAAGTGAGCCACATAGATCATACAACATGCAATCATTTGTTATCAAATATTATTCCAAGATCAAGGAGTGTATAATAAATACTTGTAAATCCAATTTAAAATAGGTATTATTGTATAAAGGTTAATACCTTTTATAGGAAATGGGTATGGTATTCACTACACAATTGTTTTGGAATGGAAAATCACGGTGAAACTATGTCATCATAAAGGCATCACATAAAAAATTATAAAATTGGTTAATGAGAGAAAAATGGGTATCTCATAATTACTAAATAAATTTTATAGTAAGGATGATATGTAATAACTTATCCTATCATAACTAAATGAAGATAAAATATATAAGATAAAGGAGATACTTGAATAAAGAGAAGAAAGAAAAAAAGATCTATTACTTAAGTGTGTGACTCCAAATGCTTGGTAGGGGATTATTGAGGGAATAAAGGTGCCTTGAGAATAATCTAGATGGCATAGGTTATATTTTTTACATTATCCAAGGTGTTTTAGTGAAGAGAAATGGGAGATTGGGTGGGTTTATATAGGAAAATAGGGGAATTCCATTATTATTTAGGTTTTGGACTATACATAATAAATAACCAAAACCACAAACCATCCCATGGTTTTTTCCTATAGTTTATACCAAATGAAAGTGTTTATAATTAAAATTAAAGAAATTAATAAAATAATACTCTTTCTTATGTGGAGGTGATTCATACTCTTAAAGAAATGGTTTTAAAACCCTGAAATATATTAATGGGTTTGGAAGATTTATAAGGGCTTTATAAAATTAATAAAATAAACATAAAATCACATTATTTTAAATTTAAAACATATATTTGGTTTTGGATACCATTTATAGTATTTATTACATCACTATTGGGTTATTATGATGTCATAGTACACAAAGTATATTTATACGATATTTAATTTTCACCTGAAAATTTGACTGTCTCGAATTTTTTTGGAAAATTCACCATTGGATAATTATGATATTCTGATTCCAAAAATAATATTAATTTTAAATAAATAATTTTATAAAAATTTTTATTTTTAATTTTAAAATATTAATTGATATTTATTGGGAAATGTTGGGTTTTTTTATAATAATTTTTTTTGAACACTTATAAAAATTACATTGGACATCATAAAATATTATATTATTATTTATATTTAATAAACATTATTTAATAATAATATTTTATTAAAACATTAATTATTTAGAAAATCCATTAATTTGACAAAATAAATTCCTTAATAGAATTTGAATATTTCCCAAAAACACTATTTTTGTTTTATTGTATCGAAATAAAATACATTTATAAATTAATAATAATAGGATGAAAATATAAAAATTATTATATATAAAATAATGTGCAACTCATATTTCTAGGGTCTTGATACATATCCCTTTAATACACCATAAAAATCTCTAAGAGTTATGTGTGTGACGGTTAGATTTTCATGGGGTGGTTCGGCGTACATGGTTTGGGTTGTGATCACAATGAGCTTGAACATATCCTGTAAACAATTTTTCTCATGCTTAAGTTGTTAGATATCAACTTGGGATTGGTCAATGTAAAATCCCAGTGATGTTATCTCTCTATGAATCTCTAATAAATGGGCTCCAAAGGGTACTATCCTACTAGTTGATGTCATTACTTCCTTTGTCTATGTCAATTGTATTTGTTAAAACCCTATATTTATACTAATCATGTGATCACTATTCAATGGATATGTTATCAATGGTAATGATACTTAAGGGTATTTAAAATCCAATTTGATATTATAAAATAAAATAATTTCATGTGGTTTCTATAACCATATTACATAATTATACATTTAATTTAATCAAAAGGGGATTTTTTTTATAATAGTTCGGGTCGTTAAATCTTCCCCCATTAAGAAATTTTGCCCTAAACTTTTTTTCCCACACTAAAATAGATGAGGGTAACTTTGTTTCATCACATCCTTTGGTTCCCAACTTTCTTCTTCAAATTTTTGGTTTTTCCATAGTGTTTTCACCAGATGAATTGTCTTATTTTATAGAACTTTGTCTCCATGATCTAAGATCTTCACCGGATACTCCTCATATGAGATATCATTATACAATGGTAGAACCCCTAGATTTAGTACATGTGAGGAGTCTGGAATGTACTTTCTCAAGAGGGATACATGGAATATATCATGTAATTGAGATAGGTTAAGTGGGAGTTCAGTTTGGTAGGCCACCACTCTGATGCAATCAAGGATCTCAAAGGGGATGATGTATCTTGGACTAAGACTTCCCTTATTCCCAAATCTCATAACTTTATTTCATGGAGAAATGTAGAGGAATACCATGATTCAAACATCAAACATTGGGTCTCAGTGATGATTTTCGACATAGATCTTCTATTGAATCTGAGCATCCTTTAGGTGATGCTGAATGGTCTAAATGTTTTTTACAATTTCCTCTACCATTTTAGGACCTATAAATTTTTGTTCCCAAATTCATCCAAACATGAAGGTGTTCTGTATCTTTTCCTATAAAGGGCTTCATAGGGGGAATTTGGATTCTTGAGTGGAAATTATTGTGGTATGATAACTCAACCAGAAGTATATTTTGGTCCCATACTTCTTTAAAGTCCATATAACATGCTCACAACATGTATTCAAGTGTCTGAATAGTTTTCTCATATAATACATCAGTTTGAGGGTGATAAGTCATGCTGAAGTTCAACTCTGTGTTTTGAGAATTTTGAAGACTTTTTCGAAACTTGGAGGATAATATTATATCTCAATCAAATACAATCAATAGTGGTACTCCATGAAGCCTTACCAATTATCTGATGTATATCTTTGAAAGTTGATTAAGTGAGAAATCTTCTTGAATCACAATTAAGTGAGCTGTCTTGGTAACATGATCCACAAAAAACCATACAGAGTTGTTTCCCCTCAATTTCATTGGAATTCCAATAACAAAGTCCATGGTGATGTTTTCCCATTTTCATATAAATATGGGTAAAGGTTGCATCATCCCATAAGATATTTTTCCTTCCACTTTCACTTGGTGAAATACAAGACATTTTAATGTATATTCTGTTATCTCCTTCTTCATATTATCCCACCAATAGTGCTCTCAGATATCTCAATGCATCTTTGTGCTTCCTGGGTGGATGGATAAGGTTGAGCTATGTGAATTACCCAACAGTTCATTCTTTAACTCGGGATTTTATGGAACACATAGTCTTGACCCAAAACTAACAACTCTTTCTTCATTAACATTGAACTCCAAGGATTTCCATTTTTATATAGTTTCCAATTTCTTTTTAATTCCATCATAATTTATTATAGAATACTTTATCTTTTCCAGAAGGGTTGATTGATAAATAATCTATAAAAGGATTTATTATTTTCCTTACTTTATGATTCTCATGTCTATCCTTTCCAAATCTAAGAAGATCAGATCCCTCTCAATTCTCATCAATGATATAATTTATGGATCTTTCTACATATAGTGTTTGACACTTTATTCACTTCACTTATATGGTAGTTAATTGAAAATTCATAGTCCTTAATTATCTCTAACCATATTCTTTGGTGCATATTCATATCTTTCAATGCGAATATATAAATGAGGCTTTTGTGATTGGTATATATTTTACACTTATCCTCAAAGAGATAATGCCACAATATTTTCAATGTGAAGATAATCATATCCAACACTAAATCATGTGTTGGGTAGTTCAATTCATGAAATTTCGACTACTTTGAATCATAGGATATGACATTTTCATTCTACATTAACACATATCCTAATCCCTTCTTTGAAGCATCGATCAATACCACTAAAATTTATCTACTTGTGGGTAGTGTGAGTATAGGAGCAGTGATAAAACTAATTTTCAACTCCATGAATCACTCTTCACATTCATCATTATAAGAAAACTTGAATCCCTTCTATGTTAGCTTGTTTATAGGGTTTTACAATCATGAGAAATTTCTCTCACAAATTGAAGCTAGTACCTAGCTATCCAAGGAAAATACAGATATATTTCATAGATGTTGGAATTGGCCATCCTTAAATTTCTTTTTTTTAAGGTTCCATATATATACCATTTCCTATGATGATAGTCCCCAAGAATGAGACTTCCTTAAACCAGAACTCACATTTATTGTACACAACATAGATATTCACCTTTCATAAGGTCTTTAACACAATGATAAGATTCTCCTCATGATACTCCTTGGTTTTAGATTAAATTAGAATATAATCTATAAACACTACCACAAATTTCCTAATGTAATATCTAAATACTCTATTCATCAAGTCCATGAAGATTTTTGGATCATTAGTGAGTCTAAATGGAATTACTATGAACTCAAAGTGCTTGTACCTTGTAAAAAAAGTAGTCTTGGGGATATCCTCCTTCACCCTAACTTGGTAATATCTCGACCACATATCCACCTTAGATAATTATTTTTCTCCACATATCAGATCAAAAAATAAATAAATATATGGTAGAGGATAGTTGTTCTTTATCATGATCTTGTTAAGATCAATATAATCAACACAAAGGATTATAGATCCATCCTTCTTCTTGAAAAAGAAGAGTGGTTCACCCCATAGTGAAGAACTTGGGTATATGTTCCATTTATCTAGATTCTTATATAGTTATTTATTTAGATCCTTAAGTTCTAAAAAATCCATTCTACATATATTCTTGGATAATGGTAATTACCTAAATATATGATCAATTAAAAATTAAACCTCTCGGCTAAGTGTAAGACCAGGTAATTCCTCAAGAGATACATCAGAATATTACCACACAATATGCTTATCATAGAGGATGGTTCTTTACATAGAATCAATCATTTGATCTAGATACTCTTGGTTGTAGGAAAATAATATACATGTTTGAGATGATGGTTCTAAATAATATATATCCTACTCCTTACACTTGTACAGAATCAGGGGTTGATTCATGATATAGAAATCAATTTCCTTCTCATGGAAATTTATGTTCATTATATATAGGGAAAGCAAACCCATTACTAGAATTGCATAAAATTACACCAAAAATAGTATGAAAATGTTTTTTAGGAAGTTCATCCAAAAAATTTTATTAGGTAGGAGTTATATAATTGGGATGTAATAATTACCCCATTTTTTATTTTCACTAAAAACTCTACTTACATGTTTTTTTGTGGTGATTGAATAGTTATACTAACCTTTATTGATATGAAAGAATGTGTAAAACCAGAATCAGAAACTATAATCACTATTATTGAATGAATAACTATTTTATCTATCACCACTTAATTTTCAGGATCGACCTCAGTGGTTAGGATGGAAAAATATCACACTTTCTTCCTTAGAGGTTGTTGGTCATCTCAAAAAACCCATGGCCTTATGAATTGATTTAAAAAGTTACGCGGTTCCTTGTAGTTGAATAAATGAACAATATGCTAAGGGTTGACTAAAGCATTCCATTCCTCTATTTCATTAGTGGGTTTCTCCTATCGAAAATCGTTAGCTAGGTGTCCTTCCTTCCCACACCTAATGAATTTTCTTGTCCCCCATAGATAATTTACATGGTGCTTATTTCTTCCCCTTTGACAAGTGAGATATTGAAATTTCTTGGTACTATTATTTTTTTCCATCAAACGAATAGAATTAAACTCCAATTTCCATTTCTTATCCTCTTGATACCCTTTAGATTTTACAATCTCCATTTCAACTTTGAGGTCACATGGAATAATTTCCTCATAGTTATCAAAGTCTTGGATCATTAGGTATTTTCCTATACTAGATTTTATCCCACCAAAGAAGTTATCAAACTTGCATTCGGGAGTAACGACAAATCCATAGGCTTATTATGAATTTTTTTTGAAGTTTTCCTCAAAATACCTGATAGATTAATAATCATTTTTCTTGATTTAAAGTAAGTCCTTTTCCATTTTAAGTCAGAGAGTGTGAGGAAAATCTTTATTTAAACACATTTCTAAAACTCCTTCCACCCCATATTTCTTATCTCTTACCTAGTATTTGCATTCTTGATTAATGTAAAAAACTGTTCGATTTCTCCCTCCATAGGATAAACCGAAAGTAGAACCTTCTCTTTCATAGAAAAATGAATAATGGATAATATATTATCAATGGAGTCAATCCATTGTTCTGTGATTAAGGGATCAAATGACCCATTGAAATTTAGAGGCATTTATCACATAAATGACACAATTGTAGCTTGTTCTTTCTTAGGGGGGTTTGGTCACTCCTCAAAATCTAGGTTTCTATTTAAAACCTATGTTATCTAAGAGAGTATCATTACAAATTTTTTAATTCCCACTACCATAGGTTTAGGAACCTTATTGGGGAATTGATCACATTTCTCGTCGCATTGATATTTTACATCGTTCCTCTTATTTATGACCATTGGCTAGAATAAAATGAAAATTAAGGATGAGTGTTTTTAAACATTAAAAGATAGAAAAAGTAATTTAATTACATTAAATGGTTAACTTATAACTTATATTTATTTCCTTAACATTTTCATTTCTAAGCTTCAATCTATCTTATCCACGTTCGATTTCCTAACATATATTCTTATGGTAATTTTTTGTTCCTATAATAATGGTTTATAATGAGATTATAAATTTTCCAAATCATATCCCCTAAGAGTGTCAAACCATGTGTGAAATAAGTCCAATTTTCATATACTAGGTTACACCAAGTCAAGCCCATCACACCTTATCGAAGTTGTTACCCCTAGGTACATTTGTGCCAGAACCACATCCATGTGTAGTATCCAAATAGGGATTTATTTTATTGATAAACCATTTATAATATACTTACCAAAATTTAGGGATGTTTTATTATAATTTGTCTTATAATTAAATATTTCACTATAATTTTCTAATCCAAATCCCAAAAATAACTAAACATTTTCTATGATACCAACTTTAACAGCTCGTTTCTTTTTTACACATTAATTCATGATTTATTACATAAAAGTGCACATAATAAAACTATAATGATTGAGAAGTATAGTTCCTTTTGGAATTAGGTATATAAAATAAAATCTTGAACATGGTATATAATTATATTATTGAAAATTTCCTTAACATGATTAAAAAAATCCATGGCTTTTAAAACTGCACGGGATAACCTAGGGGAAAACATAAGAAATGGGTGAGATATAAAACCCAGTAAGGGAATAAACATTGAATAAGGTGATAAATTTTATAAAATAGTCATATCAATGGGACATAAAAAAGAAGGGATCATAAACATGAACAATGAGACAAGATATATCATGATAATCATAGCATGGTAAATGTTGAAACAACATAAAACACTACATCATAAACATAGGAAAAGTCTTAAACACCACAATATCATGGTAGAAAAAGTCACATAAAATAATCGGGTTCACTTCCTATCCCAACATGACATCTCATGAGAATAAACATTACCCAATGCATTGGAACACTATATAATTTTAGATGCATCTATCACTTTCATTTCATTCTCATTCTTAAGTGTTCCATATAGATCATACAACATGGATTCATTCATGATCATATTTTATTTCAAGATCAAGGAGTGTGGAATAAATGCATTTAATTCCCAAGTAAAATAGATATAAGTGTATAAAGGTTAATATAATTTACAAGAAATGGGTATCATATTCACTACACAATTATTTTGGCATGGAAAATCGTAGTGAAATTTTGGCAGCATAACAGTATCACATAAAAATTCATAAAATGGTTTGATGAGAGAGAAAGGTGTATCTCATAATTTAGGAATAAATTTTACAGTAATTTTGATATGTAATAATATATACCATCATAAGTAAATGATGATAAAAGACATAAGATAAATGACATACTTGAATAAAGAGGAGAAAGGAAAAAATACCTTACTTGAGTGTGTGACTCAAAATTATTGATAGGGGATTATTGAGAGCTTAGGGGTGACATGGGAGGACTATATAGAGTGTATGGAATAGTTTTAATGTGGTATAAAGAGTTTTAGTGAAGATAAATGGGATCTTGGGTGGGTGTATATAGGAAAAGAGGGGGATATGTTTATTATTTAGGTTTTGGAGTCTACATAATAAAATAACCAAAACCACAAACCATTCCCTAGTTTTTACCCATGTTTTCTACCAAATGGGTGTGGTTATAATTATTTTATAAGTATAAGGACCTAAATTAACAAAGTAATATGCTTTCTTATGTGGAGGTGAGTTATACTCTTAAAGAAATGGTTTTGAAAACGTAAAATATATTAATGGTTTTGGAGGATTCATAAGGTATTTATAAAATTAATAAAACAAAAATAAAATCAATTTATTTTAAAGTTAAAACATATATTTGGTATTGGATACCATTTAAAAAAATTCATTACATCACTTTTAGTTTATTATGATGTCATAATACACAATGTATATTTGTACAGTATTTATTTTTTACCTGAAAATTTTATTGCATCAAAAAATTATGAAAAATTAAAAACAAGATAATTTCATCATTATGATTACAAAAATAATATAAATTTTGTCTAAATAAATTTATAAATATTTTAATTTTCAATTTTAAAATATTAATCAACATTTATTGATAAATTTTGTGTTTTTTTACAATAACAGTTTTTAAGCCTTATAAAAATTGCATTTGAATTCATAAAAAAAATCTATGATAATTTATATTTAGTTAAAATTATTTATTAATTATATTTCATTAATATATTATTTATTTCAACAATACATTAATTCATCAAAAAAAATTCTATAATTGAATTTGAATATTACCCAAAAATATTATTTCTATTTTATTGTATCGAAATAAAAATCATTTATAAAGTGCCAATAATAGGATAAAAACATATCCATTATTATATAAAAAATTATTTTATATACTCATATTGCTAAGTTTTTGATACATATCCTTTTAATAAACCAGAAATCTCCCTAATAGTAAGGTGTACGATGGTGCAACTTTCATGGGGTGGTTTGGCTTACATGGTTTGAGTTGTGATCTCGATGAGCTTGAACATCTCCCGTTAACATTTTTTATCATGATTAAGTTATTGGATATCATATTTGGCTTAGTAAATGTAAAATACTAGGGATTCTATCTTCATCAGATGCTCTGATAAATGTTCTTCATAGTGTACAATCCTATTATTTGTGGCCATCACTTCCTTTTTCTATGTCAATTGGTTTTGTTAAAACCCTATATTTATACATATCATTTGATCACTATTCAATGGTTATATTATAAATATTAATTATAATTAATTGTCTTTTAAATCCAATTGTATATAATAATAAAAATACATGCATGTGTTTTCTATAACAATATTACATAATAATACTTTTAATTAAATAAAAAGGGGAATTTTATTTATAAAAGTTTAGGTCATTACAATGGAAGAAATAAGGGTGTTTAGGGCTTATTCAAATCACAAAGTCCCAATTTTTGGTATAAATCATTGGGCCTCAGGATTACTAGAAACTATGTTGCCCTTCTTTCAGGATTTCTCCTAACTATGTGGGGAATTTCCTAGGGCATAGCAAGGTGCACAGTTTTCCCTAACCTTGTTCTTAGGGATACATGCCTGCGTGGAGTGTATGAAATTATTTAGAGATTCATATTTTAGGTCTTTCACATGATTAGTGAAATTGTGTTTATAAAATGTGTGGGTATCCTTTTGGGAAAGTATCCTTCACCTGGTTAGTGTATAGTTTTTCCAATTATGCAGCAAAACCATGTGACCCATTCATTTTGGGAAATATTACTATTTTATTTCATCAACCTCAATATATGTCACCCCTATGGGAGTTCCCATTACATGCCTAATTATCATTCATGTTCGTATAGCTAAAACACATATCTGTGTGTTTGGATTTACTATTAAATGTTTATATCATTTTTGATAATGTATAATTGTTGTTGTATAGCATGGATAACACACTTATCAATTTAAAATGAATTGAATGTAGGTGTGTGGTGTGACCACATTACCTAATTAAATAGAATGATGGTTATTACCTAGTTATTAGTGAATTTAAATGAGATATGAATTACCTATTGGATATAATTAAATCCCCTAAATTTTATAATTTATATAATCAGTCATAGAGACTCTTATAATTATAATTTTGGCATAGAGACCCTCAAGTATTGTGTATGGGAAAGGCATCCCATTTTTAATGTTATATAAGGTAATATAATTTCTTTATTATTTATATATATGGGCATGGTGTCCCTTATACTAATATTATCCTAGCATGATGATTCTTATGCATATGATATAGGCATGACATCCCTTATGAGTATGATATATGCATGGTGACCCTATGTTGTGATACATGATCATGGAGACCCTAAACTTATGATACAGGTATGGAAACCCTTAGGATGAGGATATTGGGCATTGAGACCATTAAGATTATGATGATATTGGGCATAGTGACCATTATTATTATGATATACGGGCTTAAAGACCTTTGTTGTTATATGCAGGCATGATGACCCTTGTTTTTATAAATGGGCATGAAACCCCTTCTTGATACGAAGCTAAGAATAGTGATCCTATTACATGTTATATTGGTCATAGTGTCCCTTGATACTTATGATAATCATGTAACACCTTATGGATATCGAAGTTATTTTGTGGGTAAATGATTGTAGTTTTATCCATATATATGGATATATATGTCACTCTGTATACTGTCTATATATGTTTATACAATTGGATACTTGTTTAGAAACTATCTGGTTGAGGCTGAAGCAGGTATAGTCATCCATGTTTCCTTCTAGAACCAGAGCCAACTCTTTACAACTTATTATGGATTTCCATTATTATCTGCACATTTCCATATTATATGCACTGACTAGATATTTATAGACACTATTAGTGGTGACCTAATAATTTTATCTCACACCCTATCCAGGTCGCTGATGGTACTCAGGTATATTGTGTTGATGCATGTTGGGACAGGGTCAATTATGCAATGGTTGATACTTGATTTTCTAATAATGGGGGAGTGGGGAAGCATAGGTCCAAGCTATGTCTTGTGATGCTATTGGATATAGTACTTTTTTATTTTGATACACGTATTGTATAACATGATTTCTTGTCCCTTTTTTATGGAAATATGAAATATCATCATTTTTATATGATACAGGATGTTAGTTATTTATTATTTTTGGATGTTTCACCTTTCACTTCTAGTTGTTAGTTATTTATCATGATTCCACCATTTATATATCTATTTTTTCATTGTGATTCTCTGATCATAAGGTTATAGTCTCCCCCCATTATACCACCTTTGACCCTCGCTACTAATGTGAGGCCTCTGGTGTATGGGGCGGTACCACTACTAGAAATCTGACCTTTCCCAACACTTCTATACCAACGTTTTGTAAAAACCGTTGGTATAGGTCCCCTTTCCCAATGGTTTGGCCAAACCATTGGGAAATCCCACTTTGAGGCCACCTTTCCCAACGGTTTTCCAAAACTGTTGGGAAAGGGTATGGATTTCCCAACGGTTTGGCCAAACCATTGGGAAAAGTCCACTTTGTGGACACCTTTACCAATGGTTTGGCCAAACCGTTGGGAAAGGTCCCCCATAAATCAACCTTCCACCCAGAATTGCATCCAGAATCAAGGGATCTATTCCAATGGTTGTCAAAACTGTTGGTACAGATCCCTTGATGTTTTATCAGATATTCTTACCAATAACATTATATAAATCAAAATTTAAAATAATTATGAGAATACATATATATATTTATGTAATTATGTTCACAAAAGTCATTTTAAGTTAGTTCTAAAGTCGTTCGATGATAAACTAGGGGTCCTGGGATCAAATCCCAGCGAATGTTTTTTTTAAATACATATACCAACGGTTCCATAACTGTTGGTATAGATTTTCATACTAATTATACCAACAGTTTCCAATACCATTGGTATAGGTCTGTACCAATGGTTTTCCCAAAACCGTTGGTATAGACCTATCCCAATGGCTTACTTGGAAACGATTCTCCAAACTGTTGGTATAGGCTATACCAATGGTTTGGAGGCCTATACCAATGGTTCCAAACTATTGGTATAGGTTAGTTTTCCAGTAGTGTACGCTTGAGGCCATGTGGACCACCAGATAAAGACACCATATAAGTGGAAATTGGGTCATAATTTCTCACTTATAACTTGAAACATAGTCATATGGTGGCTAAGAGTGTAGTTAATTTTCTCATAGGAGCTATGCCATATTTTGATGAGGACTGTAAAGGGTGATCAATATTTTTAGACCTGACCTACATGAGGATTATGATCAATGGATTAGGTTTGTTAGACTTGGTTATTGGTTCGTGGCTTAGGTGAATGTGATAGCCTATGAGAGGTTCTTTGGGAATCATTTTTCATCAAGTACGAGAGAAATGGTTGGTAGATATTTTTGTGAGAAGCCTTCTTTTTTAAGGAATGTGCACATTGTGTATGTGCACTTCTAATTAGATTGTGTTCAATTTTATTATGTTTGTTTAGGTCATGAAGAAATCCCAATCATTGTAACCATGGTGGTCTTATGAGGTTGGTTCCTACGGAATGGTTTAAGGAAGTCCTTATTATAGGGAGTGAACCATAGGACTTTGGAGGTTGTGGTCCTTATTTTAATTGGTTCATTTAGTGAAAATGTATATATTATTAGTGATCTAGTAATGGATGGTTGATGATTTAATGTTCATACAATGGTGTGATTGAGTTATCCATATCCAATCATTATGTTTGATGATGTATGGATTGTTGAATACGGACACTTTCATGGGTTTTAGGGTGATGAAAAGGATACCCCTATGATATAGATCATCAATTAAATCATAGATAGTTGATAAAATGTTAGTTTTGTTGGTTATTTGAGTGGGGGAATGATATCTAGTTAACCACTGAGGAATCTTTGGCGTGATAAGTATTGTAGTGGGGATTTTTTAATGAATTATATCATTATGGGTTGAGAAAATTTAAAAAAAAAATCATTTTTCTCTCGATTTGTTTTTTAGGGGAAATCATAAATCCATCTATGATTTTATCTTTTGGATAATTTTATTGACCACTCATTTGGTCATGAAATATGGTTATTATCCTAGGATAGAGGTTTGATAAAATATAATTCCATTTAAATTTTTATATAATATCTTTTTTTTAATTTTTTAATTTTTAGTTTAATCACATGCACACAGATGGTGATATCTTTTGAAAAGAGCATTGGATTAAGATTATAACTCTATGTTTCATTACAGAATGTGTTTTTTTCCTATGATAGTCATAAAATGACTTTGGGTTCCAAGTTATGGATCAAACATAATTTCTTTTTTCTATTATTCTCATTATCTTTATTTTTTATTTCTTCTCTCCTTTAGTCTTCTTGAATTCCCCCTGGTGATCCTATGTTGCATAGCTGAGAGAGGTAATTCAAGGTGGGAAATATTTTATTGATATTTCCTTCACCTAGTATTTGATTCTAGAGGTCTCCTGAGAGATATTTAAAATGATACCAAGATAAAAATCATGAAAATGATTGGATTACATGGCATGAGATCGCCAAAGACTTCATTTGGTATACCATGGGATAGTCACTAGTTATTGAGACTAAGTTTTGGCTCTAGGATACGAAGAAGATATTGTTTGGGACAACCTAGAGTGACTTAGGGGATTGGATTTGAGGACATAACACTTTATAAATAATTCTAGTATTCCATATGAGGACCTTTGAGACACCTTAGAGCATTTTGGATCATTAATCTAGCTCAGGTGAGTGGACTATCCCAGTATAACCTTTGTAATTGAGATGGGACATGTTCCATATAAAGTGTGTTGACTATATGGATTTCCCTATTAGAAATTAGATTCCATAAGATGTTAAAGGATATGTTGTGGTATGTTCTACCCTAGAATCATGGTTTATAACCTTCAGTGTGAGTTAAATTAAGGAGGATCCCAAGTAGGTTTCCTTTTACTTGTATGGACCAAAAGGATCCAAAGTAGGGTACCTTTATCTATGTAATGACTTAAGGGGCCACAATAGGTTCCATAGTGTTTCACTGACCCACAGTGGGTGGGTGTGGTTATGGCTAGAGATGGTAGTAGGTGTCACTAGGAACCCATACTGAATATTTCATCCCAAGTGGTTATAGATAGTGTGATTGGTGTGGGTGTTCATCCAACCATTGATATGTTTTTATTTTATTATATGGTTATGTTATGTGATTTATCAGGATTCCTGGGAATGGTTCATTACTCCTAGAACTATTTGTATTTCTTAGGATTCCAAATAATCATCCATTGACATGGACGGGACCCTAGGATTCTTGATATCATTGGGATCAAGTCACATGGTATATAGGGGGTGGACTCCAAGCTCGATGAGCATCTAGTGATTTTGTTAAAGTGAGAGTGGATTCCTATAGGTGGTAAATAGGATCTAATATTAGAGAATGTGTGGTAACGTATAAAGGAATTCTATATATGGTTGGGATTCCTATAATATTGTGATACCATTGTGAATTCTCGGGAGTCTGGATTTGAATGGATATACTAGTAGACCATTATTAATGACCTTGATATATAGGATTATAAGGAAATTATAAGGTTTCATGTGGTTTTATATCCCCAAGGATATATGTTGGACATCCCAAGGGTAACTGTTTGATCCCCTCGACTGATGTCTTGGATTGCCCCTAGGATCAGGTTAAAGCACCAAATATGGTACGGGTGAGGAGACTCTTGTTATCAGATTCCTATGAGATTAAGAATAGGATCCAAGGATGGTATTCTCTTTGATTTCTCAGGTCACTCTATAATCAGTCGTACTTGGATGTATAGGATTTCTTAGGGCCTCCTCCCTCCTAGGAATTAGATATCAGTATATGGTACAGTCATGGGGTTCATCCTAAGGGGTTAAGGATGAGGGATACCAGGTGACACCCCTGGGTGAATTAATTATCATGATGAAGGAATTATTGTTTGATCCCTAGTGTGTGGAAATAAGTACCCATGAGGTGAATCTCATGACCAGATATACCTTGGAAATGGATGAAGTAGGTATGGTTGATTGAGGTCATGGACCTGAGGATCGATGATGATTATCGGAAGTATACCTAAAAATATTTATACTCTCTTGGTGAAGAAATTTTTGTGTGGATAGAATGGTCTCTAGGATGATATGAGATAAATTATATCATTTTACAAACTAGGTATGTCGATAAGGGTATCAGACCTGAGGATTGACATCATTCTATTTCAAGGTAGCCCTTGGTCCCCCTATGTGGTGGTTTATTTTTTGTTTGTTTATTTATTTATTTCTTCTAGTTATTTCCCATAAGGGTTGAGAATATTTCATGAGAATGAACTTATGATAGTTGGTTATAGGTTCTCCATTTAGGGTGGCCTAATGAGATTCATTTCTCACCCCCTATATGTGCACCTTGGTGTGCGTGTAGAACTGATGTCATCTTTCAGGTTGATCACAGAGAAAAAGGACATGTTGAGAGCCTAGTACTTCCTAATAAAGTTAAGCCTCTCATGTGCAGTCTTAGGATCAATATTTTATATATATAGAGTTATATAGACTAGGTATGTGGCACATATTGGACTTGGAAATAGAGCCCTGCACATTTATTTATTTTTTTATTTTGTATATGTTTTCTACCCAGTGGGTGACTAATTAATGTGTATAGAATAACCATTTTAGTTCTATGTGGCATTAAATTTTATTATAGCATGTATCTATTTAGTTATTTATTATTTACATAATCTGATGTGTATGGATGTGTATGATGTTTGGTTTATTTATATATGACTTTAATGAAATTGGGGGTATAGTATTCCTATAGAAAATTCTTAGTCCCCCACTTCTAGTCATAAGCATCTCGCATATGGGGAGGCACGCTTAAGATCAGGTGCCCAACTAGTCCAGCTATGATTCATAGAGGGAGTTAGGTTGGGACATTGAAATGAACAATGTATTTTATTTTTCATCACCACCTTACATAGATGGTTATAAAAGTGGATATAATGAATAAATACGATTTTTATGACATGATTAAGATATTTTAAAAAATAGTCATTATAATAATAATATTAATAATAAATGGTCATTTTAAACTTAACTACTTAAAATGAGAATATTGAGATAATTTGCTTAATTTGAATCAGTTTTTGCTATACTATTGAACTATATAAATTGTTTTTTATTGGAATGTTGAATAAAATATATCTATAAAATTATGGAAATGATGAAACTGTTTTATAAGTCCTTTGACTATGGTCATCATACCAAAACAATTTTTTAGGATTTTACAGAACAACACCAAGTTTCCAATGAGAGAATAAACTAAATTGTGAATGAATAAAATATGATAATAAATAGACATTAACAAATGAAATATATCAAAAAAATTCTAAATAATGTATTTAATAATATTAATTTTTTTATTCATCAGTTTATATGAACACACCAAGAGAATAAAAACTTTAGGTGTCCCCATAGTCTATTTTTAATTAGGGGAAGCCCCAACAATTCACCTAAGGCAATTCCTTCCCTTTATTCTATTAGATTTTGGGTTTCCCAAAGATTAGTACACCTCTCCATATTTACACAACCCCCTCCCCTCATCTATGGGGTGGTTCTCCTTCTTCTTGTGTCTGATTTCACTTCTACAGGATGTGATTGATAGGTTGAGGTAATTTTAACTATATTATGCCTTCTATTTTTATTTTCCTTCACTATCTAGTTCTCTATTTACATTTGTGTCAAATATTCCCTATTTTTAGGTCTTTTGTATACTTTTTTTATCGATTCAAGTCAAACCAATAGTCGATACTCAATGAGTATACTCCTATGATGATATGGTAGGTGTTTCCTTTAAATCAACCCATAGTCCTACATTTTTTGTTAAAGTTATTGGGTTGTGCGGTTATGCTGGTATTTCATGATTTGACCATTGATTACTTAGTTTATTTTTAATTTTAGTTTGTCTTAGTGATACACCCCTTTTTGTCATGACTTGAACCTTATAAATGAAAATCTATAGTAAATCACTTGGGTATTGGGTTGACCTTATAATTTTATGGTTAAATGGTAAGATTTTAATGGAAGGGTAATTAAAATATGTTAAAGGGAAACTTATATTTTTATGATTGGAAATTTATCTATAATTAATTTGATAGTTGTGAAATTGGATTTGAGAACCATCAATGTTTTAATATAGATAGAACTTTAAATGGAAAAATGTGTTGGTAAATAGAAAGGAAACTTTTATGAAATGTGATATGGGTTTTAATAGTGACTTGGCCTATTATAATGGGTTGTGATTGTTGAAATGTAAAAATGGAAGTGCACTTATATAATGGGATGGGATTATTGAATGGATTTTTTTCTTTGATTATGGTTGGTATAAGTGGTTTATGAGGAGGTCCTTGGGGTTTTTATTCTTTAGTGATTCCTTTCTTGATAGAGAGTGTTTGATTGATAATTGAAGGCCTACTAAATGAATGTATCTTGATATGATTATGGTTTGGAATCTCTAGAGAGGATTCCATAGGGTATATATAGACAAGATATGTGTATAATTCCTTGAGAGTGGCTTTGATTCCACTAGGGGACTCACATGAATTCCATCTTGTGATGACACCCTTAGATTTATGAAGCTCCAATTTTATGGAATGAATGGAGTAAACCATTAGATTCCCCATAGACTCAAAACCATGAATTCCATGGGGAATATCCCCCTTGTATTAGGTTATTTTCTATATTATCAAATTTCATAGATTAATATTGTGGATCCTTTCTAGGTACCTTTATGAATGTTGCATGATGAGCTCCACATATTTCAATATGATTTTATTAAGTGGAATGAATTAGGAATAATCCATGGATTCCAACCAGGACATACTTCTATATTTTAAGGATGGTTCCTTGAGTTTATACTTATAGTACAGATTAGTGGAATACGAAGGTTCACCAGTCCCTTTGATTCTTGATGGTATTTTTTGCGAGGTAATTCTCAGTTGATACATGTGGATTCCCTAAGACATGTACTACAACGGTTAATTTGGTAGTCTACCTTGGAATTAATTGAGATAAGATGTGTACCATTATCAAATACTTATCAATTGTAAAAAAAGTTGTAATATACTGACGTTGGGTGTCACCATAGAGCCTGGTCATCGTTGGTTGTTTTACTAGCCTATTATTTGAAATATTAAACTCTTAATTTTTTAATCTTTTAAATGGTAAATGGTTATTTATAGCACTCCTACAAGTACTCTCTTATCAACTGGTTATTTTTGTTAAGTAATTGGTGGTTTTCTAATAAGTTTTACTCACACCATATTCGATCTTCCATGATGTATGGGTACCTGAGTAGATATTACTACTATATTGTATAAAATGGTTTGTGTGATCACCTGAGGTTTTGATTGCTTTAGTTTGGAATGGCTTGTGTGGAGTGCAGATGATGGGATATGATAGGAATCAGGATAATTTTGGAGATTATTTTTAGTTTTTTTTCATTTATTCTATTATATCCTTCTATGTGACCCACTATAGGGGATCGTTTTTGGAATTTATAGAGTTATTCATTTGGTATCAATTTACTACTATAGTTATTTTTGGCACTTTACCTATCTTATTTGTGATGGTTATTGAATCTAGTTTATATTTTTATTATTATTATATAACTTTTTCAAATATGATATAAAGGTATATTCTCCCCAATTTACCACCTTAAACATGTTCTACTAGTTTGAATCCTCTAGCATATAGGGAGGTATTCTTGAGTCCATGTTTTATACTGGCTTGGGGCACTGGTTCTGTGGATTTTAGGGTGTAGTATTATAAACTGGTACTAAATTTAAGGACCCATCATTAAACATTACTTAATATAGTTTTTTTATATTATATTTAATTTTATTTCATTCCCAAATATCTTTTAGGTTTAGAGTTTTAGATAGTTATTTTGTAACTCTTACATAATAATCCCATGTATTAAAAAGAGGACACTTGTACATGATATCCATCTCTTAAAAATATAAACCTTTCAAAACATGGATTTATTTTATAATAAATATTCATGGATATCAAATTGACTTCTTTCCTTCCCTTACACATCCTTAATCCTGATAAAAAAAATTTTAAACAAGGTTTGAGTACAATAATCTCAGTAAATGACATAAAAGAATGAAATTTTTTAGTCCAGTGGAAAAAATGAAAACCCATTAAATACATACATTTTTCAAATTTTTCTTTGATCTCGTGAAATAAATCGTTTCCACATGAAGAAAAACACACTTTTTTCTCAAAGGAAACTTTAAAACCCCATATAAAGCATAGATAAAACATATAGGAAACTTGGGGAATCATTTTCATATCACTATAACATAAGGACTAACCCTCAAAGTTAAACATGGAATAACCATCATGGTTATAATTGGAGTAACCATCATTGTTACACTTGAAATAACTATAATAGTTATACTTATATAACCATTACAGTATTCTCCCATAATCTCTTAAGAGAAACCTAATCTATTAACTTAGTCCCTTTACCCAATGCATTGGACAACTATAATGGGATCCCCAACTCTCAGTTTGTAACAGAACCACTCGTCATCATAAATAATGCCTAGGAACCATAACATAATCATAACACATAAAAGATTGTAGTTTTCACAGTATTCTATTACCCATAAGAAAACATTTCTAGATTTTGAACTATTCATTCAATTTTAGAACCTGTTTTTTAAAATAACCAAAATATTCAGAAATAGGGTTTTTTTATTTTTAGAAAACATGAAATATTTTAATGGAATCCAAACATCAAATAATGGTTATAGAGTAGTAAGAAATAATTTTTTTCATATATATTAAAATATAATATTCATTTTATCTTTTTGTAAGAACATCAAAACATTCTGTAAAAAGATTATTTTTTAAAAACCATTTAAAGAAATTCAAAAGAAACCTAAAAAATCCTTTAAAGTTATTTTATTTCCATATAAACACATCCATAAAATTGTTTTTTTAATATGTATATATAATATAAATAGATTCTTAAGGGAAACTTCAAAATTGAATTTTAAAATAAAGTCCCTTACCTTGATTCTGAATCATCACGTACGTTCATTATCATCCTTAATAATATGATTAGGATTATTATTTACATTCTTAATAACATTTTTTATGTTTATTATTCCTTTTATTTCATCTCTTATATTGATATATCTAATTATTTAATTAATTAAATTCACATCAAACGTTTTGACAATAATCATTTCATAAGTTGAAAATGGATTTGGTAAGTCGATTGTGGTCAAAGATTTCATTATTAAATTATCTCTAGAATAATAATCATGATATAATTAATATTTTTATACATAAACTATTCTTTTAAAACTAATTATGAATTTTTTATGAAAAATGAACTGTGATTCAATCATAGAGATGGTAGGTCATTCGTACGCATGAGTTGCGGTTCCATTTTTCAATAATCATCATGGAATGAAGGTAAATATTATTTTATCCTAAAATAATTATAATTATAACATAAATATAATATTAATTCTTGGAATATTTTTTCATATATATCATCCATGTGATGTGACGATCAAAAACAAATCACATGGCTTCGTGGAAGTGGTAATCCACTTGTGCGCACGAACAATGTTATAATTTTTCATTGAATGGAAAGGTAAGAAGGTAAATACTATATTAACTTTTTATAATGATAAATATTTAATTAATATCATATATAAATAATAATTTTATCTTTATAATAAGACTTTATATATGGTGATGTAAAATGAATTACATCATTTCACATGCCAATAGTTAACCATACACATGAATGTTGAATTACTCTCCCATTTTATGGAATTTAGAGATGGATATAGGTTGTTCCATTAATGTAATAACATATAAATATATGTATTATACTTTTTTATTATTTTATCATGGATGGAGAATATTTTGAGGAGGAATAAAGATAAATAAATCTAAACATGTCGTAAAAACCATACCTCATCTTTGGAATGCATCCTTTGATTAATACCTTACACTCTTTAAGTTAGTATTCTTCCTAAACAAAGACCTGTAGAATGATGGTAGGGGTAATAGGATAGTACTTTGGTATTTATTTTCAGAATATACATGTGTGTGTGTGTGTGTGTTTTATTAAAGATAATTATATATGTCCTTTTATAAGAGAGGGGAGGGGAACTCTTGGGATTTCTCAAAATATTAAATTAATATAAACTAATTTTTAATTCATACTGGTTCCAAACTAATGTATTTAAAATATTAGATGATTATGGTTTAAAATTACCTAATAAAAAATAAATTATAAAAGCTTTTACTCTGTTTTTATCCTTATTATTTTGTTTTACCCACTCTATAACACCTTTCACACTTACTTTGACAAAATTATTTTTACACATAAGGGTTAAGATAGCTACTATAGATGAAAAAATGGCTCATAAATGGAACTTGGTTGATATTTTAAACCATAACATAATAAGGTTTATAAATCTATAATTTATATTAATTTTATATCACATAATAGAATATAATTTTTTAAAATATATCATTAATTTTAATTTTTAGAACTATTCATCGCATTAACTTTAATAACATCAAGAAAACAAGTAAAATTCAAACTAAATATTTTAATAAATCCCTAACATGTCATGGTCATCTATATAATTTTTTTATCATATTAATTATCTAAAATTATAATACTTTTAATATTTTTGATTTCATTTATCTGGTTTTTCCATTAACTGAATATTTACAAAGTCAGTGTTGTGTAAAAATTTAATATAATTATTTATTCACTAAAAAATACAAATAAATTACCATAACTAATATAAATAATTAATATTTCAAATTAATATTAATAAAGTATCATATCCTCTAATTATCCCCATGTTAAAAATATTATAGTTATTAAAAACAAGAGTATGTCATTCTTAACTTTTCTTCGCATAAAATATTGTAAGGGCCATAATCATACCCAATTAGAAAAAGGTCATAAAACTAAATATTTAATGATTATATATTAAATATACTAATTAAATAAATTTTGGGCATGTTTGGGGTAATTTTATATTCTTTATCATTTTATTTTTAACCCTTAATTACATGATTTAGCCTTAACTTAGGTAACAAAAATTATTAATATTACTATTCATTTTGACTAAAATTAAAATCGACCTATTTTCCAAATATTGAACTTATTCTTCAAAATATGGAATCCATTTTTAAAAATTCAATACACATAAGTTTCAAAATTTTAATTAAAATTAAATAGGAAAAATGCAATGAAAAATGATTTTTCTGAAAAATGACCTTCTAAAATATGAAATGTTTTAATAATAAATTATATTATAAAATCCACTTAAAATACCATAATTAGATTATTTTAAATCAAAAGGAACAAATTAAATTTTAAAACTAATACAAAATGGAATTTTACTTTGTAAATACTAAAACAAAACATATAATATTTAATAAAAATTAGTGTTTTTCACTATTTATTAAAAAAATAAATCTATTCTGAAAATTATCAGAAATTCATCCTACGATAATTTTAACATAATAAATTCAAAAATTAAATTTATTTTTTTCAAATAAATTTTTCAAAATTTCTCATAATTAATTATAATATTCACTCATAAAAAGAAATAAACCCCAATTTTGAAGAAAATTATTTTTGAAGAATAAAATGACTTTCCAAAAAATTGATGCTTATTTTAAAATAATTAATTAATTAATAATAAATGAGTAAGAAAATTATATATTTCATATTTTAGTTAATACTATTCATTCCTGAAAATTTAATGGCTAGGTTATAATGGTCATATTAAATAAAAATAATTCTTTGTTCATTTAATCTCATTGTTGCTTATCTTGTATATTATCAAACATAATATTTCTTTTTAAAATATTAGGAAATTTCATTCTCCATATTTATAAATTTCATACATTAATTTTAAATTGAATTTGGTGACCAGGGTTGGACATTCCAAAATACCTTTATTGAATACCCACATAAAAAAGGGTCAATAAAACTTCCTCTTGAGAAATGAAAGTATGAAGGTCATATGGAATAAAAAATTGTAGGTTTCCAAATAGGAGAAAATTATTGGGAATTGAAAACATGGATATGGAAGAAAGAAATAACTCCTAAGTATTTATAAAGAGTGATATAGAACATTCTCTAAATAAAGTTAACCATTATAAAACTGTAAGTCTATAATGGTTTAAAAGACCATTAATTTCTCAGTAATAAATGTAAACTGATAACATTTTTGTTTAAAAATAATTTTTCCTAAATTTGAGGAATTATTTTATATAATATTCTAAAAAAATAATGAAATATAATTACTTATATCTAATCATTTCATCTTTTAATCAATTTCCATCACAAACTCATCTTTTTTCTCAAAATAATTAGTATTCAAGATTAATTTTTTTCATGGATGAAGCACTATAATCAACATCTAATAGATCACATAATCTAAAAAAGGTTAAAAATATATTCCTATTATATTTAGAAATTTACTAAAACCAAATGGTTAGGAAAATATAAGATATTTCCCTAAATTAATTAAACATCATATGAAGAAAAACTACTTTAATTTCCAAAATTCAACAGTAATGCCCAAATTTCAACTTATATCACTAAATAAATAAATATTATTAAAATTCCTAAAAAATATTCTAGACTAAGATTTAAATCCAAGACTTTTAAGTATTTTATTACTTAGTCTTCAAAATTAAATTTAACATTTATCTCTAAATAACATCAATCACTCTTAATATCTCATTCCAAAAAGTATATTTCTTAGTAAAATAATTTTCAAGTTATGCTAATTATTTTCATAAATTACCTGAATCATCATAAAGGAAAATTAAATTCATATATTATTCTAAATGATAATTCAACTTTTATTCCTCAAATAAAATCCTATAATATAATTATTTACCTTAATCATATAAGGTTACCAAAATAGTAAACTTTTTCCATAATAACATTAATAACATAATTACCAAATCTCTTTCAATATCATGATTTTATGTAAAATAAAACATATGTTCCCAAAATGAACTTAACTTTTATCAATTAGATCATTTAAATAAGGAAAAACAATATCATACTAACCTAGACATCATGTAGGATAGTTTTAGGGGATTCACCCTTGTCTCCCTTCTATTTGGGTTAAAACTTTGTGTCGTTTTTTGATGAGATGGGTTGTAACTCGGCTTACAAGTTATCCTTTTTCTCAAACTATATTAATAAAATCATTATAAAATTCCCAGAAATGTGATAAGAATCCTCAAAAATAACATTAATATATTAAACATTAATGAAATTGTTTAACCTCAAATGTTGTATCATAACATTCATTTTGAATTCCCAAAATTTTAATAAGCCTTAATTACCTCAAAATAAAAGATCATATAAACCCTAAAGATTTTACAAACCTTTAAAATTATGTCCAAAAATGAAAAAACATTCTTCCTCAAATAAATTTTTCTTTTGATATACTTAAGGGTTGCATATACCTCAAACATCTATCAAAACTCAATTAAAGTCTCCCAAAATACTCCCATCATCAAAAGAGTATTAATTATTTTAAACATGTTATCATTTTAAAATCTATTATAACTCTTTAATCCCTTATATGTAGACATATTAATCAATAAGTGTTCTTTAGAATACATTAACAATGTTTTTCAATCATATTCATTAATACTTCTTTCCTATAAAAAATGAATCATTTCCTATGATTCAACAATGTCAAAACATAATCTAAGAAATAATCCATAACATTCATAGGTCATTTTTAGTTTCCTCATATTCAACTATAATAGAATTATGTATTTCTAAATAGATATTTTTATGGTATTTATGACCCCATTTGTGAGCCTTCCTCCAAGGACATCAATTTACATAATGACCATTATCCCCACATTTGAAATTCTCAATTGATACCTCGGGAAGATCTCTTTTCCCCTTCATAGATTTAACTAAACGCTTCATTTTTCTTGGAATATTATTACTTTATGACCACCTTTACCATATATAAAACATCTTCCCATTCTCTTAAGGAAATTTCCTTAGTGATTCTTTCCATATTCTTGACGTATCAGTTATTAAACATATTTACCTTTATGATCATTATCACATGAAATTCCCTAGGGATTTATTTCTATCATATTTTATGAATAAGAAACTCACTAAGGTTCAGTTTTTTAATCATTACTCATGACATCGTGTTAATAATTTCTACAAGAGTTCTTGTTATAACTCTCATTCCATTTGGATTCTTTTTCAAACCACCACCACATTTTCCTTAAAAATTATTATTACTTTGGTTCCTACTATATCCAACCATTTACTAAAACCAATAATGTTAGAGTGAACATATCAATAAAATAATAATTTAACATCTTATTTGGAGGATAAACACTAAGATATATTTATTCACGTTATCTTAAACTCTTTTTATTTATCCAAAATAACTATGATTATACCTAATATACTAACCATTGTGGTTATATAGGACTATTAAATATTTCTCTGTTAACATCATATCCTATAATATTATCTAAACCTTACACTATTAAAAACTATAAGGACCTCTCTTATGAATTACTTAATCTAGTGTATTTATACTATATTTCCTTTTCTTTCATTCCAAAAGTTATTTTAGGTTTATATTTTTAGAGATTTAGGTTGTAACTCTTACATAATAATCCCATATATCAAATAGAGTAAACCTATGCTCTATTTACATATTTCACAATATAAATAATTTATAACAATATTTATTTTCATGAAAAATCTTTATGACTTTCAACTTTACTTGTTCATTTACCTTACCCATCCTTAATCCCTGTGAAAAATTTTTTAAAATGTGGGATGATCATCAAAATCCTGATAAGGGGTATAAAATAAAGAAATATGTTAGTTCATTGAAAAACTTGAAACCATATAAAATAATTACCCTTATCATTTTATTCTTTCATCTTATGAAATAAATCATTTTCATATTAAAAACACACACTTTTTTCTCAATAGAAACTTTTAAAACCCATATAACGAATATATAAAACACGTAGTAAACTTTGGGAATCATTTTCATATCACTATTACATTTGGATTAACCCTCATGATTACAAATTGAATAACCATAAAAGTTATACTTGGAGTAACCATCATAGTTACACTTGATAGAACTATCATAGTTATACTTGGAATAACCATGTTGAATATTTCTATAATCTCTTAGGATAAACCTAATCGGTTTACTCCATACTTTTACCCCAATATGTTGGATAGATATAATAGAATCACCCACTATGTGTTTATAATGAAAACACTAGTCATCATAAAAAAATCCCATGAACCATAAAATAACCATAACACATAAATTCTTGTTATTGTTATGATATTCTTATACCGATAATAAAGAAATTTTGAATATTGATATATCCATTCTATTTTTTATTTTTTATTTTTTAAAAAATTAGCATAATATATGGATGTGTGTATTTTTTATTCATATAAAACGTGGAATAATGTAAAGTAACACAAAAATAAAATAAGATTTATCATTATGGAAAAAATCATCACCATGTACATTAAAATAAAACAACTCTTTTGTCTTTTTGTTGGAATTTCAAAACTTCCCATAAAAAGAATATTTTTTAAAAAAACATTAATATAAATTAAATATAATCATAAAAAAATCATTTAAAATTAATTTATATCAAAATAAATACATCCATAATAAAATTAAAAAAAAAATTACATGGAAGATAAATAAATTTTAAATGGAAACATTAAAGGATTGTTTTTAAAAGAAAGTCTCTTACCTTAAGTCCAACACATCACATACATTCTTTATATTCATGAATAATAAAATTAAGAAAATTATTTACTTTGTTTAGGACATTTTTCAAGATTATTACTCCTTTTATTTTAACATTTATTATAATATATTTAATTATTTAATTAATTAAATCCATATCGGACATTTTGTGAATTTTTATTTCATAAGTCTAAAATAGATTTAATAAGTCAACTATGTTCAAAGAGGTCATTATTAAATAATATATAAAATAATTATCATTATATAATTGTAATTTTTATACATAAATTTTAATTTTAAAACCAATTATAAAATATGATTATGAAAAATAAACTACATTACAATCATGAAGACAGTAGGTCGTATATACACATGAGTAACGTTTCCATTTTTCAATGATCATTATGAAAATAAGGTAAATATTATATTATATTTAAATAATTATAATAATTTTATAAATATAATATTACGTATTTAAATATAATTCCATATATCATTCATGTTATGTGGTGATGAAAAACGAATCACTTCGCTTCGTGGAGGTGGTAGTTCACACGTACGCATGAACAACATTATCATTTTTTAAGTGAATGGATTGGTAATAAATTAAATGATATATTGACTCTTTATAACGATAAATATTTCATTAATATCATATATAATAATTAATTACATCATTATAACCATTTTTGAAAGCCAGTGATGAAAAATTAATTACAATGATTCGCAAGGTGGTAGCCCGCTGCATATGAATGATGAATTCCTCTCCCATTTTATGGAGGTTAGAGATAGATATAGGTAATTAAATTAACATAATTAAAATTTAAATATATTTAGGATACTTATGTTATTATTTTATCACGGTTGAATAATATTTAGAGGAGGTGGAAGAAGAAATAAAACTAAAACATGTGGTTAAAACTATACATATTCTTTGGAAAGTCTCCTTTGATTAACACCTTAATCCCTATAAGGTTAGTTTTATTATTATAATAGGACATATAGAATTAGGTTAGGGATTATATTAATGGATATGTGAAAATTTGGGCTAAAAAATGGTTATTGATGTGTGTCTTACAGTGAGGAAGAGATGTTGTTTTACAAGAGAGAGGAGGGGTACTCTTGAAATTTCTCAAAACATTAAATTAATATAAATTAATTTTTAGTTAAAAATGTCCCTTAACTGAATTATTTTAAATATAAGATTATTATAGGTTGTTATAATCTCATAAAATAAAAATTATACAAGTTTTGACTATGTTTAACCCCTCGTTAACCCCTTTCACACTTATCATGACAATAAAGATCTTTACTATTTAAGGGTCATAATGGTTACTATAAATATAAAAAATCCCATAAATATAAAATTTATCATATTAAACCCAATATATTAATCACGTATAAAAATTTAAGATTTTTAGGAATTTTATATCATTTAATAAAATATTATTTATTATACAATATCAATAATTTCAATTTATAGAACTATTCATTACTTTGAATTTAATAATATAAATACAATAAGTAAAATTTGAAAAAAAATATACATCCCTAACATGTCGTGTTCATATATAAAATTAAAATATCACATTAATTTAATCAAATGTTAATATTTTTTGTATTTTTAATATCATTTATTTTATTTTTCCATTAATTGAATAATTACTACGTCAGTGTTGTTTTGGAATTAAGGGTAATTATTTATTAACTAAAAATTAAAAATAAATTAACATAATGAAGATAAATAATTTATATTTTAATTTACTTTTTATAACCAAACCCTATAATTATTTCCATGTCATTAATGGTAGTGTAATTAAAAACAAGATTGTTACATTTTTTTCTTTTCTTTACATAAAAAGTTATAAGGTCCATAATCATAAAAAATGGGAAAAAAGGTCATATAACCAAGTATTGGATAATAATTGAAGAATTGGAATCATCTAATAAAATTTATTCTAGTTTTGGGGTCATTTTATAGTCTCTATCAGTTTGTTATTAACCCTTAAATACATTATTTGCACTTAACTGAGGTAATAAGAATTAATAAAATTACTATTCATTTTGAATAAAAATAAAATGTACCTATATACCAAATTTGGATATTATGATTAAAAATATTGAATATGTTTTTCTAAATTTTAAATTCAAAAGTTTCAAAAATTTAATTTAAAATGAAACATGAAAAACATGATGAAAAACAATTTTTAAGAAAAATGACATTTTAAAGTATAAAATGTTTTAATAAAAAATTCATGTATAGAATTCATTTAAAAAAACCATAATTTTATTATTTTAAACAAAAAAGGAACTAATTAAATTTAAAAAAAATCCAAAATATTATTTTACTTTTCAAATACTAAAAAAGAAAATATGGATTTCAAAAAAAATTAGTATTTTATACTATTCATTGAAAAATAAAACTTTTGAGAGAATTCTCCAAAACTCATTATATGATAATTTTGACATGTATAATTAAAAAAAGAATTTTATTTTTTCAAATAAATTTTCTAAAATTTCAAAAAAATATATAATATTCCCTCATAAAAAAGCAATAAAACCCATTTTTTAGGAAAATATTTTTTTGAAGAATAAAATGAATTTAAAAAATATTGAATAATTATTTACAAAAAAATAATTAATACATTAGAAATAGGTAGGACCATTATATATTTCATAATTTCATTAACATTATTCATTCCAGCTAATTTAACAATAAGGTTATTGTAACGCCCTGACCCCAGAGTCCCAGAGTCGGTGCATTATTTTAATACTTTGGCATGATTACAAGGAATCAAGTCCTGAAAGGCCGACCAGATTAGAAGTCTTGGAAAATAGATTACATACATGAACACTACATTACACATTAGAAAATAAAACAGAACATAAATGATCCTTTGAGAACGCCATTAATCCCCTAGCTTAACCCTGTTTATTAATCATAATACACTTCTTAGAATCCGGGGAAAATAAAACATAATAATGGGGTGAGCTCAGATGGTCAGTAAGGGTAAATAATTTAGCAGAAGCTATAAACTTTTAGAGAAAGATGTGTGATAAAAAGAACATCATTTTTAAACATAAACTTGAACATAATATGGAAGAAAAATAAATCAAACATTACCATATAAACATGCACATGGATATTCTACTAGTCGAATAATCACATGTACTAACTAATTTCATAATGAGGTAATTCTTAATGCAGGACATCATTACCACAGAGTCAAGGCCTTGTGCCAAGACTATAAATAAAATTTTTGTCAAGGCCTTCTTTCAAGACACTGGTTTGTCTCATGAGACCTATCGATGAATCGAGGAGCTACAGCGGGCTCCACCCATCACTTATTAAGTCCACTACATTCCTCATATGAAAAAGTTGAACCATAAAATAAACATTCATATTAAAACTAGCATATGAAATTCCATTACATTACCCATAAACCAAGAATGGTATAAAAATAAAACATCCACAGTCAAACATTTCATAACTCATTCAATAAAACATGGAATATTTTATTACAATAAATCAACCTCAATCGAGAATAATATCCAAAAAGGATGTTGACATAGTTGAAAATATTCATCAAAAACCTTGGAGAAAAATATCTTTTTTTGTGAAATAATTTAAATGTAATGCATTTATAAAATAAGTGATTTAAAAGATATTTTTGAATCAAAGTGTCCCATACCACTTTGAAACTTTTGAAAATAATTATTATTTCAAAACATTCATGTCCATATAAATTAATACTTAAAACCATTTTTAAAACATGAAAATTAATTAAAAATATTTAGAAAGATAAATCATTAAAACATTTAAAATTATGATCTTGACAAGGAGTACCTTTAAAAAATCCTTAAAATATTCATTTTGAAATCATTTTTATGAAAAATGGACATGGATGATAAAAATGTCCCAGTAAATACTTACACATAAACAATCTCGGATAATAATGAGATTGAGGAATTAACCCTTACCTCGTTGTAATCAATCGAGTCATATGAACAATAGTCAATAACCACCAAATAAATAAAAGAATATCATGAATATAAATAGAATCATGATAATATATATCAAATGGTAGTACACAATATACCACATACAATTAATAAGTGGTGAATAATGAAAATCTCACGGAATTAAAAGTGAGATAAGAAACCCCTTACCTCGTGTCCGACTTGAACCATTTGTTCTTTGATATCCTGAATAATAAACTAAAGTCAATTTATACTTTCTTAAAAAACTTTTTCAAGTTTATTATTCCTTTTATATATCTTATTACCATGTTATAAACATTATGTAATCATTTAAGTTAATAACGTTCGTTTTGTCGATATTTGGCACTTGATTCAAAAATGAACACTTTATAGTTACAAGTTGTTCTCATGGTCAAAATTTCATTATATTCAGAATTATATTAATGATTTAGATATCATATATATCATATATATCTAGTATATAAATGTATCTATAATAGTACATATCATTTTGGGGTAATAAATGAAATGCACCATTCATGGAGACGGTAAGCCGTACGTACGCATGCACGCTACTTTCGTTTCTATTTCTTATTTTAATGGAATTAAAACATAATTATACATAGGTATATTATAATTCTAGAATAATATCATATATAATATCATTAACTCCATCCTTTATATGTCCCACATATGGTATTAATGAGTCATATCACTTTGAGGGGGCGGTAGTCCGCACTTCCTCAAATCAAATTATCGCGTTTACCCATAATGGAAACCATTAAGGTATGTTATAAAATAAAAATACAGAAGCATGAATAAATCATAAAAATAATATATATATCATATATAAATACATTTCCATTATAATGGCCACAATGAGAGGCAGTAGAAGGTAATTGAACGAACATCGTTTCGTGAGGCGTTAGTTTTCCATCCACAGAAACATTATATTCTTCACCCATTAGATGGAGGTGTGTGTAAGTGTAGTTATAATCCATATCATAACAACATCCTAGTATATTTAGGATACTGTTGTTGTTATAAAATAAAGGAATAAAAAAATTTAGGGGTTGGAGAAGTAAAATAAAAGAAAATAATTTAAGAGAAACTGTTACCTTTAATTTGGGTAACTTCCTTTGGTTTGAACCCAATGGACTTCTTGAAGTGACTTCTGCCTAAGGTAATTCTTATAGGAGGAGTATGGGGATGTATGGAGCTTAATTTGGCAGATTTTGGATGATCCTAAAGTCTTGAGAGGTGTGAGTAATTGGTTAGAAGTGGTCTTCTTTTATAAGGGGGAGGAGGGGCTCTTTATGAAAGTGTGAAAATATTATTTTATTATATAATTATATTTGGTTTCTAAAGGTCCAAAAATCATTAGGATCAAATATAAGATGACTCATGGTCGAAATAAAATCATCCAATAATAATTGGACATGTTTCTAATATTATTTTAATATTTATAATCTAATTTATTTAAATCATTTATTAATGAGATAATACTGCATCATTATTGTGTCATAAATAATTTAATTTATTTGATGTCTAAAAAAATAAAAAAAACAACCTGATTTAGGAAATATTTTTATCTTTACTATTAATATTTATAGTCACAAATATTACTTATATAACACCATATAAAAATTAATTACTAAAATATTTTTGTTTATGTCAATTTTGCCTTTACTTTATAATTAATTAATATAAAGTGTCATTATCATTCATAAGTGGCTCCATGGGGTCCCAAAATCGACCCAAAGATTCCCATGGTCGGACATTACTCATCCAATAAGGTTAGGACATGTGTTATGGTAATTTTTAATTATTACAATATTTTTTACCTTGAATTACCCTATTTACCTTTAATCGCAGTAAATAGAAGTCAAAAGTTACTATTCACCAAAAATTATTTTCATCTTATTGAACCAAATTTTACTTAATAAGGTTAACCATGACTCTCGGATTTTTGAAATTCAACTCACAGAAGCGATAAATTTAGGTTTCATGTAAATTTGAAAATACTCCTAGGAGGTGGGTAAAAGACGGCGAAAAGTTCTATAAAATTTTTATATATCTAGAATTATTATAAACTGACTCTAATTAATTACATTGAAATTATATATGTATTATGTATCTATTTTGACATAAAATAAATTTAAATAAAATAATTAATTATTTAAATAAAAATTTTGTTTTAAACCATGACTCAGTGTTTTTCACTATTCATCAAAAATTGAAAGTTTTCAAAAAATGCCAAAAATTTAGCCTAAGATATATTTGATATTCTGAATTCAAAAATGATGTCTATTTTTCTCAATTAAAAACATATAAGTGGAATTAATTAATTTAAAATTAATTCTTATTGTTAAAACAAATAGCGTGTTTTTAAGAAACAATAACTATCAAAAGATTGATACTTGTTTGTGTCCAATTTCAAAGTGAAATTAATTCCAATAAACAAAATTGGATTAAATGATAAAAATATATTATAATTACACTTTAAAACCAATTAAAAAGATATAAGAACCCAGATCTTCATTTCAGGTATGTTTTACCTTTTCTAGTTTTTTTTTAGAAAAAGAGGAAAATCTCGAAATTTTCTAAGTACACGCCATGTACTTTGATGCAACGTCAGGTCGTGTGCTGGCCATGTCCAGGCCACACACACGGTGTGTAGGGGAAATGTGGAGGTCACTTAAAGCGGAGTATGTAAAGGCCAATTACATGCCGTGTACCCCATAAGTACACGCCGTGTACTTTATTTTTTTTCATTAAACTGACCGGGGTCATGCCTGATAGACAGAACTTGATTCTTCATCAGGTTCTTCATCCGAGAGAACCCGTACGTCCACAGAACTTCCCCGAGCCTCTGAGCCTCTGTCTTTTCTTTGAATCGACCGCCATTGATTGCGTTGGAACTGCAGTGGTAAGCCCTTCCTTCTCCTAGAGCTTTGTTTTCCAATTCCTCCTCTTTCTCAAGATACCGTGGTTTGAGAATTTTGTGCATTTTAATAGATCTACATCGTTCTAAGGAGAATCAATCATCGTGGTTCAAGTATATTGATCTCTTATGATCAAGGTAGGTGTTTTGTGCCTTTTTTGTAGGAATTATTTGAATATTTTGTGCAATCCCACCAATTCCCTTGAACGGGGTATTGTGTGTTTCCTATTTTTCCCCTGTTGTTTTCCTTCTTTGCTTGATTGCTTGATTTGAGGTTGATTCTTATGAATAGGGTAATCTTTACTGTGCTCTGGATGTTTTTCCTTGCATGTTTTTCCTATTAGGCATTTTTCCAGTTGCCATGCCTAGTTATAGGATAGTGGAACTGTTGTACTGTTATGATGTTGTGCCTTAGAATGATAGTCAAGTAGTTCTTGAGGTTTACTTGGGGCAATACGCATGCCATGCATGTTGTTTTACACGGGGTTGTGAGAACCTAATGTAGTATACCATAAGGAGAATGGATGTGAGGGCTTCTCGAGAGTGTCTTTAATTTACGATGTGAGACCACAGGGGGAATTGATGTTGAGTGCTTCCTCAGAGAGTATGTAGTTCATCGACGTGGGCCATAGGGGGAATGAGATGTTGAGTGCTTCCCCAGAGAGCCTTTAGTACGATACAAGACTATAGGGGGAATTGACGGTGAGTGCTTCCTCAGAGAGTCTATTTATTCTTATTTACCTAAGATAGAGGAGTGACATTGTGTGTTCCTACCAAAGGGTTGCTAGTACTTGTAGGTTTAACCATCAGGGTTAGGTTGTGAGAACTACCTAGGGGGTTACCTGTTGTTCTACTTATTGATTGGCTGTTACTTGTTTACTTTCTCTGCTAGACACTGTGGATTGTAGCTGCTGTGTTCTTTCCTATTTACTGCTTTCTATACTTTTAATTTCCATGTATTCACTGACTATTAGGCCCAAATATTTGGTTGGTTACCTACTGGGACCATGTCTCAAACCCTATTTGGGCCATTCTTTTGGGCCAAAACAGACTATATTGTTGCAGGTATAGATAAGGGAAAGCTCCCTTCTACTCCAGGTACTTGACTTGCTGTGGATCTGGAGAGCATGGGACCAATCTATGTCTTGTGATGTTGAGGAGTTTACCTATTTTCTTTTGCACTTTGGTTTAGTATTTTATTCAGCATTGTGACTTGTTTGGCTGCTTTCCTAGACATATGTATGATGCATCATTTTATATACATGTGTGTGTGCTACAGTTGTTTACTGTTAGTCTTCCGTTGTTTATCATTTACTCTTGTATGGATGGTTACAGTTCTGCTATTGTCTATTTGTTTTTCTTCCGCTGTGTAATCTTCCAATGAGGGCATAGTTTCCCCACTATCACACCCAAGGCCCTCACTGCTAGTCGGCAGCCTCTGGCGTTTGGGGAAATGCGCTTGAGACCATGTTACCAACCAGGTATGGGGCACCTCTAGGTGGATTTCAGAACCGGGACGTTACAAAAGACAATCTAACCATATAAATAAAATATATTAAAAGGAACTTTTGAATCAAAATACAATATTCTCACTATTCATTAAAAAAATGAACTTTATCGAAAAAATTCCAAAAATTTACACAAAGTAAATTTTGATGTCCCCATTCTAAAGAATAAATTTTTTTAGTAAAATTGAATATATAAAAGTTTCAAATATTGTATTTAAAAAGGTTTCTCCATTAAAAGGCGGTAAAATTGCATTTTTTTTAAATACTTCTTTTATCTGAAAAAATTGAATTTGTTCTTACATTATGTCTAAAAAACTCATAATATGGATTCTAAAATTATAAGGATTATATAAGGTTCAAAATTCAGTTAATATTATTCATAATTTCTTTTGAACGGCTAGTTTGGTAAGTCATGGTGCACTTGAAATCAGTGTTGCGTGAAGTGAAAGTTATTGAATTAATTTGAAGAAATAATGTACTATGAAATCTTGGGGTGTTACATTCTTCCCTCCTTCGGTAAATTGTGTCCTCGCAATTTAAAATTGTTCTTCGAAAATAAATGTTTGAAAATAGAAAATACCTTTGTGGGAAAACCCACTTTGGAAAATGGTTTAATAAAATTTAGTCTTAATAAGAGGAAAAGGGAAATGAAAGGGTCACCACCAAATTATGATCTCGATTAGGAGAAAAATGGTGGAAATTAGAGACACATAATTAAAGGAAAAACATAAATATTTATAGGTATTGATTGAGGTCATCAGTCACAAACAATTGGATAATTAAGGTCCTCAAAGCCATCAATCTATGATGATTTAAAATATCATCAGTTCAACAAAACATAAGGTATTAAGATAGCACATTTTTAGTTTTAAGATCCCTTACCTAATGTTTAAGAATTAATTTCTTCATAGAATAAGAGAATAAAATATATATATATATATACTTGACAAGTAAATTTCCATCTTTTAACTAATTTCTACCACAAACTCATCTTTCACTCAAAATGATAATAGAACTTAAAAAATATTCTATTTATCCTATTCGTATAGGGTTCCAAAAAAATGAATTTATAATTCATCTACCAGAACCTTTAAAAAAACTACATTATTCAGTCTAGGACATCATGTGGGTCAGTGGTAGGTGATACACCCTTGTCGCCCTTCAGTGTGGGTTCAAGTCTCACGGCCTTACCGGACGCGACGGGTTGCCGCCTGACCTCTGGGTTGTCCTTTTTAAGGAAATCCAAAAATAATCTCAAAATAGACTTATCCAAAATAATTTTTTCCAAACTCACAGCCCAAAATTTATAAGGAAGGTAAACACAATGAAAATACTTTTTGCCATGTAATAACATGTGAACACCTTCATCATGTATTATTTTAAAACACCGCAACATCCTGAATGACCATAAAACATTATTGATTACATTCATGCTCCCTTATTCCTTATAGAATACTGAATATACTCCTTCTATAAAAAAAATTTGTAATCTCAAACAATGATGGAATATACAAATCATTAATCAGTTTCAAGTTATTCAAGAATATCCAATATAATTTATCCAAATAAAACATGTATTATTCCAAAATCACTACCTCAATATCAGAACTATATTATGGTTTATATTTCTCTCAACCATATATTTTCTAAAAATTTAACCTACTATTGAGTCACTTTTATTGGTTCCACACAATCTCAAGTCCTTAATGAAATAGTGCTGCCGTACAATCCTTATATACTCCATAATTATTATAACCAGTACATTGTTGATACAACACTCAAATGACATAATTCTTTAATAACAACATAAGAACTCTAACCATTACTCCTCATATGTGGTAGTATCATAACTTGATTATTATCCAATAGCATCATTTGGGGAAAACTCTGATGATTTAGACATTAGTTCGCGTAGTGTCCCAACTCCTTGCAGATGAAGTATTGCATATTTGAAACCTTTTTCTTACCCTTGTAGTCACGTACATGGTATCCTTTTTCTCCATACTTATAACAAAATTTCATTCCCTTTAGGCAAGTTCTAGGGTGTTTCTTCCCACAGTTATCATATATGGGAAAATTCTTCTTTTCCCTCTTCCCTTTATCCATCTTTCTCTCTTCCATCCTTTTATTCTCTTGCTTCCCTTCAAAGAAATAAGAATCAGAGAATTCATTATTTATGTTATTAACACATGATATTATTTCTTCATATGTTAAGAATACATCAGAGACTATTTCCCTTCTAAATTTTGGCTTAATACCGTTAAAGATATGATCCTTATTACTCTTTGGATCATACGTATTGCTGGAGTTCACATTCCTTATATTTGGCGCCATTTCAATACAATGGAATACACTAGATCAGTTTATGAATTGCAATGAATAATTCCAAACTTGTAAAATACCTAACTTAAATTGAACAATTTATGGATATAATCCATAATCATAAAAATGTTATTATTTTAGGAGGTATATACTCATAAATCCTTCATAATGATTTTTAAAGAATAAGAGGATTGTCCTAAGAATATCCCTTGGAAGTATCGAAACCAAGAGTGTAGTAAGGCCAGTTTTCGTGCACTAGTTACCATTCGAGTCTAGCTCAAAGTGGTGTTTTCGGGTTTTACCCCTAAGTACATCTATGCCAGAGCGGCCTCTACCTGCTCGTATCCAGACAGGGATGTTTTTTCTTGGAAACTCACAAAATATCTACTTTACCAAAATTCTAGGAAGTTCTTCTATACTAATCCTCAAAGTCTATCTTAGGGTAATGTGCTTTAATCAGATTTTATCTAAACCTAGTTTCCAAGGTTATTGATAAACTTCCTCTAATACCAACTGTAACGCCCTGACCCCAGAAGCCCAGAGACGGTGCATTATTTTAATACTTTGGCATGATTACAAGGAATAAAATCTCAAAAGACATATCATTTTATCAGTCTTGGAAAATAGATTAAATACATGAACGTTACATTACACATTAGAAAACAAAATAGAACATAAATGGTCCTTTGAGAACTCCATTAATCCCCTAGATTAACCCAGCATATCAATCATAATACACTTCTTAGAATCCTGGGAAAATAAAACATAAGAAAGGGGTGAACTCAGATGCTCAGTAAGGGTAAATAATTTAGCGGAAGCAATAAACTTTTAAGATAATATGTGTGATAAAAACAACATCCTTTTTAAACATAAACTTGAACATAATATGGAAAAAAATAAATCAAACATTACCATATAAATATTCACATGGATATTCAACTAGTTGAATAATCACATGTAATAAATAATTTCATAATGAGGGAATGCCTAACGCCGGACATTATTACCACATAGTCAAGGCCTTGTGCCAAGACTACAAATAACATTTTTTTCAAGGCCTTGTGGAAAGACACTAGTTTGTATCATGAGGCCTACCAATGCATCGAGGAGCTATAGTGGGATCCACCCATCACTTACTAAGTCCACTGCATTCCTCATATGAAAAAGTTGAAACATAACATAAACATTTGTATTAAAACTAGCATACAAAATGTCATTACATTAACCATAAACCATGAATGGTATAAAAATAGAACATCCTCCATCAAACATATCATAACTCATTCAACAAAACATGGAATATTGTATTATAATAAATCAACCTCAATAAAGAATAATATCCAAAAAGGATGTTGACATAGTTGGAAATAATCATTAAAAACCATTGAGAAAAATATTTTTTTTTTCTGAAATCATTTAAATGTAACGCATTTATAAAGGAAGTGGTTTAAAATAGATTTTTGAATCAAAGTGTCCCATACCACTTTGAAACTTTTGAAAATAGTTATTATTTCAAAACATTAATGTCCATATAAATAAATACTTAAATCATTTTTAAAACATGAACATTAATTAAAAATATTTAGAAAGATAAATCATTAAAACATTTAAAATTCTGATCTTGATAAAGAGTACCTTTCAAAAATCCTTAAAATATTCATTTTGAAATCATTTTTTTGAAAAATGGACATGGATGGTAAAAATGTCCCAGTAAATACTTACACATAAACAATCTCGGATAATAATGAGATTGAGGAATTAACCCTTACCTCATTGTAATCAATCGAGTCGTATGAACAATAGTCAATAACCACCAAATGAGTCACAGAATATCATGAATATAAATATAATAATGATAATATATATCAAATGGCAGTACAAAATACACCACATGAAATTAATAAGTGGTGAACAATGAAAATCTCACAGAATTAAAAGTGAGATAAGAAACCCCTTACCTCGTGTCCGACTTCACCCATTCGTTCTTTAAAATCCTGAATAATAAACTAAAGTTAATTTATACATGCTTAAGAAAATTTTTCAAGTTTATTATTCCTTTTATATATTTTATTACCATGTTATAAACATTATTTAATCATTTAATTTAATAACGTTTGTTTTGTCGATATTTGGCACTTGAGTCAAAAATGAACACTTTATAGTTACAAGTTGTTCACATGGTCAAAAATTCATTATATCCATAATGATATTCATAATTTATATATCATATATATCATATATATTTATTATATACATCTATTTATAATAGTACATATCATTTTTGGGTAAGAAATGAAATGCACCGTTAATGGACACGGTAAGTTGTACGTGCGCATAAACACTACTTTCATTTATATTTCTTATTTTAATGGAATTAAAACATAATTATACATAGGTATATTATAATTACAGTATAATATCATATATAATATCATTAACTCCATCCTTTATATGTCTCACATATGGTATTAACGAGTCATATCACTTTGAGGGGGCGGTAGTCCGCACTTCCTCAAATGAAATTATCGTGTTTACCCATAATGGAAACCATTAAGGTATGCTATAAAAGAAAAATACAGAATTATGAATAAAACATAAACATAATATATATTTATATCATATATAAATACATTTCCATCATAATGGCCACCATGAGAGGTGGTAGGAGGTAATTGACAGTCATCATTTCGCGAGGTGTTAGTTTTCCATCCACAGAAACATTATATTCTTCATCCATTAGATGGAGGTGTGTGTAAGTGTAGTTAGAATCCTTATCATAAAAACATCCTAGTATATTTAGGATAATTTTTTTTATAAAATAAATGAATAAAAAGAGTTTAGGGGTTGGAGAAGTGAAATAAAATAAAAGAAGTTAAGAGAAACTCTTACCCTTAATTTGGGTAACTTCCTTTGGTTTGAACCAAAAATAATTCTTGAAGTGACTTTTTCCTAAGGTAAAGCTTCTATGAGGAGTATACGTATGTATAGAGCTTAATTTTGTAGAGTTTTGATGATTATAAATTCTTGAGAGGTGTGAGGAATTGGTTAGAAGTGGTATCTTTTTATAAGGGGGAGGAGGGGCTCTTTAGGAAAGTGTGAAAATATTATTTTATTATATACTGATATTCGGTTTATAAAGGTCCAAAAATCATTAGGGTCAAAGATAAGATGACTCGTGGTCTAAATAAAATCATACAATAAAAATTGGACATGTTTTGGATATTATTTTAATATTTATAATCTAATTTATTTAAATCATTTATTAATGAGGTAAATACTTCATCAATATTGTGTCATAAATAATTTAATTTATTCGATGTATAAAAATTATAAAACAAATTCCATGATGTAGGAAATCTTTTTATCTTTCCAATTAATATTTATATTCAAAAATATTACATATATAACAACATATAAAAATTAATTACTAAAAGAGTTTTGTTTATGTCAATTTTGCCTTTACTTTATAATTAATTAATCTAAAGTGTCATTATCATTCATAAGTGGCTCCATGGGGTCCCAAAATCGACCCAAAGATTCCCATGGTCGGAAATTACTCATCCAATAAGGTTAGGACATGTGTTAAGGTAATTTTGAATTATTACAATTTTGTTTACCTTGAATTACCCTATTTACCTTTAACCGTGGTAAATAAAAGTCAAAAGTTACTATTCACCAAAAATTATTTTCATCTTATTAAACCACATTTTACTTATTAAGGTTAACCATGACTCTCAGATTTTTTAAATTCAACTCACAAAAGCGGTAAATTTATGTTTTATGCAAATTTGCAAATACTCCTAGGAGATGGGTAAAAGACGGTGAAAAGTTCTATAAAATTTTTATATATCTAAAATTATTATAAACTGACTCCAATGAATTACATTGAAATTATATAGGTATTATGTATCTATTTTGACCTAAAATAAATTTAAATAAAATAAATAATTATTTAAATGAAAATTCGGTTTTAAACCATGACTTAGTGTTTTTCATTATTCATCAAAAATTGAAAGTTTTCAGAAAAATACCAAAAATTCGGTCTAAGATATATTTGATATTACGAATTCAAAAATGATTTCTATTTTTCTAAATTAAAAACATATAAGTGTAAATAATTAATTTAAAATTAATTCCCGTTGTTAAAACATATAGTGCGTTTTTAAGAAACAATAACTATCAAAAGATTTATACTTGTTTATGTCCTATTTCAAAGTGAAATTAATTGTAATAAACAAAATTGTATTAAGTGGTAAAAACATATTCTAATTACACTTTAAAACCAATTAAAAAGATAATTTACAGGGCACTTTGGAATTAAAATACAATATTTTTCACTATTCATTAAAAAATGAACTTTATCGGAAAAATTCCAAAACTTTGTACAAAGTAATTTTTGATGTCCCCATTCTAAAGAATAAATTTATTTAGTAAAATTTAATATATAAAAGTTTCAAATATTGGATTTAAAAAGGGTTCTCCATTAAAAGGCGGTAAAATTGCATTTTTTTTTAAAAATACTTCTTTTATCTGAAAAAATGAATTTGTTCTTACATTATGTCTAAGAAACCCATAATATGGATTCTGAAATTATAAGGATTATATAAGGTTCAAAATTCAGTTATTACTATTCATAACCGCTTTTGAACGTCTAGTTTGGTAATTCATGGTGCACTTGAACTCGGTGTTGTGTGTAGTGCAAGTTATTGAATTACTTTGAACAAATAACGTACTATGAAATCTTGGGGTGTTATAGTTATAATGTTCAAATTTAAATAATAGTAATTCATTGTTATTTTAATATCGGTGTTATGTATCTTGTACACTATCATAGGTAGTATTTTGTTTTAAAATCTCGGGATATTACCCTAAAGTAGTTTTTATTTTTTATTAATATTTGGGAATGGTATAAAAGATACAAAGAGTGTATTGGAACTTGGTAATGATCTCGTTCCTTGCAGTGATCAACCCATGCATGGGGGAAAACCTAACTTATTAGGGATGTTATTTTTTTGTTGGGATTTTCTATTATTGTTGACTTGATTCTCACATGGAGTGAGCCACATATATTTTGATGTTACTAGTTCATGGGATTTATACACATGAATTGAAATGGGAAGAGGGTGTGGTTTCATTCATGCATCATTTCAAGCATATAGGGATTCCAATGGCATGCATCATGTTAGGGACATTGGTTTTAGATGTCAATTAAATCCAAAATTTTATTTATATTATCCTATTATTATATTTTTATGATTATATATTTATTATTAATGTGTTACTATGTTCTATAATTTACTTATAAAAAGAGGTTTGGAATTTAAAATGTATATAACATCATATATGGCATTTTCCATATAATGTTATAGTGGTATCTTACTTGAAAATTTCTCAAGATGATCATTGACATGTGGGCAGATATAAATGGATTAATGATATTATTGTTTATATAAGGTGAGTATAAGTAACTTTAAAGGTTTGTTCCCCCATATCTTGTGAATGAATCCATATTTAATGATTCCTTAGCAATGAGAAAATATTTATAATCTCTAAAATGTTTTTATAGATTTTGCTAATAGAATTATTTATAAAATGTTATTTTTATGGAAAATGAGGGCTTGGGTTAAAAAAATCTAGTAAGAGATGTATTATAAATCTTCCCACATAACATGTTAAGGAAATTCTATTTAACCAATCCTATATTGTAAAATTTTTAAAATGGTAAGGGCTTAATAATTTATAGCTATAAAAGGTGAACCTTAAGTGGATGAGGTGTCTTAGAGTCCTTATGCGTTTTATTTGACCCTAGTGAGATTAAACCATAAGTAGAGTTGACCCCAATATTGTGATATTCCTTTGTGGTGTGAGTTATGGGTATATATGTTTGTTTGTTATGGTTGGTGCATGTTAGGTTCTTCCAAATATTTAGGTAGTTGTGTTTGATCACTCATGGTGATGGGGCCCTATGTCTCGACTGATTTTTATGGGAAGGACTACTTGAATGTTTTTCATCAACAGTTATGGTCATGCTTTATATTCTTAGTAGTCATGTGGATAGGTGGTTTGTGGTTCAAGAAGTTACTCCTAAGTTAATGGGTGGTTGTTCACTTGTCCTTGATGCAGGTATGGTGTCATACCTATTTCAAGAGAGAATATGTGATGACTCTAGTTGGTGGAAGCAACATTCCAATAGCACGGTCTATTACATGGTTAGGTGTGTGAGCCTAGGACTGGTGACACTCGACTCATGGGATGATGATTTGGATTATGTGAACCGGTTTTTGTGGAGTTGTGACCTATGGGTCTCAATGAGGTGGTACAGTGTGAGGATGAGCACCTGCTATTTACACAAACTCGTGGTGGTATAATTTGGGCTTATATCGGTGCACATGTGTTGAAACTGGGTGTATATCATAGGCACATTCATTTCTGGGATGGTTTCAAATATTAAATCACCTGGAGTGCTATTTTTTGGTATCATGGTTGGGGGTTAGGGTGAATGATTTTTTTGGCCCGATAGAGTTTGAGATATGATTCTAGAAACTTGGTTTGAGTGGGGATAGATGCTTGAATTTTTATAATAATATTAGTTTGTTAGAATTCATTTGATAGACCTCAGCACAAGTGAATTTCTTGAATTTGAAGATGAGTATCGAGGGTACTCCATGTTATGTAAGGATGACCTATGCATGAGAATGGATAGTGTTTAGGGTGTGTGAGCCCAGTTGAATATGACATGTCTCATGGGAGCATGAGTAGGTCTATGTGATTGGTTGGTGTAGAAGTGAACAATTATTTTTCTTTGATTGATCAAGGAATTAAATGTTTTTAATCAAGGTGACTATCCATTTTTGGGTTTGTGAGAGTTCATGTATGAGTGAGGGCCAATGAAATTGAGGATGAATTGTAGTAAAAGTTACATGAGGTTTGTTTGGAAGATTAAAAAGACTCTCAATTAAGAGGGGCATCATCAATTTATATGGGAATCATGTGACATGGTTGATTTAAGGAATCAGTCCTATTCAGTTATTTATAGGATGTTGGGTGTGGATCGGGAGGAGAATTTTTTTTTGTTAAAGTTAGGACCCATTGGTATCGATGCTCATGGATTAGTATATGGGAATCAATATAGTGGGGATCCACCATAAGAAATAGAGTCTATAACCCTCACATGAATGAGTCTTAAAAAAACTAGGGATGGAATTATATGAGTCAGGAATAGATGATATATATGTTTGGAGTGTCACTCGGGTGTGAGTGATATTAGCATCACCTGACCTCTATGTTCAATGAACGATGTGATGTGAGCTATTTACATCCAGGTGTTGACCTAGTGGAATTATGGAAAGGAAATTTTTATGTTGGGGAGCATCATTTTGGTCATGGGAAGGTGAACCTATTGTGACAAATGTTGTTGATGTATGAGACCGGTATTTAGATAGTTTTTATGGAACTATATTTTAGTATAGATGAAATTTTTATGTATTCAATATTCCTTTGGAAATTATAAAGGTTTATCCATTTGATAATTATTGGAGTATGAAGAATGTTTTGGGATCATGATGAAATGTTTTAATACAAGCATAGTTTGGTGTGGTAGCACATTGGTGCATGGGTGAGGGAATGAGGAATAGTCCAAGTTGTAAGTGTTTGGTTAAGGAATCACATCAGGGGTTAGTTCAGAACTCAATGTGTTAAGATGTAAATGGGATGACTTTGGTGAGAAAGAAATCATGCTCTCGTAACTTATAGGTTCATTGGAAGTTGAATCAAATATTTCGTAAGTTTATTTAGATAGTGTTTTAATTATAAAATGAAATTGGGAGTCCGGTTTGGTCTATAATGTTTTTGATTGGGAAGTTTTAGGATTCCTTTAGAGCTAGGCATTAGGATTGGGAAGTGAGGTAGGATGTTGGGGGAAACCAAGAATTTTGATGTTTTTTGGAATGAGGAGTTATTCCTTGGGATATTATGTGATAATGGATGTGGAAACTACATTAGGTATGTCATTTTTGATGCAACAATTATTTTTTTAAAGATGGTTTAGGCTCTTCAAATAAGAGAAGGCATGTTTTGGTTTTTCTTGTATAGTGGACGCACATCCATTTAGTTTCAAATATATAGAATAAAAATTAGTACTTACATTGATCAGCGATATTACACATGTTGAGATATGGTTGATCACCATCTTATTGTTTTGGAATTGAATGACACTGGTTGATTATATTCTAATAAACAAGGTGCTTGGTTTGGGATCTATGATTTGGAATAGTATAGGGTGTTCAAGAATGGAATGTGTCTATTTTTTATCAATTTTATGACCAATGAAGGTCGAGTGATGCAATTATATAGACACTAGGACTTCATGGGTATGATAATTGTTATTATGGGAAGTTTGTAATGCCTGATTTTATGGACATACTTTGATTATTGGTTGGAATTTAGGCTTTCTTATTTAGTAGAGGGTTGGATATCTAGATATCATTCAGATTCTGAGGGTTAGGACACATAAAAAGTTACTCTTTGGATGTGAAATGAATATTGAGTGGTATATCAGGGGTTTGGGGGAGAACTAAATGGAGATAGGGGTTTTCCAAGATGCTATAGTATCCAGCGGGCCATTTGGTGGTCTTTACAAAAGTCAGGTACCCTATTGGACTCACTAGTAAGACATTGACCCCCTAGGATGTTTTTATAAGGTTTAACCCTATCATTTCACCTCTGGAATCCCCTTCCTCTTATTATGTGGGATTTCAGGTTCCCCCATTCCCAGTATTCCATTCTAAATGCACAAACCCCCTCCCTCTTCTATGGGTGGTTCTCCTCTATTTGACATCTAATTTCACTTCTTATGGATTTTATTTCCATATTGAGGAATGTATGAGTGTTTTTTGGATTCTATTTTCAATTTCCTTCATTTTCTATTTATCTGTTGTATTTTATATCAAATATTCCCTAATTTTAGGTTTTTTATTCTTAATTTTCTCTTGATTTAGTTCAGATCGGTAGCTGATACTTGATGAGTAGACTCTAATAATTATAAGGTAAGTGTTCCCCTTAAATTTACCCATAGACCTACTTTATCTGGTTAATTTCTTGGGTAATGTGAACATTTAGATTTTTCATTCTTTTACCTTTTATTAGTTAATTATTTAAATTTAATTTTTTCCAACGTGAAATTCCCTCTTAACATGACTTAAAACTCAAAAATGAGAATCCCAAGTAAAACACTTGGGTAATGGATTGATCTTGGAATTATATAGTTAAATATTAAGTTGTTTATGGAAGGATAATTGAAAAAAAATTAAAGGTAAACTATGTTTGAATTGTTTTAAAGGGATCTATGAATTAATTCGATGGTTGTGAAATGGGATTTCACAACCATCAATGTTGTAATAGAATTGGAGCTTTAAATGGATAACTGTCTTGGTAAATATAAGGGCCCCTTTTTATGAAATTTGATGTGGGTTTTAATAATGAATTGTTCTATAATAATGGGTTATGATTGTTTAAATGGGAAAATGGTAAACCACTAATGTAATGGTGTTGGGTTATCAAATTTATTATTTCTTTGATGATAATTTATAGAAATGTTCCATGAGGAGGGCCTTGGGTTTTTGTTCTTGAGTGATGCCTTTGTTGATATACAGTTTTTTATTGATAATTAATGGTTTTTAAAAGGATACTATTTGGTATTATGATGGGGTGGAATGCCTATAGAGGATTAATCCTGGTCCATATGGACCTATAAATGTGTGTAATATCATGAATGAGTCTGGGATTCCACTAGAGGACTCACATGAGTGCTATGTTATAATATATCCCTTGAATTTATGGAAGTCCAATGCTATGGAATTTTTTGAGTGAAACATTGGATTCTACTTATAATTATAAACATGAATTCCTTAGGGAGGCCACCCCTTATATTTGAGTAACATTTATACTATCAAATTCCATAGATTAATATCATGTATTATTACAAGTTTCCTTGGTGAATATCATTGGATGAGATCATCAGATTCGACCTACTTATATTTCATGGAATACCTCGATCATAAGCCCAAGATTACCATAAGATCGTGATTTTGAATGTCATTGATGGTTTATTGAGTTAAAATTGGGAGTTTAGTAGAATTCCAAGAGTCACCCCTCCCTTTGATTTCTAATGGGATTTGTTGATTGGGAATTACCAGCTGAAACCTGCTGATTTATTCATTCGTATATGTGCATGGTTTCCTTAATAGTCTACTTCTGAACTAGTCATCATATGATGTTTACTGTGGTTAGAGACTCATCGATTATGGTCGAAGTAGGTATATACTGATGTTAAGTTTCACCATAGAGAATGAGCATTGATGGTTGTTTTATGTCCATTTTATTTGAAATATTAAACTCTAAACTTGTTAATATTCTAAATGGTACATTATTATTTATATAACTCCTTCATACACTATCTTGTTGAATGGTTATTTTAGGGACGTTATTAGATTTTTCCAAATTAATTTTATTCAAACCCTACTTAAGACACCATAGAACATTAGTAACTAAGAAGTTATTACTACTACATTATAGGGATTGTTTTGGGTGAGCGTATAAAGTTGTGATTGATTTAGTTTAGACTGGATTATAGTGAGTGTGTATTAAGGGAACAAGAAAAACTCAAAACTAGTTTAAGGGTGATTTTTAGTTCTGTTTTCATTAGTTTTATTTTATCCTTATATGTCCTCTATGGGGGATCAGTTATGGAATGTATACAATTATTCGTCATTATAGAATTTTGATATTGTATTTATTTTTTTACTTTCTCTATTTTATATTTGATGGTTATTTAATATGATTTATATGTTTATTATTATTTCAGTGTTATTGTCTCTCTGTTATGTGGGTATAGTGTCCCCATTATACCACCTTAGTCATGCACTTCCAATTAGAAGCCTCTAGAGTATGGGGAGGCACTCTTAAGGTCGTGTGTTGCATTATCCTAGGGAACCAATTCTATGGATTAAAGGGAAGGTTGTTAAAATTTTGGATTCCTTATTCAATATCCCCAAAAATCATTTTAACTCTAGATTATAGCATCTCACCTTCTGGTTTAGCTTCTTATTTTCTTAACTTTTTGTATTATTTGACTTATAATCTCTTCAAATTTAGTACTTTTGAACCACTTAATCATTCAATTTATATAGTTTATAATCTTCTAGACTTATTAAAAGTTTAAACTTTAAATAAATTTAAATATTAACTCAAAAACTCACTTCCATAACTTATAATTTCACATAGATTTTCTTTCACATCATCGAATACTCTAGACTTCAATTCTACATATAGATTTCTTCATTGCATAAATTAGTTGATTATAATTATATCACTTTGAAACTCTCAAGTTTATATAAATTGAAGTTATTAGTATCACTAGAAGATACTATTTCTATAAATCATTATTATTTCATTCTTTCAGCATCCAGACTCTCCTTCTAGAGGGTTATACTTCATAAACATTCTCAAAACATATTTCTATAACTTTAAACATTATCTTTGGGATACACTCAAGAACAATCATCCATTACTTTTGACAATTTAAATTTAACTCATATTCAATAAAAATTCGTTATCAATCCACCATGATATTTGTTACACCGAAATATTATCATAGCATCAACTGAATTAAGTTTGAGATTCAAATTATGGAACATTAGTAACTTACAAATGCATTCAAATATCTTTAATACCACATGGGATTCATTTCTTTACTAATTTCATGATGAAATCCAAAAAAATATCTTCTATATTAACATAATGTTTTTATTTTTTTGTTTCCATTAATAGGACACCCTTGCATAAGTTTTTTTTACACTTACATATTGTTTAATGTTTTTTCCTTTTATGAATTTCCTCTATCAGGTGACACTTATATAAGGTTTCATTACCCATTAAATTTATATTGCAAGCATATTATTTATAATAAAATATTTTGTATACCAATTTAATAGATTTTCATTTATCTACTTCATAATAAAAATTATATATTCCACAACTTATCTAACATTTGGAATCCTTTGATTTCAGACTTCGTCAAGGTTTCTTCTTCCGGATACACACAATTTTCATCCGCAACTTATCTTCCTACAGTGTGTCAGTATATCTTTTGAATATAGATATACCTTCATCTATTATCTTCTAGATGATATTCAACATGGAATATACACGTTATCTTATAACTTTCGAATAATATATTTCTGGAAAAAAATTAAGTCATCTTAAATTTATACCTCTTGAGAAACAGGTCTTCCAAAATTTATATTTACCCTTTTCTATTAATCTCATCAAATTAACTTCATCCTATATGTCATGTTCCCATTCTAGAAATAGTGCTTCTTGAATAATTCTAGTGTGCAAGTATGGATTCTCACAAAATCTAACTTGCCTCTTATGTGTAAGTAAATAACTATTATTTTTGCGTTATCATTCCAAAAGTGACTCTTATATAAAGAATCCATTATCAAATATAATACTTATCTATAACTTATGAATGTTTAAAAAAAACTTCCTAACTTCCTTATAAGTAACTCATACATAGTTCTTGGTCATCCTTGTCATTATCTTGTGTATTTTAGAATGTAAATTTAATATTCTTATGAAATACAAGTTCTAAAACTATAGTAGGTAGTGCTTATGAAACATCCTATAATTACATTAAAAGATTTTCAATCTTCAACTAAGTTTAGATTAATAATCATAAATATATAATATACTCCCTAAAATATATATTCTTCAAATATTTGAAGCATTAACTCCATTAATTTTGAAAATAAACTCTATTTTACAATCAGGATTAATCAACCGGGCTCACAATCTTATTCTATGTTACCTTATAGAAGTTAATATGGACTCTCCTTATATTATAGAGTGTTAACTTCTAAAATACCTCTTGAAATAATTTTATTCTAAATTTATTATTTTTAATTAAATTTCCTTAATCATTTATTTTAAAAATTATTAACAAAAAAACAACACACATCATCATCCATTGGGTTATTTACTGTGTAAATAGTAATTCTCACACTACTTTGATTTAATCTTATACAAAGACCTTTATTAGCACTAATCCTAGAATTGATATACCGATATTTATCAAAATGAAAATTAATATTGATATATATATATATATATATATTAGTGATTTTAATTTTAGAATTGATAAAATCCTCTTTTACAAACATTGATAAAGCCCTTACTATCTTCATAAAGAAACCTAACTGTATCATAGATCAGACCATTCAATATAGATATTTTGAAACCAGTACTCTTCCATTCTTCCCCCAACCATATCATTTTGTGTATTATTTTACGTCCAAAATATATGGTATGAAATATCCTCCTTTCATGTTGTATTTTTAGTTATTTTTTAGATTATTATTCATATAAAACAATCCCACACTCTACTACACTCCACTAATTATAAACATTTATACATTTAAAAAAATTATTGTAATTAAATATTTTATGAAAATTTTATGTTGTTTTGTATCCCCTTAAAATGATTACAAGTTTTTAAGTAAATTTAAGATGGTTGTTTATTTATGGTTATTAATTTTTCTTCCTGAGTAAAATTGTTTTAAAATAGTTACCTATGAAAGATATGAAACATAAAATTTATTAATAAAATGAATTTTAATTCCAATAGTAATGATTTAAAGGTGGTTTGGGTTTTTGGTTGGTTTATTTAAATTATAAAATTTATTTTCAAGATATAATAAGTAGTTATTTAGGTTTAAGGTCTTACAAGGATTTATTAAAGTGGATTAATTATTTACATGTGTAGGTTTTAGTTTCATGTTATTTATGAAATGAGTCAATATGTGATATAGATATGAATTTAAATTTGAAATTCCATTTTATTTGGTGTCTATATGGAATTTTATATATATATAATTAAAAACATTTTTTTAAAAAAAGAATCATGGTTTCTTTGTGAAGGATTGAAAATAGAATTTTTTTTGAGTTTTTTGTACATCGGTATTTGAGGGGTAATGGTTTTTAAATAATATGTTGATGTTGTTTCAGTGTATTTTCAAAAAGGAATATTTTTTTAGAATTCATATTTTTCTATAATAATTTTTGTCCATAAATTGCTTGAGTTGTGTAATAATGTATTTGGGAAGAAATTTGGTTTGATTTAATTGATCTAGAACTCTTTTGGTTATAAATGATGTGATTTATTGGTATGTTTTTTATTGAAGTTTTTATTTGAAAGTAATTTTATAATGTTGTATGGTTATATGTTTGATTTATTTTCACAAGGATTAAATACTTATAATTAAAGTTTGAACCATTTCTAGTATGCCCAAATAAATATTTTTTGACTTTTTTTTATAGTGTTTTAAATTTTTGTTTTGAAGTAAAAATCATTTTCATTGGGAAAAAATTTTATTATGTCATGAAATGAATTTAAATTTAGTATCTATGAGTTTGAAAACTTCCTTATTTACCACTTACTTCTTTACCTCTTCTTAAATAGAATGTTTCAACCTCTATTACAGTTGTTATCTTAGATTACTCCCTTATTTGATTCTCACTTTATGAGTACATTAGGAAGGGATAATGAAGATGCATGAGGTATCATTACTTCCTTCTAGGAATCTAGTTTAGAAATTATAATTACTCATCATTAAATCTAAATATTCAAAGGTGTAATATAAACTCAAGTTTTAGGTCAACCTATAAAGGCAAGTGATCCTTAACATGAAACTCTAGTTCAAATATAAAAAACTTATGATTTAAATTATTGAAATAAATTTAAAACTAATTTGAATAAAATATATATAATAAGAAAATATAGAGAATTTGTAAATCTAGGTTCATGTTATAGTGAAGCGTATAAAATCATTAATGGTTGATCATGTTTTTACCAAAATTGGATCTAAATAAATCATTTGGCTTATTTTTTTCACTGTAACAATGAAAATATTATTTCCTCGTGATTAAGTAATTTGTTTTAGACCCAGGACATTGAGGATACTACTGGGAGGGTGGATAAATAAGTAGTACATGTCACTTTTCTTTTTAAAAATTATTTATTTTAAATAAAACCCCTATGACTTATTAAAGTCTTCATTCACTGTTTAATCTTTTTCTATCTCGTATATAATAAAATAAATACAATTATAATGAAATAAATTTTTTACAAGGTTCATTCTCGATGTGAGAACCTATACTTTCTCATGATCAATGAGTGGTTATTTCAGTAATTTCATTATCACTATAAATTTTAGTGATTAAAATTGCATCACAATTTTCAAAAAATGTTTTAAAAAGGTATCATCCATTTCATGTAAAAAGTTTATGGAGTTATTTAAACGAAATTAATTAGTTCATCAAAAATATCATTTCTCTTGATGATTAAAAATATCTACATGTCTTTTTAGGATGCTCCAACAACAAATACATGGATTTTCTCCAAATAATATCTCAACTTATCTAAGGATATTAGTTTAGTATCAATATTTTTGACCACTTTCTCAATATTTTGGGATATTATTCATATATATGTGAGAATGCATGCATGTGAATAGCTTCCATCCTCTTAACGCATGTAAACAAGCTTGTGATCTCTTTATATAGGTTATCTTCTTTAAGAAAAAGAATATTTTACTATTCTATCAATACTCAAGATTTTATTTTCTTCATGTAATAATATACATGGTATCATAAAGTAGTTCTCATAAACTAATTATAGGTTTCATGGAACAAGTTCTTAGTGAGACCCCTGAGTATGTGATTCACAAGTCAGGAACACATCCACGTATTTCAATTTACTTATCAAAAATAATTTTCATTAGACCAAATAATATTCTTTGAACATATGAATGCATGCAATATTTGTAACACCCCGAGCTTCCATGATACGCTTCTCATTCAATAATGCAATAGCTTGCATTGTACGCAACTTCGAGTTCTAAAACACCGCGACTAATCAAAGTAGCCGTTATGAATAGTAATAAACACTTTTTAAAATTATAGAAATTTTATATTTCAAAATGGACTTCATTTTTTAATTCAGAATATCAATTATAGCTTAGGGTGAAATTTTGGCATTGTTCTGAAAAACTTCAATTTTTGATGAATAGTGAAACCACTAAGTGGTAGTTAAATAACTGTTTTTTCGTTTAAATGAAATATTACCACTTCTGTGATTTGATTTTCAAAAATCCAACATACATGGTTTTCATTAAGAAGTAAAATGTGGTTCAATGAGATCAAAATAATTTTTTGGTGAATAGTAACTTTTAAGTTCTTAATCGCGATTAGGGGTAATTAGTGTAGTTTAAGGTAAAAATAATGTTTTAATAATATAAGATGGGCTTGAAACTTGTCCTACTCCTATTGGATGAGTCATGGACGACCAAGAAAATCCATGGGTCAACTTGGGGACCCCATGGAGCCACTTTAGTTGGAAAATGACATAAATACCTTTTATTTAATGTTAAAGTAAAAAATGACACAAACATAAAATGTTTTACTAAAACAATTTTTAAATGGGGTTATACAAGTCATATTTTTGACTATAAATAGTCATTGGAAAGATAAAAAGATTTCCTACATCATAGTAGTTTTTTTATAATTTTTAGACATTAAATAAATTAAATTATTTATGACATCATGATGATGCAGCGATGACCTCATTATTTAATGATTTAAATAAAATGAGAAGATAATGTAAAATACAAGGCTTACACTTGTCCAAAGCCTATTGGATGAGGAGATTTCGAACCCTTATCACCTTATCCTCGAATTATACAAGTGTTATACATTTAGAATCCGAAAAGCATTGTATAATAGAATAACATTTCATTACTTTCCAAAAGTGCCCCTCCTCTCCACTTATAAAAGGCCCCCACCTCTCCCACCTTATTCACACCTTCAAGCCATTTGGCTCAGCAAACCTCTGCCCAAATACTCTTCCAACTTCCCCCCTTACTCCTTGAAGCCTCACTTTGGGCAGAACTCTTCCCAAGGAAGCCTTTGGCTCAAATCAAAAAGAGTTACCCGATTTTGAGGTAATGTCTTCTCTAATGTTGTTTTGGTTTATTTTTCTTCTCCAACCCCCTAAACTCTTTTTATTAATTTCTTTTGTAACAACACCAGTATCCTCAATATACTAGGATGTTTTTATAAGAAGGATTCGAGATAAACTTACACACACCTACATCTAATGGTTAAAGAACATACGGTTTCTGTGGATGGCGAATTTCTGCCTCACGAAACGATGATTGTTCAACACTCATATAACACCTTCAAAGGTGGCCATTAAGATGTAACTATTTTTATATATGATATATAATATGTTTATGTTTTACTTATGCTTCTGTATTTCTCATTTATGGCATACTTTATGATTTCCATTATGGGTAAAACGTGATAATTTCATTTTAGGAAGTGCGGACTACCGCCCCCTCAAAGTGATTTGAATCGTTAATTCCATATGTGGGATGTATAAAGGATGGAGTAAATGGTATTATACACTATATTATACTGGAATTATATTATACATTTATATCATTATGATTTTGTTCCATTAAATATGAAATTGAAATGAAAGTAGCGTTCATGCGTACGTACGGCTTACCGTCTCCATGAACGGTGCATTTCATTTCTTACCTCTAAATGTTATGTAATATTATAAATGAATGTATATACTGGATATATAAGATATATATGACATCTAAATCATGAATATAATTCTGGAGATAATGGATATTCTACCACATAAAAAACTTGTAATTATAAGAAGTTTATTGTTGACTCAAGTACCAAAGATCGACAAAACGACCGTTATTAACTTAAATAATTACATAATGTTCATATCATTGTAATAAGTGATATAATAAGGATAATGAAATTGAAAATGGTTCTTAATAAGGTATATATTAACTCTAGTTTATTATTCAGGAGGTTAAAGAATGGTTGAGTCAAGTCAGACACGAGGTAAGGAAACTTCTTAACCCAATTTCTGTTCTTTGGGTTAATCTTCTAATTTTAAATTATGTCATGATATTATTATGTCCTATCTTGTATTTGTAATTTATTTATGTGTAATTATAGTGAATACACATAATAGATCTATTTTATTTAATAAATTATCTTTGTAAGGGACTTCGTCTCAATCTCCATTCATTGAGGCATATTTTTTTTATACACAAATTTCTTTTATATGGTGTATAAAACCCTTTGACTTTTACATTTATACAAAAGGTTTTCTTTTATAATTATGTGATTTTTAAATGATTTCAAAAAAGAGATATTTCTCTCCAATATATGAAAATCCAGTTCAAATGTATACGTATTTAACGCAAGCTTAAAAATGTTTTCAGAAAACCCGACTCTCGAGTGTGGTAGACAGGAAGGGATTGGGCGTGGACCCATCAAGGCCTGTAATTAGTCGAGCAGTCTCAGAATTAGTTATTTTGTTTTCATAAGCTTGCATAATGTTTTCAGAAAAACACTGGAGTATATTTGAGCAATTTTAAACATAATTATATTCTAAAAAAATTGCATCGGCAGGTCTCATGAGACAAACTAGTGTCTTGGCACGAGGCCTTGAAAAAATCTTATTTGTGGTCTTGGAACGAGGCCTTGGCTACGTGGTTATGATAGTCTGCCATTATGTATTCCATCATTATGAAAGTGGTTATTGATATTTCATGTGATCATTCGACCAGTAGAATATCCATGTGAAGAAGTGAATGGCATTATCTCATTTTACTTTTTCCATATTATGTTGAAGTTAAAGTTTAAAAGGATTTTGTTTTAGTTATACATTTCCTTAAATGTTTATGTTTATTTATGAAAACTTCCGCAATATTGTCATCCTTACTGAGCATCTGAGCTCACCCCTTTCAATTTTTTAATATTTTCCAGGATGTGAAGAAGTATTTTATGAATGAACTGCAGGGATAGTCAGAAGAGGATATGAGTGTGGACTATGAAGACTTTGTTATTAGTTTTTCACTTTATGATGTAATGTAAGACTTATGAATGTATCTAGTGTTTCCAAGACTACTAAACTAATCGGTCTTTCGAGACTTGATATTTTGTGATCATGCCAATGTTACGAAGTAACGCACCGGCTCTGGGTAGCTGGGGTCGGGGCGTTACAGTTGGTATCAGAGGCATTTTAGTACTAACCTTGGAAGCTAGATTTAGATAAACTCTGATTAGAGCACATAGCCCAAAGATAGACTTTGAGGATTAGTATAGAAGAACTTCCTAGAATTTTGGTATTATAGAGATGTTATTAGTTTTCCGAGCAATACATCCCTGTCTGGATACGAGCAGGTAGAGGCAGCTCTGGCATAGATGTACCTAGGGGTAAAACCCGAAAACACCGCTTTGAGCTAGACTTGAACAGGAACTGGTGCACGACAACGGGCCTTGCTGCACTCTTGGTTACAACACTCCCGGGGGATATGCTTTGGATAACTCTCATTTTCTTTACAAATAATTATGAAGGGTTTATGAGTATATACTTCCTCAAAGAAAACATTTTTATGATTATGGATTATATCCATAAATAGTTCAATTTATGTTAAGTATTTTATAAGTATGGAATTATGTATTTTGATTCATAAACTAATCTAGTTTATGCCATTGTATAGAAATGACTCCTAGTGGAAGGAATGGAAACCGTATCAATGCACGAACTCCGTGTAGGGATTTCCCTCCTGCTCAAGATAATTATTATGGATCTGGAGATACAACTGGTGCTGATCAACTTATTACCATACTGGGACAACTCACTCAGGTTATGAATAATAACCTTACTCGTATGGAGCACCCTGATCCGCAACGTGGAGGATCAATGTTAGACCGCTTCATGAGGAAACAACCACCAACATTTAATGGGGGTACAAATCCATTAGTAGCTGAGCAATGGATAAACTCCTTAGAGAAAATATTCCATGCCTTGGGGAGTAGCGAAAGGGAGAAGGTTGTCATGGCAGTTTACCGCCTCACTGGAGATGCCGATCAGTGGTGGTCGCTGATTCGAAACACGAAGGAAGATGATGACGTATCGAATATGGAATGGAGGGAGTTCAAAGAGCTTTTCTTAGAAAAATACTTTTCTCATGACCATCGAGCAGATATGGAAAGGCAATTTCTGAGTTTGAGGCAGAAGGAGGATGAGAATGTCGCAAAGTATGAGGCTAACTTTACAACGTTAGCGAGGCATGCTGCCAATTATATACGTAACCCAAGAAGTAATATTGATCGTTTCTTTGATGGGTTAAAACCATTTCTTCGTCGAGCATTAGTCTCACAATCGTTCTCATCATACAAAGATATTGTATCGTGTGCTATCAAGACAGAAAAGGAATTCTCTAAGTCTTATGACAACAAAGTAAAGCAAGAGAAGAAGAGAACGGTGGAACAAGAGACAGATAAAGGGAAAAAGGGAAAGAAGGATTTTCCATTATGTGATAATTGTGGGAAGAATCACCCTGGTACTTGCCTAAAAGGAATGGGAGTTTGTTACAAATGTGGAGAAAAAGGTCACCAGGCTCGTGATTGTAAGGGCAAGAAAGAGGCTATCAATGTTGAATGCTATAATTGTAGGGAAATGGGTCATTATGAAAATGAATGTCCTAAGAATTAGGTAAACTTACCTCAGAAAAGGCCAAGGGATCAAGGACAATCTTATGTTGTTACTACAGTTGAAGCAGAATAACTAATGTATTGGTGCTTTTGGACTCATGGATTATATTCTGGTTATTAGAATAATGTGATATATATATAAGGATTGTACTGCAGTACTTGTTGATTTTAGTAAGGTTTTAATATGATGAAGGTAATTATATTTTTAGTATGTGATAATAAGAGAAACTTTACTTTGTTTGGGGAATCTGATAAATTGATTTTGGAATTAAGAGACCTTTTAGAGAAAGTCGGGACAGAGGTATTTTGGATAACTATAAAGGTTGGAGAGGATTAATTTGATCTTTGGATAGTATTGTTTAAGGTTAAAAAATTTATGAAGATTATTTTTGGAATATTATGATACTATAGTTTTAGGAAAAGGACAACCTGCAGGGTGGGGCATAACCCGTCGCGTCGGACAAAGCTGCAGGAATCGAACCCACAACCATAGTGCGACAGGCCTTTATTTCCTACCACTAGCCTACAGGAAGTCCCTGGTTATTACAAAATAATTTTACTAATCTAAATGGTATGTGTTAACATTTGGAACCTTATACAATTAGGATAAATAGAATATTTTTGAGTTCCGTTACCATTTGGAGTAAAAGTTGGGTTTGTGGTAAAAATTTATTAACGAATGAAAGTATACATAACAAGTATGTATATTCCCTTACGTTCTTAGTAAATCTCCTAAATAAATTCCTCAACATTATAAAAGGTAACTTAAAACAAAAATGTTGTCGGTTAACTTTTCCAACTGGGGATTCAATGACAGTTTAACCAATCACAAGTTTGTGATTTTCTTATGGTTAAACTTTCTCCTAATCCTGTTTTCTATAACTCTCCATCAGACCTTGATGGTTTGTTTCTCCTCCATATCCATATTTTCATAGAATTATAGAATGGGCTATATCGGGTGACCTTTGTACTTATCTTGATTTCTTTTAATGTTATATATTTATTAACCTTATTTCTGATGTGGGTTTTCCACAAAGGTATTTTCTATTTTCAACCTTTTATTTTCAAAGAAAATTTTCAAATTGTGAGGACGCAATTTATTGAAGGAGGGGAGAATGTAACACCCCGAGCTTCCATGATACGCTTCTCATTCAATAATGCAATAGCTTGCATTGTACGCAACTTTGAGTTCTAAAACACCGCGACTAATCAAAGTAGACGTTATGAATAGTAATAACCACATTTTAAAATTATAGAAATTTTATATTTCAAAATGTACTTCATTTTTGAATTCGGAATATCAATTATATCTTAGGGTGAAATTTTGGAATTGTTCTGAAAAACTTCAATTTTTGATGAATAGTGAAACCACTAAGTGGTAGTTAAATAACTGTTTTTTCGTTTAAATGAAATATTACCACTTCTGTGATTTGATTTTCAAAAATCCAACATACATGGTTGTCATTAAGAAGTAAAATGTGGTTCAATGAGATCAAAATAATTTTTTGGTGAATAGTAACTTTTAAGTTCTTAATCGCGATTAGGGGTAATTAGTGTAGTTTAAGGTAAAAATAATGTTTTAATAATATAAGATGGGATTGACACTTGTCCTACTCCTATTGGATGAGTCATGGCCGACCAAGAAAATCCATGGGTCAACTTGGGGACCCCATGGAGCCACTTTAGTTGGAAAATGACATAAATACCTTTTATTTAATGTTAAAGTAAAAAATGACACAAACATAAAATGTTTTACTAAAACAATTTTTACATGGAGTTATACAAGTCATATTTTTGACTATAAATAGTCATTGGAAAGATAAAAAGATTTCCTACATCATAGTAGTTTTTTTTATAATTTTTAGACATTAAATAAATTAAATTATTTATGACATCATGATGATGCAGCGATGACCTCATTATTTAACGATTTAAATAAAATGAGAAGATAATGTAAAATACAAGTCTTACACTTGTCCAAAGCCTATTGGATGAGGGGATTTAGAACCCTTATCACCTTAGCCTCGAATTATACAAGTGTGAGACCTTTAGAATCCTAAAAGCATTGTATAATAGAATAACATTTCATTACTTTCCAAAAGTGCCCCTCCTCTCCACTTATAAAAGGCCCCCACCTATCCCACCTTATTCACACCTTCAAGCCATTTGGCTCAGCCAACCTCTGCCCAAATACTCTTACAACTTCCCCCTCTTACTCCTAGAAGCCTCACTTTGGGCAGAACTCTTCCCAAGGAAGCCTTTGGCTCAAATCAAAAAGAGTTACCCGATTTTGAGGTAATGTCTTCTCTAATGTTGTTTTGGTTTATTTTTCTTCTCCAACCCCCTAAACTCTTTTTATTCATTTCTTTTGTAACAACACCAGTATCCTCAATATACTAGGATGTTTTTATAAGAAGGATTCGAGCTACACTTACACACACCTACATCTAATGGTTAAAGAACATACGGTTTCTGTGGATGGCGAATTTCTGCCTCACGAAACGATGATTGTTCAACACTCATATAACACCTTCAAAGGTGGCCATTAAGATGTCACTATTTTTATATATGATATATAATATGTTTATGTTTTACTTATGCTTCTGTATTTCTCATTTATGGCATACTTTATGATTTCCATTATGGGTAAAACGCGATAATTTCATTTTAGGAAGTGCGGACTACCGCCCCCTCAAAGTGATTTGAATCGTTAATGCCATATGTGGGATGTATAAAGGATGGAGTAAATGGTATTATACACTATATTATACTGGAATTATATTATACATTTATATCATTATGATTTCGTTCCATTAAATATGAAATTGAAATGAAAGTAGCGTTCATGCGTATGTACGGCTTACCGTCTCCATGAACGGTGCATTTCATTTCTTACCTCTAAATGTTATGTAATATTATAAATTAATGTATATACTGGATATATAATATATATATGACATCTAAATCATGAATATAATTCTGGAGATAATGGATATTCTACCACATAAACAACTTGTAATTATAAGAAGTTTATTGTTGACTGAAGTACCAAAGATCGACAAAACGACCGTTATTAACTTAAATAATTACATAATGTTCATATCATTGTAATAAGTGATATAATAAGGATAATGAAATTGAAAATGGTTTTTAATAAGGTATATATTAACTCTAGTTTATTATTCATGAGGTTAAAGAACAGCTGAGTCAAGTCAGACACGAGGTAAGAAAACTTCTTAACCCAATTTCCATTCTTTGGGTTAATCTTCTAATTTTAAATTATGTCATGATATTATTATGTCCTATCTTGTATTTGTAATTTATTTATGTGTAATTATAGTGAATACACATAATAGATCTATTTTATTTAATAAATTATCTTTGTAAGGGACTTCGTCTCAATCTCCATTCATTGAGGCATATTTTTTTTATACACAAATTTCTTTTATATGGTGTATAAAACCCTTTGACTTTTACATTTATTCAAAAGGTTTTCTTTTATAATTATGTGATTTTTAAATGATTTCAAAAAAGAGATATTTCTCTCCAATATATGAAAATCCAGTTCAAATGTATACGTATTTAACGCAAGCTTAAAAATGTTTTCAGAAAACCCGACTCTCGAGTGTGGTAGACAGGAAGGGATTGGGCGTGGACCCATCATGGCCTGTAATTAGTCGAGCAGTATCAGAATTAGTTATTTTGTTTTCAGAAGCTTGCATAATGTTTTCAGAAAAACACTGGAGTATATTTGAGCAATTTTAAACATAATTATATTCTAAAAAAATTGCATCGGCAGGTCTCATGAGACAAACTAGTGTCTTGGCACGAGGCCTTGAAAAAAATCTTATTTGTGGTCTTGGCACGAGGCCTTGGCTACGTGGTTATGATAGTCTGGCATTATGCATTCCATCATTATGAAAGTGGTTATTGATATTGCATGTGATCATTCGACCAGTAGAATATCCATGTGAAGAAGTGAATGGCATTATCTCATTTTACTTTTTCCATATTATGTTGAAGTTAAAGTTTAAAAGGCTTTTGTTTTAGTTATACATTGCCTTAAATGTTTATGTTTATTTATGAAAACGTCCGCAATATTGTCATCCTTACTGAGCATCTAAGCTCACCCCTTTTAATTTTTTAATATTTTCCAGGATGTGAAGAAGTATTTTATGAATGACCTGCAGGGATAGTCAGAAGAGGATATGAGTGTGGACTATGAAGACTTTGTTATTAGTTTTTCACTTTATGATGTAATGTAAGACTTATGAATGTATCTAGTGTTTCTAAGACTACTAAACTAATCAGTCTTTCGAGACTTGATCTTTTGTGATCATGCCAATGTTACGAAGTAACGCACCGGCTCTGGGTAGCTGGGGTCAGGGTGTTACAGTTGGTATCAGAGACAGTTTAGTACTAACCTTGGAAGCTAGATTTAGATAAACTCTGATTAGAGCACATAGCCCAAAGATAGACTTTGAGGATTAGTATTGAAGAACTTCCTAGAATTTTGGTATTATAGAGATGTTATGATTTTTCCGAGCAATACATCCTTGTCTGGATACGAGAAGGTAGAGGCGGCTCTGGCATAGATGTACCTAGGGGTAAAACCCGAAAACACCGCTTTGAGCTAGACTTGAACGGGAACTGGTGCACTACAACGGGCCTTGCTGCACTCTTGGTTACAACACTCCCGGGGGATATGCTTAGGATAACTCTCATTTTCTTTACAAATAATTATGAAGGGTTTATGAGTATATACTTCCTCAAAGAAAACATTTTTATGATTATGGATTATATCCATAAATAGTTCAATTTATGTTAAGTATTTTATAAGTATGGAATTATGTATTTTGATTCATAAACTAATCTAGTTTATGCCATTGTATAGAAATGGCGCCTAGTGGAAGGAATGGAAACCGTATCAATGCACGAACTCCGTGTAGGGATTGCCCTCCTGCTCAAGATAATTATTATGGATCTGGAGATACAACTGGTGCTGATCAACTTATTACCATACTGGGAGAACTCACTTAGGTTATGAATAATAACCTTACTCGTATGGAGCACCCTGATCCGCAACGTGGAGGATCAATGTTAGACCGCTTCATGAGGCAACAACCACCAACATTTAATGGGGGTAAAAATCCATTAGTAGCTGAGAAATGGATAAACTCCTTAGAGAAAATATTCCATGCCTTGGGGAGTAGCGAAAGGGAGAAGGTTGTCATGGCAGTTTACCGCCTCACTGGAGATGCCGATCAGTGGTGGTCGCTGATTCAAAACACAAAGGAAGATGATGACGTATCGAATATGGAATGGAGGGAGTTCAAAGATCTTTTCTTAGAAAAATACTTTCCTCATGACCATCGAGCAGATATGGAAAGGCAATTTCTGAGTTTGAGGCAGAAGGAGGATGAGAATGTCGCAAAGTATGAGGCTAACTTTACAAGGTTAGTGAGGCATGCTGCCGATTATATACGTAACCCAAGAAGTAAGATTGATCGTTTCTTTGATGGGTTAAAACCATTTCTTCGTCGAGCATTAGTCTCACAATCGTTCTCATCATACAAAGATATTGTATCGTGTGCTATCAAGAGAGAAAAGGAATTCTCTAAGTCTTATGACAACAAAGTAAAGCAAGAGAAGAAGAGAACGGTGGAACAAGAGACAGATAAAGTGAAAAAGGGAAAGAAGGATTTTCCATTATGTGATAATTGTGGGAAGAATCACCCTGGTACTTGCCTAAAAGGAATGGGAGTTTGTTACAAATGTGGAGAAAAAGGTCACCAGGCTCGTGATTGTAAGGGAAAGAAAGAGGATATAAATGTTGAATGCTATAATTGTAGGGAAATGGGTCATTATGCAAATGAATGTCCTAAGCATCAGGTAAACTTACCTCAGAAAAGGCCAAGGGATCAAGGACAATCTTATGTTGTTACTACAGTTGAAGCAGAATAACTAATGTATTGGTGCTTTTGGACTCATGGATTATATTCTGGTTATTTGAATAATGTGATATATATATAAGGATTGTAATGCAGTACTTGTTGATTTCAGTAAGGTTTTAATATGATGAAGGTAATTATATTTTTAGTATGTGATAATAAGATAAACTTTACTTTGTTTTGGGAATATGATAAATTGATTTTGGAATTAAGAGACCTTTTAGAGAAAGTCTGGACAGAGGTATTTTGGATAACTATAAAGTTTGGAGAGGATTAAGTTGATCTTTGGATAGTATTGTTTAAGGTTAAAAAATTTATGAAGATTATTTTTGGAATATTATGATACTATAGTTTTAGGAAAAGGACAACCTGCAGGGTGGGGCATAACCCGTCGCGTCGGACAAAGCTGCAGGAATCGAACCCACAACCATAGTGCGACAGGCCTTTATTTCCTACCACTAGCCTACAGGAAGTCCCTGGTTATTACAAAATAATTTTACTAATCTAAATGGTATGTGTTAACATTTGGAACCTTATACAATTAGGATAAATAGAATATTTTTGAGTTCCGTTACCATTTGGAGTAAAAGTTGGGTTTGTGGTAAAAATTTATTAACGAATGAAAGTATACATAACAAGTATGTATATTCCCTTACGTTCTTAGTAAATCTCCTAAATAAATTCCTCAACATTATAAAAGGTAACTTAAAACAAAAATGTTGTCGGTTAACTTTTCCAACTGGGGATTCAATGACAGTTTAACCAATCACAAGTTTGTGATTTTCTTGTGGTTAAAATTTCTCCTAATCCTGTTTTCTATAACTCTCCATCATACCTTGATGGTTTGTTTCTCCTCCATATCCATATTTTCATAGAATCCTAGAATGGGCTATATCGGGTGACCTTTGTACTTATCTTGATTTCTTTTAATGTTATATATTTATTAACCTTATTTCCGATGTGGGTTTTCCACAAAGGTATTTTCTATTTTCAACCTTTTATTTTCAAAGAAAATTTTCAAATTGTGAGGACGCAATTTATTGAAGGAGGGGAGAATGTAACACCCCGAGCTTCCATGATACGCTTCTCATTCAATAATGCAATAGCTTGCATTGTACGCAACTTCGAGTTCAAAAACACCGCGACTAATCAAAGTAGCCGTTTTGAATAGTAATAACAACTTTTTAAAATTATAGAAATTTTATATTTCAAAATGGACTTCATTTTTGAATTCGGAATATCAATTATAGCTTAGGGTGAAATTTTGGCATTGTTCTGAAAAACTTCAATTTTTGATGAATAGTGAAACCACTAAGTGGTAGTTAAATAACTGTTTTTTCGTTTAAATGAAATATTACCACTTCTGTGAATTGATTTTCAAAAATCCAACATACATGGTTTTCATTAAGAAGTAAAATGTGGTTCAATGAGATCAAAATAATTTTTTGGTGAATAGTAACTTTTAAGTTCTTAATCGCGATTAGGGGTAATTAGTGTAGTTTAAGGTAAAAATAATGTTTTAATAATATAAGATGGGCTTGACACTTGTCCTACTCCTATTGGATGAGTCATGGCCGACCAAGAAAATCCATGGGTCAACTTGGGGACCCCATGGAGCCACTTTAGTTGGAAAATGACATAAACACCTTTTATTTAATGTTAAAGTAAAAAATGACACAAACATAAAATGTTTTACTAAAACAATTTTTACATGGGGTTATACAAGTCATATTTTTGACTATAAATAGTCATTGGAAAGATAAAAATATTTCCTACATCATAGTAGTTTTTTTATAATTTTTAAACATTAAATATATTAAATTATTTATGACATCATGATGATGCAGCGATGACCTCATTATTTTACGATTTAAATAAAATGAGAAGATAATGTAAAATACAAGGCTTACTCTTGTCCAAAGCCTATTGGATGAGGAGATTTAGAACCCTTATCACCTTAGCCTCGAATTATACAAGTGTGAGACCTTTAGAATCCGAAAAGCATTGTATAATAGAATAACATTTCATTACTTTCCAAAAGTGCCCCTCCTCTCCACTTATAAAAGGCCCCCACCTCTCCCACCTTATTCACACCTTCAAGCCATTTGGCTCAGCCAACCTCTGCCCAAATACTCTTCCAACTTCCCCCTCTTACTCCTAGAAGCCTCAATTTGGGCAGAACTCTTCCCAAGGAAGCCTTTGGCTCAAATCAAAAAGAGTTACCCGATTTTGAGGTAATGTCTTCTCTAATGTTGTTTTGGTTTATTTTTCTTCTCCAACCCCCTAAACTCTTTTTATTAATTTCTTTTGTAACAAAACCAGTATCCTAAATATACTAGGATGTTGTTATAAGAAGGATTCGAGCTACACTTACACACACCTACATCTAATGGTTAAAGAACATACGGTTTCTGTGGATGGCAAATTTCTGCCTCACGAAACGATGATTGTTCAACACTCATATAACACCTTCAAAGGTGGCCATTAAGATGTCACTATTTTTATATATGATATATAATATGTTTATGTTTTACTTATGCTTCTGTATTTCTCATTTATGGCATACTTTATGATTTCCATTATGGGTAAAACGCGATAATTTCATTTTAGGAAGTGCGGACTACCGCCCCCTCAAAGTGATTTGAATCGTTAATGCCATATGTGGGATGTATAAAGGATGGAGTAAATGGTATTATACACTATATTATACTGGAATTATATTATACATTTATATCATTATGATTTCGTTCCATTAAATATGAAATTGAAATGAAAGTAGCGTTCATGCGTACGTACGGCTTACCGTCTCCATGAACGGTGCATTTCATTTCTTACCTCTAAATGTTATGTAATATTATAAATGAATGTATATACTGGATATATAAGATATATATGACATCTAAATCATGAATATAATTCTGGAGATAATGTATATTCTACCACATAAACAACTTGTAATTATAAGAAGTTTATTGTTGACTCAAGTACCAAAGATCGACAAAACGACCGTTATTAACTTAAATAATTACATAATGTTCATATCATTGTAATAAGTGATATAATAAGGATAATGAAATTGAAAATGGTTCTTAATAAGGTATATATTAACTCTAGTTTATTATTCAGGAGGTTAAAGAATGGTTGAGTCAAGTCAGACACGAGGTAAGGAAACTTCTTAACCCAATTTCCATTCTTTGGGTTAATCTTCTAATTTTAAATTATGTCATGATATTATTATGTCCTATCTTGTAATTTTAATTTATTTATGTGTACTTATAGTGAATACACATAATAGATCTATTTTATTTAATAAATTATCTTTGTAAGGGACTTCGTCTCAATCTCCATTCATTGAGGCATATTTTTTTTATACACAAATTTCTTTTATATGGTGTATAAAACCCTTTGACTTTTACATTTATTCAAAAGGTTTTCTTTTATAATTATGTGATTTTTAAATGATTTCAAAAAATAGATATTTCTCTCTAATATATGAAAATCCAGTTCAAATGTATACGTATTTAACGCAAGCTAAAAAATGTTTTCAGAAAACCCGACTCTCGAGTGTGGTAGACAGGAAGGGATTGGGCGTGGACCCATCATGGCCTGTAATTAGTCGAGCAATCTCGGAATTAGTTATTTTGTTTTCAGAAGCTTGCATAATGTTTTCAGAAAAACACTGAAGTATATTTGAGCAATTTTAAACATAATTATATTCTAAAAAAAATTGCATCGTCAGGTCTCATGAGACAAACTAGTGTCTTGGAACGAGGCCTTGAAAAAATCTTATTTGTGGTCTTGGCACGAGGCCTTGGCTACGTGGTTATGATAGTCTGGAATTATGCATTCCATCATTATGAAAGTTGTTATTGATATTGCATGTGATCATTCGACCAGTAGAATATCCATGTGAAGAAGTGAATGACATTATCTCATTTTACTTTTTCCATATTATGTTGAAGTTAAAGTTTAAAAGGCTTTTGTTTTAGTTATACATTGCCTTAAATGTTTATGTTTATTTATGAAAACTTCCGCAATTTTTTCATCCTTACTGAGCATCTGAGCTCACCCCTTTCAATTTTTTAATATTTTCCAGGATGTGAAGAAGTATTTTATGAATGACCTGCAGGGATAGTCAGAAGAGGATATGAGTGTGGACTATGAAGACTTTGTTATTGGTTTTTCACTTTATGATGTAATGTAATACTTATGAATGTATCTAGTGTTTCCAATACTACTAAACTAATCAGTCTTTCGAGACTTGATCTTTTGTGATCATGCCAATGTTACGAAGTAACGCACCGGCTCTGGGTAGCTGGGGTCAGGGCGTTACAGTATTGAGATTTCATTCATGGAGTTTTTAATCCTCCCATCATTGTTTTGATCATAGGAGATAGTTATAACACTAATCGTCAAGCACTAGTATGTCGTTGTAAAATACTACATGTTAATGGTGGAGAAACTTATTATCTAGAGGTAGGAGAAGATGTAGAGAGAGATTATATAGGTTATATTTATTATATTGGATAGAAATTGTTCTATTTATTTACTTTTTAACCAAGGAATAGTAACCAATATGTCTTCATCTCACATTGCTTCTTGGATCATTCTCACTCTCCAATATAATATAATTTTTTTTTCTACCTCTTCAATCCATGGGACTGGTGTCAGAAACTAGATAAACTTGCAGACACACACATGGGGCATAGCCTATATACTCTCCCACCCCTCGTGCAGTCCACCATGCGTACCCCACAGTAACTATGTTCCCATACACACCTATACGCTCTATTACAGGTATTGTACATCCACCTGGACTCTTATGCTACAATGCATGGCCCTTGGTTCAACTCTCTCACAGGGTCAACCCTTGGGTCCCACATGTATAGTTAATGGGATGGACATTGTATGTATTATTATGATTGGAACAATTTTTTATGTAAGGTCTACCAAAAAATACATAGAAGTATTAGAGAAATGATTAAACCAAGCCTTTCTCAACTCAACATGAAAAATAATATTTTCCATGGTCTTTATTTAATTTTTCTCCTATAAGTTGTAAACATTATGAAAACTCTTTAACACGTGTATTTTCTATATAAGATAAACATTAAAAATTACAAAAAGTAAATTTTCCACATTTTCTTGAACATATCCACTGGGGTCTTTAAGTAGGAGCCTCACACTTATTGGTTAACAAAAATTATAATATAAAAAATCTAGTGGCTCTTCATTTTTTAATAACTTATAATTCCAAAACTATATTTAAGCATATAAATTTAAACTTATTTCATGAACATTAACCAATTAAAGTAACTATTTTATTTATTAAATAGAAATTCCTTAATCTATAATGTTATAATCATGTTTTTCAAAGAAATAATAGATATAGAAGAATGATTTATGTAAAAAATAAACACAAAATAATATTAAAAACAAAATAAATTCAATACCTAACCACCCTTTAATATCAATCTTACCAAAAAAGTGAATATGCACTCATGTTTTCATAAAAAACCAAAAAATTAATCCATTTTAAACATAAGATAAATTCATAATATATTATATATATAAAACTAGAGGACCTTTAACCTTAAAATATGTTTATCTAAGTACACCAGTGAATGATTAAATCAATAATTGATTTCCATCCTCTAAAACCAAGTCCTCATTTTATAGATAAAAATCATCCAGTATATCTTCTTATATCTCCCATATCATATTTCCTATTATTTTTGAATTCAAATCCCATAATTTTTTTAAATAGAGTGGGATATACTAAATATATCAAATATATATGTACTATAATTTATAAATATATTTTTTAAAAGTTGTTCTTTATATAATTTATGATTGTAAAAATGATACTTTATGTGCATTCCTTCTATAAATTTATTTATTTATTGTTAAATATATATAATTTTGAATAAAATGGGATGAATATGTGTTGAAAATGGATAGATACCAATCATATGACAAAAGAATATAAGTATGGGATTAAATAGTTCACTATGTTTGAAAAATAGTATAATAATGACCCTTATAAAATTATATGTATATGTTTATGTTCTTTTTATTCATTAAAAAAATTATAGAAAAGTTAGAAGAAAACATGATATATCAAAGAATAGATCAAAGTTATAAATGTTTTACTAGAAATGGTAAAGAACTGAATGTTTATTTTGAATAGGATAACAAAATGGTTTATGAATTATCTGATAAGAGTATAACTTTTTAAAAGACGGATATCATACTAAGGAAATATAAATGAAAGTTTAAGATGACCTTCATGATTATACCAAGCTATATAATAAGTTAAAGAGTTTTGAAAAGATGTAATTTTATGATGGTTGTACTAAATATAAAACCAAATCAACCATACTAAAGCTATATAATTTGAGAGTTGGTAATAAATATAGAAACAATAGCTTTAATGAACCTATTTATCTCTTGAATGAAATATTACTATAAGATAATGAGTCACATTATTGAAAAATGATGCTAATAAAATGTTGTGTTCAATGGGTATAATCTATATTATAATACATGAATTTCAAAATAAATCTATAATTTTTTCAAAGGACCACGAATAACTTGAAAATTTCCCAAAGTATGGTGTAGACTGATAAAATAAAGTTTAATCAAGTTCTTTGAAAGTTGTATTGTACTTTACAATCATTCCATGGTTTACATATTTATATTAAAGTGATGACACTAAAAGGAATTGATATGGTATGTAAATATAAAAATTCAATATAGGAAACATCATCATACAATAGACTCTCCTCAAAGGAATAAAATTTATCATGAGTATCCTAAATTTGGAAAGGATCTAAGAAACCTTCATCCCATGCTATTTGTAAATGGAATAAATATACTTAGGGTACAAAGTAAAACTTATAATACATGGTCAGTTATGTTGTTAATTTATAACTCTCTATTGTGGTTATGCATGAAGTAAATTTACATTATGTTATCTTCACTTTTATTAGGAAAAAACAATTTTGTTATGATATTGATGTTTATTTCAATCCATTGATCGGGGATCTTAAACTAATGTGGGATTCAGGTGATAAGTTTTGTTATTCTCATAGAAATGAAGAGCTCACGTTTAGATACATGTTATTAGGGATGATAAATAATATTCTAACTTATGTAAATTTGTGAGGATATATAATTAAAGGAATGTTAGGGTGTCTAATTTTTGAAGAATGTAGACACTCAGTTAGGATAAAACATTCTGTGAAGATAGATTTTCTTAAATATAGTAAATTTTGACCTTGATGACATAAATACAGATCTTGGACAATATTATTGAATGAGAATTAAAAAAAGGCACAACACCTTCTCCATTAATAGTTGATGAACAAATTGACAAATTAAAGGACATTATCATAATTTTTAGAAAACCCTTTTCAAAAAACTTTTAGAGAATGGGTTAAAAAAATATCAGTTATTTTCAAATACTATATTGGAATTTTTTATACATTATAAATTTTCTTGATCTCTTATACATAAAAAAGAAATATTTATGTGATGGTTTTATTAGAAGGTTTACTAATTGCATTGAGAAAAATAAAATATGGTATTAAGTATACCTTGGACATGATTCATATTGGGATAGTGGAATATCTCCAGTGAAGGGTGAAAGGAATTCTTTTCTTCCTCTAGTGACTTACACTCTTTCCATACAACAAAAATATCAATTTTATAACTTCCTTAATGGAATAAAGGTTCTATAGGTGTATTCATAAAATATCAAGAATTTAATGTCAATAAATTATTTGAAGTTAAATGTATTAAAATAAAATAATAATTTTTTTTGATATAATATTTAATTCATGTGGATTTATATTTTTTTATACCAATAAATATTGGACATAAATTAATGAGGAATTGTTTCTTTTTCAAATATATATGTCATAAAGTTATAGAACTGGTAATTTATATAGTTATGAAATAAGAAATTATTTTCATATTATATAAATTAGATATATTCTTCCCACCGTCATTCTTCGATATAACGGTTCACTCAGATATAGATATCTGGCTATTTGGTTTTGTACATTACTGATGGATATACCTAACTGAATAGTATATGATTATTTTGAAAGGGTACATCAAGAATTAAAGTATTCTATATGGTTTTATTATAGAGTGGTATATTTTTAAGTAATCTATTCAATTCTATATTGACTACATTTCCCATGTGGATATCATTGGTCTCCCAAAATATTGTCACAATGGGTGCCTTATTGGTAGAAGAATTTCTAAAAGATATGTTATAGAAATTACCATTACAGAGTTGAAATAACCTATGCTTTATTTTTTACAAAATATTATATAGGTTAATACATATTATGAAACTCAAAAATTAATTCTTAGGTTTTTAAATCCATAAAAGGTTGGAAACTGGATATCAAATACACATAATCAACAGTTTATTATATGGTTTTTTTACAATATTTTTAAAGTGTTATATGAAAATAAAAATTCAATTTCAGAATGAATTTTATGGATAGCTAGATGATCGTGTTTAAATATATTATATTTTAATGGTTTATTAATTAATTTTTATATAATCTATACAAAGGGAAAATATGAACATTTTATGATGAAAATGGAGTAGTTACTCTTGTGGAGGAAATAATGTATGTATCTGGTACCAAGGATATAAATCTGAACTACATGAATATTTTATACTTTACATCATAAAAAATTATGGGATTTGGTTTATAAAATATTTCTAGTGGTGATTTTTTTATTCAAATGGGTTAATAATAAGAGTTTAGTAAAAATAAATTAATTGGGATTTTTGAAAGTGAGTTTTATTAAGGAAGGGTACAAAGATGAACCATTCCTAATGGAATCACATTAAGAACAAGTATATATCTTACAAACACAAATTAATTAATTTTTCTATTATTTACTAAAAAAACTATAGGGTCAAATTAAAATTACATTGAGGATGACCCTTTCATTTAAATATTGTAATCATTTTATAATGGTCCTAATATAGATAGTTTCTTGTATGTTATAAGGGACCACAATGAGGGTATTGGATACCTGATAGAGGGTAAAATCACTTCATTATTTAAAGTAAAAAATAGTCAAATTAACAAGTCAAATGTCGCTAATTAGTTTTTTATATACAATCTATTCTCTCATAATATTATGTGTTCACTATTGTGTTTATATAATTTAAATTGATTGTTTAACTAGTTGCGTAGATAATGGATTTTTAAGCTCCTAAGGCTACCAATATCATGGAATAACTAAATGTAAATGTTGAAACTGAGAAAATTTTAAAAGGAGATTGTAATTTTAGAGTTAAGATGCAACCTGAAGGTCAGAAAGCTGGAAAAGGGGATATAGTTGAAAAAAACATAAGATATGTGTAGCGTGATACTGTTAGTAAAAATTAATAAGGTGATAAGTAAAGTTTAAACATTAAAAGTTGTATGGAATGAATTTGGTCAACATATTCACCCAAACAAGTTCATTTTCATTAGTTACATTTTACTTGAATTCTCAGGGTAATTGATATATATATATATATATATATATATATATTTGTGTGTGTGTGTGTCACAATGTTATAAATTTATATAAGACAACAATTTGGGAAGAAATTTGGGTAACATTATTATATACTTTATTAAAAATATAAAAATAAAACATTTATTTACACTTCATTATCATTTTTAGAGAACAATTATATTAGAATGTTTTTACAATAAATTCATATTGATGGTAATTATAAAGGCTCATGTATAATTTAAGAATCTTTTTCCAAAAAATTCATCTTAGGGATGATGAGTGGAAATCAAAACCATACCCAATATAAATATACACACAAAACATAGACTATAAAACCTAGGAAGCATTTTCTGTCCATCAAGTGGAGGAATAATTTAGGGTACATTGTAATTGGTATTATTTTATTTTATGTTATGTGTATTATTCACATTGATTTAAAATTATTATTTTATGAAATAGAATATGGGATTAAAAAATAGAAAATTTTCATTGAAATCCACGTACTTCAGCTGAAAATAAATCTTGGGTTAAGCTTCACTTAAATTAAAAAATGGTGTCTATTTTGAATATATAGTACAACTTTTATGTGTTGTGAAATAAAAACATAATTATATTATTCTATTATATTTAGATTTATGAATCGAAATATCAAGAAACTTCTATCTCACATCATGTGTTATGAAAGGATTTTTGTGTAAATAAAAAGGGAAAAATAGTTGATGAAAACACATAAGTATAAAAATAACATTTAAGTATGACATAAAATAAATTTTTTTACTTTAAAATAGAATTACATAACAATGACTACTTATATTCCTATATTTTTTATCAGGTTTAGACATAATAATTTAAATCTAATTTGAAGATCCCAAAGTCTTTTGGTTGATTTTTTTGTCAATTAGGATTCATTTCTTAGATTTTTATCAATATAATTAATGAAAAGGTTAATTATTGTCCCCAAATAACTCAAGAATCACCCCATGTCCTTAGGGTAATATAATATGATAGTGTAGTTTCCAATGAATAACTAGTTGGATAAATTCAAGAGTATCCCTAATAAACATATAGTAATTGATTGGTCTAGTATTCATATACACGATGAGTGATAATGGAAGAGGAAGAATTGTCACCTACATTGTAAGGATGTGTTTGAGGTAAAGGAGTTGTGTGTTGAACCTTATTTTGTACAATTTGTAAAGTTATATTTCAAATTATCAAATTTTAGTAGAAGACAACCTACAATATGGAAAAACAATCTAAGGAGTAGAAATTATTATAGACACTTTATTTAGTTTTTCTAATATATTTTATGAAGTTTCAATAATCCATGGGATTATAAGAAAATATTTTGAATTTATTATAAAAATTATGGATTTTGGAGTTCAAGTGAATGTTGACTAAGTTTGGAGTTTTCACGTGTCATTGAGATTCATCATTGGTGTTATCCTATGGTGTATAGATGTGTCATATCCCCAAATACTTATAACTAGGTTTCATTGTATGTGTGATGTTCAAGTAAAGACATAGATTTGGAAATTTTCTCTCAACATACATGTGTTTCATGATGAGTGTATATGTGATTGGAGGTATTCACAGGTGTCATAGGCTGTAGAATATGTGTGAAATAGGTTTAGCATAAATTTCAGGGGTCTCATTATATGAATCAATTACTCTCTATATGTTTCCTTATAGTTTATTGTAATGGACATTTAGTACTTAGAGAAAATTTATAAAGATTTCGACATAAAAAATAAGGTTTTATGATTTAAATATAATGAAGAACATAATCGTTTGGGATGATGATTTGACTATTTTTTCAAAGTTCAAAATATCACAAAAATATGTAATGAAATCTTGAATGAGTTATATTTTGATCTTTTAATTAAAAATGAAATTTTTTAAATCAAATCGACTTTGATAAAAGTTTAAGTTTGGATATTTAAAATAACTATGTAAAGGTAAAGTTAAGCTATTTAAAGGTTATTGTCCATTTGTGTAACGGTAGATAAAAACTTTATAAGTCTATGTAATGGTTATTTATAGCTTTATAGAGGTAATATGAATATAAATAAAGGTAATATCATGATATCTATTAGTAATTTTAAGGTTATCTAAACCTATATAAGGGTAATACTAAAAAAATGGTGTGTAAAGTTAGTTTGAGTTTCCAAAATTTCTTAATTCCTATGAAAATGAAAATTGATGTTGCATGTGCTACTCAATCATGAAAAATACATCAAGATGATTTTAAAGTCCATTATTCAAGATTTAGTTACAAATATTTAATTTTTTAAAGAAGAAGATTAAATTATTAAGGAATGTCTAAAAATGTAAATGTGTTGAATTAAATTTAGTGGATTTTCAAGAATAAGGTAGATGAAAATATCTTGAAGATAGAGATTTTCTTTATGGAGAAAATTAATATGAATTGAGCTTAGATAAGTTGAGAGGATGTTTGTTGAGATGTTTTCTTAGTTTAAAAATCCAAATTGATATCTATAAATTTTTTCATGATATTTATATCATACTGAAAGACTAATGTCTCAATCCACAAAATGATGTCTTATATATTTTTATGCAACTAGGGATATATAAGTTCAAACTTAGTGGAGAATTTTTTAGTAATATGAATTTAATCCTAGTGTATATATTTCTTTAATATTTATTCAACCAATAGAAAAGAAATAAATAATAACATTATTAAAATATACCTTAAGTTGATAATTGAGTGAATAAAATATAATGAGAACCCAAACTTGGTATTTTATTAGTGTGATTTTTTAGAATATTGTAAGAAAAGATTATTGGTTAACATTTTTAAAAATTGAAAATTAATGGGGACATTTAATATATCTACCTATTCATGTGATAATATCGAGGATATTGTAGAGAAATAAAAGAGAAGAAGAAGGAAGAGTTGTTGTTGTTTACAGTTCATGGAAATGAGAATCCAATAGAATTTATTATGCTATTGAAGAAGATAAATAGTATGTGAGAGAAAAAAAATAGACTCTCTAAGAAGAATAATAGTAATACGATGCATGTTTTTGTTAGGAATATATGATAATATGTTATTTTACAAGATAGGTATATCATTTAGGTATCAAAAAATAATGAGGAAGAGGTGATATTTAGTAAAGATATTGAGTAAATATCTGATATTTTGAAGCTGAATGTGTTGATCTATTCATATAGAAAGATATAGTTGATTAAGATAAGTAGAATAAGTAGTAACCTATTAAGTTGTAGAATTTAGTGATCAATAATAGACTCGGTGACTTGGTTTTTTTTTCACCAAGAAAAATTTTGGAGTTGTGTTTCTTAGTATATATTTATTGGGTTAGTTTTTGAGTTTGTATTCCTCATGGTTCAGTTGAAAATATATAAATAGATATTGAAAAGGAATTTTAAGATAGGAAACATCATAGACCAAGTTTCATATTCTATTATTGAATACTTGAAATCATTTGAAAGACACTCTGAGTGAGTAACCAAGTCAATTTTTTTTGGGTGCAGATACATTCTTGGATTGTAGTGTTGAGCTATTTCTAAAGGAGAATGATACAATAAAGTCTAGATGTTTTTATTACAGTTGAAATAATGTATAATTTAGTATATAGATCCCTTCACTTATGTAACAAGGTGGAGGCTTTGTTTTAATGTGTAATGTTGTGAAAATTCTCAACTTTTGAATATCGTGAGAGTGGGTTAGGATAAAAATATCCCATAGACACTTTTAATTGATAACAATAATATTACTATATAATCTATGACTTGGAAAAACCAATCATAAAAATGAGTAGGATTCCCATAAGGGGAACACCATATAGAAACACATATTCTATATTTATTAATTTAATTATTTTGATTTGTTTTATGTAGGGTGAGTAAAAAAATAAGATCATCTTGCATCTTTACTGACCAAAAAGGTCAAAAATAGGAAAGGGGGTCTAATTTTAAAATAATAATTTTGTATTCGGTAAAGATCTTACCACACATGTGTCACCCCCCACCCCCCGGGTGTGTCTAAAATATCTTATGAGACTTTCAGTTGGTGTCTGAGCCTAGGTTTCATCTGATTTAGATCTGTTACTTCATAAACATATTTATTAGAATAATATTGAATTAATTAAGGATTGAAATAAATATTATAATAAAATTCATAAGTGCCTCAAATGAACGAATCGGTCCCAATTCTTTTCAAAACAAATTTAGAAGTTTTTGCTAAAACCATAAATAATATACATAAGAATGAGGTAAAAAACTCAAAATAGGTTCAATTAATAAGGAGTGATTACTAATTAATAATTTAGTTTATATTGTCAAATATTGTGATAAATATATTTATTATTATTCCTATAGTGATGCAAGTTTAATCTATGAAATTTTTTTCACTGAGTCTATTGAATAACATTTCCTTGATTTAAAGGTTTATTTAAAGAATGTTCCAATTGAATTGATGAGATATATTTTTATATAAATCAAGTATATACAAAAATAAAATTCATGTCTATAAGGGAAAAATCATGTTATTTAAGATCCACTATCTAAGGAACTATAGAGGTAAAATACTCTTATAAGGCATGTTGAAGTTAAAAAATAAACTGACACACTATGAAAGGAAATAAATTTAGTGGTTGATAATGATTTTCAAAGGGTTTTATGTGAGAAATAAGTTTTTATAAGTTTTTTAGGAAGTATTCCATGCATTGGAGAAGTTTCATAAAGTCTCCATGGCTGTAAAAACCACCCAATTATAAGCCAACAAAAAATGGTAAAGGGGTTAGAAAATTTTTAATTATAGAATAGTAAAATTCATTTGCATAAAATTCAAAAATTTAAGAATGGAAGGTAAGATATGTTGAGATTATTAGAGGATAAAAATAATTATCTTAATATTATGAACCTTGAGTTGGAAGTAATACTGAGGAATATATAATTAACTCAGATTGGTACTTTCTAAAAACATGAGCAAGGTTATGATTTAATAATAACTTAATAAATTAGTGTAGTATTAAAGAATATTAAAAATTATTTTAACCAAATATTCATATCATTTTTCAATGAATCCACCTCAATATCATTCAAAAAGGTAACCTACTATTTAATTTTTTCTGGTTGCACTAAATATTATTTAGTAAATGGTATATGAAAAATGTTAAAAACTATACAATATCAGAAGACAAAAAAGGTTGATACATTCTCCAATGTTTTATAGATAGATTTCAGAATATCTAATAAAATTTATCCCCAAGTGGATACCAAAAAATTGGGGTTCTATCTCAAACACTATAAGGTTTGAAATCTGAAAATACTTGGAACATTTCACCTAAAGTGAAAATATCATGACTTAATAGAATATGTTTGTGTTTTTAGAAATTTGTGCATAGGTAAATTTTTTTTGGGAACAATATTTTTATATGAATAAGTTATATAGGGCATAAATAATTTGGGATTATGGATGAAGTAAGGAAGAGACCAACTATAGAGAAAAAATGAGAACCTATCCTTAAAAAATAATTCTATAGTTTTTGATGAATTCTCAGTATTTTTTAAAATATATGGAAATTTATATGAATAATTTTGGTAATAATAGTTCAAAATATTTATCATTAATATGAAATGATAATGCCACAATAGAAGATGAATAATAAAATAAAGTCTTCCTTGGGAGATACATCTATGATGAAGGTTATTTAAAAAACTACTACAAAGAAGTACTAAGAGACTAATGAAAAGTAATGTCAAGATTACAAGTAAAATATGCATATATTGTGGAAATATAGGTCACATCATGTACTATTAGAATATTTCCATGGATTTTAAAGTAAAAGGGATAAATATGGATTCAATAAAGGAGTATGTCCAAGAGAGAGAAAACTAATCTAGACAAGTTGTTTGCATTCCTATTGAATGCTTTAAGAGGTTATTCAAGAATGATAACTCAAAGGCTGATAAATAAATGTGTTTAAGTTAAAATAAAGTAGGTAAAAGTGTAGTAAAATTTATGACCAAGATACAAAAAACAGAAAAATTATTGAAATATAATGGTAAAGAATCATTGGTATCAAGTTCTCAAAATCGTCTTATAAAAATTAAGTCCACACTCAAAAAATAAAAATAAGAATGTGCCTAAACATTGTTTAATCATTTATATAGATTAGTTAGAAGATTATAAAAAGGAGAAATCTGAAAAAGATAAATGTTCTCTGATAGATTAAGTAAAGAATCTTGTTTCAACTAAAAAGAAAGTTGAGATGAATAAGAAGTCCAATATGACTCAAGGTTAACAGATTTGGAAAACTAATGATGTTGTAGGAATGAAGTGTAGTTCCCTAACCCTAGATATTTTTAAGCTGGTGTCTGCTACTAATTACATTGGTATGATTATAAGAAATCAATCCTCAAAGGACCAATCAGTTTAGTAGTCTTGGTAAACCAGATACATAAATGAATATTTTATTACAAATGACAACACTAATTACAACATAATTTTTTTATTCTAAACAAATAAAGAACTTTTAGAATAACTCTAATCCATCTAGTAAATCCCTACATATCTTTCATAGTAATCTTTTTGGATTCCTAGGTAAAGAAAAATAATATGGGTGAGCTCAAAAGATTAGTAAAGGAAAAATATAGTGGAAGAAATAATGAATCAATGAGAGTAATAATAATGGAATGTTAAATAACTGAACACACATACCAAGTAATAAAAAAGTGGTAAAGAAATGAATAAAAAATATGGAAAGTTAATAAATAGAAACACATGTCATTGAAATAACTAGATATGGAAAAGTAAACATGGCATGGTAAGAAACTAAAACACATGTCGTTTAATTAATGAACTGAAAATGAAATGTATCCATAGATATGTTGACGTAAAATCAAATTGATGAATAATAACTAAAACTAAAATGAAATCAATGCTTAATTATTGGATGCCATGTTTCCTAGTTATATAGAAACAGTACCATCAAGACCTTTCACAAGGAGGTTTAACTTTTGGGTAAAAACCCAAATAAGGCAGTCAGCTTACTATTTTGTCTCATGAGACTACTAATGCATCAAGGGACTTTAATTCACCAGTACTCAGCCTAAATATTACTATTTTATTCTACTTGGAAACAAATTTCAAGGGGTTTTTGCAAACTAATTTGTCCCATGAGATTACTAATGCATCTAAGGGCTTTCATTCACCAATCCCCAACCTATAGGCCTTTCGATAAACTGTCCACAAGTCATGTCTGACATGCCAAATAATTCCTCATATTGAATGATCAAATAAATATATTGAATAAATGATATAGAATTATCAATATTTCCATAAATAATTAAATAAATATAAAATTATACATCGTATTCAAAATGGAATATTGTTTTGAAAATATTAACAACTATGATAAATGAAATGGATAATTAGGGGAACTTCAATGCTCAATGATCATATGAAATTGAATACTTCAAGGGGATATCAACAATGAACCAAGGATGTGAATGTGAATATTATCCTTGTATAAATCAAAATTAAATCATCCAGGGGAAGAATAAGGATGATATCAATACAAAAATTACCAAATAGAGTAAAAATAGAGGTCTTTTGTCCTTGATTAAAAAAAGAATAACTTTTAAAAATATTCTTGAGAAAAATATACTTTTCTTCTGAAAACCCTTTTGAAAATATTCTTCATTGAAAATAAATTCTAAAAAAATAATTAAAAATAATCCTTTTAAAATTGAAAAATATGCTACAATGAAATGATGGTGGATAAATTCGTACATTCCATATGAGGTAAAATGAATATTCCCTTTATACGGTAAAAAGCTTTGAAAAATGACTTGTTGGGAAAGTGACAAAAAGATTCCTTTGAAAACTTGGGTAAAAGACAAAAATGGTAAAAATATCTTTTCCAAATCATTTTAAAAAAAATTGAAAACATTTTAATAAAACATGCTTTTTAGAAGAAAATAGGTTTTTCAACTAAAGAGGGAATGAATTCGGGTTTTCTTGAAAACATTTTATAAAAACTTTTAAGTACCAAAGAGTGGGAAAATTGTACTAATACTTTAAAATGGTCATAAATAACCAGAGGAGATAAAATTAAATGTTTTATTTAATATTGGTCATATAATTTCCTCAAATGTAAGTACCATTGGATTTTTGTTAAATTTATTGTTGAGGAAAATAATCCTTAAACATTCCAAAGTGTCCCATACCACTTTGAAACATTTTAAATCATAATACTCATGAAGGAATAAATTTAAATGAAAGTTATAATATCATGAGATTAAGTAGATTCATGATATGTCATGTAAAAGTTAATTATATACACAAAATAAAATTAAATAGGTATTTAACAACAAATAAGTCTCAATAGAAAGTAAATTATGACAAAATCCCTTACCAATGTGGTAACAAATGAATTAGAAAACACAAAGGTAATAATCATAAGATAAAACATTTAAATAAAATGAATATAACATAATTCATTATATTATATATCAATGTATAAGTATGTACACCATATATAAGAAATTAGGTGCACAATAATAATTATTCCTCATAGAAAGAAAATTGAGACAAGAATCTCTTACCTTGAGTTTCCTTTCAAGTGAACATCATTTAACTTCATGTATAATAAACTTATGTTAATTTTATACTTTCTTCATAACCTTTTTCATTCTTATAATTACTTTTTTTTCACTTATTATCATGTTCTATACAACTAATTAATCATTTAAGTTTACATCAGGTGTTTTGACCAAATTCGGTTTATATGTCAAAAACAACTTTCATAGGTCAACTATGGTCAAAGGGGTCATTATATAAATTCTAAAAAATAATAATAATTAAATAATTATAATATTTATACATAAATTATTCTGTTATAATCAATCATTGAATATGGTTATGAAAAATGAATCAACGTTACAATCATGGAGATGGTAGGTTGTACGTACGCATGAGTAACGTTCCCATTTGTCAATGATTGTTATGGAAAGAAGGTAATGTAACACCCCGAGCTTCCACGATACACTTCTCATTCAATAATGCAATAGCTTGCATTGTACGAAACTTCGAGTTCTAACACACCGTGACTAATCAAAGTAGCCGTTATGAATAGTAATACCCACTTTTTAAAATTATATAAATTTTATATTTCAAAATGGACTTCATTTTTGTATTCGTAATATCTAAATTATCCTATGTTAATTTTTTTGTAATTTTCTGAGAACTTCCATTTTTTATGAATAGTGAAAAATACTTAAAAACAACTTTTTTAATCAAAATAATTTATAGTGATAAATTATAATATTGAGTTGTTTTAGAGTATAATTAGAATATATTTTTACCATTTTATCCAATGGTGGTCATTAGAATTAATTTCACTTTGAAATTGGACATAAACAATTGTCAATCTTTTGATATAAATTGTTTCTTAAAAACACGCTATTTGTTGTGACAGCGGGAATTAATTATAAAATTAATTAATGAAACTTATATGTTTGGAATTTTGTAAAATAGACAATATTTTCGAATTCGAAATATCAATTATAGATTAGGGTGAAATTTTGGCATTGTTCTGAAAAACTTTAATTTTTGATGAATAGTGAAACCACTAAGTGGTACTTATAAAAACTGATTTTTCGTTTAAATGAAATTTTTCCACTTCTGTGTTTTGAATTTCAAAAATCCGACATACATGGTTTTCATTAAGAAGTATAATGTGGTTCAATGAGATTAAAATAATTTTTGGTGAATAGTAACTTTTAAGTTCTTAATCGCGATTAGAGGTAATTAGTGTAGTTTAAGGTAAAAATAATGTTTTAATAATATGAGATGAGCTTGACACATGTCCTACCCTCATTGGATGTGTCATTTCCGACAAATACAATCCATGGGTCAACTTGGGGACCCCATGGAGCCACTTTAGTTGGAAAATGACATAAATACCTTTTATTTAATGTTAAAGTAAAAAATGACACAAACATAAAATGTTTTACTAAAACAATTTTTAAATGGGGTTATACAAGTCATATTTTTGACTATAAATAGTCATTGGAAATATAAAAGGATTTCATAAATTATAGTATTTTTTTTATAATTTTTAGACATTAAATAAATTATATTATTTATGACATCATGATGATGCAGCGATGACCTCATTACTTAACGATTTAAATAAAATGAGAAGATAATGTAGAATTCAAGGCTTACACTTGTCCAAAGCCTATTGGATGAGGAGATTTCGAACCATTATCACCTTAGACTCGAATTATACAAGTGTGGGACCTTTATAATCCGAAAAGAATTGTATAATAGAATAACATTTCATTACTTTCCAAAAGTGCCCCTCCTCTCCACTTATAAAAGGCCCCCACCACTCCCACGTTATTCACACCTTCAAGCCATTTGGCTCGGCCAAACTCTACCCAAATACTCTCCCAACATCCCTCACTTACTTTTAGAAGCCTCAATTTGGGAATAATGCTTCCCAAGGAAGCCTTTGTCTCAAATCAAAAAGAGTTACCCGATTTTTAGGTAATGTCTTCTCTAATGTTGTTTTGTTTTATTTAGCTTCCCCAACCCCTTAAACTCTTTTTATTCCTTTATTTTGTAACAACACCAGTATCTAAAATATACTAGGATTTTTTTATGATAAGGATTTGGTTTACACTTACACACACCTACATCTAATGGTTAAAGAACATACTGTTTCTGTGGATGGCGAATTTTTGCCTCATGAAACGATGATTGTTCAACACACATATAACACCTCTAATGGTGGCCATTATGATGACACTATTTTTATATATGATATATATTATGTTTTTTTCCTTATGATTTTGTATTTTTCATTTATGGCATACCTTTATGGTTTCCATTATGGGTAAACGTGATATTTTCATTTTAGGAAGTGCGGACTACCGCCCCCTCAAAGTGATTTGAATTGTTAATACCATATGTGGGATGTATAAAGGATGGAGTAAATGGTATTATACACTATATTATACTGGAATTATATTATACCTTTATATAATTATGATTTAATTCCATTAAATACGAAATAAAAATGAAAGTAGTGTTCATGCGTACGTACGGCTTACCATCTCCATGAACGGTGCATTTCATTTCTTACCTCTAAATGTTACATAATATTATGAATGAATGTATATACTGGATATATATGATATATATGATATCTACATCATGAATATAATTCTAGATATAATGGATTTTTCACCACATGAACAACATGTAATTATAAGAAGTTTATTGTTGACTCAAGTACCAAAGATCGACAAAACGACCGTTATTAACTTAAATAATTACATAACGTTCATAACATTGTAATAAGTGATATAAAAAGGATAATGAAATTGAAAATGGTTCTTAATAAGGTATATATTAACTCTAGTTTATTATTCAGGAGGTTAAAGAATGGTTGAGTCAAGTCGGACACGGGGTAAGGGAATTTCTTAACCCTACTTCCATTCTTTGGGTTAATCTCCTACTTTCAAATTATGTCATGATATTATTATGTCCTATTTTGTATTTTTATGTTATTTATGTGTAACTATAGTGAATACACATAATAGATCTATTTTATTTTAAAAATTATCTTTTTAAGGACTTCGTCTCAATCTCCTTTCATTGAGGCATATTTGGTTTTATACACAATTTTCTTTTATACGGTGTATAAACCCCTTTGACTTTTACGTTTATTCAAAAGGAATCTTTTTTATACGAAGCGTTTTACTAAACGACAAAAAGGGAATGTTTTTCTTTCTGTATATATGTGGCGACAATGACTTCTCCGCCGCCGTGACCATTATTTGAGTTTCGGCTTCCTCTACAAGCCATCACTTTTTTTAATGAAAAATAAATACAAAGTTTTAACTTTATTTTATTTTGGTATTGAAAATGGTTTTGAAAGCGTTTTTATTATATAAACGTGTTGTATTGAAATGTTGTGATTGAAATGTGGAAATTTTATGTTTCCTTTATGCATGTTTTATGTGATACAATTTTGTTATGGTTTATGATATGTTTAAACCCATTCATATGAGGAATGCATTGGACTTAGTAACTGACGGGTGGAGCCTACTGTAGCTCCTCGATGCATCGGCAGGTCTCATGAGACAAACTAGTGTCTTGGCACGAGGCCTTGAAAAAATCTTATTTGTGGTCTTGGCACGAGGCCTTGGCTACGTGGTTATGATAGTCTGGCATAATGCATTCCATCATTATGAAAGTGGTTATTGATATTGCATGTGATTATTCGACCAGTAGAATATCCATGTGAGTAAGTAAATGGCATTATTTAATTTTATTTTTGCCATATTATGCTGAAGTTAAAGTTTAAAAAGGATTTTGTTTTAGTTATACATTGCCTTAAATGTTAATGTTTATTTATGAAAGATTTTGCAATATTGTTATCCTTACTGAGCATCTGAGCTCACCCCTTTCAATGTTTTAATATTTTCCAGGATGTGAAGAAGTATTTTAGGAATGACCTGCAGGGATAGTCAGAAGAGGATATGAGTGTGGACTATGAAGACTTTGTTATTAGTTTTTCACTTTATGATTTAATGTAACATTTATGAATGTATCTAGTGTTTCCAAGGCTACTAAACTAATCGGTCTTTCGAGACTTGATCTTTTGTGATCATGACAATGTTACGAAGTAATGCACCGACTCTGGGTAGCTGGGGTCGGGGCGTTATAGTTGGTATCAGAAGCAGTTTAGTACTAACCTTGGAAGCTAGATTTAGATAAACTCTAATTAGAGCACATAGCCCGAAGATAGACTTTGAGGATTAGTATAGAAAAACTTACTAGAATTTTGGTATTATAGAGATTTTGTGAGTTTTCCGAGAAATGCATCCCTGTCTGGATACGAGTAGGTAGAGGAGGCTCTGGCACAGATGTACCTAGGGGTAAAACCCGAAAACACCGCTTTGAGCTAGACTCGAACGAGAACTGGTGGACGACAACGGGCCTTGCTGCACTCTTGGTTACGACACTCCCAGGGGAAATGCTTAGGATAATTCACATTTTCTTTACAAACCACTATGAAGGGTTATGAGTATATACTTTCTAGAAGAAAACATTTTTATGATTATGGATTATATCCATAAATAGTTAAATTTATTATAAGTGTTTTCAAGTTTGTTATTATGTATTTTGATTCATAAACTAACCTAGTTTATGGCATTGTATAGAAATGGAGCCCAGTAGAAGGAATGTGAACTCCATCAATACGTATGATCCAAAGAGTAAGAAGGATCATATATTTCATGGTATTAAGCCAACATTTAGAAGGGAAATATTCTCCCATGTGTTATCAACATATGAAGAAATAGTATCATGTGTTAATAAGATAAGTAGAGAATTCTCTGAGTCTTATGGATTTGAAGGGATGAAAGAGAAGAAAAGGATGGAAGAGAGAATGATGGATAAAGGGACGAGGGAAAAGAAGAATTTTCCAATATGTGATAACTGTGGGAAGAAACACCTTGGAATTTGCCTGAAGGGAATGAGAGTTTGTTATAAGTGTGGAGAAAAAGGACACCAAGTGTGTGACTGCAAGGGTAAGAAAAAGGTTTCAAATGTACAATGCTTCATCTGCAAGGAGTGGGGACACTACGCAAACCAATGTTCAAATCATTAGAGTATGACCCAAATGATGTTATTGGATAATAATCAAGTTATGATACTACCACAGATGAGGAGGAATTATTAGAGTTCTTATGTTCTTATTAAAGAATTTTGTAATTTGAGTGTTGTATTAATGATGTACTGGTTATAATAATTATGGAGTATATAAGGATTGTACTGCAGTACTATTTCATCAAGGACTTGAGATTGTGTGGAACCAAGAAAAGTGACTCCACAGTAGATTAAATTTTTGGAAAATATATGGTTGAGAGAAAGATAAACCATAATATGGTTCTGATACCGAGATAGTGATTTTGGAATAAGACGTGATTGATTTGGATAAATTATATTGGATATTCTTAACTTCCTTGAAACTGATTAATGATTTGTATACATTTTTGGATAGAAGGAGTATATCTAGTATTCTATAAGGAATAAGGGATCATGGTAATTCAGTATGTTTAAAAAGAATACATGATGAAGGTGTTCACATGTTGTTACGTGGAAAAAAAGGATCTTCATTATGTTTACCTTCCTTATAAAATTTGGACTGTGAGTTGGACAGAAGTATTTTGGATAACTATAAAGGTTGTAATGGATTAAGTTGATCTTTGGATAGTATTTTTTAAGGTTAAAGCATTTCTGAAGATTATTTTTGGAATATTATAATACTATAGTTTTAGGAAAAGGACAACCTGTAGGGTGGGTCATAACCCATCGCTTCGGACAAAGCTGCAGGAATCGAACCCACAACCATAGTGCGATTGGGATTAATCGCCGACCACTGGACTACGTGAAGTCCCTGGTTTTTACAAAATAGTTTTTCTAATCTAAACGGTATGTGTTAATATTTGGAACCTTATACAATTAGGATAAATAGAATATTTTTGAGTTCTATTACCTTTTAGAGTGAAAGATGGGTTTTTGGTAAAAATTTATTAAAGAATGAAAGTATACATGACAAGTATGTATATTCCCTTACGTTCTTAGTAAATCTCCTAAATAAATTCTTTAACTTTATAAAAGGTAACTTAAAACAAAAATGTTGCCGGTTAACTTTTCCAACTGGGGATTCAATGACCGTTTAACCAATCACAAGTTTGTGATTTTCTTATTGTTAACTTTATCCTAATCTAGTTTTCTACAACTCTCCATCAGGGCTTGATGGTTTGTTTTTCTTCAATATCCATATTTTCATAGAATCCTATTATGGGCTATCTCGGGTGACCTTTGTACTTATCTTTCTTTCTTTTAAAGTTATATTTTTAACCTTATTTCCGATGTGGGTTTTCTACAAAGGTATTTTCTATTTTCAACCTTTTATTTTCCAAGAAAAATTTCAAATTGCGAGGACACAATTTATTGAAGTAGGGGAGAATGTGACACCCCTAGCTTCCACGATACACTTCTCATTCAATAATGCAATAGCTTGCATTGTACGAAACTTCAAGTTCTAACACACCGCGACTAATCAAAGTAGACGTTATGAATAGTAATACCCACTTTTTAAAATTATAGAAATTTTATATTTCAAAATGGACTTCATTTTTGTATTCGTAATATCGAAATTATCCTATGTTAAATTTTTTGTAATTTTCTGAGAACATCCATTTTTTATGAATAATGAAAAATACTTAAAAACAACTTTTTTAATAAAAATAATTTATAGTGATAAATTATACTATTAAGTTGTTTTAGAGTATAATTAGAATATATTTTTACCATTTTATCCAATGGTGGTCATTATAATTAATTTCACTTTGAAATTGGACATAAACAATTGTCAATCTTTTGATATAAATTGTTTCTTAAAAACGCTATTTGTTGTGACAGCGGGAATTAATTATAAAATTAATTAATGAAACTTATATGTTTGGAATTTTGTAAAATAGACATCATTTTTTAATTCAGAATATCAATTATAGCTTAGGGTGAAATTTTGGCATTGTTCTGAAAAACTTCAATTTTTGATGAATAGTGAAACCACTAAGTGGTACTTATAAAAACTGATTTTTCGTTTAAATGAAAGTTTACCACTTCTGTGTTTTGAATTTCAAAAATCCGACATACATGGTTGTCATTAAGAAGTAAAATGTGGTTCAATGAGATTAAAATAATTTTTGGTGAATAGTAACTTTTAAGTTCTTAATCGCGATTAGAGGTAATTAGTGTAGTTTAAGGTAAAAATAATGTTTTAATAATATGAGATGAGATTGAAACATGTCCTACCCTTATTGGATGTGTCATGTCCGACCAAGACAATCCATGGGTCAACATGGGGACCCCATGGAGCCACTTTAGTTGGAAAATGACATAAATACCTTTTATTTAATGTTAAAGTAAAAAATGACACAAACATGAAATGTTTTACTAAAACTTTTTTTACATGGGGTTATACAAGTCATATTTTTGACTATAAATAATCATTGGAAATATAAAAATATTTCCTACATTATAATATTTTTTTTATAATTTTTAGAGATTAAATAAATTAAATTATTTATGACATCATGATGATGCAGCGATGACCTCATTACTTAACGATTTAAATAAAATGAGAAGATAATGTAAAATCCAAGGCTTAAACTTGTCCAAAGACTATTGGATGAGGATATTTCGAACCCTTATCACCTTATCCTCGAATTATACAAGTGTGGGACCTTCAGAATCCGAAAATCATTGTATAATAGAATAACATTTCATTACTTTCCAAAAGTGCCCCTCCTCTCCACTTATAAAAGGCCCCCACCACTCCCACATTATTCACACCTTCAAGACATTTGGCTCAGCCAACCTCTGCCCAAATACTCTCCCAACATCCCTCACTTACTCCTAGAAGCCTCACTTTGGGCATAATTCTTCCCAAGGAAGCCTTTGTCTCAAATCAAAAAGAGTTACCCGATTTTTAGGTAATGTCTTCTCTAATGTTGTTTTGTTTTATTTAGCTTCTCCAACCCCTTAAACTCTTTTTATTCCTTTATTTTGTAACAAAAACAGTATCTACAATATACTAGTATGTTGTTATGATAAGAATTTGGTTTACACTTACACACACCTACATCTAATGGTTAAAGAACATACTGTTTCTGTGGATGGCGAATTTTTGCCTCACGAAACGATGATTGTTCAACACACATATAACACCTCTAATGGTGGCCATTATGATGAAACTATTTTTATATATGATATATATTATGTTTTTTTTCTTATGATTTTGTATTTTTCATTTATGGAATACCTTTATGGTTTCCATTATGGGTAAACGCGATATTTTCATTTTAGGAAGTGCGGACTACCGCCCCCTCAAAGTGATTTGAATCGTTAATACCATATGTGGGATGTATAAAGGATGGAGTAAATGGTATTATACACTATATTATACTGGAATTATATTATACCTTTATATAATTATTATTTCATTCCATTAAATACGAAATATAAATGAAAGTAGCGTTCATGCGTACGTACGGCTTACCGTCTCCATGAACGGTACATTTCATTTCTTACCTCTAAATGTTACATAATATTATGAATGAATGTATATACTGGATATATATGATATATATGATATCTACATAATGAATATAATTCTAGATATATTGGATTTTTCACCACATGAACAACATGTAATTATAAGAAGTTTATTGTTTACTCAAGTACCAAAGATCGACAAAACGACCGTTATTAACTTAAATAATTACATAACGTTCATAACATTGTAATAAGTGATATAAAAAGGATAATGAAATTGAAAATGGTTCTTAATAAGGTAGATATTAACTCTAGTTTATTATTCAGGAGGTTAAAGAACAGTTGAGTCAAGTCGGACACGAGGTAAGGGAATTTCTTAACCCAACTTCCATTCTTTGGGTTAATCTCCTACATTCAAATTATGTCATGATATTATTATGTCCTATTTTGTATTTTTGCGTTATTTATGTGTAACTATAGTGAATACACATAATAGATCTATTTTATTTTAAAAATTATCTTTTTAAGGACTTTGTCTCAATCTCCTTTCATTGAGGCATATTTGGTTTTATACACAATTTTCTTTTATACGGTGTATAAACCCCTTTGACTTTTACGTTTATTCAAAAGGAATATTTTTTATACGAGGCATTTTACTAAACGACAAAAGAGGAATGTTTTTCTTTCCGTATATATGTGGTGACAATGACTTCTCCGCCGTCGTGACCATTATTTGAGTTTCGGCTTCCTCTACAAGCCATCACTTTTTTTAATGAAAAATAAATACAAAGTTTTAACTTTCTTTTATTTTGGTATTGAAAATGGTTTTGAAAGCGTTTTTATTATATCAATGTGTTGTATTGAAATGTTGTGATTGAAATGTGGAAATGTTATGTTTCCTTTATGCATGTTTTATGTGATACGATTATGTTATGGTTTATGATATGTTTAAACCCATTCATATGAGGAATGCATTGGACTTAGTAAGTGGCGGGTGGAGCCCGCTATAGCTCCTCGATGCATCGGCAGGTCTCATGAGACAAACTAGTGTCTTGGCACGAGACCTTGACAAAATCTTATTTGTGGTCTTGGCACGAGGCCTTGGCTACGTGGTTATTATAGTCTGGCATAATGCATTCCATCATTATGAAAGTGGTTATTGATATTGCATGTGATTATTCGACCAGTAGAATATCCATGTGAGTAAGTAAATGACATTATTTAATTTTATTTTTGCCATATTATGCTGAAGTTCATGTTTAAAAAGGCTTTTGTTTTAGTTATACATTGCCTTAAATGTTAATGTTTATTTATGAAAGCTTCTGCAATATTGTTATCCTTACTGAGCATCTGAGATCACCCCTTTCAATGTTTTAATATTTTCCAGGATGTGAAGAAGTATTTTAGGAATGACCTGCAGGGATAGTCAGAAGAGGATATGAGTGTGGACTATGAAGACTTTGTTATTAGTTTTTCACTTTATGATGTAATGTAGCATTTATGAATGTATCTAGTTTTTCCAAGGCTACTAAACTAATCAGTCATTCGAGACTTGATCTTTTGTGATCATTCCAATGTTACGAAGTAATGCACTGACTCTGGGTAGCTGGGGTCGGGGCGTTACAGGTAAGTACAACCATATCGTTATAGAATGATCATTATATAATAAAAAACAAATTATTTAATCATACATACTTATATATAGAATTATTTTGATTAAAAAGGAATCACATCATGCTAAGGAGGCGGCAGTCCACACATCCATGAATAACGTTATCACTTTTTAAGTGTGTGAAATGGTAATTAAAAAATGATATATATATATATGTGTAGAAATTTAATTATAAAATTAATATCATATATATGTTTTTATGTCTCATATTTTTAATTATATCCACTATTTATACATTTCATGTATCATGTGAATGAATCACATCGCTATGAGGGGGTTGTAATCCACACTTCCTCAAACAATGTTATCGTATTAACATAAAATGGAAAGTATTAAATATATGAGTTATAAAAGGATTAAATAAGTATAAATAAAAAATAAATATCATATCTAAAATTAAAAAATATAGTTTCCATCATAATGGCCACTATGATAGGTGGTAAGGGAAAAATGAACAATCATCATTTCATGAGGCAGCAATTCACCATACACGGAAACAGTATGTTTGTTACTCATTAGATGGATGTGTTTGTTAGTGTAGGTAAAAATAATAACATAACAACATTATATTATATTTTTTATACTATTTTCGTTATTTAAGAATAAAATATTAATAGTATAGGGAGTGGAAAATGGAAATGCAGCTAAAATGTTTGAGAGAAGACGTTACCTCTTAATTGGGTAACTACATTTTCTTTATACCAAAAGCTTCCATGGATTGATTTATTAAAAAGTTAGGATTATAGGTATAGGTTAGGGATTTTAGGAGAATATATGGTTATTTATTGTCCAAAACTAAGAGGTTTTAGAAGTGTGAATAATTGGGAGAGTTGGTGGCCTTTGTAGGGAGATAAAATGACTCACTTGGATTTTTAGGAAACAAGTTAGGTGTACATATGTTCTTACCTAAAAAGAGTCAAAAAACCAACCAAACTCAATAAATTAAGTTTAATGTCATAGATATGGACATACAATGGGTTTTTAACAATTTTCAAGATCAATTGGGCCACTAAGTTAAAGGTTTACTCCTTTACTAACCTTAATATTGCCTTAATAATTGCAATTAATTTTAATCACTTTCACTAATAATTTTGGTCAAAAACAAAGTTGGTATTATTATAAATTATAAATTATGGTGATTAAAATTATGGAATATATTTTTCCAAATTCAAATCACATAAGTGGCATAAATTAATTTAAATTTAATCCCACGGATGGGACAACAATGCGGGTTTTTAATGTAAAAAGGTCCAAAATTTGGATAAATTTTTACATTGAATTTCAAAGTGAAATTTTTCCAAATTACTTAAATTTTATTAATTGATAAAAATAAGATCTAATTAAACTTTGAAACCAAAATTAAACATAATTTAACCTTATAAATAAAATAGAACAAAATGTTGTTTTGAACTAAGATTTAGTATTTTTAACTATTCATTAAAAAATGAAATGTTTCGGAAAAATATCAAAAATTCACTCTAACATAATTATTATGGTTTTAATTCAAATATGAATTTTATTTTTACATATTAAATCAATTAAAGTGTAAAAAATTAAAATTTAAAATGGTTTCTCCATTAAAAGGTGGTAAAATTTCCTTTAGAAAAATATAAGTTTTTATATGTAAAATGGGGTTTGTTCTTATCTTATGAATATCAAACCTAATGTATGAATATAAAAAATATTTTATTGAATATATAACATATATATTACATTAATATATCTCACTAATTGTGATTACTTATGTTTAATTATAAACTATATCGTGTGTTAAATATATAGAATCTATTTTATATAGTAAATATATTATAAAGTATCCAGATATTATATTCCCTTATGGGCTTGGTGATACATGTTATGGACACTATAAAATACAAAGTTTTACATTATAATTTATGGTTTTATATTCTCCCAACCTTAATTAAATTGTTTCCTCATAATTTAAACTTGATATTAGTGATAGATTGTTTTATTCTAACTATTTTGAAGTCCCGCATTGTGAGAAGGGTTCATAAAACATAATATAGAAAAGAGAGAATTTGAAGTAAAAAAGGTCACATGGATTACCATGTAACAAGGTCTCTAAGTAAGATAACATTAGTGGAAATTAGAGATACGTACTTAGAGTAAAAGTGTAAATATTTATATGGATTTAATGAGGTTATAAATAATGAAAAATTTAATGATCAATGGAAAGTTGAGGGACTCTAAGACATAAATATTTGATGATTTAGAAGTCCATCAGTTCAAAAAAATTAAGGTATTAGAACAAAATTTTATTTCTAATTATTTTTTTTAATGTTGGGTAATTCTTTTACAGACCAAGAATATATTGAAATATTATTAATTGATAGGTTTAAATCTCATATGAACAATCCTAACTTTTTGATGTGTTTCGATCAAATTATAATTCATCCCTTTACTCCCAAATATTAATTACTAACAATGAATTTTTTTAAACCTAAAGCACTAAAAGAAACTTTTAAAGGATCATAAGGCCAATAAAGTAGTGACAAGTCTAACTATTTGTCTTTAACTATCTTCTAAAACCAATATGGTTAATACATTAATCTCTAATCCTTAAAAGTTACACTAATGGTTCATCCTTAATATTTATTCATAAATTTTTTAACTAAAAACAATGAATATTAACCAATATATTGTTTAGTTCATTGGTTGGAATAAAACCCTTATCGCCCTTCGGTCATGGGTTTAAGTCTCACGGCCTTTCCAGATTTGATTGGTTCTCACCCAGCTTATAGGCCATCCTTTTCTAAAACCAAATTAATTTAATTTCCAAAGTAAATCTAATTCACATACTTGAAATTATGTTAATCACTAAATAATCTTTTAACTAAAGTTTTCAATACAACCTTATTACATAAATACTTCATCCATTTATTTCTATAAGTTCCTTCCTTGGTCTAGAGTTTATCCATAATATCATTTATAGGATTTCTAAATCATGAAACATTATCTTCAATATAAAACATATTATTTTTAACCTAGGATATTCATTTTAATTATATATTCAAATATTTATTAATGTTCTGTAAAGAAAACATGGATTTTCCAAAGCATATTCCCCAGGAGTGTCAAAACAGGTGTGTAGTAAGGCTCCTTGTTGTGCACCAGGTTACCCCGAGTCAGGCCCGGAACACCTTTTTGTAGTTATTACTCCTAGTTACATATATTCCAGAACCATGTCCACATTTAGTATCTAGATAGGGATTTATTTCTAGGAATACCCACATAATCTCTACTTTACCAAACTTTTAGAGTTTTCATCTAAAATTATCCTCAAATTATACCTTATGGTTATGTTCTATAATCTATTATTTCTTAAATCTAGTTCTCAAGGTTGTTATTAAACTTCCTATGATACCAACTATAGTTCCCCAACCCCAGATATCCTAGAAATGGTGTCTTCTGCTAATTAAATTAGTATGATTACATGGAATCAATCCCCGAAGGATTGATTAGTTTAGGTGTCTTGGTAAACCAGATACGTAAATGAGTATTTTATTACAAATGATTAGACAAATTACAACATAATTTTTTTCTTCGAAAAAAATAAAGAACTTTGAGGACAACTTTAATCCATATAGTAAATACCTATATATATTTCATAGTAATATTCTTGGATTCCTAGGAAAATAAACATAATAAGGGTGAGATCAAATGCTTAGTAAGGGAAAAATAATGCGTAAGCAATAAGGAATAAATGAGAGTGATGATTATGTCATGTTAAATAACTGAAAACACATACAATGTAATAAAGAAATTGATAAGTAACTAAATAAACAATATAGAAAGGTAATAATAATAAACACATGCCATTCAAATAACTAGATAATTCAAAATAAATATGTCAAGGTAAGAAACTAAAACATGTTCCATTTAATTAATGAACTAAAAATGAAATGTATCTATAGATATGTCGATGAAAAATCTCATGGATGAATAATAACTAAAACTAATATGGAATCAATTCTTAATTATTGGGATCCATGTTTTTTGGGTACATAGAACCAGTACCATCAAGACCTTTCACAAGACAGTTTAGCTATCGGGTAAAAACCCAACAAAGGTGGCTAGCCCACTATTTTATCTCATGAGACTAATGATGCATTGAGGGTCTTCCATTCACCAGTACCTGACCCGTATCTTACTAGTATATTCTACTTAGAAAAAAACATGAAGGGTTTATCACTAACTAGTTCATCCAATGAGACTATTGATGCACCGAAGGGCTTTCATTCATTGGTCCCCAACCCATAGGTCTTTCCATAAATAGTCCCCAACCTGTTTATACTAGTCCAAATCATTCCTCATATTGAATAATAAAATAAAAAATATGCCTTATAAAATAATGGTATTGAATAAATAATATAAAATTATCAATATTTCATAAATTAATAAAATTACTATCAAATTAGACACCGTATTCAAAATGGAATATGGTTTAGGTAATAGTAACAACCAATATAAATGAAATGGATAATTAGAGGAAATTAAATGCTCAATGATCATATGAAATTGAATACTTAAAGGGGACATCAGGAATTAATAAAGGATGTTAATGTGAATACTATCCAAGATCAAATCAATATTAAATCATCCAGATGAATAATAAGGATGATGTCAATATAAAAAATTCCAAGTGGAGTAAAAATAGAAGGTTGTTTTTGTTGATGAAACAAAAGAATAAATTTTAAAAATATTGATGAGGAAATATCCTTTGATTTTGAAAAAAAATTTGAAAATATTTTTCATTGAAAATAAATTTAAAAAAAAAATTATTTAAAAATAATCTTTTTAATTTGAAATGGAGGATTCAATGAAATAGCAGCAGATAAATTAATACATGTTATATAAGGTAAAATGAATATTCCTTTTGTACAGGAAAAAAGTATGAAAAATTCCTTATTGAGAAAGAGACAAGAAGCTTCATTTGAAAACTTGGGTAAAAGAAAAAAGGGTAAAAATTTCTTTTCCAGATAAATTTAAAAAATATTTTGAAAACATTTTAATAAAACGTGATTTTTTAGAATAAAAAAATTTCTCCGACTAAAGAATGAATGAAGTCAGGTTTTCTTGAAAATATTTTATAATACATTTTGTGTACCAAAGAGTGGGAAAATGGTACTAAAAATTTAAAATGGTCATGAATAACCAGCGGAGAGAAAATGAAATATTTTATTGAATAATGATCATATAATTTCCTCAAATGTAAATACCAATAAAATAACATTAACGTTATTATTGAGGAAAATAATCTTTAAAAATTCCAAAGTATCCCTTACCACTTTAAAACATTTTAAATCATAATACTCATAATGGAATAAAATTAAATGAAAGTTATAATATAATTATATTAAGGATATACATGATACATCATATAAAATGTTAGTATATACACCATATAAAATCAACTAAGTGTTTAACAACAAATAATTCTCAATAGAAAGTAAATTGAGACGAAATCCCTTACCAAAGTGGTAACAAATGAATTGGAAAACCCAGAGGTAATAATCATCATATAAAACTTTTAAATAACATGAATATAACATAATTAATGATATTATATGTCAATGTGTTAGTATTTACAATGTATATTTTAAATTAGGTGAAAAATAATAAGTATTCCCCATAGAAAGAAAAGTGAGAAAATAATCTATTACATTGAGTTTACCTTTGGGTGAACATCCTTTAAATTCCTATATAATAAACTTATGTTAATTTTATACTTTCTTAATAAAATTTTTCATATTTATAATAAATTTTATTTCATTTATTACCATATTCTATAAAACTACTTAATCAATTAATTTTTCATCGGGTGTTTTGACCAAATTCAGTTTATATGTCAAAAACAACTTTCATGGGTCAATTATTGTCAAATGGGTCATTATATAACTTATAAAGAATAATATTCATGACATAATCATCATATTTATACATTAATTATAATTTTAAAATTAATAATTGAATATAGTTATGAAGAATGAATCAATGTTACAATAATAGAGATGGTAGGTCATATAATCGCATGAGTAACGTTCCCATTCTTTCAATGATCGTTATGGAAAGAAGGTAAGTAACATCATATCTTTATATAATTATCATTATATAATAATACCATATTATTTTATCATACCTACTTATATATATAATTATTTTTATGAGAAAGGAATCAGATCGCGTTGAGGAGGCAGTAGTCCACACGTCCACAATTAATGTTATCACTTTTTAAGTGTGTAAAACAGTAATAAAGCAAATGATATATATATATATAGAAATGTAATTATCAAATTAGTATCATTTATATTTTTTTTATGTCTCATATTTTTAATTTTACCCATCATTTATACATTCCATGTATCGTGTGAATGGATCACATTGCTTTGAGGGGGCGGTAGTCCACACTTCCTCAAACGATGTTATCATATTAATATAAAATGGAAAGTATTAAATTTATGTATTATAAAATGATTAAAGAAGTATAAATACATAATAAATATCATATATGATATTAAAAAAATATTTTTCATTATAATTTCCATCAAGATAGTAAGGAAAAAATGAAAAATCATTGCTTCGTGAGGCAGTAGTTCTCCAAACACAAAAACAGTATGTTCGTTACCTATTTGATAAAGGTGTGTGTAACTTTAGGTAAAAATAACAACATAAAAACAACATATTATATTTTGGATACTGGTTTTATTATGTAATCATAGAATAATAAGAGTATGTGGAGTGTATAATTGAAATAAACTAAAAATTTTGAAAGAAGATGTTACCTCTTAATCAGGTAACTACTTTTGGTTTATACCAAAAGCTTTCAAGAATTCATTTCTACCCAAAGGGAGGATTCTAGGTCTGGGTAATGGTTTTTGGGATACTATTTGTGTAGTTATTGTCCTAAAATAATAGATTTTATAGGTGTAATGAAGTGGGAGAGGTGGTGGACTTTTATAGGGAAGGAAAAGGACTCGCATGGAATTTTTGGAAACAAGTTAGTTGTACACATGTTCTTACCAATAAAAAGTCATAAAAAAATAAAAACAAACTCAATAATGGAATATTAATGTCCGATATATGGACATAAAATGGTTTTTGGAAAAGTGGATAGGTCGATTTGTCCCTTAAGATAAAGGTTTAGTTTTTTATTAAGATTAATTTTTCCTTAATAATTGCAATTACTTTTAATCACCTTCACTAATAATTTTGGTAAAAAAACAAAGTTTTTATTATTATAAATTATAAATTATTATGATTAAAAATAAGGAATCAATTTTTCAAAATTCCAATCACATAATTACTTGAAATTAATTTAAATTTAATCCCATAGATGGGATGATAATGTGGGTTTTTAAAGTAAAAAGGTCCAAAAGTTTGATAAGTTTTTATATTCAATTTCAAAGATAAATTGATCCCAATCACATAAAATGTATTAATTGAGAAAAATATAATCTAATTAAACTTTAAAGAAATAGATAACATAATATAACCTTATAAATAAAATATAATAAAAATTGTTTCGAACTAAAATTCAGTATTTTTAACTATTCATTAAAAAATGAAATATTTCATAAAAATATAAACAATTCACCCTAATCTAATTATTATGTTTATATTTCACATATGAAGTTTATTTTTATATATTAAATTAATTAAAGTGTCAAAATTCAAATTTAAAATGTGTTCTCTATTGAAAGAAGGTAAAATTGCCTTTTTAGAAATATAGGTTTTTATGTGTAAAATAGAGTTTGTTCTTATCTTATTCATATAAAACCTAATGAATGAATATAAAAAATATTTCATTTAATATATAACATATATATTAAATTAATATCACTCACTAATTTTAATTAATTATGTTTTTATTTTAAAATAGGTCTGTGGGCATAAAGATTGTTTTTTTATAAAAATGTTCCTTTTATATTCAATTTGTTGTTATATTAATTTATAATTAATTTATACGAAATTAATTAGTTGGTAAAACCATAGATTTTCGTGATTTAGTTAATACTATTCATAACCTCTAACATAAAAGATAGGTTATATCTTATTAGGGTAAATTTAGAAGTTTTTGCTAAAACCATAAATAATATACATAAGAATGAGGTAAAAAACTCAAAATAGGTTCAATGAATAAGGAGTTATTACTAATTAATAATTTAGTTTATATTGGTAAATATTGTGATAAATATATTTAGTATTATTCCTCTAGTGATGCAAGTTTAATCTATGAAAGTTTTTTCACCGAGTCTATTGAATAACATTGCCTTGATTTAAAGGTTTATTTAAATGATGTTCCAATTGAATTGATGCGGTATATTTTTATATACATCAAGTATATAAAAAAATTCATGTCTATAAGAGAAAAATCATGCTATTTAAGATCCACTATCTAAGAAACTATAGAGGTAAAATACTCTTATAAGGCATGTTGATGTTAAAAAATAAATAGACACACTATGAAAGGAATGAAATTCAGTGGTTGATAATTATTTTCAAAGGGTTTTATGTGAGAAATATGTTTTTATAAGTTTCTTAGGAAGTATTCCATTCATTGGAGAATTTTTATAAAGTCACCATGGATGTAAAAAATACCCAATTATAAACCAACAAAAAAAGTTAAAGGGGTTAGAAAAATTTTAATTATAGAAAAGTAAAATTCATTTGGATAAAATTCAAAAGATTAAGAATGGAAGGTAAGATATGTTGGAATTATTAGAGGATAAAAATAATTTTCTTAATATTATGAACCTTTATTTGGAAGTAATAATGAGGAATATATAATTAAATCATATTGGCACTTTCTAAAAACATGATCAAGGTTATGATTTCATAAAAACATAAAAAATTAGTGTAGTATTAAAGAATATTCAAAATTATTTTAACCAAATATTGATATAATTTTTCGATGAATCCACCTCAATCTCATTCAAAATGGTAACCTACTATTTAATTTTTTCTGGTTGCACTAAATATTCTTTAGTAAATGGTATATGAAAAAAGTTAAAAACTGTACAATATCGGAAGACAAAAAAGGTTGATACATTATCCAATGTTTTATGGATAGATTTCAGAATGTATACTAAAATTTCTCCCCAAGTGGATCCCAAAAAATTGGGGTTCTATCCCAAATTCTATAAGGTTTGAAATCTGAAAATACTTGGCACATTTCACCTAAAGTGAAAATATCATGACTTATTAGAATATTTTTGTGTTTTTAGAAATTTGTGCATAGGTAAATTTATTTTTGGAATAATATTTTTGTATGAATAAGTTATAGAAGGCATAAATAATTTGGGATTATGGATGAAGTAAGGAAGAGACCAACTATAGAGAAAAAATGAGAACCTATCCTTAAAAAATAAATCTAGAGTTTTTGAAAAATTCTGGGTATTTTTTAAAATATATGGAAATTTATATGAATAATTTTGGTACTAATAGTTCAAAATATTTATCATTAAATTTAAATGATAATTCCACAATAGAAGATGAATAATAAAATAAAATAAAGTCTTCCTTGGGAGATACATCTATGATGAAGGTTATTTAAAAAACTACTACAAAGAAGTACTAAGAGACTAATGAAAAATAATGTCAAGATTACAAGTAAAATATGCATATATTGTGGAAATATAGGTCACATCATGTACTATTAGAATATTTCCATGGATTTTAAAGTAAAAGGGATAAATATGGATTCAATAAAGGACTATGTCCAAGAGAGAGAAAACTAATCTAGACAAGTTGTTTGCATTCCTGTTGAATGCTTTAAGAGGTTATTCAAGAATGATAACTCAAAGGATGATAAATAAATGTGTGTAAGTTGAAATAAAGTAGGTAATAGTGTAGTAAAATTTATGACCAAGATACACAAAAAAGAAAAATTATTGAAATATAATGGTAAAGAATCATTGGTATCAAGTTCATAAACTAGTTTTATAAAAATTAAGTCCACACTCAAAAAATAAAAAGAAGAATGTGCCTAAACATTGTTTAATCATTTACATAGATTTGTTAGAAGAGTATAAAAAATGAGAAATCTGAAAAAGATAAACGTTCTCTGATAGATCAAGTAAAGAAGCTTGTTTCAACTAAAAAGAAAGTTGAGATGAATAAGAAGTCCAATATGCCTCAATGTTAACAGATTTGGAAAACTAATGATGTTTTAGGAATGAAGTTTAGTTCCCTAACCCTAGATATTTAGAAGCTGGTGCATACTACTAATTACATTGGTATGATTATAAGAAATCAATCCTCAAAGGACCAATCAGTTTAGTAGTCTTGGTAAACCAGATACATAAATGAATATTTTATTACAAATGAAGACACTAATTACAACATAATTTTTTTATTCTAAACAAATAAAGAACTTTTAGAATAACTCTAATCCATCTAGTAAATCCCTACATATCTTTCATAGTACTCTTTTTGGATTCCAAGGGACAGAAACATAATAAGGGTGATCTCAAAAGGTTAGTAAAGGAAAAATATAGTGGAAGAAATAATGAATCCAGGAGAGTAATAATAATGGCATGTTAAATAACTGAACACACATACCAATTAATCAAAAAAGTGATAAAGAACTGAATAAAAACTATGGAAAGTTAATAAATAGAAACACATGTCATTCAAATAACTAGATATGGAAAAGTAAATATGGCATGGTAAGAAACTAAAACACATGTCGTTTAATTAATGAACTGAAAATGAAATGTATCCATATATATGTTGATTTAAAATCTAATGGATGAATAATAACTAAAACTAAAATGAAATCAATGATTAATTTTTGGACGCCATGTTTCCTAATTATATTGAAATAGTACCATCAAGACCTTTCACAAGGAGGTTTAGCTATTGGGTAAAAACCCAACTAAGGCAGCCAGCTTACTATTTTGTCTCATGAGACTACTAATGCATCGAGGGACTTTAATTCACCAGTCCTCAGCCTAAATATTACTATTTTATTCTACTTAGAAACAAATTTCAAGGGGTTGTTCTGAACTGATTTTTCCCATGATATTACTGATGCATCTAAGGGCTTTCATTCACTAATCCTCAACCTGTAGTTCTTTCCATAAACTATCCACAACTCATGCCTAACATGCCAAATAATTCCTCATATTGAATGATCAAATAACTATATTAAATAAATGATATATAATTATCAATATTTCCATAAATAATTAAATAAATATCAAATTAGACAACATATTCAAAATGGAATATTGTTTATAAAATAGTAACAACTATGATAAATGAAAAGGATAATTAGGGGAACTTAAATGCTCAATGATAATATAAAATTGAATAATTCATGGGGACATCAAGAATGAACCAAGGATGTGAATGTGAAAACTATCCTTGTCTAAATCAATATTAAATAATCCAGGGGAAGAATAAGAATGATATCAATACAAAAATTACCAAGTAGATTAAAAATAGAGTGCTCTTGTCCTTGATTAAAAAAAAGAATAATTTTTAAAAATATTCTTGAGAAAAATATAATTTTCTTTTGAAAACCCTTTTGAAAATATTCTTCATTGAAAATAAATTCTAAAAAAATCATTAAAAATAATCCTTTTAAAATTGAAAAATATGCTACAATGAAATGGTGGTGGATAAATTCATACATGCCATATGAGGTAAAATGAATATTCCCTTTGTACGGTAAAAATCTTTGAAAATGACTTGTTGGGAAAGTGACAAAAATATTCCTTTGAAAACTTGGGTAAAAGACAAAAATGGTAAAAATATCTGTTCCAAATCATTTTAAAAAACATTTTTGAAAATATTTTAATAAAACATGATTTTTTAGAAGAAAATAGGTTTTCCAACTAAAGAGGGAATGAATTCTGGTTTTCTTGAAATTTTCATTTTGGTCCCTTAAGAACTTAAAGAGAGGAAAATGAAAGGAAAACATATAATACTAATAAATAACCATAGGATAAGAAAAAAATTTATATTATTTAGAGTTATATATTGAAATTTTATCATCTTAAAACTAAAAAAAAATTAAACAATGATACTGTTACAAAAAAACCCTTACCTCAAGTTCGAAATAATTATAAGGAACACTAAACTCTTCTATAATAAATTTTAATTTATTATACTCGTATAATAGATTCATTTAAATACTTATAATATCATATATGATCTACTTATACCATTTAAATACCTATTTATTAATAATTCCTTATTAAAATCATCATTTTTGGGTGTTAACTGTTTCATTTTTCATGAGAATCTTGGTTTGGTAGTTTAGTAACTTGTACTTTGATCATGGGTTCATCATATCTATAATTTTAATAAAGATATAAATATTATATATATTAATTATATGTATATATATATTTAGATTCATCTATAAAAAATATAAATATAAAAATGAATTACATTGTTCATGGTGGCGGTAGGTCATACGTACGCATGAATTTTATTTTCACTTTTTAATGAATAAAAAAATAAAAGGTAAATAATAATTAAACTTTTTAGAATCATTAATATTTCATATATATCATATATTCATTAAATCTATCCTTATTACAATACAAATAAAGAATAAAGTAAAAAAACAAATCACAACACTTCATGGAGGTGGTAGTCCACACGTGCACCCGAACGACATTATTTTTTTACAACGGATTAGAATGTAATAAAGTAGATATGGTATTATAATTTTAGAATCAAATTTACGTCATAAATATAATATATAAACTTTAAACTCATCATAATAACCATCCATGAAATATTGTGATAGAAAAATGAATTGTATCACTGTATGGATGTGGTATCCCACAATTACAAACGTGTGATATTTTCACTTCTCATTTGATAGAATGTAGGTAGATATTGGTGGTTAAACAATAATAATAACATTTTATAATATTAATTATACTTAATTTTTTATTTTATTATTAATAACATATATTTATAGGAGGTTTCAAATGAAATAAATTGAAAGCGGTTGGGTAAAACCATTGCCTCTTCTTCTGTAGATATCCTTTATATCCTTTCTTAAGGACCATTGGAATGGTAATTTAAGAATACTAAAACCTCTTATTCATGTATAGGAAATTTTATAATTGATTTATATAGTTTTTGGTCTAGTTATATGTCTCAAAGTTACGTAAATAAGATAAATTATGGGTGTCCTTTTATAAGTGGGGAGAGGACACACTTTGTATTTATTAAAATATTAAAATATAATAAATTAATTCTCAAGAAAAATGATTCAAAATGGATATATATTTGAATTTTTGATATTATGATGTCTAAATATAACTATAAAATATTATTTATACAATTTTAATTGGAAAATATACCTTTATATTTTGGTTTACCCCATATACCCCCAATAAAATCATTTTAACCTTAACCATCGTGATACAATTTTAATGTTTTTACTATTCATTATGACCAAAAAAATATCCTCATTAAAAAATTTATAAATTTTGGTTAAAAATATGGTATCCATTTTATAAAATTAAATCTATAAAAATGGTTGAAATTAATTTTTAAATAATATTTCAAAATGTAATAAAAATGGTTTTCAAGGAAAATTTTTTTTATTATGTATAAAATTTTTTATATTAAAATACTTATAAAATTAATTATAATGTAAATAATTGGATTATTAATAATATAGATGAACTAATTTTATTTTTAAAACTATTTTAAAACAAAATTTAACTCTATAAATTCTTTAAATTAAAGGACAATTTTCAATAAAAATCAATATTTTTCATTATTTAAAGAAAAAATAATCTTTTTTGAAAATTCTCAAAAATTAAGACTAAGATAATTTTGAAATATTAATTTAAAAAATGAAGTTAATTTTTTCAAATATAATTTATAAAATTTGGTTAATTAATAATATTATTTTTTGACAAGAATCAATAAAACCCATCTTTGAGCAAAAATTATTTTTTTGAAGCATATAAAGACTTTAATAAAAATATATTTTATTTATCTACAATTTTTATAAATATTTTTAAAATATTTTTATTAATGTTCATACCAAAAAAATTAATTTCCAATTTATAATGGTATATTATATTATGGTTCTTTTAGACTCGGTGTCGTGTCTATCGCAAGATGTCAAAGAAATTTTATTTGAAGATAAATATAACATAAAATCTCTTTGTGTTATATTATACCCCCTTAAAAAGAAATTTTCCCTTGAAATTACTTCACTATGATACAAAAATATGAGGATATATATATTTAATTACATCCTTGGGTTCCCATGTAACTCCTTTGAATTTAATATTCCTCCATAGATTTCTAACCATGTGAGTATTCTTGTTCCATAACACTTTATCACTACCATCAAAGATTTATAATTGTTGTTCTTCATAGGAAATATCATTATCCAATGTTATTAACTCTTAGTTTAATAAATGTTAAGGATTTCCTATTTAATTCCTCATGATAGATATATGGAACTCTTTGTGAACATGAGATATGTTTGGTGGAAGTGTCAAGTGATAAGCTATTATCCCTAATCGATCAATAATCTCAAAGAGGCTAATATAAATATGATAAGATTTTATTTATTTATAAATATCATAACCTTCTTATGTAGATAAATTCATAGTAATACCTTATCACTAACATTTAATTCCATATTTCACCAATGATTGTCAGCATAACTCTTCTATTGATTCTACGATGTCATGATGTGATGTTGAATGAATCTAACTTTCTCTATCAATTCCTCGAGTAGATTTGGTCCCAATATCTTTATTTCTCTAAATTCATCCCAAAGCATTTGATTTATACACTTATTTACATAGAGGGATTCATGAGGATCCATCTAAATGCTTTAGTCAAATGTATTGTTGTAAGAAAACTTACCCACAGAAAGGTGTTAATTCCAACCACCTTTGAAATCCATAGAATAACACTACATCATATCCTCTAAGTTTTGAATGGTTCTCTTTGAAAAACAATATTTCTATGTATGATAATCATTACTAAGACATAACTCTAAATTAATATATTTTTGAATACTTATTTATAACTTTGAAGTAAACCATATATCCTGGTCAGATATAATAAAATTTGATACTCTAAGATACCTTACCAATTATTTAATGTATATTTTAGAAATCTTGTTAGGAGATAAATATTCTCTGATGTTAATGAAATGTGATCAATTTTTAAGGAAATCGAATACAACCAAAAATTTAATTATGCCCTTATAAGTTTAAGGGAGTCCAGATACAAAACCCAAAGTGATGTTTTACCATTTTCCTTCTAGTATGGGTAATGGTTGTAACATCCCCTTAGTCTTCTATCACTCAACCTTAAATTTCAAACATACCAAGAACCAAGATACATACTCTATAATAACTCTCTTCATGTTGTCCCACAAGAAGTAGACTTTCATATATATATATATATATATTCATACTTCCAAGATGAATAGATATTGATGTGCTATGAACTTCATCCAATATCTCCATTGTAACACCCCAAGCTTTCACGGTACGCTTCTCTTTGAATAATACATTAGTGTGTGTTGTACGCATCTTCGAGTTCTAACACACACCACAACCAATCAAACTAGCCGTTATGAATAGTAATACCCACTTTTTGAAATTTTATAAATTTTATCGTTCAAAATGGACTTTATTTTTGGATTAAGAATATCAAAATTATCTTAGGGTGAATTTTTGGTATTTTTCTAAAAACTTTCAATTTTTGATGAATAGTGAAAACACTGAGTTATAGTTTAAAACTGAATTTTTATTTAAATAATTATTTATTTTATTTAAATTTATTTTAGGTCAAAATAGATACATAATACATATATAATTTCAATGTAATTCATTGGAGTTGGTTTATAATAATTTTAGATATATAAAATTTTTATTGAACTTTTCACCGTCTTTTAGCCATCTCCTAGGAGAATTTGCAAATTCACATAAAACTTAATTTTACCACTTCTGTGAGTGGAATTTTGAAAATAAAAGATACACAATTAATATCAAGGAGTAAAATTTGGTTCAATAAGATAAAAATAATATTTGGTGAATGGTAACTTTTTACTTTTATTTACCACGGTTAAATGTAAATAGGGTAATTAAGGGTAAAAATGATATTATTATTACCCTAACACATTTCTTAATTCTATTTTATAAGTATAATTAGACCAAAAACAACCTTAGGAATAAAATATGAACCTCTTTGGTCTACTTGGATTAGATTAGGACATTTATTAATATTTAATTCAAAGAAGAGTTAAAAGAGTTAAAATCAAAGTTTAATAACTAAAACATTTTTAATATATGGTTATACATAAGATATATTCGATTATAAATATTAATTATAAAGATAAATAGATTTCCTACCTAATGGTATTTTATTTATAATTTTTAGATATTAAATAATTTAATTTATTTATGACGCAATGATGATGCAGTAATTACCTTATTAGTGAAATATTAAAATAATTGATATTATAAATACCCAAATAAATATAATTTAAGACTTTTAATGAATTAAAAGAATTTTATAGGTTAATATGACATTTTTGGGTTGATTAAATTAATTATTTTTTAATTAATAATGTAGTTATGAATTTAGAAAAAACAAAATACCAAATAGTGTCAAAATTGACATAAAAGAGTTTTTAAAACAAATATTATATTATTAATTGATATTAAATTCCTAAAAATATAAGGTTCAGCAAAGAGACTTATATAATTATATTTTTATCATTAATGAACCACTTGGGGTTCACTTGGAAGTTTATAGTATGTTTATTAACCATATAATATAAAAATACACAGAGACATGGTAAATGTGAAACTAATTAACTAAGAGTTAAAACTAAAAGATAAGGTTAATATAGAGACCCAAACCTATCTAAAACCTATTGTTTGGGTGTTTATAGACCCATACCCACCTTATCCTAGAAATAAGTCACTTTGAAGCCATTATAAACCCAATATGATTTTATTATAAAATAATATTTTTATCTTTTCCTAAGGTGCCCCTCACCCCTCTTATAAAAGGGCACTCCCCCTTCTCTCAATTTCACACCTTCAAAGCATTTTGTCTCAGCCAAACCCTACCCAAATATCCTCTAATTTTCCCTCAATTCAACCTATATGCCTTATTTTGATCAGGAATCCAACCTAAGGAGCCCTTTTGATCAAATCAAAAGGAAGAACCTGAAGAAGAGGTAATGTTTTCACCACCCTCTTTCAAGTTCCTTTCTTCTTCCACTTCTTCTTTATTTATTATTTCCATTATAAAATAATAACTCCAGTATATTATATATACTGTGATGTTATTATAAATATGGTATAACCATATTCATTATTCTATCCATCCCTTGGATGACATGTCACCATACGTGCGTACGTAAGGCTTACCGTCTCCACGTCGTGGTGTAATTGTTATTCAATACATTACTTTTTGGATGGGTATAATAATGATTTGTAATTCATTTAAATAATAAATATAACATGATAATTATTCTTTATATATGATACATCATCTAATTATATATTATTTTAATATCAAAAGAATGATATTGTCGCTCGTGCGTACGTATGGACTATCGTCTCCACAAACGCGATGAGATTCATTCCCCATCGTATCCATTCAAGAATAATTTTAATTTGATGATTAAAAATAATGTTTAATGAATTGGTATAATTATAAATATGAATAATATACAACCTATGGATAAAAAAAATGTCTTATGTAACAAAACATATAAAATAAAACGAGTAAGTGAACACCCAAAATGACGATAATACTAAAATATTATTAACAAAGTAATATTAAAAGATAATATATGATATCATATTTATGTATATGATTCTCAAATAATTTAATAACAATTATTTAACTATTATACAGGAGTTTAACCTACCCTAAACCAAGGAAAAGTACAAGTTAAGGGTTAATTTCACAATCTCTTTATTATCCGAGGTTGTTTTTACGTAAGTATCTACTGGGACCTCTTTATCATCCACATCCATGTTTCTTAAAAATGTATTTCAAAACATTCATACTATATTATAGAATATGGGTTAAAGTCATTTATACCCTTGTTTGACTTTTTATAATATGTTTATAAAGGAATCTTTCCGTTGTTTTCCAAACAAGGTCTTTTTAACCTTTTCGACATAATTAAGGTAAAAATGTATTTTTTAACTTATACAGTGGGTGCGGCTATTTTACACCGTTATAAAATCATCAAAGTTTCTCTTAAAATCTTATAATAATATTTTCAAAGTAAATGTTTCCTTTAATAATTATGTGACTTTTAAATGATTTCAAAAAAAGAGATATTTCTCTCAAATAGTTTTCATTTCATCTATGTCAACATCATTTGATGGATTTTAAGTTTATTTTAAGTTGATTTATTATGATAAAAAACTTCCATATTGTATTGAAGGTTTTGTGATACGTTTGACTGTGGATGTGTTATTTTTACACCATTCATGTTTTATAGATAAATTTTTGACATTTCGTATGCTATTTTTAATATGAATGTTTATGTTATGTTTAAACTTTTTCATATGAGGAATGCATTGGACTTATTAAGTTACGGGTGGAGCCCGCTATAGCTCCTCGATGCATAGGTAGGTATCATGAGACAAACTAGTGTCTTGGAACAAGGCCTTGACAAAAACATATTTGTAGTCTTGGCACAAGGCCTTTACTATGAGGTTATGATAGTCTGGAATTATGCATTCCATTATTATGAAAGTGGTTATTGATATTACATGTGATTATTCAACTAGTAGAATATCCATGTAAATAAGTAAATGGAATTATTTCATTTTATCTTTTCCATATTATGTTGAAGTTCAAGTTTAAAAGGCTTTTGTTTTAGTTATACATTGCCTTAAATGTTTATGTTTATTTATGAAAGTCTCTTCTATATTGTTATCCTTACTAAGCATCTGAGCTCACCCCTCTCAATGTTTTATTTTTTCTAGGATGTGAAGAAGTATTTTTGGAATGACCTGTAGGGATAGTATGAGGGGATATGAAGACAAGATGTTGTTGTAGTTTTTTCACTTTATGATATAATGTAAGACTTATGAATATATCTAGTGTTTCCAAGGCTACTAAACTAATCGATCTTTCGAGACTTGATATTTTGTGATCATGATAATATTATGTAATAATGCACCGACTCTAGGTAACTGGGTTCAGGGCGTTACATCAATTAATTTTTGTATTAATGGGACACAAACATGGTTCCTAACCCTTATCATTCCATTATAATCAAGGATAGAATCAGAAAAATTTCTCACCTTCTTTTTCATTTCAAAATCTTCCCTTTTCAACTCTTTAATACTCACTTGGATAGATGGTTAAACACTCATTTGGTCAAGATACGATTTATCCCCTTCAATAAAGATTTCTAGATCAATTCTTTTAAAATCAAAAAATATTGTATATTTTTTGATCCTCTTTATAGATAATTTATCATGATCCTTTCGACTTGGGTAATATACCACCTTGTTCGCTTTCCTATAGTGGTATTGTATTGATAATTTATAATATTTAATTATCTTAAAACATATTTTTTGGTATATATTCAACTCTATTTTAGTGAATATATACTCTAAAATTTTATGATTAGTATATATATTATTTTACTCTCCAGAAAGATAATGCCTCTATATCTTTAATGAAAAAATTATCACAGCTAACTCTAAGTCCTTAGCTAGGTGATTTTTTTTCCTAAACCTTAAATTTTCTTAAGGCATAGGCTATCACCATATTATTTTGGATGAGGATTCATCTTAGTCCTTTATTTGATGAATCACCAAAAATCATAGACCCCTCTCTACTATAGGGTGGTATAATCCTAGGTGAGTTAACTAACATTCTCTTTAGTTCCTTAAAATTTTCTTCACATTCATCTTCCCAAAGGAATATGTCTCTCTTATGAGTTAACTTAGTGATTAGATTAGATATCTATGAGAAATTATCCACTATGTGTCAATAATATCGTTCCAAACCAAGAAAAATATAGATCTTAGTCACTATTGTTGGTTTGGTCAAACATTTAATAACTTATTTCTTGGATATATTCATATATATACCCCTTCATGATATTATGTTACCCAAAAATGAAACATTTTGCAGATTTAACTAACACTTGGTAAATTTTTTAGAAAAATTATCCTTTTTGGGGTTATTTAGTAAAATTCTAAAGTGATCTTTATACTCTTTGTTTCTATTTGAATATATAAGAATATAATCTATAAAGACTACCACAAATTTATGAAGGTAATCTCTAAATAATCTATTCATTAAATCTATAAATATAGCAAGTTCATTAGTAATACCAACTGTAATAACAATAAATTTATAGCGTTGATACCTTGTATGGAATGTTTTCTTGGGTATATCCTCCTTCTTGAGACTCAATTGATGATATCTAGAATAATTTCAATCTTGTAAAATTATTGAGCTCTGTGAAATCGATCAAACAAGTCATCAATATAGGGTCTAGGATATTTTTATTTATATTGATATTGTTATGTTCCCAATAATAAATATAGAGTCATATTGATCTATCTTTCTTCTTAACAAAAAGAGAAGGTGTACCCCAAGATTACACATTTGGAAGAAAGAATCCCCTATCATGATTCTCTTATAATTGATTCTTTAATTACTATAACTTGATCATGTACATTCTATATGGATTCTTTGAAATAGGTGTAGAACCAGGTATGAGTTATACTTAATTCTCAACTTCACTACTTGATTGAAGACTAATAAACTCATTTAAAAAGACATCGAAAAACTCACACACAATAGGCATATGTTTTTTGTTAAGTTTCTCCCCAACCATATGATATAAACACCATTTTTAATAGGAATAGAGACCAATATAATTGATTTTATTTCCATTAGATGTTTATATTTATCATCACATTAATAGATGATCATAGGTTGGTTCAAAATATCAAATGTTACTTTCCTTCCTTGGAAATTTATGTGTGCTTTATATAGAGAAATTAAATCATACCTAAGATAAAAAAAATCAATCAGAAAGAGAATAATAATATTTGTAGGAATAAAGTTCCTATAAAATTCAATTATGAAAGAATCATATACTTCAGATGTGGGAATCGTGCCATTATGGTTTTTAACTGCTAATTCAACATATAATAGTTGAGGTGGTATTGTGATACCCTTGGAAAATTCTTCAGATATAAAATAGTGGATGAATCTAGAATCAAATATGAAATTAATAGTTCTAGAGTAGATGGTAAGTGTACCTTTCACCATGTCATTATCAGACCCCTCATCAACAATAGTTATCGAATAAGATTTCCCTTTTCCTCTAGTTCTAATAGGTTAATAACATAGATCATCATAATTAACTTTCATATTTGAGAACGGTTTTACATATTCCCTATACTCCTTGAATTTGAAACATTTAAGTGTGGATATATGGTAAGTGTACCTTTCGCCAAGTCATTATCATACCCCTCATCATCAATAGTGATCGAATGATATTTCCCTTTTCCTCTAGGCAAAAGAGGTTACTGACATAGATCATTGTAATTAACCATCATAATTGAGAACTATTTTTTATATTTCCTATACTCCTTGAATTTGAAATACTAAAGTGTGGGTAGTGTATTTTATGGTTCTTTTTCTCTATTATTAGCTAGTTTCTTCATCCCATCACTCCAGTATTTTATTTATTGATGAACTTACTTTCCAAACATAAAACTTTTACCAGTCCCCTTAATGAAATTTCTTCTATATTTTCTTACACACTCGAGCATGAAAGAATGGTCGATTTTTTAACTCTATGGTTTTTATAATTTCTTTTTAATTCCAAATTTATTTTATTATTAAAACCATGAGATTTATGGGTAACTCCAATATCTATCTCTGTGTTGATATCACATCGAATTATATCTTCATAGCGACTAATGTAAATTTTGGATAACACCCTTCAAATACTTGGTTTTAATCCAATGATGAATAAATGAACCTTAAATTCAGGTTGGATGATAATACCATAAGTTTACCTCACAAGTCTTGTAAAAGTTTCTTCATAGGTATTAATAGATTCATTATCCTTATATTTTAACTTGAAAAATTCCGTCTATATTTTTGTTTGAAGAATAAAAGGAAATAACTTATTAAAAAATAAGCTCCTAATATCATCCCACTCCATGGAGTCAATTTCATCTCATTACCTCGTGTTCTTTATAAAGGTCCTACATTAATATGATTCAAATTCTAAATAATAAATATATAAAATAATATTTTCATTATCCAAACACTTTAGAATATAAAATATCTTTTCAGTTGTATAGATCCATTTCTTAGAAACTAGTGGATTGGAAGATCCACTAAAGGAAGGTGGATGTTTCCTCTTTAAGGAGTCAATTTAACATTGTTCCCTCATTTACTTCTTTGAGATATCAATATTATTCATATCCTAAGAAATTTTTGTAAGCATAGTAATGATATTTTTTATTCCAACTACAATAACACTTGTTTGTTTAGGATGAAAATCATTTCATTTTCCATCACATTCAGTAATAACATGGTTCCTTCAGGTTCCAACTATTGACTAAAACTAAAAAGAATACTATGAGAAATAATAATCATAGAGGGAAACCACATAATCATGAAAAATAATTTATAGTATGTTTAAATAATGACACCTTGTTTTAAATCAATGACACCTTATGTTTAACCTAGGTTATTCAGGGTTTTCAAATATTCAAATCCTTCATAATGGTTCATAAATAAAATGTGATTTATCCAAGAATAACCCTAAAGAGTGTCAAATAGGTTGTGTAGTAAGGTCACACTCACAATGCACTAGAATGATGTTCTATATATACTCATCCAAGTATTTTCATGGTAAATACCCTAACATTCATCTGTTCTAAAAACATTTTCACTTCTAGTATCCATATATGGGTGTTCTTCTAGTAAAACAACTATATGTTCTTTGCCATATCTTAGGACATTCTCCTATACATAGTATTATCCAAATATTTCTCAATAAAGTTTTCCCATCATATTTTCCAAAGTAAACTAAACCTTTCTCTAAAACCAACAATAGATACCCTTACTTTTATATGTAAATATCACATCTTATTAAATTAATATTCAATATATAACATTATGATCCATGATGGAATTGTATAGGTCTAGTGTCTTTAGAAACATGGTTACATAAATAACTTTTTAATAAAATATATTTATTATATCCAACTAAGTTCTTCATAACTAGTACCCTTATTAGAAATATCATAACTAAAACCTTTCTTCATAACCTGGGGAATTGAAACATAAAAAATGGTGAGGTTTGATGCTAAGTAAGAGTAAAAAAAGAGAGATATCAAATATCATTTAAACATAACATGAGCATAAGGGTAAAATAACATGAGAATAATATTTGAAAACCATACCCTATATATCATAGATCATAATCTTAAATCATGGAATAAATATTGGCAATTCATAAGACATCAATTATAAATGAATCATAGAAAATTCATAACTTTTGTATAATACATAATTTTTTTGTAGCAAATGGGACCCACTGACAACACATACACCCCTCCCTAACATGGTCATTGGGTCCTAGCCCATCAATAACCACTAGTTTCCCTGCAGACATATGGTCCCCTATGTAGGTCCCACTCATGTTCTTGACTGGGTCATCATACTAATGATTGTCCCCACAATACAACACATGTTATTTTAGTGTTCTTTTTCCTGAATCACATGCACCCTGGAAAACATTTCAAGAGGTTTCTCATCCTAATCACTACTCCTAGACAAGCATGTTGAACTGTGGAGTCCTAATCAAGTAGGCTCTTTAAAATAAAGCCACACTTTTTTGACATTAGCCACATAATTTATTCATTTAACGCTTTATCATTTAGTCTTTAGAGTATAATTTCCTTGTTGTGGACCTTAAATCTTAACCCAGGTAGTGCCACCACACTTCTAGCTGGGTTCCACCTCTAATACCAATGTAAAAATTGGGCCCCACTTATAGAACAATAACCCATAATTAACATGTACATTGGGTCTTGTCTTTCTAGGAAACACCAGTTTCACCATAGACACACGGTCCCCAACATGGGGCCCACCCACATGCCTGAATGGGTCATCAGACTAATGAATATACCCATAAGACAACACATGTTATTTTACTATTCTTTGTCCTCGATCACACACACCTTGAAAAACTTCCTAGTAGGTCACTCATCCTAATCGTTGCTACAGACCAAGCATTCTTAACTATAGAGATCTCTTTAGGAAGGATCCTAAAAGGAAAGGTTCGCCTTGTTGAAATGAGCTGCATTATTTTGTCATTTAACCCTTTATCATTCTAGGGTGACACATTCTTGGAATACACATAAGCATGGAGAATCATTTACTTAGTAAAGGATCACTTAAAAGACTATCATAGTTTATTTAATTCACTCCTCATTCAATTATATCCTCAGTCAAGTTTCACTCTGTAAAACCCTGATATTTTGTGAAATATTTTTAAAAAAATATATTTTATCTTTTTGATATTTTGCATTACACACAAGATATGGTTTAGCTTGTGTTACACAAAACACATATTTAATATTGATTTTCACACAACACTGAGTTTATCTTGTGTTACATGCAGCATTGAGTGTATCTTATGTTACACACAATACTAAGTTTAAACGAAGCATGACATACTGTTAAAATATTATTATTTAATATGATAGTTATCACCTAGCTATTTTAATTCATAATATGAATAGTATTAACTGAATTATGAATATATATTTTTTACACATGTATATATAATTAATTTTTTTATGACAAAATAATAATAAATAAAAATAAAACCATTTGAAAATAAAGGCAATCTGTTTCTAAAAAACTATTTTTATGCACACAAACACATTCTACCTAAATAAATTAAAAAATAACTTTTAGTGGGTGATTTTAATTAAATTTATGTATTATATATTCATTCCAATATTTAATATTCATCTTATGTGTTTTCTATAAAATAAATAAAAATAAATCCAAATTTACACTTAAAACTGTGTTTTTCTAAAAAGCAGTTTTGTAGAATTTTGCACACTTATTTTAAAATTAATTTTTTTCCATTTAGAAAATTTATATGAAAATGTAAAATTAATTTTTAAAATTCTAATGTCAAAATTATCTTGTGGTGAATTTTTGAAAATTTTCTAAAAAGATAAATTTTTCAATGAATAGTGAAAACACTGATTTTTATTAAGAATTTTCATTTATATTAAAGAATTTTAAAACTTATAAACAACTTTAATAATTTTTTAAAAGTAAAATTAGTTCAATTTTATATATATTAATCAAATTTATTTCATTTTAATCAATTTCATATTGAATTTTGATATAAAAACTTTTGAAACTTTTCTCTTTGGAAACCCTCTTTTTATCACGTCTATGGAGTTAATTTTAATTTACATTTATAGAGTTATTTGAATGTAAATTTTAAAATGTATTCCTTATTTATAATAATCATAATTTATATTATATAATATGTTCAAATTTATTTTTTATCATAATTAATAGTGAAAACAACAAAAAATAATTACCATGGTTAAGGTTAAAATGGGTTTACCGGGGGTTAAACTAAAATGATAAAGGGTAAAATGACCTATAAACTAGTAAAAACCCATTTGGTGAGAATATTTAGACCTTATGACCTTTATTTTTTTATAATGGATCATTTTTTTATCATTTTTCATGTGAAAAACATGGGTACACCTTTTTCTTTTCAAAAATTATAAGTGTTCCACTCACATCACTTATAAAAAGCCACCCCCCCTCATATAATTTCCACAATTAAAAAACCCATAAGTTCATAAAATACCTACCCAAATAACTTATAAACTTACCAACCCTCATCTTAGAATCCTTATTTATATCATAAATACAACCTGGGAAGGATGTTTCTTGAAAATAAAATAAATTGTTCGAAGAAGAGGTAACTTCCGTAACCGAGCATTATATTTTACTTCTTCCACCTCCTTAAAATATTATTAAACCATGATGATATAATAACCACAATGTCTTATATATAATAAGATAATTTTATTTTAATGTAATGACCTACAACCATCTTCTCCTCCCTTAAATGGTAAGTGAAGTCGTTGATCACACTATTACAAAAAGTATTTTTCACATCGGCATTATCTCCTCAGTTATTCATTACCGATGTGAAAAAAGTCATTTAAATGGACTATTTAAATTGGTTTATTTTTTAAACTCCATGAAAAAACTAGATATTTTTCCTTTTACATCAGTTATAATAAAACTAACATGATAAAGTATGTTTCCCCAGTTTATCACGTTAATTATTATATAACTGGCATGATCAAGAATTTTTCATTACTTTTCCTTGTCGGTTATATAATAACCAATGTGAAAACCAGATTTATCACATTAGTTACATAATAAATGACATTATAAAGAATTTAAAACTTTACAAATTTTCTTTTGAATAATTTAGTTGTTATTCTTCTCTCATGAAATTCGACTCATTTCTCTCAAACAAAATCCCTAACCCTTGTTTCTTCAATCTGGTGGACTCAAATCGTAGTTTTACATCTTCTTAGATCCTCAGGTTTATTTTTCCTCATTATTTCACATTCTATCTACCCCATTCTCAGGTAAATCTTACACATTGATCCTATATTTCAGTCATTCAGTGGCAATGAATCCCTAACTTTTATTTTTTTTATTCCATGTACTCAAATGTCACATTAACATCTTCTTTATATAGATCTATGTGTTCCTCACTGGTGTCAAATTATAACTTTGTTTCATATATTCATAAGGAATACATTGTGAATTATTTTATGGCCTCTAGGGTGTTTGTGGTTGGGATATTCTATTTAATCAAAGTGGAATTATGGTATAATTGCAGATATTAAATTTAGAAATAAATAAATGCTCAATAGATGATGTAGATTTCTAATTGGTTAACCTTGATTAAATAAATTTCTATGCATCATGAGCACTAGAAATCAAGGTTATTTATACTCCCAATTTATAAGGAAACTTCCATGTTAATAATTTAATTACATTAAAATCTTCTTAAACCATAAAATTTCATCAGTATCATTGTTGTGCATTCGTATATAGATCTTCTCATCTCAAATCTCACATTACCATCATTATATACCATAATTATGTGATGGTTTAAGTGAAAAAGTTTTTAGATTTCATTATATGTTAATTTTGTGGTGTTTATTTTAAATGGAAATGCATTTGAACTAAATTGTTTCATAGATGTTTATATTGCATCCCATCTTAAATTTAGGTATTGAATCTCAAAATTGTGCTTATTTGGATGATGTTTGTGAATCATTCATTATTTATACAAACACTTCCATGTATATAGATAAATTTAAATTACTGTTATAAAATTATTAGTAACTTAGTAATATTAAAATGTAATATATACATACATTTTAATGTGTATATAGTTCAATATACAATATCATATAACTACACCTCCAAATAATTTTTTTATTTCAAAAGCACTTATAAAAAAAAAGTGGGAAACCAAAAAAGTTCAAAACACAGATAAATTCAAACCTCATAATAAAATTTCAAGCCATTCCAAAACAAAATGAAGTAGTTAGAATTATTTACCATAAATAGTATCCATTCAATGTAGGTAAGCTCCATTTTCAAATTTTCTTTAATGAGATCCTAAAAGTGAAAATCCATCTTGTCCCATGTTTGTACATGCTCCTCCAGGCTTGTTTTTTCCTCATTGAAACTAGGTATCGAGATACTGTTCTATTTTTCAATCCATGAGGATTGCTCTTCATTCAAATAAACTCTCAATGGTCTTTAAAATATTCTATGTACATCCTCCTTAGATACCATGATTAGTAAATACTCTTCTAACATTTATTCATTCAAGTTAATGATAAGATCTTGAATATTATGAGTTACTATCAATATAATGATGACATTATTGGTGAATACATAATATTAACTATTAATTGGTTCCTTTATATATCATGTTATATTTTAATAGATATATTTTAATATAATTTCACATGTATCACATGGTATTTACCCTGAAATCATTTTTCTCTCAATAAATTTGGGTTTTTATTTTATCAAATGAAGTAAACCGTAATATTTAAAATGTGGGTTATTAGTGTGTTATATTTAAATAAAACATGTTTTCATAGAATACACAGTATGTTATATGCTTTTTACAATTTTCATAATACACTAGACATAAATTATATAAAATTTTAATTTTGTATATATATGTGTACTACATTACCAATTAATTATTGTGTTGTTTGAACTCTACTATACAATTATTTTATAGTATGAATTAATGTTTCAACTATTAATTATTGGATATTTTATACAAAAACTTTTCTTATAAAATTCATAATAAAGATATTAATTAAAATGGAAAATGAACACTTGATTTTGATTCTGTTTAATAATATTCAATTTCAAGTTTCATCTAATAAAATTCAAAATAAAATGAAACATGGTAGAATGTTTTAACTATATTTTCTTATGTAAATTACTTCTATGGATATATTTTTATGATTTATCATTTATATTTAAGCTTATATTCTATTATTTTATAGAATTTATACTTATATTTTTCAAATACACATATATTTTCTTTATATTTCAAATTTGTGTTACTTTCAAATTATGACATATTTTATATATTTTTAAAATTGGATTATATTAAAAAGATATATTTTTTTATATTGGTTATAGATAACAATGAGTCAAAGTTGGATTACAGCCCTTTGAATTGGGGATGAATATGAGGAAGGTGTTGATTTCTTTTTGGAATTTACTACATGAAATATTCCAAACCACAACATGTTTTTATATCCATGCCTGAAATATTTAAACACGAAGAAGTTTAAAATAAGAGAGATAAAAGATAATTTAATGTTTCATGGTTTTAATATGAGTTACAGACCTTGGATTCTATATGGTGAAACTAAATAGAAATTTGGATCTCTTGATGATGATTCTTTTCAAGATGATAAGTCTGATAAAATTTATGAAATGATTCATGATATTTAATTAGAGGATATTTAGAAAAAATATACAATTTAGTATCTATATGGTGATGCTAAAAAACCATTTTATCTAGGTTTTACAGAATTTACAATTTTACCAGTAGTGTTATTATTGATTAATTTGAAGGTTAAACATGGATGGAGTGACAAGAGTTTTGCATAGTTTCTAAAATTATTAAAATATGTTCTTTTTAAAGATAATGATCTTCTAGATTCACATTATAAAGTTAAGAAAATAATATTATTGGTGAGATTAGGGTTAAAAAAAATACATTCTATCCAAAATTAATGTGTTCTATATATTAAGGAATATTAATTTCATTTTGGGGTTCTTAAATGTGATAATTCATGGGATAAGTTGAAAGAAAAATCATATGCTAATTTATCAGTTACAGAGGCCACTACAATGGATTTTTTGTATCTTCCTATAATTCCTCATTTGAAACATTTATTTTCAAATCCATATAATGGAAAAATGTTAAGATGTCATGTAGATGAGAGGACATGTGATGTAAAATTTCATTATCTAGATGATTTTACACAGTGGAAGAAAATTGATCACCCATTTCCAAAATTCGGAAATGAATTTAGAAATATCAAACTTGGATTATACACATATGTAATGAATCCATATCAAATCCTTAGTATCACACATAGTACATTCCCTATTTTATTTCTAATTTGTAACTTATCTCCTGAATTTTTTATGAAGTGAAAATATTTGATGTTGAGTTTTATGATCTCTAGACCAAAACAGACTAGAAATGATATTGATGTTTCTTGTCATAATTAATTTATGATTTGAAACTATTATGGGAGGAACTTATAAGGGTGTATGATTCTTAAAAAATGGAATACTTTCAATTTCATGCAATGATTATGTTCACTATAGATGACTTCCAAGAATATGGAAATTTTTTTGGATACAGTGTTAAGGGGTATAAAGCTTGTCCAATTTGAGAATAACAGACTTAATATTATCAACTACATCATGGGATAAAAATAGTATACATGGGTCATCCAATTTTTTTTGTTATTGATCACTCTTATAGAACATTAAAAAAGGATTTCAACAAATGACATGAATTTGATATTTATCAAAAACCTTTACATACTGAGCATTATTTTTATAGGGTTTAATACATTAATGTGACATTTGGAAAGACACATAAATTTGGTAATGATAGAAATATTTGGAAGAAACAGTCAATATTTTTTGATCTAAAATAGTGGAGATATCATGAGGTCAAACATAACATTGATTTTGTGCATGTGGAGAATAATATATGTGTTAGATTTATTCTAACATTTTTAGATATCAAGGGAAAGTCTAAAAATGGGTTGAATGCAATATTATACTTACTCTCAATGGTAATACCTTTGGAATTTGAACCCACTCTTGATGGAATCCAAACATTACTACCCCCGGATTGTCATACATTATTCAAGAGGGAGAAAATTATCTTTTTTAATATCTTCATGATATCAAAGTTCCACAATTTTATTCTTTAAATGTAAAAAATTTTGTTTCTTTAAAGGATTTAAAGTTGATAGGTATGAAATCTCATGATTTTCAAGTGATGATGGAATAGCTCCTACCAGTTTCATTGGGTGGAATATTTCCTTTCCATTTTAGAATGACTATCATGAAGTTGTGTTGTTTTTTCAATTCTAATTTTAATAAGGTGATTGATTATAATGATTTGAACACTTTTTAAAATGAAGTGGTTTCTATACTTTGTGAATTGGAAATGTATTTACCTTTATCTTTTTTTATATAATTGTTCATTTAATGGTTCACTTGGGGTGAGAAATAAAGATTTGCAGACCTGTATATCTTTATAGGATGTATACTTTTGAAAGATATATGAAGATATTGAAAGGTTATGTTAAGAATCTATATCTACCTAAAGCATCCATTGTTGAAAAGTATATTTCTGAGGAGGTTGCATAGTATTTTACAAGATATTTTTCTACATTGGAGCACATCGGTTTGCCTAAATCTCTCCATTAATGAGTTAATTATGGGGGAAAGGGGATCTATGGCATGAAAGTCAAATAATTAAAAGGTTAAAAGATAAATAAGTTACATTTATACATCTTGAATAACATAGATAATGCTCATCCATATATAACATTTCATATTAATGTTTTGAAACAATGTTATCCAAAGAAGAAAGATATGTAGATTTTTGATGAGCATAACAAAAAAATATGTGGTTTAAAGAGACCATTCTTGGTAGATCACATGTGTCAGAAACATTAAGATGGTTAGTGGTTTCTCTGAGTTTAAATTTGATAACATGGTCTAGGTATAACATTAATGGCTATACATTTCATACAAAAGATAAGAACAACAAAATTGTGTTTCAAAATAGTGGTATATTGGTGTTCATAGAAGAAATACATTTTTCAAGTTCCAAAGAAAAACACTCAATATCTACATCAACTGCGTATTATGGATTCATTGAAGAAATATGGGAGTTTGATTACATTAAATTTTAAGATCCATTATTTAACTGAAAATGGTTTATCGGTAAAAAGATTGTTAGATACAATGAATTTGGAATAACACTAGTAAATCTGAATAAATTGGAATACACAGATGATCCTTTTACAATGGAAACACATGAAAAAAAAATTCTATGTTCTTGATCAATCTGATATGCAGTGGTCTATTGTTATATAAGGGAAAAAATTATGTTGGTGATGATAAACCTAACGAATATGTTGATTTATGTGATATCCCTACTTCCATGGAAATATTAACAAATAATATTGATGATCATGTCATAGACATGGTTTGTGCTATACGGAAGGATCATGATGAAGTAATTTTTAAAAACAATATTTTAGTGTATTTCTAATATTACATGTATCATATGTTTACTTCTAGTTTACTATTTTAAATTTCATAAATTTTTAGATTATTTTATTTTATTTTCTTTATTAAAACACTTATTATAACTAATAAGTTAAATTGTTTTTATATTAGTTTATTTTTTGTTAGTTTACTATTTTTACCCTTATGCAACTTATCTATTAATTGATTTAATTGAAAACTAATTATTTTATGTTTAATATGTTAAATAAAAATAAAAAATATTTTATAAGAGTATATTATAAAAAATATATTTTTGGTGTAAAAATGATTTATCGGGATAGAGAATTTATGCTATATACATGCCATTTTTGGATTTTTATTCATTTATTTATGTCCTTTCATCTCTCATTAATATTGTTAAATTTTTAGTTAACTATAAAAAATATGAATAAAAATGTATTAATTTTAGTTTACTTTTTTTATAATTGTTCATTTTTATTTAAATTTGTGTGTAATAGTTGGATTTGTATATTTTTTATTAATTATTGTTGCTTTGATTTATAGGATAATGACATATCAATTATATGATCCACAACGTGATTCTAGAGATGATTATACTCATACCACTGGGAAGGAACATTCACATGATCCTCTTGATGAGCCTCATCCTTCTTTACAAGAGACATCTAATCCCAAAAGGATAAAGAAGAGTTCAAGCGTTGGTAAACATGGCAGCACACATTTACCAAAATTATTAGATTCTCATTGCCAGGGCCATAGGATACCGGTAGACTTTATTGATAATTATATTCCAAGAGGTCCAAATTCAGAACAATTCAAGATTTTTATATCATTTATGGCTAAAATAAAAGTAATTATTTGGATTGATGATTGGAGAAGTGTTGAAAAATCAACACTATCTCACTTGTGGGATACCATTTTGGTAATTTCATTTTTTATTATTTTACTTATCTTAAACTTTTTATAGTAGTATATTTTTTCCTTCTTTTTAGGAGATGACATATGATATACATAACACTGGATGATTTAGGAGGAAATGTTTATTATTTATTGCAAGGATATGGATGGATTTCAAATCAACCCTTACATCAGATTCCATTTTTGGTAATAGGAAACATCATAATCCATGTAATAAATATATCCCTTTATAGATGAAGATGCATGGAATAAATTTTTTGAAATTAGAAGAAAAGAATCATTTTTGGTAAGTATAATGTTACATTTTATAATTTTTTTTATATTAATGATCTTATTCATGGTTTATTAATGGTTTATTTATTATTAATTGACAAAAATCAAAAAGATATCATCAATAGATCTAATCTATAAATGTATACCCTCATACTTTATCTTGGGGAGGGTATATGTTATTGGAAGAACAAATGATGACTGAGATTTTTCAAAAACCAAGAGCTGAGTCTTCAAGCTCTGTAGAGGTCCCCCCTAATTAGACATGAAAAGTGGAAGAGGGATCAGATGAGAAAAAAAGGACATTATCTTATGGAAGAGTCAAGGGTTATAACTGAGAGGATTGTAGGATGTTTAATTTATATTTTTTATTTAAGTTAATTCAATTATTTATATATTTTCATTATTTGTAGAATTTTTCAAATTATTCATATAGGATTATCTTGAGAAGAGGAGCATATAGGGGGTCTTTTTAACCGAGGGTAGGTAGGATACTTTAGCTACATCATTCAGAAATCCCAAACACCTAGTTCATGTATGAGGTTACCCAGTGGTTGTATCAGTGAAAAAACTATTTCTATGTTCTTCAACTTCTACAATGGAGGGTGTTTATAAAAAATAGATTATTTAGAGGCTAAAGTTCAAGATATTCATGTGACAATATAGGATAAGATCAGAGTTTCAGTACGTTATATGTTTTCAGACATGAAAATAAAGATTCAAACTTTAGATCCTACTCCCCTATACTAATATTTCCACACCTCCTACTGATATGACTCTTACATCACCTATTACTTATCCTACTCATACATCTCCTCCTACAGTTCCCACTCCTTATCCTACCCCTTAACTCCCTCCTCCATAGCTTCCCAATTGTTGTGAGTTATATATTGATGATCCCTAAAATATTATTTCATATGGGATGATATTTTATATCGTTTATACCATTCATCATCAACAAATTGAGATATAGTATAATAGGGTCACTATATAGGATATTATAGATAGATTAGAGAAAATACCATGTCCTTCACATGAGGTGAGTATAGATAGACAAAGTATTGGTAATTTTTTAGTTTTTCCATCTAGAATACTTCGGTATATTACCATAGAGGTATGTATATATTTTATCTTTATTTCATTTTTCTATTAAATTTGTTTTATCATTTTTAAAGTTTTTATATTTATCTAATTTTTTACTGAAATACTTTAATGGGAATGAAATTTTGTATAGATAACAGAAAATACAAAGTGTTATATCTTCAGATATATATGCTACTAGTCTTTATTGATTATCTAGATATTCAAATTTTTTATTGGATGTATATGAGATTCCAATTGAAGTTAATGTTTGTGTGAGTATAATGATTATGAGGCTTTTGAGAAGTGATATCATAGAGTGTGTAGCCGGATATTAGTTAGGCATCAACATGATGAAAATTCTTCCCATGTAAATTAATTCACAAAAAAAAATCATTTAATTCATTAAAAACTTATAATTATGTTTGTTTTGTATTATTTATATTTATAAAATTTGTACAGAGCATGTGAATACAGATGTGTATGAATTTATAGACCCACAGTTTATTTCTACTATAGCTAGGAAAATGACTGATGTAGAAGGAATAGTTAATATTTGAAAAATATTTCAAAATCATGAAATTATTTAGTGATGGATGTTTCAATATCTTCTAGATTATGAAACATATTTCTCACAAACTATTATATATATCTTAACATAATAACAACTCACATTGAAATTTCTTATATATCAGTGGTCATTGGATGTTGGATGTTTTTTATATGAAATGTGCACCTCCATGGAATCCCTCTATCTATGTACTATTGAGATACTATTTTCATTCTTGGAGGGTTGTTTCGCATGGATGGGTGTAGGGAGGTGGGTATATCATATGTGTTTGGGTTTTATTAATTCTCAATTTATGTGTATTATGTGAAGGCTACCTCACCTCCCATCATTACTATCATCATGGGGATCATAATAGTCTTAGTGGGGGATGAGATAAGTTTAAAACTTAGTCTCAATTAGATATACTAGATCTTATATAGTATTTTAGTCCATAAGGGAGTTCCACTGGTAAGTCTAGTTTAGAATTTTTGCTTTTTTTATACAAATAGGAATGCATTGATAGGTCGGAAGATGGTTCCAATCTGAGTACATCTAGGGTGACCTCAAAGGATGATTAAAAATTCATCTTGGTTAGATATTTTATGTTCCCTATTGATTACTTTAATTAAAATATTTATTCTATATTACATTGATTTATCATATTCTATTATGAATTGGTATAATGCTTATATTCTTCATTTGGTTATTATTTTTTGATTTTTTTTACCTAAATGGAGTTTATTTTGTTTTTTTATTGATCCTTTCTTCTAGATATGGTTCTAAAAGTGTATTTCATAAAATGAGTATTCTAAAATATTTTTTAAAACAATGATTTTAAATAGGTATTAAGAAAAGGATAGGGTTTTTTTAGAAAATGATAAAACCCTATTTTCAACCTATATTTTCAAACTAGCATGTGTGGGTTATTTTTAGAAAGGAGATGCATGAATTCTATGGTGATTACCTACTGAGTTATTTTATTCTCACACCCTACTAGTTCCACTCAGTGTCAGCAAACCTGGGATATTTTGTAGGTTTAGGTTACAGTTCTTCATCACACATAGAGTGGGTTAGTTTTGAGGATGGATGGTGACTATAAGGCCAAAAAGGGATCATGTTGGGTATCTTGGAGTTTTTTTGGGTTTATTTTGTGTCATATTTGTATAATCTATATCGACTTCTTGTATTTTGGATCTTATATTTTTACTGATTCTATTATTTTTACTTTAAATTGATTGTGTTAATGTTTGTTGGTTGTGTTATATTCGGATGATATTATTTTGTATCTACTTATTGTGTTGATACATGGACATCAAATGTATAGATGGTTTATACTATAATTATAGTAGAATTAGGAAACCCAAATTATTTTTGTGATAATGTTGGCCTTCTATGATTTTCATAAATTGATAGATTGTGAAAAACTCTATATCCTTATTCCCAAACCTCTAGTAACACAAGCAATGGCCAATGAATCTCTTTATTTTCAATGTAGTTTTTGTCTAGTTATATTTTACACCATGTTGTTTTGGAATAATATATAGTTCTTTTGATATTTATTTGGGGGATGTTTTTCTTGGATATGCTCACACACACCCTTGATGCATTGGTTGGTTTATCAATAATTTTTCTCCAAAATTTTTACCTATTTAGACTTTAATCTTTCACTTTAAATCAAAATATAATTAGCACAGATAGATTTATCTGAAGCATGGGTTGCCTTCTTCAAATATTATAAAGTTCACAGATCTCTAACATATTTCAAGCTCTCTTTACCACCAATTTTAGTATTTATTTGAATACAAGATCCTTTCAGATACTTTTATGGAAACATTTCTTTTATAAGTTGTTTGGAATGATTTTTCCTAAATTTATTCTAGACTTCTTAAATTTACATCTAGTTTAAGACACTTTATACTGAGTGTATTATTCTCAACCATGGCTAAGTTCAATTTATCTTCCCATTATTTTTTTAACTTCTTCATTTTATCCTTATTAATTTGAATCATCTCTATAATATAATAATCTAGATATGTTATTATATTAACTTTAACATATAGTTGGGATTATTTTACATTCATAAATAATTTATATAGATTTCCCAAAGCATGGGTCACTTCTTTTAAAACATTATCAAACACCAATTTCTCAAACACATATCTATGAAATTATTTATCAATTAGTGAAACTATTTCATTGAAAATTGAAACAAATTATTACATAAGTTTAACATATTTTTTGAGGGTGTAGAATCCACTAGACTTTTAAAATAATTACTCCTCTATTGAATAAACTACTTATTCCAACTAGGATTTTTTATCCTATAGTCCCTAAATATGTGGAAGTATATATATCAAAACATAAATGGGGGTATTTTAAGATAATACTTAACTTCATAAAAATCCCTAGCTGATTCATCATGGGAATACTCTTTATATTCTTCATAGATTGAACTTGTTTCATCAAATTAATGATTTTCAATAGATTTATCAAAACATATATCAACATGTTGACCACTCTCATCACATTCATATAGTGTTGATTACTCTTTCACTTTTGAGTTTTTATTCAGAAAATTTACCTCTATTTTATTCCTATTTATTTAATTCTTAGACAAAACTACAATTTTTGTATTAACATGGATATAGATAGAATTTTTGATCTAAGGATGTTTTGAAAACTTCTCAAATTTTCACTTTATATATTCAAATAAAAGAACCTGGATCTAAAAATAGATCCAACCATAGGGAACCTTGAGCACTGATACCACATTTTAGTCTATGTGGGTTAGTGTAGTCACCTGATATGGGGTTAATTAGGAGTGCCTATATATTTTACCAAATTCCAATTTCTCTTTTAAATATTTTACCCCCTTTTTTATTTGAACCTTTTTTATCATTTAATACAAATGGATTAGTTAACTTTAACCATCATGTAACACATTTATGCAATAAACAATTTAAATAAATATTATAACATTGTATTTTTACAAGGTTCAACCATAATGTGGGAAACCTACTACTTGTTGTGAATGTTTTTTATCCTGAACCATATATTTTTCACTAATAATCATATCATCATTTACAAGTGGGGTGATCCACTATAAGGAAAATGTAGTTTAGATTTGTTTTGTTTTTAAATTACCTACATTTTAAATAATAGCTAATGATTTTACCTATGTTTATAAAAAACATAGGGAAATGTGGTGTCTTTAATAAATTAAATTTATAAATGTATCTAATTAGATAATTAGATATATTTTTTAAAAATGTAGATAATTTTTCTTTATTTACATATATTTTTCTAAATGTGGGTAAATGTTATTTTATATAATTTTTCTTTTAGAAATAATACTAAATTTTATTATAATTTTCCATCATTTTTTTAAATTTAGATAATTGTATTTTATTTACCAATTTCTTTTAAACATATATATTTTTTATTTTGTAGGTCTTTTATTTTTGAAAGATTTGGAAATAGCAGCCCCTTTCCACCCTAATGACATCGCACCACACCCAATGGACTCCTGTCATCCCCAATACAACTATGCCTCTACCTCCTAACTAGATGATGACCCAAATACCATGACCACTCCCCTATTGATTCTTAACCAAAAAAACAACCCATTTTATCTCTATAATAACCTTGAACCTGTACTCCCATGTCTAGTGCTAAAAATATAATCTTTACATTTATATCTTTGATACTTATAATCATGACCCAATTTCAACCATCCAAAATGTACAACATTGGAAGGAAATATTTGATCACTTACTTGACCAGATTCCTTTTAGGTTTATAGTTTTAGATAATTAAGATAAACTCTTACATAACTATACTTAGGTCTTTAAATGTGTAATATTTGAACTATATTTAGATTTCATAATTCCACATTAAGTCTTAGAGATATACCATAAAAGTTTTTACACATGAAACCTTTCTAGAAATAATTAATTTAACACTATTTTTTAAAACCTAGGGAAATGGAAAATGTGATAAGGGAGATCTTAAATGCTTGGTAAGGGTGAATATAAGCATTAACAATTGAATTTCATCAGGTAGAATTGTATAATAATAAGTTTATGATGAAATAATAAAAGTGGGTGATTATGAAATAAGAAAATTCATACCCATAAAAACCTCGATCATAAAATATGAGACACAACATAAAGATTTAACATAAGAAAATAGTCATATAAGTCAATAATAATGAGCCATATAAAAAATACTTATACAAAGGATCCAATAAAAAATGATGTAAGAATAAAGAAAGCATGTTGGTAACTTGTAACATCATTTTCATATCTCTCATATAATCACTTTTATAAATGGAATAACTTTCCAAATAAATTCCAATAATCTCTTAGGAGAAACCTATAACCAAATAACTCTTTCTCTTTACCCAAGGAATTGGAGAGATACATAAGGCTCACTTGAAATCATGAGCTATATTGGTCTAAACCATCATCAAAAACAATTTCCAATAACCATAACATAAACATAACACATAAAATCATGAATTTTTCAATATACTGATAATTAGTGTTCTTTCATAGCTATATTTATTCACAAAGAAATAGGTTCCATGACAATCTCTTTGAAACAATCATAATCTATCAAGATAATTAATATAGATGGTATCATTACAACATATCCCTAGTAGATCATAAATGACATAAAGGGTTATTTTAATTAGTGAATAAAAATACCATAAAAATATCATTAAAAATATTCTTGAGGAAAATACCCTTTCCACTTTAAAATCAGTTTTAAAAACTAAAAAAATTCCTAAATATTAGAGAAAAAATACTTTGTAAATAACCTTATAAAAATTAAAATTAATCTTAAAAACAAAAATATTCAATATCAATAAAATATGTGGTTAAGACATATATTTTAAAATAAAAAATTCCTTTTAAACTTTAGTAAATAAAGTCAAAATGTATCGTAAGAAAAATGATGAAAATATTAGTTTTTAAAACCTTTTTAAATAAATTCAAAGATATGTGAAAATGATACTAATAAATCATTAAATTTTAAATAATAAAATTCTTAAAAAAATTATAAAAATGTATATATGAACATAAATATTCTAGATCTAAAAGAAGATACAAGATCGGTATCACTTATAAAAAACATTATTTTTTTTTATTTAAAAAATATGGGAGGAAGTGGAAACTAAATATGTAAATAACATTCATAACTAGAGGATAATAAAAGATGTTTTCTCTAATAAAATAAGTTCATATGATTTCCCTAAAGGAACCTTAAACATAAATAGTCTTAAAAAGAAATGATATTGTAACATAAAACCTTCATTGGTTTAGTAACATTCAAAATCAAAATTCATTGAAAGAAATAATTTTATATAGATATATAAATTCATTTAATTTTATTAATTAATATTTCAAAATTCATTCAGGAGGTACTAATTATTCCATATAAGGAAATCACGGTCCATGATATGAACCATGTCTCAAGAAAATTAGATTGAGACATTGAAAATCCTTGTAAAGATCATAACTTTTGAAGTGATAATTAATCCATGAAGTGATTATGTGAACACATTTAAATAAAAATAAAAATATTAAAAAGAGAATAAAAAAATTAGAGATAAATTCACATATAATCATGGCATAAAAAATTCAATGAAGTAGAAGTATGACCCAATTAATATACATTGAGTTCAGAAACCCCTCACCACTTGGTAACTTTCAAGTCAAATCTACTAGGATTAAATAGTTTGAATTGTAAATTAAAATTCCATGAAATATGATTTAACATGTAAAATTTAATTATATAATCCATATAAAATAAATTAGGTGTATAACATTAAAAAATTCCTCAATGAAGAGAAATAAAGATGAAATCCCTTACCTAGAGTCTAGACTTTCCATGTATGACCTTTAAACCATATATAATAAACTTATATTAATTATTTAATTATTTAATAAAAATTTATATTTTTAATAAGTGTTAATTAAACCATTTTTTAATTTTTTTGGCAATGAAATATTTAATTACTCAATTGGTTATGTCCACATCAGGTGTTTTGAGGACGTTTGGTTCATAATTTCAAAATGGTTTGGTCATTTTAACCATGGTTCAAGGGGTAATTATTCCATAATATCAATAATAATAATTATTTCATGATTATATTTTTTATATATTAATTATATTTTTATAATCAACCATGAAATATGGTTACGAAAAATGAACTATGTCACAATAATTGAGACGATATACCATACGTACACATGAGTAAAGTTTCGATTTTTGAAAGATAATGAGGTAGAAAAAGTAAGTATCATTTTACATTTATTGGATTATTATTATATCATAAATATAATATTATATATTTAAATAAACTAATATATACCAGCTGTGTGATGTGGTGCTGAAAAATGAATTACATTGCTTCGTGGAGGTGGTAATTCACTCGTACGCACGAAAGATGTTATCATTTTTTCAATGTATGAAAAGGTAATAAAATATATGGAATATTATCATTAAATACTAATAATTATTTAATTAATATCATTTATATACATTAAATAAATCATTATAATTAGTCTTTAGAGGTGGTGATGGAAAATGAATTGCATTGGTTCACAAGGTGGTAGTGTTCCATACCCCCAAATGATGGTTTTATTTCCTATTTGACGGAAGAGGGAAAAATATATTGGTTATTCAATTAACATAAAAACATATTATTATTTTTAAGATACTATTTTTATTATTTCATCATGGTTAGAGAATATTTGAAAAAGGTATAAGAATAAATAGTACAAAAATACAAGGTCAATAACTATACCTCTTCTTTAGAAAACCTATTTAATTTTATACCTAAATCCTTCATAGGTTGGAATTATGATAAAAAAAAGGACTCTAGAACATATTCAGTTTTTTTAGAATTGGATTTCAGAATTTATTTTCTAAACCAAAAGTGTCTGGAAGTTTGAATAGGAGAGGAGAGGGTCGTCCTTTTCTAAGTGGGGGAGAGAACACACTTGGATTTTTTTAAAATATTAAAATGTATAAATGTATTACTCAAGAAAAATGGATAAAAATAGACCATTTATGAATATTATATGATATAGTAATGAAATATGGATATAAAATAGGTTATACTGGTTTTTAAGTCATTTTAATCCTTATCACTTAAGTTTACCCCACCCCCCAGTAAACCTATTTTAACTTAACCTTGGTAACAGATTTTTACTATTTTTACTATTAATTATAAAAAAAATTAATTTAAACTTATTAAATAATATTAATTATTGTGAATAAAAATATTTAATCTATTTTATCAAATTCAATTCACAAAAGTGGAAGAATTTATTATAAAATTAAACCCACAAAACTGGATAAAAAATAGTTTTCAGAAAACATGCCTTTTTAATATAAGATGTTTTTATACCAAATTAAAGTATAAAATTAATTAAAATGAAATAATTAGATTATTAATAATATAGTTGAAATAATTTGACTTTTAAACCATTTAAAAAATTAACTTTGTTAGTTCTTGAAATAAAAAATATTTCCATAAAAATCATTATTTTTCACTAGTCATGGAAAAATCAAACTTTTCAAAAAATTATTAAAAATTAATACTTCTATAATTTTTGAATGATAAATTAAAATTTAATTTTAATTTTTTAAAATTAAAATTATTTATTTTTTAAATCATTTTTTAAATAAATCCATATAATAGATGAAACCCTAATTTGGTTAGAAATAAATATTTTACCTTTTAGTTAAAAATTTATCTAATATTATTATAATAAATATAAATCTATAAAATTTAATTAATTAATATTAATAGGATATGAAAATGATTTATCATAAAATTACTTGGGTTATTAAATTCTTCCCCCCATTTAGGAATTTTATCTTTATCATTTTATCTCATTCCAGATAGAAAGGGATTAAAATATTTTCAAATTAAATTCTAATAAGTGAAATATAAAACATACAGACATAAAAGGAAAACCTTTTTAATATTTAAAAATGCCTTTATGGAAAACCCACATCATAAAAAGGGATAATAAAACTTTATTTTGATAATTCGGAAAGAGAAATATGAAGGCCATATGAAATAAAATATAACTTGGCTTCCAAATAGAAGAACATTAGTGGGAAGTAAAAATTGACTTGGAAAGGAGATTCATCTAGGAGATAATGTTATAATTTTTTAGAATAGGAGAGACTAAAAATTCATCAAAAATAATCTAAAAAGGATAAAATAAATTTCAATATCAGTTTCTAAAAGTTTATAAATTCCTTTCATATCTAGACTAAGAATGTAAGTAAATATACTTACTTCACAAGCATAATTTCATCATTTAATAAATTTCTACCACAATATCATAGTTTTTCTCTAAAATATGAGTATTATAAATTAATTTTTCATTCCTAGAGCTCTAAAATTGACTTCTAATGGATAACGTAATCCAAAAAATGATAAAAATAAATTCCTCCTATCTTTAGATATTAACCAAAAATGAAATGGTTAGCATTAGGTAAGATAAAATCAAAAATGTATAAAATTTCATGTAAATAAATAATAGTTTTCTGTTAAACATTTCCACTTTAACACCAAAGTTTTATCGTAGATCATTCCATAAATAAATAAGCCAATATCCCAAATTAACTCAATAACCTCAACATGATATAATGTTTTAACCTTGATGGTTATATCATAACCTTCATCTTACATTCCCAAAAATTTAATAGCATTTTTTCTAAATAATATGTTATGTTAAACCTAAGAGTTACATATACCTCAACCCAATAAAATATCTCTAAAAAATATCATTAATCAATTTAAAATCCCAAACCATGAATCATCAAAATGTGGTGTTTATACCTTGGAACTTATGATCAACCTTAAACTTATAAACTCATGATTGTATCCATAAATCTTAAGTTAACCTCACATGAAAAACTCTTAATCACTAAATCCATTTAAACCTCTTCTCTAATTCCAACTATAACAACTATGAACCTGAACTCTTTGATCTGATGCTAAAAACATAATCGTTACATTCTTTGTCTTTAATACTAATAAGCGTGACCTAATTTCAACCATCCCAAATATACAACATAAAAAGAAAATATTGCATCACTTATATACCTAAGGACCTTTTAGGATTAGAGTTTTATATAATTATTAGAAACATTTGAATAATAATACACATGTCTCCAAATGAGTAGTTTTCCCACTATACTTTTCATAAAACAACCTGGGTCAACCCTGAACTAGTCACCGAGTTGATCAGTGAAAAGGGAAGAAGGATGTTTCTGATCCCCACAGGCTAGAAACTAGTGTTGGGCATCAAAATAAGACAATTTTTAATTATTTATCCCATAAATAAAATATATTTTAATAAATATAAATTTAACAAAATAAATAAATACTAGAAGCAGAAAAATAGAATAAAGTTTCATAGCTAAACATACCTCTAAGTGACATCGTGGGTCACCACCAAACAAAAAACCACGCTCGCTCCAAGAGCGGTCCAAAACTAGAGGAACCTGAAACTGAAAAATTGAGTTGGTATGAGCATCGATATGCTTAGTATGAATTTCAAGGATAAAAAATTCCATATTCCATTACCTTTAAAAAGAAAACCAAATCAAGCTATTTTGAAAATAATACATAATAAAATAATGTTTTCATTATTTTCAAATTCAAGTAACAAGTTTTCATTTTCAAGAAAATCACCTCTATTCAACTATATTTTTAAAATATATTCCAAGAATGAATTATCATTTCAAAATTAAAGAAAATCTATTTGTATTAAAATATGGTTTTTATATAAGAGAGGTTAAGCATGAAGCAACTGAAATGAAAATCAAATCACAAACACCATGGGAAATCCCTGAGCAGCTAGTGTTAGTTGGGGACCTAGTATCCTCATACCTCAGTGAAATATGGATTAGAAACCACAGAAACCATCATTCCCATGAATAAACCACTAGGAGGGGACACCCCAATCTCCTAGTGGTCTCTATTCATAGCCAATGTTTAGTTAGTGTTGTAACATCAACCCTTCTAGATGAAACCAGGATGAACCACTTCTGTATCATCTAGTATAATATTCCTAGTACCTAGGTACTTGGGGTTACCCATGTGCTCTATTCTAAATGGTGTTGAGATTTTATTAAGAAAAAATATATAAACACACTACTTTCTTTATCCAAAAACTCATTCAATATCCCACCACCAATCTCCCTCCTTAAGTGCATTCCCATTTTCTCATCACACAATAAGGCTTGAGCCTATCCACTAGGAACATACCAAAAATTGCACATTTAATACTTGCATCAAATTCACCAAACAAGGGGGAATGCCTCAAAATGGGTTTTCTACTTTTTTGAACCATTTTCAAAGTACCAAACGGGCCTCATTAACTTGCAAGGAATGTTTTCATTTTAGAAAACATAATCACCCAACACTTCCCAAAACCTTTTAAAATACCAATTAAAAAACCAATGCAACACACTTTTAAAAATTATCTTGAAGCCATGCTTAAAAAAATATAACCTTTAAGAAAGTTATACTACCAATTAACCTCAAATTCATTCCAAAACCCATGCATTTTTCCAAAACAAGGTTGATAGCACAAATCAATAAGAAAATAATACATTGGAAACTTAGATCAATTATGCAAAACAAATGTATAACCATTTCTAACAATCACAACTAGTTTTCATAGCATATACATATACTACATAAATATAAAACATTTGTTTTAAAATAATATAGTAATTATGGAATTTAAATTAAAGGGTTAGGCATAGGTATCCTACCTTAGAAGAGTACTCAACCGTCAATTGGCTTCGATAGCTTTAACGACGGCATAAAATGATTCACTCTTGTATACACATACATTCTTATATGTATATTTATACCCTTTAAACATATGTACATATTCCCCTAACCATGATGAACATTTACAATGGGTGTGTGTGTGTGTGTGTGTGCACCTATGTGTGTGTGCAATCCTTCCCAGAGTTGTCAAACACACTAAAAACACAACTGGAGACTCAAAACACCATGGAAAAGAACCACACAGTCAAAATCAATTATTGAAAACTCAAATATCACAAAATACCTAATTATAATTAATATATAATTAATAAATGGAAGAAAACTTACATGAAACCATGGTGAATCCACTGCCCTTGACAGAGGGGGCGAGAATCAGCCTTGATGGGACCTGACAAACCCTAAATAATAATAATCGATCAAAATAAAATCCACCTAAATGAGTTAGGGTTCATCCAAAACCTATGAACCCCATTAAATCAAAGAAAAACACAAAATATAGGAAGGGTAAGGGAGAAGATACTCACCATAGGGGACCACACACCAAACTGATAGAAGAAATGGTTCTATAGGGAGGGAGGGGTTCTTCAGAGGGCCACGACTAGCGGGGGTTGCCCAAGTGGAAGGGGCTTCGACCAGGGGTGTTATGTGATCAGAGAGAGGGAATAAGGGAGGGTGTCATGCAAGGAGGCGGTTGGCGGAGAGGAGGTAGTGTTTCAGAGGTTGAAGGCTGGTGGGGGTCACATGAGAGGGAGAGTAAAGGGGGCGTTTTGTATGGGGTAAGGGGGAGGAAGAGGGATACCTAGTGTTTCAATAAAAAAAATTAAATATAATAATAATAATAATCACCTTAATAAAATTATTATTATCCATAATAATATTATTATTATTATTATGGGTAAAACAATCTCTAAATTTTATTTTAATTTTATCCCATTTTCTTTTGTTTTATTTTTTTCTCATTTAATTTTTATTAAATTTTTTTATTTTAAATAATGGGAAAGTGAATGGTTCATGCATGGTTTACCAAACCATGTGCTAAATGTGTGCTGGCCACTATTAAGGATAGACACCCCTCACATGATAACCTGAATCTAGACACACGGTTGAGAAAAATGTGATCAAACTAGACCACTCGGCACTACCCACTTACAGATCCAAACTGCACGCTTATCACATGGTTTAATAAATTGTGTGCAACTCATGTTCTATAAGTCATACCCACCTATCCACCCACAAAGGCACTGCATGGTTACTTATAACCATTTGGGATAACCATGGAACAGTAAAAAGGCTTCAAAAATTTTAAATTTGACCCGCCAACTACCAAAACTAAAAATAAAATCTAAAAATAATTAAAATTATTAAAATTATAAAATATTCAAGGTCAGGGTGTGACAATTTTCCCCACTACAAAACTTTCAACCACTAGAAAGTCACCCATCCAAATGGGGAATCATACTCGATTTTAAAACTAAACGAGGCCAATGAAAACATGAACTCGGCGTGACTTTTCACTCTACCAGTCACAAACGATCATCTCTCAAAGAGAATACAATGAGAAGAGCCATAAAGAAATGAGTAGGGTTATCCCCACCATAATAACCCAATTATCATAGCCAACATTGAGACTCTAAACATGGTCTAACTCTAGAACTACTAACTTGAACTAAAGTGAAAACCGCCAACAAATTCCAAAACTACTACACAGATTAACTCTTGAAGAAACCACAACAAGATCCATGGTGGGTCTCCCCACCATTTAAAAAACAACCACCTTATTCCAACCAGCACAGACTGACATGGGAACTTCTAACCCACACCAAAAACCCCCAACACACAGAAAAACCCATGAAAAGAGCTCAAAAAAATAGATAATTGAATCACGATTCATATTTTATGTGATACATGATTATATTCAAGATGAATATGACTTTAGAAAATAAAAATCAAAAAAGGGGCTAATCACATAAGAAAGAAAATCATTCATAGATTCACATTTGAGGAGGAAAAACCACTATAATTACAAGAAAATGATATCACCGTGTCTTTATTATCACCAAAGTAGAGAAATAAAAGAACAAGGATCACAATGAGGGAGATATACCTCTACGCCTCTTATAAAAAAACAGAACCTTCAAATATGAGGAAGCTACAATTGATAAATTTAAACTGTCCCTATTTATTCACTGGAGAAAAAAGCTAGACCAGGGTCCTCTACACCCTTGGGAATTCCTGACTCCATGAAAAGCATTACTCTTGTACCTATGGATGGATCTATTATGTCTTGAAGAATATATTTCCTCATATTCAAGAAGTTGCAATTAAAAACTGTAACTTTCTCATTTAATAATGAAACTTACTAAACCCCTTCAAATGACCCATGCAACTACACTAAACAAAACATCTCTTAATAAGTCACTATGAATGAGACATTATTCTATTTTTTAGCTAAAAAAGTTGGGTAACAAACCAAGAATACTTAGTTGTGGTCCATTATTTGGAAAGGATCTGGCTCTAACACTCAATTCAGAGTTTAGGTAGAGTCTCCAATGAGAATAATCACATAAACACTCATTTAGAATTTCTTCAATAACCCTAACCACCTCAATTTAGAAAAGTTCATACCACTAACGATGGCCAATACTAATTCCCAAAATTAACCTTCATCTATACATAGAGGAAATAATCCTAGATTCTTATCATATACTCCTCATCAGAACATTTATGAGGCATACTAAAAAATAAGAGGCACAAAGTCGAATAAAAAATCATCAAAAACTGAAATCCCACACTTCAATCAAAAAAATCAAAACTCAAACTCAAATCACCATTTCAACACTATTTTCAGCATTTAAAAAACCAAAATCCTATGAAAAGGGTACCAAAAATGAAAAGAAAACATTAAATGATTGATCACTTTTCAAAACATTGAAATTACCCTTCTTAAAATCCATTTTTCAACAAACAAATAAATTTAAACACCCACCATTGGTACTCCATGAAATATCACATATGTGCATCCATGTGTTAGATCAAGAACCCATACACAAATACCACCAACTATTCACTTTTCACATGATTACATTCATATATATGATCATTAATAGAAATACTAATGGTCATTTCAAAACATTTTTCTTTTCCAAAACAGATCATTCAACTTAAATACAAAATCCCCAACCAATTTGAAGTCAACCCATATCATTAAAGTAACTCATTACCAAATTCCCAAGCAACTTTAATTTCACTTTCCAAAAATTTATTTTCAAAAACCCAAAAGATTTCCAAAATTCTTTCAATTTTTTCCTTTAAAACCACACATTCCATTAAAATAAAACCACGTCTAGGAATCATCTTAATTTTCAAAAACCATTTTACCTCCCAAAAACCATTTTCATTTTTTAAATCCACTCAATCCAACCAAAACTAATCCCAAACATAACTCACATCAAAACTTTCAAAAATAAAGAACTAGTGGTTGTGCCAACCCAGCAAAATGGATTAGGAGACCATACTCCAAGAGAGAATCAACCACGTGAAGTACCATGAATTGTGAACTTGGGTTATACATGGGTTGCTACTATATGAAATCTTTTCATGTAACATCATCTCACTTACATTTTCATTCCTTGTCCACACAGACCAAAAAAAAATCAAATCTCGGACTACCCCAGGAAACTTGATGCTCAGGATAGGCAAGGGTTCATGGCTTCCTTCCCACACCTACCTCTTGAATCCTAAAAATATTAATCTCTAAGATACCTAACATCAAAAATAATAAGGGTCTCCTTTGATACCATTTTTTCATGAACCAACCTAGTTTGACCCTAAACCAGTCACTCATCTGATCTGCGACAAGGCCCGAAGGGAGTTTCTGATCCCCACAGGTTGGAAACTAGTGTCGATAATAAAAATAAGATAGTTGGGAATAGTTTTCCCCATAAATAAAATATAGATGAATAAATATAAAAAGAAATAAATAAATAAACACTACAATCAGAAAAATAGAACAATGTTTCATAGCTAAACATACCTCCAAGTGACCATGTGGGTCACCACCAAACATAGAACCATGCTTTCTCCAAGAGAAATCCAAAACTTGAGAGACCTGAAACTGAAAAATAGAGTAATTGTGAGAATAAAGATGCTAATATTAATTCCAAGGATAAACAACACCCTATGCCCTTACCTTTAAAAATAAACCCAAATCATTCTAGTTTTAAAATCAGACATAATAAAATAATGTTTTCATTCTTTTCAAATTCAATTAAAAGGTTTTCATTTTCAAGAAACGAATCTCTCTTACACTACATTTTCAAAATAGATTCCAAGCATGAATTATCATTTCAAAATTAAATAAAAACAATTTGGATCAAAATATCGTTTTCACAAAAGAGAGATCAAGTATGGAGAAACTAAAATGAAAATCACATCACAAGAACCATGGGAAGTCCCTCAGAATATAGTATTAGTTGGGGACCTAGGATCCTCGTACCTCAATGAAACATGGATTATAAACCACGAAAACCAGAGTTATTATGAATGATTCACTAGGATTTGACACCCTAATGTACTAGTGTTATCCATTCATCATTAATGTTTAGTTAGTTTTGTAGTGTCAACCCTTCTAGATGAAATCGGGACAAACCACTTTTGTATCATCTAGCGTACTAGTCCTAGTCTTCCCACCAAGGTACCCAAGGTTACCCATGTGATCTCTTAAAAATGGTGGTGATATTTTATCAAGAAATCATATATGATCACAACACTTTATTTATCCAAAAACTCATTCAACATTCCACCACTGATCTCCCTCCTTAATCGCATTCCCATTTTCTCGTCACACAACAAAGATTAAGCCTCTCCACTCGGCACATACAACAAATAATACATTTAATACTTGAATAAAATTTATCATACTAGGGGAAATGACTAAAGAGGGGTTTTCTACTTTCACAAGCCATTCTCAATGTTCCAAATGAGCCTTATTACCTTACAAGAAATATTTTCATTTTAGAAAAGCATAATCACCCAACACTTCCCAAAACCTTTTAAGATCTCAATTAAAAAACCAATGCTCCACACTTTTAAAAACTATTTATAACCCATTATTAAAAAAAATCAAACCTTTTAAGAAATGAATACTACCAGTTCACATAAAATTCATACCAAAACCCAAGCATTTTTTTAAAACAAGGTTGAGATCACAATTCAACAAGAAAAGTACACGTTGGAAACTTCGATAAATTATGAAAAACAAATGCAGAACCATTTAAAATAATCACAAACAGATTTAATATCTTATAAATATGCTACATGAATATAAAAAAAAATTACTTTTAAAATAATCTTGCAATTATGGAATTCAAATTAAAGGGTTGGGCATAGGGAACATACCTTAGAAGTAAACTCAACTGAAAATCAGCTTTGACAGATTTAATGAAGAAATAAAACACTTCACCCTTACACACTCATACATTATTATATTTATATTTATAACCTTTAAACTCATGTATAAATTCCCCTTGTCATGAGGAAACATGTAAAAGGGTGTATATATATACACACACCTATGTGTGTGTGTAGGCCTTCCTAGATTCGTCAAACACGCTATAAACACATACAGAGACTCAAAACACCATGGAAAAGACCCACACACTCAAAATAAATTACTAAAAACTCAAATATTAAAAAATCCCTAATTAAAATTAATCCACAATGAAGAAATGGAAGAACCCTTACCCAAAACCATGTCTAATCCACTTCCCTTGATGGTGGGGGCTAGAATCGGCCTTGATGGGACCCAATGAACCCTAAATAATAAGAATCGATCAAAATAAAATCCCCCTAAATGAGTTAGGGTTTTTAAAAACCCTAATCACCCCATGAAATCAAATAAAATTGCAAAATAGGGGAATATTAAGGGATAAGATACTCACTAGAGGATACATCACACCAAACTGGCAGAAGAAATGGTCTCCGGATGGAGGGATCAGCTCACCGAAGGGCCTTGGATGGTGGGTGTCGTGCAAGAGGGAGAGGATTTAGCCAGAGGTGTCACTCGATTATAGAGAGGTAATAGGGTAGAGCGCCGCATAAGGAGGTGACTAGTGAAGAGGAGGTAGCGCGCCAGAGGCCATCATCTTGTGTGGGTCACATGAGAGGGAGAGGAAAGGGGGGAGGCGTTGTGTACTGGATAAGGGGGAGAGGGAGACCTAGGGTTTCAAAAAAAACTTAAATATAATAATAATAATAATCAACCTAATAATATTATTATTATCCATAATAATAATAATAATACTATTATGGGTAAAACATTCTCTTAATTTTATTTTAGTTTTATCCTGTTTTATTTTATTTTATTTTTTCATTTCATTTTCATTATATTTATTTATTTTAAATACTAGGAAACTTCATGTTTTGTGCATGGTTTACCAAACTGTGTAATAATCGTACACTGGATATTGACAAGGCCAGAAACCCCTTACAGGGTTGCCTGAATCCAGATGCACAATTGAGAAAATTGTGCTCAAACCGTGCCACTTGGCACTACCAACTTATAGAGATAAGTCGTACTCTTGTCATATGGTTTAATAAATTGTGTGCAAGTCGTGCTCCATAACTTAGACCCACCTAAGCACCCGCACAAGCATTGCATGATTGCTAATAAATATATGGTTTAACCATGCAACAATAAAAATGATTCCCAAAAATTAAAACTTGACCTTCCGATAACCAAAACTCAAAATAAATGATAAAAATAATTAAAATTATTAAAATAATCAAATATTTAAGGTATGGGTGTGATAATAATCATCATTTATTATTCTATATTAAGTATTTAACATATCCTATAAAAATTTTACAACATAAAACCTTTCTAGACATAATTCATTTAACTTTATTCTTCATAATTTTGGGAATTTTAAAACATAATAAGGGTGATCTAAAGAACTCTATAGGGTTAAAAATAGAATTAACAATTAAATGTCATTAGTGAGAATAAGATAAGCATAAGGGTTTGATGACATAATCAAAATTCACGATCTTGACATAAGATAATTAATACCCATAAAAACTAGGATCATAAATCACGAGACATGGAATAAAGATTTCATATAAGAAAAGAGACTTGAAAGTCAAAAATCATGATCCAAGTAAAAAAATATTTAAGTAAAGGATATGTTGGAACTTGATGAAATTATAAAAAACATATTGGAAAATTGGAACACAATTTTTATATCACTCTTATAATCGCTCTTACAATTTTAATAACCTGTCAGGTAAATTTAGTGACTTTGATTTTTCCTTATAAAATATTGAAATATATTAAGGAATATTTTTTTATCTAGGAAATGATACGATGTGAGATTATGAGGCCCAGTGATCCCCAAATTAATTTTATAAAAAATATTATATATATTTTTATCACGCACATGTAGTTTTTCAAAAATAATGGAATATATTTTGAACAAAGTCTCAAATTGAAAATCTAAGACAATGGTTGAATCTAGAGCATGGGGTTTACCCTAGTTGAAACCTAAGTTTGGTCAGTGCAAGACGTTCAGTTGAGGCGACTATTAGCTGGTTCATTTAATTAAGATAAATAAATAAGTTATTTTTTTAATAAATGAACAAATTAAATCTTCTATAAATAACCTCTTATATAGGTTTTAAAAGGGTTATCCACATAACCCCTGATATATCTGATTATGGTAGGATAGTGTTCTTCATTTTTGGATCAACATCGAACAATGAATGATTATTGAATTGAGGTGGATTGACAGACAGTGGAATCAATGAATCATACTCATTATTGGAAAACACATTATTCACCAATGATTGATCCATAATTAAGGTAGGTATTGTAAATTTTAGTTTTATCTCTTTATTAAATTATTTAGCATGGATTTTATTAATATAATTTGGATCTATAATTTATCTTCCATTTGAATGATCCCAATTCTAGTAGTTAAAATTTTGGTTAGTTTTATCTTATATGCCATGAAATCAACCTACAAAATCCCTAATTCTGTGATCATTGGCCAATAATTCTTGTAAAATGATGTTATCACCATTTTTCTTATGCCTTTTTCCCACTCGTAATTACATTATTTATCATTGGACTGTGGGGTCAAGATTTGACAATTGCTGGGTGGATTCGATCATGATCGAACCCCTGGATTCATAGTGGATGTTTGTATAATAACTAAGTCATAATTTTTCGGATGAATTGAGCAGGATTGAGTGTATAAGTGATATATTTTTGGATCTAGGATCCAAAAATTAGATAGAACCAGCAATGGGATCAAGTGATGGTGATGGAAGATCCCCTTGGGCATACGGGTGGTCGGAATATGACCACTGGAAATGAATGAGGCACAAACATCCTTGGATCAATGCTCCCTGAAAAGATTCATAGAGGAATCAAGAAAAGTCAGTAGTGTAAGTGGTGGATCTAGGTTATTTTGAGAATAAAATATCTTTCTATAAAAAAAACCCGACTACACAATATGTAGTCTGGAAGAACACACACCGTGTAGTCCCTTGGTTGTGAAGGATAGGGTTTTTGGGTGGAGATAAGTATCACATGCCATGTGGGACCCCCACATGCTATGTGAACTAGTTTTGGCAGCCCAAAATATACTCTAAGAGTAAATATAAATGGATGTTTCTATACACATGGACACTTATAGGTACATAGGCTTGGAAATTTCCATGTTCCTAGGCTGGGATATGACACTATACACTTCTAGGTACATGGCACGACCTGAAAAACATGAGCATGGACAGGAACACAAGGGAAGGCCCTAGGTGGCATAGACAAATCATGTGGTCTTTGTACACACCTTGTAAGGTGACATGTCCACCTAACTATATTTATAGGATACATTTCCAGGTGATTAGGTGGGTTCACACACCATGTGGACCCCTATAAATGTCATATACTTCCCTCTAAGACTTCCTTCTCTCATGTCTCCTTTCTTTGGACATTGATTTTGGACCATGAGTAGCCTATAATGAGTGTTTTTTCATATGTAAAATGATTTTATCCTTCATAGTGTCTTTGGAGATATGATGCAAGATATTCCTAGCATGATACTTTTTTACGTGATGCTCGATAATGGTAGTGAGCAGGCAGGATCATTAGAGAGTTTAGATAAATGTGATACTCTCCTATAATACTATGGAGTGGGTCCTCTATACATGGAGATGGTACTCCAATATCACACCTAGGGTATGGGTCCTCCATACTCATTGTTCATATAGAAATGGTACTCCCTTATCACACCAGGGTGTGGGTCCTCTGTCTAGGAAGACAGTACTCCCATGTTGTACGAGTGTGTGGGTCCTCCATATTCATTATTAAAAGAATATTTCATACTCCCCTATAGTACAAAGGTGTGGGTTTTATATCCATGGGGATATTACTCCTCTATCACAATAGGATTCTAGTCATCCATGCTCTTTATACAATAATATTCATTACTCCCTTTCCTTACTAGGGTGTGGGTCCACAAATCATAGGGACGGTACTTTCCTGTTTCACCAGGGTGTAACTCACCCATACACATTATTTTAGATATAAATATGGTACTCCCCTATTCAAGTCTGGTTCCTCTATCTATGGGGATCATAATCCTCTATCGTACCCAGGTATGTATCCCAGATACAGAGAAGGTACTCCCCTACAGGGGCACAAGTCCTCTATCTACTAAGTAGAATCCCCCTATTGTAAAAGGGAATGGGTTCTCTATATTTTATAGATTTCACTACCTAGTGATTTGGAGTAGTGTTGATTTCTGTTCCATCCTAATGACTTATTTGAATAGACATGCAAGATGTTGGGCATCAATGATTGGCCATTTGAGCTACATGAATACCCATCATCCTAGGATGGTTTTGAGATGGAAATCCCCTTTATCCATCATTTGGTTTTTTCATATAAGCATATATTTATGTTTTAGGGTTTAATTTCCCTCTTTATTAAAGTTTATCTGACTACTTTTATCATGTCTTCTATTTCTCCCTCTTCAGTTTCTAGGGTGTCCCACTGGGTATGTATATACTCACCCCTACATGGGATTTTCCAACATGTTTTTATGTATTTTGTAGATAGAGAATAGATCAACAGCGATTTCAAATTATCATAGGTATCCTTGGGTGAATAGACCATGTATGGTAGTTGATCTTGGAGATTAGGATCTTAGATCTCTCAACTTTACTTTATTTCAATTTTTTCAGGTTGGTACACCTTTTCCAGTTGAGTGTGTATTTTTTTCCTTTATATTTCATATTTAACTATCACACTCTTTTGTATTCTCTAGAGGGTATTTCATTCTTGGATTTTACTCTATATTTTACTATCTTTTATTATTATTCCTTTTCACTTCTCCATGGATATGATTGGGTGCGTGTGTACAGGTACTTTAGGAAAAGGACTCCCATTTTAGTTATGACTTATTGGAACTTGTCTCCAACCCCTGGACTAAGGAGATGGGAATAGGGTTGTGGTGGATTGGTCTTTATCATGTTAGGAGATCCTCAATGGTTTGGGTCATTATAGTAAATTCCAATAATCACTTAGGAGAAACCAATAACCGGTTAAATTTTACCCTTTACCCAATTCAATGGAGATCTATATCAGGATATCCTATCATGGTGATCTATATCAGGTTCACTCATAATAATAAACAAAATCCAAGAAACATAACATAAACATAACACATTAAAGCTTTCATTTTTCAACATACAAATAACCATTGTTCTTTCATAGCTCGATTTACCCATGGGAAAGAAACTAGTTCCATGAAAATATCTTTGAAACAATCATAATATATATAGAGAAATAATAAACATGGAATCAGTACAATATATCCCTAGTGGATCATAAGTAACATCTAGGGTTATTTTCATTAATGAATAAGAATACCACAAAAAGATCATTAAAAACATTCTCGAGGGAAATACCATTTTCACCTTTAAAATAACTTTTAAAAACTAAAAATTTATAGAATACTTGGAAAAATATTTTCATTGAAAATAAAATTTTAAACCTTCAATGTAACCTTAAAATAAAAAATATTCATGATGGAAGATAAATTTGGTTAATCCATGTATTTTAAAATAAAACATTCCTTTTACACTTTAGTAGAGAAAGTAAAAAATGTATCGTATGAACAATTTTAAAAATATTCCTTTTAAAAAATTTAAATAAAATCAAAGATAATTAAAAATTATATTAATAAATTGTTTAATATTAAATAATAACATTATTTAAAACATTTTAGAAAACATGGATATGAATATAAATATTCTCAATCCAAAAAGAGATACAAGATCAATATAACTTACAAAAAAAAATATTGAGTTTCTTTAATAAATAATATAGGAAATGGAAACTAAATATATAAAATACAATCACAAACAAGGAATAATAAAAGATATGTGGTTCAATAAAATAAAATCATATTATTTACCCAAACTTTACTTGAACATAAACAATCTTTAAAAGAAATGAGATTGTAACATAAATCCTTTACTACTTTGGTAACTTTCAAAATAAAAAATAATTATAAGAAAAAATATGATATAGAGATGTAAATACCAATAATTTATTAAACTAATATGTAAAAATTCATTCATGATGTAATAATTACACCATATAGTGAAATCATCATTCATGATATGAAACATTTCTTAAGAAAATGAGATTGAGACAAAGAAAACCCTTGAAAAGATCATAGCTTGTGAAGTGATAATTCATCCATGAATTTATTATGTTTACATATTTTAATCCATATAAATAAGTTTAAATATATAATAAAACAATTTATACATCAATTCACACATAATAATGGCATAATAAAGTAAATTAAGTGGAAGTATAACCCAATGAATAGAAATTGAGTTAAAAATCCTTTACCACTAGGTAACTTTAAATTCAAATTACCTTAGATGAAATAATTTGAATTGTAACTTAAAATATCATTAATTATGAATGATTCATGTTATAACATTTAAAATGGTATTATATACACTATATAAAATAAATTTGGTTTATAACATTAAGTCATGTCTCAATGAAGGGAAATTGAGATGAAATCCCTTACCTCGGGTCCAGACTTGTAATGTATATCCTTTAAATAGTATATAATAAACTTATATAGATAATTTAATTTCTTAATAACCTTTTAAAGGTTTATTAATTTATTATTAAAACATTTTTTTATTTTTTTACAATGACTTAATTAATTATTTAATTGATTATTTTCACATCGGGTGTTTTAAGGATGTTCAATTCATAATTTCAAAACAGATTTTGTATGTTAACCAAGGTAAAAGGGGTCATTATTCCATAATCTCCAAAATAATAATAAAAACATAATTATAATTTTTATACTTTAATTATAATTTTAAAACCAACCATTAAATATGGTTGTGAAAAATGAATTACATAACAATCATGGAGAAGGTAGGTCATACGTTGCCATGAGTAACGTTTCCATTTTTTAAGGGAATGAGGGAAAGAATGTAGGTATCATTTTATCATTATAGAATTATTATTATTTCATAAATATTATATTATATTTTTAAATAAAATTATATATACCAGCCATGTGTTGTTGTGAAGAAAAATGAATCACATCGCTTCGTGGAGGTGGTAATCTACATGTACGCACGAACAAGGTTATCATTTTTTCAATGGATTGAATGGTAAGAAAATAGATAAAATATTAACTTTAAAAAATTATAATTATGTCATTAATATCATATATATACATTAAATACATCATTATAACCAGTCCTGAGATACAGTTATGGAAAAATAATTACATCAATTCGCGAGGCAGTAGTCAGTCATACGCATGAACTATGGTTTCATTTCCCGTTTTAAAGAAGAGGGAGATGGGTATAGGTTATGAAATTAAAATTAAAAAAATCACATTATATGTAAGATACTATTACTATAATTTAATTATTTTTTAATAATATTTAAAAGTGGTAGATGAAGAAAAAAACAAAAATGGTTAGTTAAGAACTATACCTCTTCTTCAAACAACCTCTTTAGGTTTATACCTAAAGCCTTCCTAGGTGGGTCTTTTGATACAAAAAACAGAATCTAGAATATGGTAGGTGATTTAATAATGAAATTTGGTCAATTATTGGCTAATATAAAATGGTATTGAATTGTGGATAGGATAGGAGAGGGTGATTCCTTTTATAAGTAGGGGAGAGGATACACTTTGAATTTTTAAAAATATTAAAATAAATTAATATCTTATTTAAGAAAAATGGGTCCAATATAGAAAATTTATAAATATTAGATGATATTGGACATAAATATGGTCAAAAAATAATATTTATACAATTTTCTAGGCTATTTTAACCCTTATTACTTAATTTTAACCCCCAGTAAACTTGTTTTAACCTTAACCATGGAAACAGATTTTTACTATTTTTACCATTTATTATGACAAAAAATTTCGCTTAAATTATAAACTAATATTTATTATTCTGATTAAAATTATTTAATCCATTTTATAAAATTAAATTACCATAATTGGAAGAATTTAATTTTAAATTAAAAAAGAAAAATGCGAAGGAAAACAGTTTTTTCATAAAAATGCCTTTTTAAGTATAACATTGTTTTTATACTGAATTCATGTATAAAATTAGTTAAAACTACAATAATTTTAATATTAATAATATCACTTAAATAATTTTACTTTTAAATAAATTTAAAAAAAATTAATTTCTTTAAATGAAAATACAGTTTTCAATGAAAATCAGTATTTTTCACCATTCATTGAAAAATAAAAATTTTCAAAAAATGTCAATAATTAATCCTAAGATAATTTTAACATTATTAATTAATTAATTAATCTCATTTTTCTAAATTAAAATTCTATAATTTATAAATAAATCCATATAATGCATGAAAACCAATTTTGGGTAGAAATGAAGCCTTTTCCTTTTAACTAAAAAATTACCTAACAGTATTATAATGAATATAAATCTATAAAATCTAATGAATTAATATTAATAAGATATGAAAAATATTTTATCTTAACATTAAATGGGTTTTTAAATTATTCCCCACTTTTGGACAATTTTTCCTCACAATTTTATCTTAGGCTAGATAGAAAGGTTTTAAAACATTTTCAAATTCAACTCTAAAGAATGGAAGATAAAACATATAGAACTGAAATGAAAAAAAATTAATATTTCAAAAACCCATTTTTGAAAACCCACATAATAAAAAGATATAATAAAAATTATTTTTGAAAATAGGTAAATGTAAATGTGAATTTAATATGGAATAAAATAGAACTATGCTTCCAAATAAGAGAATATTGATGGGAAGTGAAAATATATAATTAAAAAGAAGATCCATTTAGGTGATAACATTTTTTTGAGAATGTTAGAGATTTTAAATTCATCATAAATTATCATAAAAGGATAACATTTTTGTTTCATATCCTTTTTCTAGGGTTTAGGAATTTTTTTCCATCTAGACTAAGAATATAAGGAAATATACATACTTGACAAGTAGAATTTAATCCTTTAATAAATTTTCCCCAAAATATTTTATTTTTTTCCAAAAAAGGATAAAAATATATTCCTACTATCTTTATATATTTAAAAAAATAGTTGGTATAAGATAATATAATTTCTAAAATATTTAGAATTTTATATAAATAAATAATATATTTAACTTTAAAATTTCCTCAATAACACCAAAGGTTCATCATAGATCATTCCATAAATAAATAACCTTATATCCCAAATTTCTTCAATAAACTCAACATTAAACAATGTTTAAACTTTAAAGGTTATATCATACCCTTCAAATTATATCCTTAAAAATTTAATAGCATTTTTCCAAATAATCCTTTACGTTAAACCTAAGGGTTACATATACCTCAACCCAATAAAACATCACTAAAAAATATAATTAATCACTTTAAAATTTCATTAATTAATACTTAAAAAATGTTATTTCTATACCTTTTAACTGATGATAATCCTTAAACTTATAAACTCGTGATAGTATCCATAACTCTTAATTTAATATCACATGAAAACATTTGAATATCCAAAGTTACCTAAAACTTTTATCTAATTCCAACTATAACAAACCCAATCTTGCACTCCCAAATCTAATCATAAAAACATAATATTCACATTTCTAGATTTCATACTGATAATCAATAACCAATTTTAATCATCCAATACTTATAACATCAAAATGAAATATTTTATCACTTATATACCCAAGGGCCTTTTACTTTTATATTTTTAGAGAATTAGGAAGAAATATTATATATTTAAATAAGTAATTTTCCTACTATAATTAGATTTCCTTATTTCACATTAAGTCTTCAAAATCTCCCATAAAATTCTTTACACATAAAACCTTTATATATAGAATTCATTTCACATCATTCTTCATAACCTGAGGAAATGGAAAACATGATAAGGTAGAGCTCAAACACTTAGTATGGGTAAACATAAGCATTAATAATTTAATTTCATTAGTGATAATAAGATAATAATAAGGTTATTATGACATAATCAAATTGTGTAATCATCATATAAGAGAATACGTACCCATAAAATCATGGATCATAAAACATGAGTCATGTCATAAAGCTTTAACATAAGATAAGATTCATATAACTAAAATAATCATTATCCATGTGAAAACAATACTTAAGTAAATTACCCATAATATTGATGAAATTATAACTAAAAAATGTTTTTAATTCCATTATAATAGCCTACCTGATAAATTCCAATGATCTATTAGGAGAAACTAATTGTCAGTTAACTTCATCTCTTTACCCAATGAATTAAAGAACTATATCAGGATCACCAATCATCATTATTTATATTAGGATAACTTTTTATCATAAAAAATGTTCAAGAACTATAACATAAACATAACACATAAAAGATTTCATTTTTAAACAAAACAATAAACATTGATTTTTCATAGCTTGATTTACTCATGGAAAAGAAATAGGTTACATGAAAATCTCTTTTAAATAATCATAATCAATACAGAGAAATAATAATGATCATATTATTAAAACATATCCATAGTGTATCATAAGTAACATTAATATCTGTTGTCTTTGAGTAGAAATTCCATAAAAATATTATTAAAAATATTCATGAGGAAAACACCCTTTCCGCTTTGAAAATAACATTTAAAAACTAAAAGATTACAGAATCTTAGGAAAAATGTTTTCCTTGAAAATAATTTTGAAAAAATTAAAATGAATATTAAAAGAAAAACTATTAATTATGGCATAAAAATATGGTTAAGCCTTATATTTTAAAATAATACATTCTTTTTAAACTTTAGTAAAGAAAGTCAAAATGTATCAGATGAATAAAGTTAAAAAGATTCGTTTTTAAAACCATTGTAAAAAAATTAAAAGATAATTGAAAATAATATTAATAAATAATTTAAGTGAAAATAATAAAATTCTTGAAAAAAATTTAGGAAACATGGATATGAATAAAAAAATCACGATCCAAAATAAGACATAAGATTGGTATCAATTACAAATAACTTTTTTTATGTTTATTTAATCAATAAGGAATGTAATGGAGAATAAAAATTTAAAATGCATTCCTAACCAAAGGATAATAAAATATATATTGTTTAATAAAATAATAGCACATAATTTTTCCAAATAAATATTTAACACAAATAATCTCAGCAAGAAATGAGATTGTAAAATAAATCCTTTGTCGTTTTGGTAACTTTATAAATAAAGATTCATTAAAATAAAGAATATTATATGTATATTTCAATCCCATAAATTTCATGAAGTAATATGTCAGAATTTATTCAAGAGTTTTTAAGTAAACTATATAATGAAATCATAGTTCACAACACAAAAACATGTCTCAACAAAATGAGATTATGATAAAGAAAATCTTTGCAAAGATCGTGTCTTTTAAAGTGATAACTAATCTATGAAGTGGTTATGTGAAAAAATATAAATCCACATAAAAAATGTTAAAATAAAAAATAAAACCATTTATATATAAATTAAAATATAATCATGTAATGAAAAATACAATGAAGTAAAAGTATGATCTAATGAATGGAAATTGAGTTAAGAAACCCCTTACCATTTGGTAACTTTCAAGTCAAATACCCTTGGATGAAATAATTTGAATTATAAATTAAAATACCATGAACTTTTAATGATTCATTATATCACATGTAAAATGGTAGTATATAAAACATATAAACTAAATTATGGGTATAACATTAAAATATTCCTCAATGAAGAGAAATTGAGATGAAATCCCTTACCTAGACTCCAAACATTCCAAGTATGTCCTTTAAATCATATAATAGAAATATGTAAATTATTTAATTATTTAAGAATATTTTATATATTTTTAATTTATCATTAAACCATTTTTTAATTTATTATAATGGAATATTTAATTAATTAATTATTTATGTCCACATTGGGTGTTTTGAGGACGTTCGGTTCATAATTTCAAAATAGATTTAGTATGTTGACCATGGTCAAAGGGTTTATTTTTACATAATCTATAGAATAATAATAATTACATAATTATAATTTTATAAATTAATTATAATTCTAAAAATAACCATGAAATATGGTTATGATAAATTAATTACATTATAATTATAGAGATGGCAGGTCGTACGCACACATGAGTAACCATCCCATTTTTTAAAGAGCATGAGGGAAAGAATCTAAGAATAATGTTAAATTTAAAAAATGTTTATTATGCTATAAATATAATATTATCTCTTTAAATAAACTTATGTATACCATCCATGTGATGAAATGATGAAAAACTAATCATTTTTCTTCATGGAGGTGGTAATCCACAAGTATGCACGAACAACGTTATCATTTTTTCAATAGATGGAAAGGTAAGAAAATAGATGATATATTATCTTTACATAATGATAATTATTTAATTAATATCATATATATATTAAATCTATCGATATTAACATCTATGGAAGGTGATTATGGAAAACAAATTACATTAGTTTGTGAGGCGGTAGTCTTTCATACCCATGAACGATGGTTTCATTTCCTATTTGATGGAATAGAGAGATGTATATAGGTTATTAAATAGACATAAAAATATAATAGTATATTTAAGATACTGGTGTTATTATTTCATTATGGTTTAATAATATTTTAAGGATGTATAATAAGAAATAAAATAAAAACACTTAGTCAAGAACTATACCTCTTCTTCAGAAAACCTCTTTAGGTTTATACCTAAAGCCTTCTTAGGTTGGTTTTCTGATTAAAAAAATACCTCTAATAAATGGGTATAGTTTTAAAGAAATAATATGGGTATTTATTTAATTAATAAAAATTATCTTGAATTTTTGAGAGGAGAGTATAGGGTATATCCTTTTATAAGTGGGGGAGAGGACACACTATGAATTTTTAAAAACATTAAAATATAATAATATCTTAATCTAGAAAATCGAATCCAAAATAGATAATTTCTAAATATTATATTATATAGGGTCTAAATATTTTTATATAATAGGATTTAGATAATTTTATAGGTCATTTTATCCCTTATCAATTAAGTTTAACCCCTAGTAGACATATTTTAACATTAACAGTGGTAACAGATTTTTACTATTTTACTATTCATTATGACCAAAAATTAAGTTCACCTTATTACATAATATTAATTATTTTTATTCTAAATATGGAATTCATTTTATCAAATTAAATTCATAAAAGTGAAATAATTAAATTTGGAATTAATCTCACAAAATTTGTTGAAAAATGATTTTTCAAAAAAATACCTTTTTAGTATAAAAATATTTTTATACAAAATTCAAGTATAAACTTCATGAACTAACCCATTGAGGACCTCCTGGATAGATTTAATCTAAGTATGAAACCCCAATCTAGGGGTTGGAAATAAGTGTTGAATATTCATAATGATTAAATGGGAGTTCTTAACCTTAGTGCTTATATGCACACACACAACTAGCTCCATGTAATAATATAGAGATATAAAGAAATAATAAACATATAGAGTATAAACCATGAATATAAAAAACTATATGAAATAATAAAATTATAGTATGATAATAAAAATTATATAAATTGAAAAATACACACCAACCAGAAATACAGGGAGAACCCCAAACTATCAACAATTATAATGAGTATAGATGGGGGAGAGCTTAGCTCAAGATCCTAGAGTCCAACCATAGAACACGGTCAGTGTCACTATGTAATTATAAGATCCACTAATACTAAGTCCACCATAGTCACTTATAATCTATCCATAAACTATATAAGACACAACATGTGTGAGTAAATCCTATACAGGGGTGAGTATATACATACCTAGTAGAACACCCATAAAACTATGTAGGGTAAGAAATAAAAACAAAAAAATAGCCATTTAAACCCATAATAAAGAGGTTAAACGAAACCCAACAATATATATTCTAAAAAATAAATCCAATAAAGAGATAAATGGGATCTATATCTCCAAAACTAGCTAATAAGGAAGAGTCTTCCTGCAGCTCCAAAGGTCCCATCACTTATGCCAAAACAACCCGCATAACCAAATAAGATATAGAGTAGAGGGACCACTCCTTTACATTATGTGTCACATATAAGGTATTAATATATAAAATCGATGAATCTCATATAACCTCTCTATAATATGTGTATAGGGCCCACACCTCACCATTTTTCTTCATAGCTAAGGGGACACTATCTCCAGTGGGGGACCCACTCCCCAACAGATCTCAGAGACAGGGGGTTCCACTTTGTAGATAAAGAACATGTTCCCTGTGTAGTATGGGATTTCTAAACCTATTAATTTAAAGAGTATTGAGGGCCCATATCTTTTTGTGATAGGGGGTTTTGTCCCTAGTAACACTATGATAAAACACCTTATCACTGCCACTGGATAAACATCGCTAAGAGAAGAATCTCGCTAGAATCACCTCACAACATTTATCTTGCACAAAAATTAATTTCACCATCATGTTTTATGTGGAAAGATACTTATTATAGGAAACTCTTGGGCCCAAATATGAGTCTTTAAGATGGTGATATGCAAGGTATAGAGTTCTAGAAAGAGTACATAATATGTATAAGGGTTCACACTGTGTGTAACCTCATTTGGATACCTGGGCATGTCATCTCCTAGACATGGCTTGGGAATCCATGTGAGACTACATATTGTGTATATGGGGTCACAAGGTGTGTAAGTTCATTCAAAGTCTTGGGAGTGTACATGCGGTACACGACTCGACTGTCCATGTATGTACACATGGTGTGTCCCTTATGGTACATGGTGTGTCTAACCACATAGGGTTCTTGATGTATTCCTTCGGAACACAGTTTTAATTAATATGTAGGATCACATGGAGTATGGGACTATCCACCTGGATTGTGATATTTACCTCAACTAAAATACTATCCACTTCAAAAACCTATATTATAAGGCATGTGTTCCTCTGGGTTACACAGCTTGTAGTCGGGAATTTTAAAAATACTGATGTTTATTTATGAAGATGTTAAATCCATGATTATCTCTATTTCCTCCAAAATTTTACTCACCTGAGATCATAGAAACTAAATTTTTTTCATCTCCAGTAATTGTTTCCCCATCCTTCAGTGTCTAATAAATTGAAATTTAATTACCTAATCATAAATACCCATGTTTTCTACCACTACTTGAAATATTGATCCATGAATCCATCACCCACAACCCTAAATCTAATCAATATATCCATATAACATTTATCTCTATATTTTTAGTGCATCCTCCAAGAATATGGGGGTTTTATCACAATCGAATACGACTTGGAAATGTCAAACCAAGACCCTATGGTCTAATGGAGAAAAACACAAAGAACGATCAAGGAAAGAGAACACGAATAAGGTGAAACCATAATTGGATAATGAAATCTCAACCAAAACATAAACAAATAATAAAATTAGTGAATAATTAGTGAAATAAATATTAATAAATAGGTTCATGAACACTATTTAGAATTTAGGTCTCAAGTTAAGAACAAACAATGTTGAAAAATTAATTATATTAGAAATACATGATTAATAAAATAAAACAAGGGAGTAAATCACATAAATAAATATCCCTATATCCAGAATGAATCGTTCATTGATAAATAATTCATCCACTGGAAATTAATATGATCCCACTATGTTCTCCATCCATCTCAATTTTTTGCTCAATCATTCACTGTCAATCCTCAATCATGATCCGTTTTCATTCATCAATGGATCTCCTCCTTAGCTCCTCTAATCTCTAAAGGTTATGTGGATAACCCTATAAATTAATCATAATTATATATTTATATAGGAGAATTATATTTTAGGTTATTAAAAAAATTAAAAAAATTAATCATTTAAAATATTCAACGTTCCCACCAATAGTTTCCTTTAACTGAATTCTTGATTCTGACCAAATTTATCTCATTTTTAGGGTAAACTATACATTATGGAATCAACTTTTATCTCAAATTTTCTATATGATGTTTCAATCAATAAGAAAACCATTTATTCTAAAAAATATTTAATTGTGTTCTTTAATATATGTTAATATTTTTAATATATTAATTTTGGGGTCCTTTGATGCCCAAACACAGTGATGACTCTGATGAAAAATAAAAAATATATATATATAAATATTCAAAGGACTAAACTAATGAAATCGAAGTCCTTACATTCTCCCCTCCTTCAAATATATTCACGTAAAATCACAAGTCACATAGAAAGGTGGGGGTACTGAACCTCTACCCGGATCTCATGATCCCAGGATCTCTCTTGTATGGTTCTATGATGCTAAAGCACTTGAACCATAGGGATGGTTCATCCACACAGGATCATCACCTTGTAGTCCTTGATTTCCATCAAGTACTCTGAGAATATGAATCAATCCTTGATTTCCATCTCACCACAGTTGATAATGTGCTATGGGTATAATACATATCTACTCAACTATAACATATGGAAGACATTGTACACTTAGTCGTGATGTATGGGTAAGTCCAAGTGACAAGAAACCTCACTGACCCCATGCAAAAACTTGCACAACCCAAATAACCTCAGGGAAAATATAACTCCCCAACCAAAACTCTATAATGCAAATCATGGGAAGACTCTCATAAATACATGATCTTCTTTCTCAAACTACCAAGGTCCACGATATTGGTTTGTGTTATATTAATACTAACATTGATTTGACCTAAAATTATTATGGATCACTTAAACCCTTCTCTGACATTACCTACACCATTTTTGGCCCATCAAGAGTGGATATTCAACCTTATACTAGCACAATGGTGACCTGTAAGGTTTCTCATATAGTTTCTCACATGTTTTCATGTCGATAGTCGAGTAATATCTTCCATTATAATAAATATACACCAATGGTTGGTGATCCACATAGCTTTAGCGGAAAAGCAACATAAAAGCTCCTGGCTTGCCTTCTAAAACCTGGATGATCCACTTATACTGGGCATTTTCTTAGTGGTGTAACATTATTATCATACTTAACTAGGTCCTAAAATCCTTCTGTTATCATCCCCACCATGATATATACTAAGAATAATGGTAAGAGATAAACATAATGGGTACCCATGAAGTTGGAGTATCTATTTCACATACAAAACTACTGATAGGTGAGGCATAGAGAAATAATCTTGAAAACACCCAACCTCATGTGAGCCTACCAATATTACTTATTAACATACCTATACATATTTTACTTACCAAGATGTATATCCAAAATGGGGAAAGTAAGACACTTCCTCAACACCTCCTCACACAACATGATCAAAACTACAATCCATCCTTGTAAAAGTATGAAATGCTCCCCACCTTCAAAAAATCCATCTGGTGTATCTCCATAAGAAATATAGTCATGTAAAACATCATATTCTACCTCTACAAATTTGGATTCTCTCACTTGTTGAAGAAGTAATGGAGTAACCACCATCAATTGAAGATAAGTTTCACCCCTATCCTTCACCAGGGCCAATTATAATAAGGCCAACTGCTCAGACTCCTCCTCCACCAAGTGATAACTACATTTCCTACTAAGGGAATTGACCACCATGTTTCCATTCCCTGGAGTTTAGAATATCTCAAAGTCATAGTCCTATAGAAACTCCAACCAATATCTATATCCTAGGTTGATGCACTTGAGATTTTGGTGGTTTGAGTAAACAACGAAACACTTGCCCATAAGATAGTGTCACTACATATTCAGGGTGAATACTATTGTTTCCAGCTCTGATTTTTGGGTTTTTTAATTCTTCTCATGGTTTCTCAACTACCTTGAATCAAAATAAATCACTAACTACCTCTACACTAACACACAAATGATTCCATATCCATAATCATCAAAAAACTCCATGTACTCAACACCCTCCTTTGATAGAACCCTTCCAAACTAAATAAAATCATTACCTTCACCACACTTTTAGGTGGATTTCAAGCTAGAACTGCATGAAATTTTCTAGATCCATAGGTAAAACATTCTCAAAGATAGAATTCCCCAAATAAGTGAACTTCTATAATCCAAAAACTAACACTTAGAGATCTTAATATAAATTTGGTGCTCCCAAAGTAAGGCTTTGACCATCCTCAAATGATCTGTATGATCCTCCTCTAACGTAGAGTAAGTGATAATTCCATTGATTAAGGTAACTATGAATCATCCCAAGTATGACTAGAAGATCTATTTTATAAGATTCATGAACACAATGGTAGAATTATTCACACTAAAAGGCATCACCAGAAACTTATAGTGTCCATAGCAACATCAGAATGTCATCTTTGGAATATCATCCTCACAAACCCTCAACGATGGTATCTGGACTTGAGATTGATCTCTGATAACAAACTTTTAGTATTCAATCAGTAGAAAAGGTTATTAATCCTTATAAAGGGATGCTTGATTTTGATATTTACCAAATTTATGCAATTATAATCAATAAAAATCATCAAAATCTCATCTTATGTTTTCAATAACAACACTACAGTTTCCTATAGGGGATACACTAGGTCTGATAAAACCTTTCTCTTGAAGAATTTCAATGGCACCCTCAACACCCGGATCTTGGTAAGGGCCATATGATCTACCAAAAAATATGTCAGTGTGGTCTTAGATTTCAAGTCAATGTAGAAGTATATCTCCCACCTTAGAGGTTATCATGTCTCAGACTAGATCACTCCATGAACAGTAGCTGAAGTAGTTGACGATAAGGCCTCAAGAGTGTCTTCTAGTATGCTAAAGGATACCGACTAGTAATCAGGGCCTAGGGTGTGTTAATGGGGAGAATATGCCCTCATATTAGAGTAAGATAAATATTATAAATAACTAAAAATAATCCATATAAGTAAATAATTAGTGTATACAAGTATTAAATAATAAAAATGTTGTAATAAAGAATGAAATGAAATAAAGGCCTGAATAGAAATATCATACATACAACACTGATCGCCCACTAGTCCAACCATATATACAGGATTAAATAAAAATAATGGAAATAAAAGTACATGGATATATTTCCCACACTGATCTGTATCACATAACCATCTCCCCATGCATATCTGAGCTATCTAGTTTGATCGGAATTGGGCCTCATCCCAACCAATGCCTCAAACCAAGTAAATGTATCCTCGGGTACCCCAGTGTAATGTAGGCCTGGGTAGGGTGTTATTACAATACTCAGTAGGGAACCACCAAATCGGTCTCATATATATCCAGTAAATGCAGTGTATGTATATTTGAGTTACTCATTAGGATAACAATAATAATAACTAAGTATTGAAAATAAACAATACAAAAAAATTCATGTCAATTCATGCTTTAATAATTACATTCTATGAAATATTATCATCCTAGATGAGAAACAATAAGAAATGAAGGAAAAAAATAAATAAACAGTCAATCCTTGGGTCTGTGATTCTGATCGATTATAAATACTATGAATAATGCTTTGAGTTGGATGTCCTACCACTCAATTTGTGTGTAATAAATTCGATCATTGGATTTGTAATCTCAATCGACCATAACTTCTTTTTCCATCACTAGATATATCTCTGATCAAGGTATGTAACCATAAAGGGATATATGTATTAACCCTTGTATCACCCATAATCACTTCCAATCACTATAATAAAGGATTCCAAGTAATATCTAGATATCCTATAAATATGGAATTGAGATGAATTTCATACCACTCATACCATGTAAATCCAATATATTTTCTGATTCCTAGGTCTTATTTTGTAGGTAATAATGACATCACAACTCAGATAATTCATAATGGGGATGAACATTACATGATATGTAAGGAATTATCTCCTAGTATAAGGTTATAAACCGTGATCCATTCAATAAATAGCTCAACATACCACTACCATATAAGTATGGTGAGTACAGTAATGGTACTTCTACTTAGACCTTGATAAGTATATCAGGAATAAATTGAGGATATCATCATCAATCTCCAAGATTATATCAAAGGGGGTTTTAAAACACTCTCATTAACCTAAATCTATAACCCTTGAAAGGAGGAATCCCAATGACAATGGGACTTTCTAAAATGGTAACCATTAACCATGTAAGGCTCATATGTTTGATCCTAGGAAGTATATATGGACATACTATTAAATAAATAGTCAATAATTTAGTCTCAATATCTGGATCCCATGAATTACCTCTGGGAATCTCAATAATATCATCAGATCACATCAGGACCCATGGGTTGAGTTCTAGAAAGCATGTCTGGAATCACAGTTGCATCAATATTAACTGGGTGAAAGAAAAAATATAAGAGTGAGTGTGGAAAAATACCTAAAACCATAACCTCTATAGTATCCCCTTAGGATCACAAGATCAATACGAATTCTAAGGATACACCTTATACCATCTCTACCCAAACCCAAAATGCACTGGCTCAGGGTCAGTCAAATGTTGTGCAATCTATTGGGTCCCTCAAGTTAAAACACTAAAGAGGAATCCTACTTTATATATTAAAGTTCTATATAGAAGAGGAGGTATCCATCTTGGGATCCTAAAATTCATGATGAAATCATAATCATCCCTCTTGGGATCCTTTGGGACAGAGTCACAGTCTCATCCATTAGGAAAAGGCATGAAGCTAGCATATAGGGGTTGTTAGTAACCCCTAGAACCATCCATTTTAATTAACCATTTTAATCAATTAACAAGTAATTAGAATAAATTTAAAGAGTATGAATTTCCCTCATGGTTAAGACCAAGTATAAATATACTACCATAAACATGCATAGATACCATAGGGTGGGTACAACATACCACTTACCTTTTAAAAATCTTTCTAGTTATTTTCTAAGGGCCTGAAGAATCTTCTAAGGACTATCCAAGCTCATTTAATACACACCATGGTCCTATATCACAACCTACCATTATAAGTTAATTAATTATAATTACATTATAATTATTTAATACAACTTAGTAAGATATAAAAAAGCAACTATAATTAAAATGACATAAAGCTAAAACCTAACCATCTGATCTCGTCACAATAGATCCATGACATAACACTTAAAAATAACCCATAACACATCATAAACCATGAAATGGTTATAATCCCTAATAAAAAGTGTCAAAAAAACCATCCAAGAAATTAAATTTATGATTTAAAAATTTAAAAATTCACTATGGTGACATACCTCAATGAAACAACACACGGAGAAGGGTAAATGGCCTCTTGGGTCATCCTCTTCTTAGGAAAATATAAATACCCATCACCTATATATGTGTATTGAAATCTCAAAATGTGAAGCTCTTGTGGTTGGAAACTAAAGGGAGTCTCTTTTGTTGAAGCACTCAAGGGTTCTAAACCCAAAAATGTCTCTACGATGTGAGTTCCTCTATGAAAGTAGCTTGACGATGGAAAATTTTTTATTGAAGCAGATCCTGAAGCTTTGCAACATCAGTCGTGACTCTATCAGTTTTTTATCATGGGGAGAATCTCTTGTCTCAAAGGCGATAAGCCTTGGTCTAACCCAAAACTCAAATCACAGATAGCACACATTTGGGGTTTCCCAGAATGGAAACTTGTTCCAATTGGGAAGGGATATTTTCATATGCTCCTCAAATCACAAGATGAACTTGATCAAGTTTGGCGGTTAGGGAATCTGCAGTTGAAGTCTGGAGTTCGTCGGATCTCAGACTGGGACTATGCATTCAACTCGAACACTTCACGGAATACTATGGTGTATATTTTGGTGGAACTCCATGGCCTTATTTGGTATTTATGGCATCCGAAAATTATCAATGATATCGCCTCTTGCATAGTTATGCCTCTGAAAAATGATCAAAGAAACTTTAATACGGATATTGAGATTTACACGAGGGTGATGGTCAAAGTGGAAATTGCTTCCAAGATTCTGGAGGTGATCGCCTTCAATGAAAAAGAGTTCAACATAGATATATGGTGGAATGTGAACGAATTCCTTCATACTATGATTTTTGCAAGATTTTGGGTTATTCCCTTCTGAAATGCAGAGTCGTGAAGAGTCGGGTTGAACATCCGAGCAAAGATGGGAGGACTGATGTCAAGCATAAAAAAAAGAACAAACCCATGTTCACTTTCATCCCGGATCTTCCCAAAAAAGCCTCAGAAGTCTGGGTCAAAAGATCCAATTTCCCTGAGGAGAGCTCGGGTGTCACCTGGGATGATCAGGATGAAGAAGAAAAAATGTTGAGATTGAACATGGCATTCTGGAGGACATTGAGAAAATTGTGTTATATGTTTTTGATCATCCTCTAGATTCTACCTTACCTGATGTTTCTACTCCGATGGTGATTGAGAAAATTGCTCACATGATGGTAGTATCTGACCAGGAGCTCTTGAGGACTGAAGTTCCCTTACTCTTAGATGGTTCACATGCACTGGATCCATCTCAGGTTGAGGGAGAAATCACTCCTGTCCTGACAGAAGTTCTATAAGACAATGCTGCTAAGACTGGAAGCTTTGGTATGACTTTTCCCAATTTTTTTATTCCAATTGTTGAACAAAACATGGCAGTGATCACACATACTTCCCCTGCATGAACTGCCACTACTTTGTATACTCTGAATGTTAACTCACATGCCCAAAACAATATTGTTTCGCCTCTTGTGACTGTTGGTACAGTAGACAAATAGGATAACCCTGTGCTGACTATTGTTCCTCAGAACATGAGCTTTAATAAAGCAACATATGATGGTCATATGACCACCACTAGTTCTATTAAATCACCTTCCAGTATAAATGATTTTAATGTCTCAAATGCTATTAACATATAGTCTCCTTATCCTATGAGCAAACCGGCTATGAAGACACCTTCAGCCTCCTCCTCAAAGCTTAGAAGATCCAAGAGGAACAAGGTATCGAATGGTTCTAAGAAGAAAAAGAGGAGTTCTTGCTCCAAAAATAGGTTTTAAATGGATGTTATTTTTTAGAACTATCAGGTAATATCTAACTCTGACAACCTTTTGAGGCTTAAAAGAATTACCTTGACTCATAAACCATAAAACTTAGCTCTATCTGAGCTAAAAATTAACTTTACTCTGATATTATTGCATCTCTCTACTACTGGTTATAAATTTCTTGGTGCTTGAAATAATGGTACTAGTGTTGAATCTTATTGGATCTTTTATCACACCTCTTTGCATGATGTTAATATTTTCAACTTCTCTAATCAACTGCTCACTTGTGATTTTAACTACGATAACATGCATTTCTCTTTCACCTTAGTTTATGCTAAGAATAGATACCAAGATTGTAGGCCTATTTGTAATGATCTCTCTTCTTTATATAACTCCATCCATGATCCATGGTTGGTTATTGGAGACTTTTATTCCATTCTTTCCCCTAGTGATAAACTAATCCCTTCTCACTCTCCTATTTATTCTAGAGAATTTCATGCCTCGATAGAAGAGTGTAATCTGGCCGAAATCAATCTTACAGGTGATAAATTCACCTAGTAATGTAGGAATTATAATCGGGTCATTGCTAGTAAACTTGATTGGGATCTAGTGAATGTCTCGGCTCTTGATGCGTGGGACACCATCTCTAGAATGACCTTACCCAAACTAAACTCTGATCATCACCCTATTCTTGTTAGACTTCACTCTAAAAGAGATAAACCTAGTATTCCCTTAAAATTTAACAATTCTTGGTCTGATGATTTAGACTACTCTCACCTCATCCAAAGTTGTTGGGAATCTATAAATCATCACTCTGATGCATTTTCCTGTATTACCAAGCTCAAGAATCTTAAACATTTCCTCAACTGTTGGTGTAGTTATAAATCTAAAAAAAATTGACCGATACATTTCCAACCTTGAGAATAAGCTCAATCAAATTCAAAATAACTCTACTAACTCTGATTTTTCCTCTGATATCTAAAATGAAATAAACATCTCTGTTAATATCAACTCCCTTTTAATGCTCAAATAAAAAATTCGCAAACAATTTTTCAAAACTAAGTGGCTCACAGATGGTGATAGAAACACCACATTATTCAATTCCCTATAGAGGATTAGGAAAGTCAATCACCTGCTATCCTTTCTTAAAGAAGATGAAAATATCTATGCCTCTAAGGTAGCCATAACTAATCATGTGGTCACTTATTTTGATAATATTTTTAATGGTCAAAATATTAATAAAAATATTCTCCCTGGGATCATCCCGACTTTGTTCAATGAGGATGACAACCTCTTTCTCTTGAGTACTCCCCTAGACCATGAAATCAAATCCACTGTCTTTAATCTTAACTCTAATAGTGCTCCAGGTCCCTATAGTTTCAATAATGGTTTTCTTAGCACCACTAGGAGGTTGTTCATATAGATTTTAGCAAGTTGTTAAATATTTTTTTAATACGGGTATCCTTATTTATGGTCTCAATGCCCAATTACTCACCTTAATTCCCATGGTGGACAATACTTCTGAAATCCATTTATTTAGACCTATTTCTCTCATAAAATTTCTTTATAAAATTATTACCAAACTCCTCACCAACATAATTTCTTCTCTGTGCAACAAAATCATATCTTGGAACCAATTCGGGTTTATCGAAGGTATATCCATAAAAGATTGCATTTTCCTTGCTTTGGAATGCACCAACTCTCTGAAAAAAAGTGTCTATAGGGGGAAATATTTCCATTAAGCTTGACGTCAGGAAAGTTTTTGATACCATCGATTGGTCCTTCATATTCAAAGTCCTCCAGAGTTTGGGTTTTAATTGTATCTTCATAAGTAGGATTCACTCTCTATTCAAATCAGCCTCGATCTCCATTCTTGTCAATGGATCCCCTGTGGGATATTTTAAATTCTAAAAAGGGGTTTTCCAAGGTGACCCTCTCTCTACTATCCTATTTTCCATCACAGAAGACTATCTTAGTAGACTGCTCACCTCCCTTGTTCATCAAAACAAACTCAAACCAATACAAGTGGCCAGAAATCTAAACGTTCCAACCCACCTTCTTTATGTCGATAACATAATCATGTTTCTCGATGGGGGTAAAAGAAATATTCTTAACCTTAAAAATTCCTTATCCCACTATGAAGAGGTATCGTGTCAATCCATTAGTTGGAAAAAATCTTTTATCTTCTTTGGAAAACGTTTCCCCACTTCTAGGAAAGGTCACATCATAGAAAATCTAGGCATCAAAGAAGGTTCCCTTCCTTTTACCTATTTGGGAGTACCCATTTTTTAGGGTAGGCCTAAATCCATATACTTCAATGTTGTTGCTAATATAGTGATTAATCAACTTTACTCCTGGAAAGGTAAATCCCTATCCATGGCTGGCAGGATATGCCTTGTGAAATCGTCTATTGTCTCCAAAATGGTTTACTCCCTTATGATCTATAAATGGCCTCTTGGTCTTCTCAAGAGAGTAAATACCTATATTAAAAAAAATTGTTTGGACCAGAAGTATTATTGAACGGAAACTTGTTACCATTCCCTATTCAACCTGCTGTAAACCTATTGAGAGGGGTGGCTTGGGTATTAAAAATCTCAAACTTTTCAATGAGGCTCTCCAAGCCAGACTCACCTAGAGAATGATCAATAATAAATCTAACTCCCTAGCCTTCCTTAAAAATAAATTCCCAGAGATACTCAAAAAAGGGAATTTGAACTATGTCAATCCATCTATTTTTCCTTCTATTAGAAACTTTTTTATCCATATCATGCATAACTCTAGATGGATGGTTAGATTAGACTCCACCATACGCTTTTGGCTTGATAACTGGACTATCACTCCCCTCATTTCCATGTTACCTCCAAATACCTCTCCAGATAGTATCAACTGCTCTATAAAGGAGGTTATGAAATATAGTAATTTGGAGATCCCTGACTCTATCATGTAGGTTTTTTATGGTTACCCTTTATCTAATGATGATGATTTTCTTATTTGGGAACATGCACACAATGGTATTCTGGATTCCAAAAAAAATTAAAATCATTATTTCTTGAACTATGGAAGCTGCAGTGTCACCTCTTCCCTTGAAGCTGAGATGTTGGCACTGATTCGTGCCATTAAATTTGTTAAATAATAAAGCTGGAACAACATCTAGATTGAAAGTGACTCCACCACCATTGTTCATGAAATTTGTAATGGTGTGGTTCATCTTTCTTGGCCTCTTATTGTGAGTTGGAAGAACTGCCTTGACTCGCTTCTAGAGCTCAAATACATTGCACCCATGCCTACTATGAAGCGAATCTGGTGGAAGATGGTCTTGCTAACAAGGTAATCAAACAAGACATTACGTGGAATGAAGATTTTCCGATTTACCTTCTCCCTCTCTAATGAAAAAGTTTTTAATAAAATTTCCTCTTTCAGACTCATGTAGTTTTCTTTCTTGCTTTTAATAAATTGTGTCTTAGTCTTTGACTAGGACATTACAAAAAAAAGTACAAAATAGAGTATAATAGAGTTGGATACTTACACCTAGGATTCCAATGCATCCCAAAGTGTCTTTTTTCTAGCCAAGGATAAGGTAGAACTCCCATGGAGGAAGGGATAAGGAGTATGGAGCACAAATAGTAGGATTATGGTTGAAATTAAGAATAAAAGTAGGTAAAAGTTGTTAAGGTCCAAAGGGGGGAAATGGTAATTTTTCCCTTTTTAATGAGTGTTAGGGTTTATCTATAAGGTTTTCAAAAATGTGTTCCAACTTTGTGCATGCTCCATACAAGGAAAACACACCTCACATAGTTAGCCACATTATTCAATAGACAGTGTAACAATTGTGAGATTAGCACTGTCTCAACCCCTCCATCCCGCATGTTTGTAGTGTATGGTTTAATATACCATGTGCAAACTATGATAAATGTATATAGTAAATTATAAACCCTCACATGGTCTCTGATACCCTACCACATGGTTTCTCAAACCATGTTCCTATACAAATTGTCCTGCATGGTTGAGCCTCACATTTTTCACTAAGTGTGCACCAATCGTGCGCTCTAAGATGCACACTTACAAAACTTAAGCTTCATGACCTGAACCACTGAGATGCTATTGAAACCCAAATTAAATATTCCAATCCACATTTCATATATAAAAACATCATATTGACTCATTCCAACCTTCATAATTCTATTAGTGTCTCATATAAATCTTTGACTCATCCAACAATTGAAAATTCAAATTCCTTCTAAAATATCCAACTCAAAAAACAAGGGATCCTATAAAGTTATTCCCAAAAAAATATTTAATAAATATATCCATATAAATATACACTACAATTAGAAGCTAGATTCCTAAATATATCACTTCACTAAGGTCCAAACTCACCAAATTATGGGTAAAAGTTTTCATCTTCCTACTCATGATCCCTACTCTCCCATCCATAATATCTCTCTCACCCAAGAAGAAGAATCTATTCCCATATGTATAAATTCATATAACTTTAATATGATGATATTTTATCTAGTTATGAACCATATAAAACTATTCCACTCCCAAGATGATGTCATAAGGTTTCATCATAACCACCAAGAGGTATTATGAGAAACTATTTCCTCCCAGAGTCAAGTCACACTACTAGAAGTGAATTGTGATCTCTAAAACATCCTTAATATGAGTCCCTAAGCCCAAGAGTTGAACTAAAGGATCCAATATAATCTTTAGTTCTCAACCAAGGTATGTTTCAGGGAAGGAGTGACATGTGCCTAAGTCTACTAAAATTATAGCTAAATTAGGGAATTTATGGTTCATACCATGGATCACTCTAACATATCTAGTTTATAATCCTCCACTACCTGAATCTATCTTTCCACTTTCCCCACTAATTTCTAACAACTAGGGTTCACATCCAACACATAAGAAATATCAAAGCAACTTCGAATATACAATTCAAAGGAACTCATACACCACACCTCAACACTATCGTATTTGGGAAGAACTGCCTCACCCACAAAACTTTAGATTGTGTCATAGAGAATACATCTTGGTAGGATAAGCATCCCCCTTTCATGCTTAAATCCATAGAATGAATCACAAACTCATGTATCTATCAATACCTTATGTTTCCCTAAATAATTTCAACTGTTAGGACCACCATCTCACCAGGAGGGTTCCCGCACAAGGTGGAAAACCCAATCCACCACATCTAGCTAAAACTCAGTTACTCGTGGGGTCACTAGAAAGTACACATTTCTGAAGATATTCTCTTCTTCATCCCAATAGAGGGAAAACATTAAATCATTTGGGGTATGGATGCAAGAAAACATGAACCATATATATAGTATTAAATAAAAATAATAGAAATAAAAGTAAATGGTTCTAATTCCACACCATTTTGTATCATATACCTAGATCCCCATGTGTATTTGAGCTATCCAGTTTGATCAAGCCTGGGCCTCATCCCAACCTATGTCTCCAACCAAGTAAATGTCTTATTAAGTACCCCAGTGAAATGAAGATATAATCAGGGTGTGAGTATAATACTCAGTAAGGAACCACCAAAGCAGTCTCATACATATCCAATAAATGTGGTGTATTTATATGTGAGATACTCATTAGGATAACAATAATTATAACTAACTATTGAAAATAAACAATATAACAAAATTCACTCCAATACATGATTTTATAATTACATTCCATGTAATTTTATCATCTTGGAAGAGACATAACTATAAGTAAAAGAATAAAATAAATACACAGTTTATCCTTGGGTCTATGATCCCAATCGACTATAAATCCTATGAATAATGCATTGAGCTGAATTTACTACCACTCACTCCAGGTGTAATAAATTTTTTCATTGGGTTTTTAATCTCGATTGACCATACCTTCTTTGTCCAGCACTAGTAATTTCTCTTAGAAAGTTATGTCGTCATAGGGGATACATGTCTTAACCCTTGGATCGCTCGAACTCACCCCCAATCACTTTAATAAAGAATTATAGGTAATATCCATACATTTTATAAATATTGAACTTATATGGATGTCATACCACTCATACCATGTAAATACAATCTGATTTTGGAGTCCTAGTTCCTATTCTATAGAAAATCATGGCATCATGACTCAGATAATCCCTAATGGGGAAGAACCTTACATGATATGTATGGAATCATCTCCTAGTATATGGTAATGAATCATGATCCAGTTAATAAATGGATCAACATACCACTACCAGAAAATTTTGGAGAGTAAATTAATGGTGCATCCACCCGAACCATAAGAAGTATCTCATGAATCACTCGAGGATATCATCATCAATACCCAAGAGTACCTGAAAGTGGATTTTTGAAAAATCCTCATTAGCATAACTTTGTAACCTCTAGAGGGAGGAAGACTAGAGACAATGGGACTTTTTGAAATGGTAACCATTAACCATGTAAGGCTCATATTCCAGATCCTAGGAAGTATGTTTTGAAATCTTGATAAAGTAAGATTCAACAATATAGCCTCAATAGTCAGATCCTAGGAAGTACCTATGGGAATCCTAATAATATCATTAGATCACATCAGGACCCATAGGTTGAGTTCTAGAAAGAAAGTCTGGAATCATAGTTGCATCAATATTAACTGGGTATTAGAATAATTAGAAGAGTGAGGGTGGTCGAACACCTAAACCCATGACCTCTGTAATAGACCCTCATAATCACAAGATCAATACGGATTCTAAGGTTACACCTTCTACCATCTCTACCCAAACCCAAAATGCACTAGCTCAGGGTTAGTCAAATATTGATCCACCTACTGGATCCCTCAAGTTAAATCACTAGAGAGGAATACTACTTGGGATCTTCAAGGTCCATACATAAGAGGAGGTATCTCTCTTAGTATCCTCAAATTCATGATGAATTTAGATGAATCCCTCTTGGGATCCTCTTAGACAGTGTCATAGTCTCATCTATCAGGACAAGGCATGAAGCTAGAACAAATGGGTTGTTAGTAACCCCTGGTATCATCCATTTTAATAAATTAAATATTCATAAAATAAATTTAAATAGGATGCATCACCCTCAGGGTTGATCCCAAGTATGTATATACTACTATAAACATTCATAGATACCATATAGGGGGTAAGAGAGACCACCTACCTTTTAAAAGTATTTCCAGTTATTTTCCAAGGGCCATTAATAGCTTCTAATCCCCATACAAGCTCATATAAGACACACCATGGCCCTATATCACAACCAACCATTAGAATTTAATTAATTATAATTACACTATAATTAATTAATAGACCTCAGCAAGATAAAAACAAAAAACAACTATAATTACAATGATAGAAAGATTAAACCTCACCAACTGATCACATCACAATAGATTCATGACCCAATTATTTTTAATAACCTGTAAAACATCATAAACCTTGAAATAGTAAAAAACCTTAAGAAATAGTGTCAAAACAACCACCCAAAAAATTAAATTTAATCTTTAATGATTTAAAAATTCACCGCAGTGACATACCTTAGTGAAACGATGGATGGAGAAGTGTAAATGGATTCTTAGATCATCCTATTCATAGTAAAATAAAAATACCCACCACCTACATCTTATTCCACCATGATTTAATAGAATCTAGATCAAAATATTTACCCATAGAAACCAACAATATAGTAAGAAGTAAAAGAACATAATGGATGATAACAGAGTTAAAGAATTTCATCTAGGATTCCAATGCATACAATGTATTCCAGTTCTAACCAAGAGTAAGGGATAACTCCCATGTATTAAGGTAAAATGATGAGGTTATACATTGAGTAGAATCCTAGTTAAAATTAAGAAGAAAAGTAGGTAAAATCCGTTAAGGGTAAAAAGAGAAAAATAGTGATTTTCCCCTTTTTAATGAGTTGTAAGGTTTATCTATAAGGTTTTTCAAACTATGTTCCAACCATGAACCCCATAAATCTATTTAAAACATACCTCACATGGTTATACATGTGGTTCAATAGACTGTGTGTCAATTGTGCAGTTGGCACTGTCTCGACCCCTCCATCCCCCATAATTGTAGTGCATATTTTAACATATTGTGTGCCAAATGTATGACATCTCAAAAGTTTACATACCCTCGTATGGTCTCCCCTACCCTTCCACATAGTTTCTCAAACCATGTTCCTATAAAATTTGGGCTACATGGTTGAGCCTCATGGTTTTCACTAACTGTGCACTAACTGTGCGCCCTAAACTGCACACTTCCAAAACCTAAGATTCAGGCCCCGAACCCTCAAGATGCTCCTGAAAACTTCAAGAAATATTCCAAGACTCATTTCACATCTAAAAAAATAATTTTTTAGGTATTAAAACCTTTATAATTCCATTTCATATGTCATATAAAACTTTGACCCATCCAACAATTGAAAATTCAAATTCCATCTAAAATTTCCAACTCAAAAAACATGGAATATTACAAAGGTAGTCCTAAAACATATTCAAAAAAGATGTCCATATAAAAATCCATTACTTCTAGAAGCTAGATTCTTAAATATCCCACTACATTAATGGTAAAACTAACCAAATTATGGGTAAAATTTAGTATATTCTTACTCACAATCCCCGCTCTCTCATCCATAAGATCTCTCTCTCTCCCAAGAAGAAAAATATCATCCCATCTATATTATGTCATATAACTCTCCTATGATGATATTATTTCTGTGAATTCACCAAATAAAACCATTCCAAACCTAAGATTATGTCATATGGTTTCATTGTAACCACCAAGAGGTCCCATGAGAAATTATTTCCTCCCAATGTCAAGTCACACTACTAGAAGCGAAGTGTGATCTATGAAACTTCCTTAGTATGAGTACCTAAAGACAAGAGTTGAGAAAAATGATCCACTATAATCTATAGGTCTCAACCAAGGGATGTGTAAAGGAAGGAGTAACATGTGCCTAAATCTACTAAAACTATAGCTAAAGTAGAGAATTCATGGTTCATACCATAGATCACTCAAATATCTCTAGATCATAATCCTCCACTGCCAAAATTTATCCTTCCACTTTCCCTACCAGTTTCCCACAAATAGTTTTCACTTCTGAAACCTAAGCACTAGAAAAACAACCTTGAATGTACAATTCATAGGAACTCATCTATAAAACCTCAACACTATATTATTTGGGAATAATTGACCTTACCACATAGCTTTATATTGTGTCATAGATAATAAATCTTGGCAGGATAAGAATCCCCCTTGTAGGATCAAATCCATAGAATGCATCACCAACTCAGGGAATCATCAATTCCCCATATTACCCTAAAGAATTTTATCTATTAGGGCCACCATCTCACCAGAAGGGATCCCACACAAGGTGGAAAACCCAATCCATCACCTATAGCTAAACCTAACTTACCTGCGGAGTCACTATAAAGTACACCTTTCTAAATATATTCTTGTCTTTGTCCTAATAGAGGTAAAACGCATCATGGGTATTAATAACCATACCACACTAGTGCCTTGCTACTCTATAAAGAAGACTAGTTATGAGAAAAAACATTTGATCAGTTGGGGTCTGAATGCTAGAAAACTCAAACCACTACCTTGAGCCAATCCTACACTACCTAATGGTCTGGAACATTGTAAAACCAAAATTTTATTTATGGATAAAACCCATGTAATGTGATATTCCCATGTGTATCATTTTTTTTGACCTTAAAAAGACATCAGTTTCCTAGAATTTAATTGATTAACCACATGATCCACTGAAGTTGGATCTATGTACTATTCAAAATGTGGTGGAACTTATTTATTGCTACTTTTAGGAAACACATCGTAAATGGATCCCTAAATTGAGGCCTTATCACTCAACTGGTCATCATCATGAAACTCTCTCATAATCCTAGTTGGATGTCATTGTGGAGGAATCTTGAAAAATTTCAAGACGTTCCAGGATCAAATATAATATCTGAGGAGCTAACTCAATAATGAAATGAAAGTCAAAAGACACAATCCTATATGATAAATATAAGATTTGTTACCCTACAACAAATTTCTTGGTAGGACTAGTTAATAAGAAGGTTGTTAGAGTCCTAATTTATGGATACATTGGTCATAATACCAACACTAGGTTCCCTAGACTAAGATCCAAACTTGAGACACTCTAACATTGTTTCCCTAAATTCCCAACCAAAATTTCACAACATTTATAACTCTAAACACTAAATAGGGTAGAACCTTTGATACCACTCAATCATGAATGAACCCACAAGGGCCCGCCTAACCGGTGTTAAACTAAGTGTGACACCCCAATCTCACCTCCAATAGGCCAAGGGTAGGTGAGAAGCACCAAATAGTCATAATGATGAAATGGGATGCCTTATCCTAAGTAACTATATTCACACATGCACACAACAAGTTACATGTAATAGTGAAGATATATAAACAAAAAATGAACATCTAGAGTGTAAAGCATGCATGTAATAACCATTAGGAAAAAATCAAAGTAGTAGAATGATACAATGGATAAAAAGAGAAAAATACATGCCCTATCATATATATAGGGGGAAACCCAAACCATAAACAACTATAAATACAAGAGTTGGGGAGATCCTAGATCAAGATCTTAGCATACGACCACCAAACATGGTTAGTATCGCCATATACTACTAAGATCCACTGATACTACATCCACTATTGTCACTGCTAAACTATATTTAAACTATATAAGACACAACATGTGTGATAAAATCCCTTTCTGGGGTGAGTATATACATACATAGTAGAATGACATGAAAAATAATAAGGGTAAGTAATTATAATAAACAATTTTTATCTCAACCCATAAGTAAGAGGGTAAAGGAAACCCAACATTAGATAGATCATAAAGAAACCTATGTGAGAGATAAAGGGGATCTCCATCTCCACATCCATCCAAGAATGAAGATTATACCTATAGCTCCAAACATCTCATCACTGATGCCAAAAAAACTGTATAACCACATAAGATATAGAGTGGAGGTACCAATCCATGTCATTGTGCATCACAATTAAGGGGGACTATCTCATAGCCATGAATCTCATGTAACCTCGCTAGAATCTGAGTAGAGTTCCTATACCTCTCCACTGTGCTCCATAGTCGATGGCACACCATCTCCAGTGCAGGACTTACTCCCCACCGAAGCACAAAGATAGGGGGTTCCACTCTGAAGATAGAGGATCTTCACCCTCTATAGTATGGGGTGTTCTCACCCTAACTATTTCAAGTGTATGGGGGACCCGCACCCCAGTGCTATAGGGGGGTGTTGACCTAGTAACAGTCTAATAAACACACCTAATCACTACCACTAAATAAGCATCACTAAGAGAATAGTCATGGAAAAATCACCTTGCATCGTATCTCATCCACTAAAATGAAGGCCACCATCACATTACATGTGGAAAGATTCTCAAGTTGGTCTAATCATTGTCCTAAATATTAGTATCAAATAAGGAGATATAAAAGGTATAGAGTTAGGTAAAAATTACATGGCATGTAAAAGGTGTCACATGATAGTGTCGCACACACCCAGTAGGAGGATGGTCATCCTATATATAGCCTCCCTAAATTCATTGAAGGATTTCAATCATTGGATTCCAATTATTAGAAGATAATATGAATTACCCATAATTATTTCCAATTGTGATATATAATCATTTGAATCTTTAAAACAATTATTAAATTCTTGTGAGTATATAAATGAAACATTTCAATGATTCATAGGTGAATATAACTTGTTAGTATATGTTTCAATAGTCATAGACACGATATCCCATATCATAAACCCATTTTACACTGTGATGGAGGTATCTTATGACCTTTTATGGTATTTAAAAATCATATCCTACCATATGAATCACATGCATATCTAGACTTTGGATTTATACTAATCATATAATTTGATTGATCATGTTTTAGTGAATATTCAATAACTTTTTTGATATTCCACATTAGTTGTTAATGTTATAGAATTAAATTATTCTATTTTGAAGTGTATATGATACCATCTGCATATTTCACAGGTTTTTTAAATATACAAGAGTTCAAAATTGATAAAGGATTGAATATTGGAGCTTAAATTATGCATTCAATTGACCCTTTGAATGTCCCAAAGGTCTTCTATTTTTATTCATTTTTTATAATACCCCTTTTAAGGGTTGAAGTGGAACCCTTACATGGCCCATAGGCTTCATGAAATTACATGACTCGAAGGTCTTAAAGGAAATATTATAGACTATAACTACTTGGAACTACTCCTCCCCAACATCTAAATCATGATTTCATCTCTCCGCCTTCACATGGATATTCTAATAGGCTTCTTGTACATGCACAGGCTAGTCCTGATGGAAATTTCCATACCCTATCATCCTTCCAAATCTGTTAGCTCTACTCTGGTTAATGCGCCTTTCTATGAATCCTCATCTAGATCCTACTCCTTATAGATTCTACCTCGTCTATTTAATTATTTATAGCATTACCTAGAACTAGTTGAATGGTGATAAAGGGTAGATCCACTGGGTAGGACACTTACAAGTATGTGTGTGCGTGACCAAATAAGATATAAATAACTCATAAAAACAATATAAAAGTAGTGAGGTGGTGATGAAAGAAAACTATATTGGTCTTGATGGGGAATTGTGGATATAAGGGAGACAAAAAAATAGAGAACAAAAAATCAAAGAGTAATCAAGAACAATCAAATTATAGAGATAGAGTAATTTTATTGGTTGGTTTAAAATGGATTTTCCTTCATTAATTCACTACAATAAAACCACTGGAGATGAGTTGAAATAAGGTGGCCTATAATTTTAAATGGTTAACCTATGAATGACTGAATTATACAGTTCTTATACATTTATCAAGATCATCTCCACATATGATCCTGATTTTCTATCCTTAATGAGTATATCCCCTTTCAGATGAATTTTTAGATGTTTTATTAGTTATAAATTAAGTTCAACCAAATTTAGTTTTTTATGGTTTCTAATGTTTTTGAAAAAAATTACTACCTAAGATATGAAGATAAGGGTAGATTCCAACAAGAAATTACACATTAATTTAGTCAAATAGCCTTCCAACAAAATATCATTCCCCTACAGTAGTTTATCTAATGATCATATTCATAAAAAAAATATTTCAATAAACCCATTACAAACATAAAAATAGAGAGATTAATAAGGAATAGAAAGAATTTATTAGCTGAAGAGATCCAAAACTATTCTCAAATCCACAATTAATTTGTTGCCTGCTCTTCATCCCAATGAATCTATGTGTATCATCTCCCCTAATTGACTCTCTTTCGATGGATCCCCATTTTTTGAAGTCTCTAATTAATAGTAATTTTATCCCAATCCCCCACCATGAATTCATAATCACAACTCCCAAATCTTCTCCCTATCCTCTACTTGGAACTTTCACTATAGATCTTTATCCTTATCGTGATTCAAGAAGAAACCATCCATAACTAAATGTTCTTACCCTCAAATTTTGATTCTAAGTAGTGACCATGATCTTGATTTAATATTTCCTCCATGTATAAGATTCAAGTCTCATTATTATAGAAACTAGTATCACTTGAATCCTCCATTGTCTCTTAGTCCCCCCATCTCCTTATATTTCATTATTCATTCATACAAACATAAAAAGATAAAATGTTGAACTTGAATCAAGAAGTAATGATTTGGAAAAATAATTTTCCATTTCCAAATTTTAGTTCACCTATATTCTTAAAATAATTTTCTTGGGCCTTACCATATCTTGGGGGTTCAAACGAAGTATTCTTGTGAATACTAATGTAGTGTGGCCCAAACTTCATTTTTAGAGGAACGAGATCCATATTTTTAATTCCAATGGACCTTTAGGTAGGTAATATTTACATTGAAATAGATTTTGAATACCAAATATTATCATTGACACCAAGATCATATTCCCTAGTTTCAATCCAATCTTATATAAATAGTAGGCATCCAACCCCTCTTGTATGAGATCTACCTCTCAAAAATCGATGATAATCTTCCATCTTACAAATATTCCAGACATTTTAATTGATTTTGAACTCAAAAATTTATTTTCTTTATCAAATATTGACTCATTATCATTCAAGGTTAGAACTAATGGGTAGAATGAAATCAAGAATATCCTTTCGCACCCTTATAGATTCTAACACCCTAATATCTTTGATCGACTCCAGTAATGATTGATGATATTAGAATCTATAATTCAAAACTCAAACAATATTCCTTTTTTGAAAATTCTTATTCCTACATGTTTATATATCACAAAATCTCTTGTTTTTATTAGGACTTCCATGGAAGATAGTTTTCAATCAGACTTGTTTCTACTTAGATTACAACCCTAGTCTCAATTAGCACATACATGTGTAATATTAGTAGAATTTACTTTCAATATTTCTATCAAACACATCATGTTAATGAATTTTTATCTTCATAAACAGTGTGTTTGGGAACCACCTAGGTCCAAATATCATCTAAAAATAGTTTTTAAATAGGGAACAAACTCAAAAAAAATGAAACAATTTTTTGTCTTATATTTACTCATGTTTTCATCAATTGGGTTCTTTGGTTGTTTCCCATTGAACTAGTATCAACTTAATCACTTCCAAAAACAAATATCTAGCCTAAAATCAACAAATATAATTGAATATTTTTAGATCAGGTCTTTTTCTTGACACCTGGTTCGATCTTCTTCAAATAGTTGAGATCAGAAATGACATTTTTCATGCCATAAATTGATTCCCCCTAATCATAAATCTAAAAATCATTATGTATTTGGTTGGTCCCTCCATTTTCCACTAGTCTAATATTATTCAAGTATCCACATGGAATATTTACACTCAATTATTATAGGCCCTGGTCTCATTCTCATTCAGTTTCCCTTTGAACTATGGGGGTATCTATTCTCAACAATATCAACTTGAGATTTTGGTCTTGGTGATCGATAAATCAAACTCATATTAGTTTCTCACGCATCATCAAATAATTCAAACTAAATTCAAAATATGTGGGCTCATGTGACACCCCAAACCCTAACTCTCATAATTTGGTGTGAAGAAACCCATTATTATATATTGTCTTTGAAATGAACCAAAGTGACCCAATTTTAACCATCAATAATTACAATATCACCAAAAAATGTTGAGTCAAATACATTCAAAAGACCCTTTAGGTTTATAGTTATATAGAATTAGTGAAAACTTTTAACTAAAAAATACCATGTATATCTCATAAAATGGAAAAATTTTCATTATATAATAAACTACTTAATCCATAATAAGTCTTCAATATCTCCCACAAAATTCTCCGCACAAGCTATTCTATTATACATATCATGTGAAATACATTACTTCATAACCAAGGTAAATAGAAAAAAATAAGGGGTGATACAAAACACTTATTAAGGATAAGCATAAGTTATAACAATCAAATTTAATAAGTGATAAAAATATGATCATAAATAATATGCTAATAATAGAAAATCAAAAATAATTCCACAATAAAAAGTAATTGTGAGATTAATATATCCATGGTGGATATATTAATAAATGAATGCATGGATAATAATAAATAGGTAATTAGAGATGAAATTAATAATTTTGGATAGCTAATTTTATTCCCTATGATAAGGCTTCATGATCTTTCCATCAAGGCCCTGTGTTTAGGCAATATTTTGGTCTGGGTAGGGATGCACCAAAATACCCAAACTAGTTTGTCTCATGAGACCTATCGATGTATCAAATGGATATATATATATATATATATCAGGACCCACCCTTAACTAATTAAGTCCAGTTAATTCATAAAATTAATTAATGAATAAACTATACAATACATAACTAATAGTCCTTAGTAATCAATAAAAAATTTTATTGAAATAACAAGGATACATATTTTCAATATTTCTCCAATAAATAAATGGAATAACTTTCTATGTAAATATCCCTAAAACTAACACCATTTAGAGTAATGTTATATGGTTAAGTATATAATTTCCACAATCACTAAATATATGGCTATATAGGTAAATTTTATTCAAATAATGTAATGAAAAATAAGGCTTTCACAATGTAAAGACATTGGAAGAAAAATCATTCCTGTAACAAGGGATGATTTTTCAAGACAAAGGCAGTGAAATATTCCTATGAGTTTAATCACCCAAAAAAATAGTATGAGAGTTTTTAGAAATTATACCATGTTAAATTTATATAACATAAAAAGGAGAAACGTAGTGATTATGAATCATATCTTAATGAATAAAAATTGAGATGCAAACACCCTTACGGTAATGGTAAAGTAAGAATCAAAAGAACATGAGAGGAATACCATGAAATTAAATAAGAATTAAATGAAAGAAATAAAATATAACTGCAAGTAATAGGGAAGCTAATATATCATGTAAATTAAATTATAGTGTTCAATATCAAACATGTATCATGGAATTTAAAATAGATGCAAATAACACTTATGGATTTAGAAACTTTTGAATAAAAAATCATTAAAGAATATAATTTCAAATGGAACATTAAATTCCATGAATAATAAGATAATAATGATATAAAATATTAAATTGGTAGTATATACACCATTACAAATAAAATATCATGTATAATAATAAATATTTCTCACGGGGTAGAAATTTGAGATAAGAAACCCTTACTAGTAACATAATCATTGAGGTAAGAGACATTTGATAATGAGGTTATAAGGAAGTATTTTATATTAATATAAATTAAGGATGAAATAAAATAAAAAAAATTCATTATTTATGATAAGTCAAACTTGTAATAATATATTTTAATAAGAAATATTGTAACTCAATATAAGAGAATTGAGTTAGCAAAAACCCTTAACTAACTACCTACTTAGTCAAAATGCACTCTAACCTCCTAAATAACAAAAATAACTATATTAATAACCCATTATATAACCTTTTTCATATCTATATACTTTTATAAACTTCATTTATAATTATTATCTACATTTATATTAGTTACTTATTATATATTTTCGATATCAGGTGTGAGTGATCTTGATCATTTTGAACTAGTTTCATAATAGTGGATTTCTTCTTCATTCTTCTCCCAAAGTGAATCATTCCTAGATAATAAAAGATATTGGAATTGATATTTTATAATTATTTATAGTTTTATATATTTATTATATGGTATTTTTAGTTATGTTTCTTAAATACGGGATCAGTATTGAGCATGTTTCGGTGATTTTGCACGAATGGATGTTGGTATATTAACTAATGATTTTAATATCAATGTTATAATTACATAAATAAAATATAATAATTATTTATTTTTTTATATCATATATATTGTAGGTAATTAAATTCCCATATTCATCAATTATATAAATTCATATTATTATTCAACTAGGTGGTTAAACCGACCTAAATAAGAACATGTCATAATTAATGGATGATTATGAAGTGATTAAGTTTTCATATCATTATACCAGAAGTATAATAACCTTATTTAGTATTTATTAGTGTGATATATAATAGTTATAAATAATTTTAATAATAATATAACTTATATAATGTTATTACATAGTACGAAGAAATCATTTTTCCTCTTAGAATGCTCTTTTGGGCGGTTGAATTTGATGTGGTTGTTTATTGCTCATATTATTAATAGGTTTTCCAATTTATCTTAAAAAATTAATAATTTCATGAAAAAAATATTTATACATTAAATACCTTATCATTATAATCTATGATAGGCATTTTTTTTAAAGAAAAAAATATATAAATCAATCATTCTATCGAGGCAGTAGTCCGCACATATGCATGGATGATGATTTCATTTTCCATAGAATAGAATAAATTTATAATATATTTTATCATATAAAAATATAAAATATGTTATAAATATCATAATTATTTATTAAATTCATCATTATGACTATTTTTTTAAGGTTATTAAGGAAAGAAACATGACACTTCATGGAGGCGATAGTCTACACACACACACAAATATCATTTTTTTCCTTAAGGGAAAAGGGGAAAGGTTTTTAATAGTTATTCCATTGGAATAATAAAATTAAGAATAAAAAAATAATTATTTAATTATATAGTGATGATGAAAATATATTTGGAAAATTAATATAGAAAATAAAAGAAATTATGGAAAATTAGTACTTGCTTTGAGGACTTGGGATTTCCCTTGGAATAATCCTTAGAAAATGATGGATTAGGATAATATCTTGTGAATAGACGATTAATATGGTGAAATATAATTAAAGGTGAATTAGTGTAGATTTTAAATAGGATACTAAATTTTTGAGTGGTATTGAAGGGGTGGTGAGAGGCCTCTTTTATAAGTGGGGAGTATGGAATTTTTATAAATTTTTCAACATAATATAAAGAGATCACATGTTTCACATGTCATATGGATCAAAAAATGGAAAATAGTTGATTTTAGGATAATTTAATTTTTATAATTTATCAACCATTAATTTTAAATTATGTTTTAAATGTGTTTTTAAGTCTTCTACTCTTTTTTATTTTCACTTTTACCATTTTTTGTTTTTCTGTGGTGACTAGTTTTTACCAAGGTACTTTTCTTTTAATGCCAAAAAAAAATTTATATTATTAAATAATTTTTAACTAATGATTAAAAAATATTAAATCTATTATATCATATAAAATTTATGTTTTTAAGAAAAATCAATTGTAACATTATCGCATGTAACATGTAAAGACCCATTTTTATAAAAAGTGTATTTTTTAGATTAAATTTTATGTGTAGGATAAAATTATCAATGGATTTGGTTTTATTGATAAAAATTGGTTTATTATAAAGTAAATAAAATTTATATTTATTTTTTAGAAATTTTAATTTTAATTTTACCAAAATAATATTTAATTAAAAGAAAAAACCAAAAATAGTTCCTTTTATTGAAAATTATTACTTAAGTTTATAAAATGTTAAACATAGGTTTTATAAATTAATAAAGTTATTTTAAAATGTATAATATTACTCCATAAATAAATATTTGATTAATTAAAAGGTTTTATAAACTTATATTCCTTTATTATATAATGATAAAGTAATAAAAGGTATGGTTTTGGTAAAACCTGTATTTTTAACTATTCACATAAAAATAAACTATTTTAGAAAAATAAAAAAAACATATAATGATAATATTTACATGTTTAATCCAAAAAATAAGTTTATTTTAACAAATTAAAATTTAATAATTTAAGAATTTTACTTTTATATAAAAACATAGAAATATAATGAAAATAATTTTCATATGAAAATGACATTTTTTTATAAAAATATTAACAATTATTATTATTATTTCCTATAAATTACTAATAAAGTTGGTTTTAATATATTATTCATATAAATAATATATTTTATCAATATAGTATTTAGTTTCATAAAAAACACATAAAGAGTCATTTTTAGAAAGGTTGCATTTTAAATCATAAATTAATGTTATTAATTATTTAGTTGTACTAATTTAATTTATTAGTTGATTAGAATTGATAATGAAATTTATTTTTATTTATACATATATTTCATAATTTGGTTACATCTATTTTTACTTGCTAATTTTATGGATACATCTTAATAGTTATATATTGTTCTTTGGTTCATTGTGGTTCAGTGTTGCATGTATTACATGCCCTCAAACATATTAGGTCTTAAAGTCAAAATGGCCTGAAGGCCTTCATTTTTTTATTATTTTGATAATCTATCTTTTAAGGGGTGAGGTGGAACCCTTACAAGTCCCTAAGGCTTAGAGACAATTACATGACCCGTAGGTCTTAGAGGGAATCACCCAGACAAGACAACTGGGAACTACTCCTCCCCAGCATATGTCATAATATTAGCACTCCACCTTCACAGGGCTGGTCAGCTATATATACTATGAAAGTTTTCACAGGACTGGTACTAATGGAAAAGATATACCCTCTCATTTTTCCAATTCTGGTTAGCTTTGCTCTAGTGAATGTGCTTGCCCTGATCCTCATCTAGAGCCTTGTCTCGTGTAGTCTGACTGGTACATCTTCATCATGTGGCCCGAAGGCCTTGGGGTGTCCCTAAGGCCTTAAGGTGGCCCAAAGTCCTTGATAAACAATTTTCCCGAATGCCTTGGGTGGCCTGAAAGCCTTGCAGGACCCAAGGACCAAACCGGTGTCCCAGAGGCCTGAATGGATTAATAGTTCTGATTACTACAGTACCGAACAGTGCCTACTATAATTCATGATACATTGCATACTACAGTCAATAATCTTGTTCTATAATCACTAATATGAGATTTAATTTCACACTTTAACCTTCATTCAAGTCACATTGGAGTCTTTCTTGAAGTAAATAGTACAATTCAAACAAGGTAGTATTTTCTTCATGTGAGATATACTTTCTAATAATTCTTCTATATTCATTAGAATAGATCAACAAGTTATCACCACCATCAATAATCTTGGTTTATATTTGTAGAAACTAGTATGAAACATTATCCATTCATACAATCTTGGTATTGCTCCATTTTTTTCAAATCAAACTTAATCCTCGGTCAGATTTATAATGGCCCAATCTTTTCATACATAGATATTACATCTTTTTAGATGAATGAAAATACAATTCATGCTATAACCATAAAGTTTTATAGTATTTAGGTATTAGATATACAATTTTCTTATTTCATGGAATATCTACACCATCTCTCATAATGATCTTCCTCTTTAGTACACCTACTTAAAACCTTTCTTCATAACCTAGGGAAAGGAAACATAAGAAAGGGGTGAGCTCAGATTCTCAATAAGTGTAAATATAGAAAATAAAAATTGATGGTAATATAAAAACATAATAAAAGAATAATTAAATGAAATCTTGAACATAACTTACAACTTTCATTACCAATCTGAAAAATATCATAATCATGGGTTATGACGTAAAACATTAACATTTCAAAAGAAATGAATTGTAAGAATTATAATTCATCATAAATCAATCATGAACCATAATTTCATGTCATAAATATATGTGGAATCATAATAAGTATAGAAAAAAAATTATATGTTAAGGATAACTACCAATACTATTTGATCAGGAATCAAAACTTGTTTCCCATAATGGATCAAGAACATTAACTTGTTTCCCATAATGAATCAAGAACATCGACTTATTTCCCATAACGAATCAAGCACATCGACTTGTTTCCAAGAACCATCTCATGAGATATAATTTATTACCCAATGCATTAAAGGGAGATATAGGTCCCACATATCAGATAATTAAGACCATACATATGTGTGTCATGAGAACAAAAATCATTTATCATATCAGAACCCATGAAAAGAAATGGGTTTCGGAATCATTTCATCGTAACATAACTCATGAAAAGAATTGGAATTCAAAAAAATCATATCATCATAAACATAAACCATTAATATAAATAATTTGAATGGTATCCTTAGTTCATATTCTCATTAAATAATAAATAACATCCAATAATTTTGTCTTAGATGGAAAATTATTTCGAATGATCAATTGAAATAATTCATGAGGAAAATATTCCTTCTATTTTGAAAACATTTTTTTATAGCTACACAATTAAAAAGGGAAAAAATTTCTTTGAAAGGAACCTTTAAATATTATAAATTAAGCTTAAATTTATTAAGGTTCTATGAAATTGGAAAAAATACACTCATTCTATATAAGTCAAAAAAACATTCCTTTCATATTTTTTTTTGAAAAATTCACAAATTACCTTGTTTAGAAAAGGGAAAAAATATTCTCTTCAAACCATTTTTGGTAAAAAGTAAAAAATGATTAAAATGGATTAAAATAATTTAACTAGAATATTAAAAATATTTTTTAGGAAACATGGACATGGAAGAGAAATATTCCCTAGTGTATACTTAAATATAAATAATCTTGAGTAATAATGAGATTTTGAAACAAACCCTTACCATGTTGTAATTAATTGAATCGTATTCCCCATGAAAGAAATAAAATTATATGGATATTTAAATACCCTAATCTTTAGGATAATACTCATAAAATAAATCCATCTGTAGTATATAAACCACAAAAATAAATAAGTAGTGTGTAAGTCATGTGTCCCAAAAAAATAAAAGTGAGATAAAAATCCCTCTCCTCAAATATTCAATTTATTTGTTTAAGTTGAAACCACATGTATAATAAATATGAATTTATTATAAATTTATTACATAACCATATATATATATATTATCATGTATTGTTTATTTATATAATCTTATTACTTTTTTATTAATATTTTTTTGTTAAAATCACGGTTTTGGGTGATAGCTCCTTCATTTTCCAAGCATGTTTCAGTTTGGTTGTCTCAGCCATTATACTTGACCATGGTCACATAATTTACATAATTTTAATCATGGTTTAAAAATAATATATATCCATTATATACGTATCTATAATCATTCATAAAAAATAGATATAGAAAAATGAATTACACCATTCATGGAGATGGTAGGGCGTACGTATGCATTAATGATGATTCCATTTTTCATGTAATGGAATGAAATAAAGGTATATAATAATACACCTTTATAGAATCATTATTTTGTTATATATATCGTATATTTTCATGAAAATAATCTTTATTACCATCCTTGTAAAATATAAGTGAAAACGAATCACATCACATCGTGGAGATGGTAGTCAATACGTACGCACGAGCGACATTATCACTTCTAAAAAGATTTAATGATGATAAGTTAGACATAATATAATCATTAAAAGGTATAATTATATTATTAATATCATATATATTCACTAATACCATCATAATACCCATTCATATAAGATGGTGATGAAAAAATGAATTGTATAGCTACATGGAGATGGTAAGACATACATACGCACAAGCGATACTTTCACTTCTTGTTTGATGGGAAAGAGGGTGTATAATGGTTTTTTCATAAAAATAATAATTATTAAGATTATTTAAGAAACTAAATTTATTATTTTATGATAAATATCATATATTTATATGAGGTAGGGAAGAGTAGAAAAAGAAAGTGATTGGTTAGAGTGATTGCCTCTTCTTCAAAATGCCTCCTTTGGATTTCCTCTAAAGGGCTCTAGGGTTGGTCTTTTGAGAAGGAAAGAACATATAGGACATAAATAATTAAGTTTAGAAGATAAATATTTGGGGTTAGTTAATCTAGAGGGCTCAAGGTGATGTGAATAATTGAGAGAGGTGGTTCCCTTTTATAATTGATGTGAGGGGCACTTTTGGAATTTCTTAAATAATTTAATTTTAATAAATTAATTTCCTATCCAAATACCACCAAATGCCATTTATTTGAATATAAGATATTATAAGGTTTTAATATCATCAAAAAATATAATTTTTATATGTTTTGGTGCTATTTTAAACATTATCATTTTGATTAACCCTTAGTTAACCTATTTTAATTTTAACTATGGTAACAAATTTTTCAACATTAAAAGGTCGTATTTTTTACTTATAAATTGTCAATTAGACCATAAATAAACAATTTATGAAATTTTAGACCATATCATAATCACTTTGCATTTTTAATGATTTTTTATGACTTTTAAATAATTAAATATAATATAATTTTGATAAAATATCATTAGGGTTAATTTTGGCACTATTCATTACTTTGACTTTAAGAAAATAAAGAAAAAAATATATCTTCAAACCAAATAATTTAATACATCCCTAATATGTCATAAGAATATATAAAATTATTTAATCATCTAAATTAATTAAAATTTTATTTATTTTAATATTTTTAATATCATTTATTTTATTTTTTATTAATTGAATAATTATTACATCATCATTATGTGATTAGTTAAGGTAATTAATTCTTCACTAAAAATTAAAAATAAAATAAAATTATGTAAATAAATATTTTAAATTTAAAAATAATATTTATAGTCAAAGATATATTCTATATAAAACTATAATAAAAATGATATATTTATTAATAACATGAATTTGACATCATTTATTTTTCATTAAATGAATATCATTAAAATCATAATCTCATCCAAGTGGGCCAAAAAGTCAAAAATAAATTTATATAATTAAAATATTTTTATTAAGTTAAAAATGGACTCTTATATTTGTTCATAAACTACCTTTTTTCCCATGTGGACACATAAAAGATATTGAAGACAAAGAAAGTGACATTTTGTGAATTTCTTTGATTTAAATAATATATAAGTCATTTTCATGTACAAGTGTCTATTAAAAACTAAATTTTGATCCCTATGTGTTATTGGTCGAATTAAATCTATCTAATAAATTTTTTTCAATCACTAGGGTCATTTTATTGTCCTTATCATTTTATTTTTAATCTAAATTACCCAATTTACCATTAATCATGGTAACAAAAATTACCATGGTTACTATTCATATTTTCCAAAAATAAAATGGACCTAATTAATAAATTTGGACCTTATAAATACATATATGGCATCCATTTTTCAAAATTCAAAACACATAAATTTCAGAATTAGATTTAAAATAAAATAGGAAAAATTCTAGGAAAAATAGGTTTTTGGAAAAATTCCCTTTTTAAACATAAAATGTTTTTATAACAAATTCATTTATAAAATATTTTTAAAAACCATAATTAGATTATTTTAAATCCAAATGAACTAATTAAAATTTAAAACTAATCCAAAACATAATTTTACCTTTTAAATACTTTAAAGTAAAATATAGTTTTCAATAAAAATATGTATTTTCACTCTTCCTTGAAAAATAAATGTTTTTAGAAAATTATAAAAAATAATTATAAGGTAATTTTGACATTATGAATTCAAAAATGAAATTAATTTTGTCAAATAAATTTTCTATAACTTCAATAAATTAATATTCACTTATAAAAATAAGAAAAACTCATTTTTGAAGAAAAAAGTATTTTTGAAGAATAAAGTGATTTACTAAAATTTATGTGATCATTTTTCAAATAACTTACCAATAAATCGATATTGAGTTATAAATTTATATTTATTATATAATTTATTTATTTATATTTACTCACACTAATTTAATTTCTAGGTTATAAAAAATATATAATATTTCATGATTCATCTAAACATGTTATTGCATGCGCACAATATATCAAAGAAATAAAATTATTTAAAAATAAATTTCATAAAAATCTAGGGGTGTTACATTGTACCCCACATAAAATGAATTTATCCTTAAAAATTCATCTAGGTTATAAAATTTTTAATATTTTATAATTCATTTATAGAAACCCACATAATAAAAATGAATAATAAAACTTTCCTTGAAAAGGGAAAGTTGGAAACATAATGGTTATCTGAAGTAATGCATAACTAGGTTTCCACATAAGAAAAAAAATTAAAATATGGATCTATAATGGAAAAATAATCCCCAATAACTAATAGAGATTGATATAGAACATGTTTAAGATAAGGTTAATGACCGCAAAACCATAGACCAAATAGTTCTGGAAAATGTCATTGATATCATCAGAAATGATGATAATATGATAACATTTTATTTTAGAAATAATTTGAGAAGATATAATTAATTGATTTCATTTAATAAGTACAATATCATACTTTGGTTGTTCTTTGATCAATTTATGCTTCATCTCTTACTCTAAGAAATGAATTTTAAATTGTAATGCCTGAAGAACTATTGGATCATATAATCCATAATGGGATGAAAAGTTATTCTTTCTATCTCTAGTTATCACCATAAAAAATGGTTAGCATAGGTTATCCAATATGCATAAATATTTATATGGTGAAGTAATACATTAATCTATAAAACCTCTTCCAAAATTTAACTTAAATAATTTCATAAATGGTTACCCTTATCAACCTTCCAAAAGATTAAAATCTAAAACTTTTGAAACAAAGTCACTAAATTTATAAAATAAAATTATCATTAATCCCTTAAACAACCTATTGTATCTCTTAATTTTCACACACCAAACATGTGGATTCCATTATCATGTATTCTCTTAAAACATGGTAATAACTTGAATTACCATAAAACCTTCGTGAAAACATGCATTCTTCCAAAATTTAACTCTTTCCTGATAATATAAATCCAAAAATTATATAAACTCAATCCATGATAACATAAACCACCTTATCATAATATCAATACCAAGTTTTTCAATACTATCCCATTTATTTTATCATAATCAAATCTATTTTTATCTCATTATCCCAATATCATGAACATATTAAGGGTTATCCTCCCCTTAATCATGTGTTCTACAAAAACACCACCTCAATTACTTTTCATGGTTATAAATACCATTCAATATATGCTCTAAAATCCTTAAGGAAAAACTACATTAAACAAATCCTTAGATATTTCATTATTCCATAATACCATAAAATTACTTATACACATTATTCTTGAATTTTATTACATAAACACTCAATAATTCCACCACTTCATTGTCATACTCCACATCACCAATAGTGATCATATGTGATTTCCCTTTGTCATTGGATTTAAGTGGTTATTAATGTCTATCATCATCATTAACCCTTGTATTTGGGAATCGGTTATCATAATTACCATTTTCTTTCTACTTAAAGCACTAAAGTTTAGGTGGTGAATTAGTTGGCATCCTATTTTCCTATATTTCACTAACCAGTCTATTCATCATCTTTAGAAATTCATGATCTTTATTTCATGGATTTCCACATTTAAATCACCTCCTAGTTCCATTCAAACACTTCCCTTGATGTTTCTTCCCACATTTATATCATGTAGATGGTTGTAATTTCTTTCCACCATGTGATTTATTATATTTTTCATGAGACTCAATCTTTATTTTCTTATTAAAATCATGTGAATGGTGGGTATATCCAATTTCCATTTCTACTTTGAGTTCTCATTGAACAATTTCTTCATATCTACTGAATTCTATTATGGATATCACCTTTAAGAGACTAGATTTTAATCCACTGAATAAATGGTCAACCTTACATTTAGGTTGGATTATAATACTAGAAACATATCTTGTAAGACTTGTAAAATTTGCCTCATAAATTCCCGAAGATTCATCATTATTTTGATTTATCATAAGAAACTTGTTCTCCATATTCATACAAATAATATGATGAAAATACTTAATGAAAAATAAGTTATTGAACTAGTCTCATTCCATGTAGTCAATTTAATCCTATTGCCTCTTATTTTTTATAATATTTCACCATGGATCTGATTCACCTTCCAAATGATTGACAGCCAAAATGACTTTCTCATGTTATTAACATTAGAGTTCCGAAAATATATTTTTAGTGGTATTGATCCATTTTTTATCCACTAGTGGATCAGAAGACCCACTGAAAGAAGGTCGGTGCTGCCTCATGAAGACCTCAATAGAATGTTGTTTCTCCTTTTCTCATTTGAAAGTACAATATGATTCATAGCTTGATAATTTTGTGTGATCCTAGCAACAAGATTTTTCTTTCCTACTCCCATAACACTCGGTTTCTTGGTAGGATAATCATTACATTACCTATTTCATTTAGTATTAACATGGTTCCTTGAGGTTCTATCCATTAACTAAAACCAAAAATTATAGTGTGAGAAACACTAATAATACTGGGTAAACTACATAATCATGTGATATTATTTCTAAATCAGGAAACCTTATTTTTAATAAATGACACCTTTGGTTTAACCTAGTTCATTCATGATCATTATCAAAACTTTAGGATTTTATCCAATACTTGTCCTATCCATTGGATTTTCATAAAAATTTTCTGACCTAAATCTCAAAATATTGTCAAAACCTTACACTGATACCAACTATAATAGCATGATATTTTTATACACAGATATTTCATCTTTTTAGATTAATAAAAATAAAACCCACACTACTGGAAATGCAAGATTTCCCAATGGTTTAGAACTGTTGGGAAAGGCTGTAGAACCGTTGGTATATGTTATACCAACGGTTCTGCAACCCGTAGGGAAGTAAGCTATTGGGAAAAGTTTTTTCCAATGGTTTACATTGAACCGTTGGGATAGGGTGCTGAAAAATTACCCTATCCCAACAGTTCTTGAGAACCATTGGGAAATCTTTTTCCCAACGGTTGTAAACCATTGGGAAATAGTGCACAAATTTATCATGTTTTTTCCAACGGTTCTATGAACCATTGGAAAAAACCCAATATATTCTCTTTCCCAACAGTTTAGAACCGTTGGGAAAAGTGTTTTACCAACGGTTCATATAACCGTTGGTAAAACAAGGCCTATACATTCTATGCCAACGGTTCAAAACCGTTGGCATAGCCTCTGTTGGGAAAATTGCACAGCAGGTCTACAATTTCCCAGCAGGTCTACAATTTCCCAGCACAGCAGCTCTGCAATTTCCCAGCAGATATCCAATTTTCCCACCATGTCTCATTTTGTGGTTCCCTCTCATTTTCAATCCAATTATTGTACCTGCAATAAACTAACACATACATATACAATTATTGTACCTGTAATAACCAACTAACAATTACATATAGAGAACAAATTCATACACATTTAACATATAATGGTGGAACTATACACATCCAAAATTAAATTAGAATTTATAACGTAATTATAATTTAGATAACAATTATATGTGGAATCCGGAAGTTAATTCATAATTTGATCGGTTTTTTGTATACCATGTATTTTTACTTGAAATAATGTCCATTTTAAACATAATACATACACCTGGAGAGCTACCGGCCACACCGCGCCTCAGATTGAGGCGGGGTTGACTTGTACACGTCACATATGACCCATGGATCGTTGTGCTAATATATCGACACAATCTGAATGCATTTGGTAGGTTTTCCGTATGTCAGTTGCTGTTTTTCAATTAAAATGACATACTTTTGAAACAAAAGGCAGACACTTTGAGTGGTGCCGGCCACACCACGCCTCTTATTGAGGAGACGTTGACTCGTACACGTCACATATGACCCATGGATCGTTCTCCTAAAGTTTCAATGGAAACCGAATGCGTTTGGTCGGTTTTCTGTATGTACTTAAATTGTTTTCCATTTTAAGCAAAATACAGACACTTTGAGTGGTGGTGGCCACACCGCACCTCAGATTGAGGCGGGTTTGACTCGTACACATCACATATGACCCATGGATCGTTGTGCTAAACTATCGACACAATCCGAATGCGTTTGGTCGGTTTCCCGTATGCCAATTGATGTTTTTCACTTCAAATGACGTCATTTTGAAACAGAAGACATACACTTTGAGTGGTGGTAGCCACACCGCACCTCGGATTGAGAAGGGGTTGACTCTTACTTTTCACATATGACCCATGTATCGTTGTTCTAATGTATCGACACAATCCAAATGCGTTTGGTCGGTTTTCCGTATGCTAGTCGATGTTTTTCAATTAAAATGATGAACTTTTGAAACAAAAGGCAGACACTTTGAGTGGTACCGACCACACCGCACCTCGGATTGAGGCGGGCTTGACTCATACACGTCACATATGACCCATGGATCGTTGTGCTAAAGTATAGACACAATCCGAATGCGTTTGGTCAGTTTTCCGTATGTACTTAAATTATTGTCCATTTTAAGAAAAAGATAGACACTTTGAGTGGTGGCGGCCACACCACGTCTCGGATTGAGGCGGGGTTGACTCATACACATCACATATGACCCATGGATCGTTGTTCTAAAGTATCAACACAATCCGAATGCGTTTGGTCAGTTTTCTGTATGCTAGTTGATGTATTTCACTTCAAATGACGTCCTTTTGAAACAGAAGACAGACACTTTGAGTGGTGGCAGCCACACCGCACCTCGGATTGAGGCGGGGTTGTCTCGTACACGTCACATATGACCCATGGATCGTTCTCTTAAAGTTTCAATGGAAACCGAATGCGTTTGGTCGGTTTTCCGTATGTACTTAAATTTTTGTCCATTTTAAGAAAAAGACAGACACTTTGAGTGGTGGCGGCCACACCGCGCCTCGGATTGAGCCGGGTTGACTCTTACACGTCACATATGACCCATGGATCATTGTGCTAAAGTATCTACACAATCCTAATGCGTTTGGTCAGTTTTCCGTATTCCAGTTAATGTATTTCACTTCGAATGACGTCTTTTTGAAACAGAAGACAGACACTTTAAGTGGTGGTGGCCACACCGCACCTCGGATTGAGGCGGGGTTGACTCGTACACGTCACATATGACCCATGGATTGTTCTCATAAAGTTTCAATGGAATCTGAATGTGTTTGGTTGGTTTTCCGTATGTACTTAAATTGTTGTCCATTTTAAGCAAAAGACAGACACTTTGAGCGGTGGAAGCCACACCGTGCCTCATATTGAGGCGGGGTTGACTCGTACATGTCACATATGACCCATGGATCATTTTTCTACAGTATCGACACAATCCGAATGCGTTTGGTCGGTTTTCCGTATGCCAGTTGATGTATTTAACTTCAAATGACGTCCTTTTGAAACAGAAGAGAGACAATTTGAGTGGAGGGGGCCACACCGCGCCTCGGATTGAGGCAGGGTTGACTCGTACACGTCACATATAACCCATGGATCGTTCTCCTAAAGTTTCAATGGAAATCGAATGAGTTTGGTCGGTTTTCCGTATGTACTTAAATTGTTGTCCATTTTAAGCAAAAGACAGAAACTTTGAGTGGTGGTGGCCACACCGCGCCTCGGATTGAGGCGGGGTTGACTCGTACATGTCACATATGACCCATGGATCGTTGTGCTAAAGTATTGACACAATCCGAATGCGTTTGGTTGGTTTTCTGTATGTCAGTTGATGTATTTCACTTCAAATGACGTCCTTTTGAAACAGAAGATAGACACTTTGAGTGGGGAAGGCCACACCATGCCTCGGATTGAGGTGGGGTTGACTCGTACACGTCACCTATTACCCATGGATCGTTCTCCTAAAGTTTTAATGGAATCCAAATGCGTTTGGTCGGTTTTCCGTATGTACTTAAATTGTTGTCCATTTTAAGCAAAAGACAGACACTTTGAGTGGTGGCGGCCACACTGTGCCTCGGATTGAGGTGGGGTTGACTTTTACATGTCACATATGACACATGGATCATTGTTCTAAAGTATCGACACAATCCAAATGCGTTTGGTCGGTTTTCTGTATGTCAGTTGATGTATTTCACTTCAAATGGCGTCCTTTTGAAACAGAAGACAGACACTTTGAGTGGTGGCGGCCACACCGCGCCTCGGATTGAGGCGGGGTTGACTCGTACACGTCACATATGACCCATGGATCGTTCTACTAAAGTTTCAATGGAAACCGAATGCGTTTGGTCGGTTTTCCGTATGTACTTAAATTGTTGTCCATTTTAAGCAAAAGACAGACACTTTGAGTGGTGGCAGCCACACCGCACCTCGGATTGAGGTGGGGTTGACTCGTACACGTCACATATGACCCATGGATCGTTGTTTAAAAGTATCGACACAATCCGAATGCGTTTGGTCGGTTTTTCGTATGTCAGTTGATGTATTTCACTTCAAATGACGTCCTTTTGAAACAGAAGACACACACTTTGAGTGGTGGCGGCCACATCGCACCTCGGATTGAGGCGGGGTTGACTCGTACACGTCACATATGACCCATGGATCGTTCTCCTAAAGTTTCAATTGAAACTGAATGCGTTTGGTCGGTTTTCCGTATGTACTTAAATTGTTGTCCATTTTAAGCCAAAGACAGACACTTTGAGTGGTGGAGGCCACACCATGCCTCGGATTGAGGCGGGGTTGACTGTTACACATCACATATGACCCATGGATCATTGTGCTAAAATATCGACACAATCCGAATTCATTTGGTCGGTTTTCCGTATGCGAGTTGATGTATTTCACTTCAAATGACGTCCTTTTGAAACAGAAGACAGACACTTTGAGTGGTGGCAGCCACACCACACCTTGGATTGAGGTGGGGTTGACTCGTACAAATCACATATGACCCATGGAGAGTTCTCCTAAAGTTTCAATGGAAACCGAATGCGTTTGGTCGGTTTTCCGTATGTACTTAAATTGTTGTCCATTTTAAGCCAAAGACAGACACTTTGAGTGGTGACGGCCACACCGTGCCTCGTATTGAAGCGGGGTTGACTCGTACACATCACATATGACCCATGGATCGTTGTGCTAAAGTATCGACACAATCCGAATGCGTTTGGTCGGTTTTTCGTATGCCAGTTGATGTATTTCACTTCAAATGACGTCCTTTTGAAACAGAAGACAGACACTTTGAGTGGTGGTGGCCACACCGCGCCTCGGATTAAGGCGGGGTTGGCTCGTACACATCACATATGACCCATGGATCGTTCTCCTAAAGTTTCAATGGAAACCGAATGCGTTTGGTCGGTTTTCCGTATGTACTTAAATTGTTGTCCATTTTAAGCCAAAGATAGACACTTTTAGTGGTGGCGGCCACACCACACCTTGGATTGAGGCGGGGTTGACTTGTACACATCACATATGACCCATGGATCATTATGCTAAAGTATTGACACAATATGACTGCGTTTGGTCGGTTTTTCGTATGCCAGTTGATGTATTTCACTTCAAATGACGTCCTTTTGAAAGAGAAGACAGAAACTTTGAGTGGTGGCGGCCACACCTCACCTCGGATTGAGGCGGGGTTTACTCGTACACGTCACATATGACCCATGGATCGTTCTCCTAAAGTTTAAATGGAAGCCTAATACGTTTGGTAGGTTTTCCGTATGTACTTATATTGTTGTCCATTTTAAGCTAAAGACAGACACTTTGAGTGGTGGCGGCCACACCGCACCTTGGATTGAGGCGGGGTTGACTCGTACACGTCACATTTGACCCATGGATCGTTGTGCTAAAGTATCGACACAATCCGAATGTGTTTGGTCGGTTTTCTGTATGCCAGTTGATGTATTTCACTTCAAATGACGTCCTTTTGAAATAGAAGACAGACACTTTGAGTGGTGGCGGTCACACCGCGCCTCGAATTGAGGCGGGGTTGACTTGTACACATCACATATGACCCATGGATCGTTCTCCTAAAGTTTCAATGGAATCTGAATGCATTTGGTCGGTTTTCTGTATGTACTTAAATTGTTGTCCATTTTAAGCAAAAGACAGAAACTTTGAGTGGTGGCGGCCACACCACACCTCGGATTGAGGCGGGGTTGACTCGTACACGTCACATATGACCCATGGATCATTGTGCTAAAGTATCGACACAATCCGAATGTGTTTGGTCGGTTTTCTGTATGCCAGTTGATGTATTTCACTTCAAATGACGTCCTTTTGAAATAGAAGACAGACACTTTGAGTGGTGGCGGCCACACCACGCCTCGGATTGAGGCGGGGTTGACTCATACACGTCACATATGACCCATGGATCGTTCTCCTAAAGTTTCAATGGAATCCGAATGCGTTTGGTCAGTTTTCCGTATATACTTAAATTGTTGTCCATTTTTAGCAAAAGACAGACACATTGGGGTCCAAGGAAGAGGGTGGTGGGGCTGTCCGGGGGGCTGTCTGGGGGGCTGTCCAGGGGGTTGTCCGGGGGGCCGTCTGTGGTCCAGGGAGGAGGGTGGGGGGCTGTTCGGGGGGTGTTTGGGGGGTTGTCCGAGGTCCAAGGAGGAGGGTGGGGGGGCTGTCTGGGTGGCTGTCCGGGGGCTGTCTGGGGGGTTGTTCGGGGGGCTGTCAGGGGGATGTCCGGGGCTGTTCGGGGGGTTGTTAGGGGTCCAAGGAAGAGGGTGGGGGGCTGTCCGGCGGGCTGTCTGGGGGGGTTGTCCGGGGGGGTTGTCCGGTGTCCAGGGTGGAGGGTGGGGGGGCTGTCCGGGGGGCTGTCTTGGGGGCTGTCCGGTGGGGTTGTCTGGGGTCCAGGGAGGAGGGTGGGGGGTTGTCCAGGGTCCAGGAAGGAGGGGGGTTCCCAAACACACAACCACTAAAAGACAACAACATCCATAAAAACAGATAATATATAAAAATAACTCAACTCCAATACTATACTACGAGTCTAGATAAAACCAACAACTAGAATAGATTAAATATAAAATCTCAGTAAGATCAGTCAAAAATGTAATGGATCAACTTGTCCCACATCACCATCACCATCATCACCATCATCATCATCACCCTCATCCTCGTCCCCATCATCTTCCTCGCCCTCTCCCTCCTCCTCATCCTCACCCTCCTCCTCGCCCTCGCCACCCGCCTCGCCCTCCTCCTCTCCCTCCTCTTCCGCGTCAGACTCCTCGCCATCATCATCGTCAAGCTGTACATCATCCTGACCACCACTAGAACTGCCACCTGGTGAACCGTATATAGAACGTATTGACGACATATACTCATCAAAAGCTGTGCTAGACTCTGCTGAAAGTGTAGGACGTATAACTTCAATAAATTTCATAAACGCACTGTTTGCCCTAGCAGACTGTTCTGCCATCTCTGTGGCCCTTTTCTCGGCCTGTTCTACCTGTGCCCTAAGTTGCTGTAGCTCGGTGGCACTACAGCTCGTACCTGAGGAGGGACAATACCTCGTCGGGGCTATCCTAGGTCGGCAGCGTACTCTGCCATAATGCTCCTCTCCCAACACCTGATGTAAGTGATCTGTTGGCCCAAAATTGTCTGGTTCTTGGGCATCGAGGGCCTCTAAAGTAGCTTGTTACAAATATAAATATATCGTTAAGTTAAAAAAATAGATATTAAAAAATAAATTCAACAAATTAAAACTTACAATCTACTTCTGAGTCGCTTTGTTGACGGCACTTCCATCCTTTTTTCATCTACTCGAGCAAAACAGTTTTGCTCGAGGCATGCATCCTTCAATATTTTGTATTTTCCTCTACAATGACATTGAAAACTAAAGTTATAGGAAAACTTTAGAAAACTATTAAATAATTGAAGAAACAAAAGAAAGTGTAAGTCGTAAAGAAAACTTATAAACAATTGTTATACCTGCTTCCTCTTATGATCAGGCATCGTAGTGCGTCCTAGTGTGTGGAGGTATTTTTTTGCATCAATGTTCTTTTTATTTTTTCCAGATGATTCCTAAATGAAATTTAAAAATTAAACAGATAGTATTAATGAAAAACATGAAAGTTATTATTTAAATACCTCAAATGTTATTAATACCTTAAACTGGGTACTCGTCCAATGAGTAATCATCTGATGATACTGCTCTATAGGACAATCATCCACAACTGGTACCGCCTCTAACTCAGTGCCAACTCTAGCACGCCATTCCATATACAAATCATGCTTGTAGGCTCTCCAAAGCTTAGCTAAATCCTTTAGACGTTCCGATCGTGCACCCTCACCATCGGGAAAATTAAATCGAAGCTGGAATCAAAATATTAATTCATATAAATACAAAAATAATTCATGGCATTAAATAGAACAGATTTTTTTACCCATATCTCTGCCCAAGCTCTATCCTTGACCTCATGCGGCAAATGTCTCCACGATAGCGGGCTGACGGGAATTATGTCGGAGTATTTGGCTAGCGTCGCCAAAAAACTCCAACATTGCTACCCTGTTTTCTCAACCATTTGGTTGTCTTAATTATAATCCACCATAACATGTGTGCGGTGGTTCCACACTGAACGCATGCGTGTACGCCCCCGCGCACACCTTCTATCAGTAGATGTATTTTTCATGAAAGAAAAACAAATATTTTATCAGAACATGTTATAATGAAAATAAATATTTCTATAAAAAATTTTTAGGGTTCTATAAATATACCTGTGACGGTCTGATCGCTGAGTGCCGCTGGATCCACAGAAACTGATGGAACACCCTGTGGTGGAACAGGAGTCGAAGACGATGGAATATAGAATCTCAGAGAGACAGAAGTAGAAGGAAAAGAATATGGGACAGCTGTCTGACCGGATGCTGACTGAGGAGTAGGAATCATCATGGGATGTGAAAATGATGGGCCAGAAGATGCAGAAGGTAGCGAAAACATGGGAGGCCTAAATATCACGTGTGTCTCTAATGACACACCGGGATCAGAATTTGGGAAGGATGACATGTCAGTGGGAGGGGCAGGGTCTAGTCGGGTACGCGCAGCTGCTCGTCCACCTCTGGTACTAACCCTCCTCGTACCACCGGCCTGAGTACTAGGCCCAGTACTAGGCTCCTCGTCGAATAACTGTCGACATATAGGTGGATCCTACAAAATGTTTACAAAAAAATTAAGCACATGACATTATATATTCTTTAAATATATCAATTTGAAATAAAGTACTCACTGTAGGCACTAATGGTGGAACGCCCATCTCCGTCATTCGACGATTATTCTCCATCATTTTTTTCCTTCATCTCTCTTCAATTGGCTTCATTTCCTACTTTTGAAAACAAATATGTAATTAATTAGAAAAAGAAAACTAATGTGTAACCCAAAAAAATGAAATTCAAATAAAATTGCAACCAATAAACATTGAAAATTCACATAATAGTCAATTAAGCTATCAATTGTTTTAGAAGAGATTGAATGGATTTAATAAATCATACAAGTTGTAATGTTCACCAAGTTAGAAATATTGTTTGACTATGTTTGAATACAGTTCAATTAAAAATTAGAAAATGCAATTCAAATAAAACTGCAACCAATAAACATTAAAAATTCACATAACGGTCAAGTCAGCTATCAATTGTTTTAGAAGAGCTTGAATGGATTTAATAAATCATACAAGTTGTAATGTTCACCAAGTTAGAAATATGTTTGACTATGTTTGAATACAGTTCAATTCCAAATTAGAAAATGCAATTCAAATAAAATTGCAACCAATAAACATTGAAAATTCACATAACGGTCAAGTCAACTAAAACATATTTGTGATCAATACTAAATCAATTTGAATATTACCAACCTTAACTACCCAACTCGAGGTAAACCAAAAGAATTGAGAACATGGATGAATGGTTCTATATATTTTCAACCAAAACTTCATGTTCACAATCAACTCTGACAATTGAGCTATTTGAGTCATCAAAAGAAATAAATGGATTGGTTCTAATGGCACTAGGGACAGTGTCAATTCCATCATCACCATCATCAAAAATATGTCTTGTAATTACTTCAACTATGACACCAAATTCAGGTCGAAGTTGGTCTTTGACATAAAAAACTTGTTTAGCCATTGATTCCAAAACATATGGTTCTTCAGTAGCAAGAGTGCGAGTCATATTAATTACTCAAAATCCACAATAATCAATAAATGTGCCATGTCTCGTCATCGAATCAAACCAATGGCATTTCATCATTGTGACTCGTCTAAGAGAGTAATAATCCAATATTATTATTTTCTCAACAACTCCATAATAACCCACATTTTCAAATCACGGTCTACTCTCTGATGCACTGGCATAACAATCTATTGTGGCAGTAACCATAACACCATCATGTTGTGTTCTCATGTTTTTTGCTTGTTCAGTGACAATAAATTTGTACCCATTGATAACAATTGATTTACAGTCATGAACCACGGTATTAGGACCAAAATCCAAAGATCTTATTTCCTCAGAGACAGAGTCCGCAGACAAACTCAATACCTACAATATAAATGACTATTAAAGTTAATTAAATATTGATATAATTATTTTAAACATTAATTTTTTTATACCTTCAATTTTAACCAAGTAGAAAACTCTTTGCTATGCAAAGTCTCTATCCTTCTCAAAGATAAAGAACGATGCTTCCTATTTATCATTGTTTTATGTTCCCTGTAGATAAAAAATATTAATAGTTTAACAGATATATATGTAAGATATATATAATCAATTTAGTTACCTGATATAGTCATCGAACAAATCACAGTTGAACAAAATTGTGCGATGTACCATCTCCCGCTCTTCATGGCTTAATGTCTTAAATGTATATGATGCAGGAATTCCTCCTGTTTGAGGAAGTGATAGAAAACTGGGTTCAATTTTCTCATACTATTATTCTTCATTTCTCATTATTCTGTTCAATCTTGTAGTAAGATCAGACAAATACATCGAGCAGAAATCCATACATTCTTGATCCAAGTAACCGTTCACGATAGAACCTTTGGGATGATTTCTATTTCAGACATAAGACTTTAATGTGAACATATTTCTTTCAGTTGGATACATCCAATGAAAAGAAACAGGTCCTCCGAGAAGTATTTTAGTGGGAATATGTACAGTCAGATGCAGCATGCATGTGAAAAGTTATAGAGGAAATATTTTCTCCAACTCACACTAAATTAATGGGGCATCTGTCAGCATTTTTTGCAAGAAATACTTGGAAAACTTTTTAGCACAAAGATCTCAAAAAAAATGGCATAACTAAAAAACAACCACCCTTACATTATTGGAAAAAAGATGACGGATTGCTATTGGAAGAAACTTGTGACAACCGGGCCCCAGTGACAGCACAGACACCCCGCCTTTAACATGGTCGTTGGGTCCTTTCCTACCAGGTACCCCCAGTTGCCCCCGCAGACACGTGGGGCCCACCCCATGGTCCACCCACGTGCCCAAACGGGTCATATGACTAATGACATTCCCCAAGAAGTATTTTAGTGGGAATATGTACAGTCAGATGCAGCATGCATGTGAAAAATGATGGAGGAAATATTTTCTCCAACTCACACAAAATTAATGGGGCATCTGTCAACATTTTTTGCAAGAAATACTTGGACAACTTTTTAGCACAAAGATCTCTAAAAAAATGGCATAACCAAATAACAACCACCCTTACATTATTGGAAAAAAGATGATGGATTGCTATTGGAAGCAACTTGTGACAACCGGGCCCCGGTGACAGCACAGACACCCCGCCTTTAACATGGTCGTCGGGTCCTTGCCTACCAGGTACCCCCAGTTGCCCCCGCAGACACGTGGGGCCCACCCCATGGTCCACCCATGTGCCCAAACGGGTCATATGACTAATGACATTCCCCACGGGCCAACACTTGTCCTTTCCAGTGTGCTTTGTCCTCACTCACACACACCCTGGGGAACTTCCCAGGAGGTCACCCATCCTGATCACTACTCCAGGCCAAGCATGCTTAACTATAGAGTTCTAATCAGGCAGGCCCCCGAAAAGGAAGGTGCACCTTGTTGACATGAGTCATATCATTTTGTCATTTAACCCTTTATCATTTGGGGATGTTACAATCACCCCCCCCCCCCCTTTAGAGCACAACGCCCTCGTTGTGGGCCCTACATCTCAACCCAGGCAGTCCACCGCGCACTTAAGGCTGGGTTCCTCCTCTGATACCAAATGTGACAACTGGGCCCCGGTGACAGCACAGACACCCCGCCTTTAACATGGTCGTCGGTTCCTTGCCTACCAGGTACCCCCAGTTGCCCCCGCAGACACGTGGGGCCCACCCCATAGTCCACCCACATGCCCGAACGGGTCATATGACTAATGACATTCCCCACAGGCCAACACTTGTCCTTTCCAGTGTGCTTTGTCCTCACTCACACACACCCTGGGGAACTTCCCAGGAGGTCACCCATCCTGATCACTACTCCAGGCCAAGCACGCTTAACTATGGAGTTCTAATCAGGCAGGCCCCCGAAAAGGAAGGTGCACCTTGTTGACATGAGTCATATCATTTAGTCATTTAACCCTTTATCATTTGGGGATGTTACACAACTCATGCAGTAGAACTTGATAATCATGAGTCTTCAAAGATTTTAGCTTCAACTCTCTTCTGTTGACCCGTTTAGATATGTTTCTTGAATAGCCATCAGGAACTCTAATAGTCTCTAATACTTCCATAAATTGTTTTTTTTTTCGCAGGTGTCATCACATAAGAAGCACATGGAAGTTTCCATTTATTTTCACTGATACGTACAGGATGCAATTCTGGTTTGATGCCCCAATCCACCAAGTCACGCCGAGATCGTAAATCATCTTTTGTCTTCCCCTTGACATTTAGAATAACCGAAAGCAACATTTCACATATATTCTTTTCAATATTCATTACGTCTAAGTAATGATGTAACAAATTGGTTGACCAATAAGGCAAATCAAAAAAGATACTCTTCTTCCTCCAATTGTAACAGGTTTCAGTGGAAACATTCTTTCTCTTTCCAGATTTCATTTGACCCTTCCCGAATGAAAAACTAAAATCTTTCAATTCATTAAGCACGTCAGTTCCAGACATACGCTGAGGTGGATCATCGGTCTCTATGGTATTATCAAATCTTCGATGATTCATTCTATATAGATGATCCTTTGGAAAGAATCGTCGATGTCACATAAAACTGAAACTACAGCGATGTTTCAGTCTTCTAGATCGTGTATTCTTCATAAAAACTGGACATGACAGTTTTCCCTTCGTGCTTCATCCAGACATCATTTCATAAGCCGGAAAATCATTGATCGTCCACATAAGCGCAGCACGCATCTGAAATATGTCTTTCGAACATGCATTGTATGTGCGCACACCCACATCCCAAAGAAGTTTCGACTCTTTTATTAGAGGTTGCATTTATACATCAATATCAATTTCGGGATCAGAAGGACCAGATATGAGTATACTCATGAAAGTGAAAGGTTTTTTCATACACAACCATGGGGGAAGATTATAAATGTGTATAAAAACTGGCCATGTGCTGTGCGAAGTAAGCATCTGCCCAAACGGACTAAAACCGTCGCATGAAAAACCAAGCCTCACATTACGCACATCAGCTACAAAATCAGGATGTCGAGCATCAAATCTCTTCCATGAAAATCCATCTGCAGGATGAACCAACTCATCATTAGTCTTCTTTCTCTCGGTATCATGCCATCTCATTTTTATTGATATGTCATCAGACATAAAAAGATTCTGAAGTCTGGGGATCAATGTAAAGTGCCACATTACTTTTTGTGGAACGTGGGATGGTGTTCCATCAGATTTTGTCTTCCAGCGGGATGTTCCACATTTTATACAATCATTTCGTTCAGTGGTTTCCTCCCAGAATAAACTGAAATCTTTCAAGAAAACATGAATTTTGTTTCTTGAAAATCTAAGTTCCTCAACTAACTTCCATGCCATATAGTGGTTTGAGGGAATATTTGCATCATCTGGAAGTAAATCCTTCAAGAGGGTAAGAATGTAATCGATTGATGTATTAGAAATTCCATACATAGTTTTCCCATGAAACAATCAGATTAAAAATTCTAGCTTTTTCATTTTATCGCATTGTCGATATACTAGAGTCGTGGCAGCATCATTCAATTTTTTCACCCTATCAATATCATCATTTTCACTAGATGCATCTGTTGTCCTCATATCGATGTCTTCTTGAGTCAAAATCCTTTCTTTTTCATGATGAGGAATAAATGGAAACCGATCATCTAACAAATTCTCCATTCCAGTCCTTTCATTTCGATCATCACCAATTTGAGATTTCATTTTCTCCCCATTGTGATACCACACAAAGTATTTTGCTTGAAAACCATTTTTGGTTATGTGGTAGCTGACTTTTTCATAGCTCAACCAAGGTCTACCAACACAATTGGAACATGGGCAGTGTATGCGACCACTATCTGAAGCATTGTGAAATGAAAAATCTATAAACCTCTCCAAATTGTTTTGAAAATCGCTTGAGATCTGATCGGTTTCATACATCCAACTTCTATCCATTCTGTAAAAATAATTTATATTAGTCATTTTGTCATAAACAATTCAATAGGATTGAACTTTAATAGAAAATACATTTAAGTAAACGATAAAGGAAGAAAATAGTCAAGGTATCAACTACACATGTGAAAAAAACATACAAATGTGTTATTGAAAAAATGTAAAACCAACAAGAAATTAATGTGTTATATCACATCACAGCATGCCTCATCCCATAACCATATTAGTAGGGTATCATGAACATGAATAACATCAACCTTGTGTCATCCTCCTACCCTACCTGACCCCAACCACATGCCACATCTTATTATAGCCTTATCACATCACACCTCACCAGAAAACACTAGGGAAGTCATAGTACATCTCACCTAAAGACACATGGACAATCACATCGCATCTTGCCTAAAAACACATGGTCAATCACTTTTGAAGGAAGAGTAGAAAAGACATGGTAGTTATCCAACCATATAACCACCATCCTAGATATTAGAAAAAATACCCATAACTCAAAACCTCTGATCGTTGGTAAGTTTATCCAAATCTGGTTGAGAATGTCTAAAAATAACATAAAAATACATGATATATAGATAGCACAAAATACTCAACCTATGGGTTCACACTAACTACATAATCACACACTTCACTACTACCATAAAACACATAAACCACACCACCACCACACAAGACGCATATCATTTCTCACTTTCATTTATAAGCCACTTCATTCACACTTACATTGTCCATTAATTTAATGTTAAATTAATTAAATCCATTTACCACACATCCATTTCTATTCCATATCATTTATTTAATATCTTGTTTTTTGGTTTTAACAGCATAATTTATTCCATAGATAACCAGGAAACTAATAAAACCACCACACAATAACTCACCATCTCACAATAACCATCGACGCCATGTTACATCGACCAACCATCTCACCAAAACAACCACATATCACAACAAAAATATTGCACATCACAAACCACCACACAACCAAAACCACCGCACAACCAAAACTATGAATCTTAAAAATTAGAACACAATAAAGAGACACCATGCCCTTATAAATGTAAATGTGTAATGAAGACATTAATTGGACATACATCGATATAGGTATTTGACTATAAAATTCGTGGAACAATCATAAATTTTTACAGAAACCCTAAAATTTGGGAATTAGGAAACCATTCGTAGAAGTATATTCTTTATAACAGGTGGAACAAAAATATAGGAATCTAACCTGGTGGCTGGTGATCCGATGGAAGATGTGGGGATTGGGAAGTGATTCTACCGAGGAATCGCTTCTAGAGGAGCTTCTGGAGACGAGCGGAAGGCTCTGGATCCGCTTCTGAATCGTGGGGAGGCCGCTTCTAGCATTGGGGTATATGGGGGGTTTTTTCCCAACGATTCATAAAAACCATTGGGAAAAACCAGTCTTTCCCAATAGTTTCATAAAACCGTTGGGAAAAATACGTTTTTCCCACCTTTTCCCAACAGTTTTATGAAACCGTTGGGAAAGACTGAATTTTTTCCACTTTTCCCAACGGCTTCATAAAACCGTTGGGAAAAGTCTCTTCTAAAAGGTATTTCCCAACGGTTCATATAAACCGTTGGAAAAGACAGAATATACCAACAGTTTCTTTGAACTGTTGGTAAAAAACTATAGGGAAAACTCCCATTTCCAGTAGTGCCATGATAGAACCATAAATTTTTAGAGTCTTTGTAGATTAGATATAAAATCTTCTTATTTTATGGAATATATTAAACATATCCTATAAATATATTCCCATTTAGTACTCTTATTTAAAAAATTTCTTCATTACCTGGGTAAAGAGAACATAAGAAAGGTGTTATCTCATATGTTCAATAAGGGTAAAAATGGAAAATACCAATTACTGATCATATAAAAACATAATAAAAGCATAATTAAATAAGATATTGACCATAAATTACAAATTTCATTCCCAATCTAAAAAATATCATAATTATGGGTTATGACATAAAACATTAACATTTAAAAATATATGAATCATAAGAATTATAATTCATCATAACTCAATCATAAACCATAAATTCATGTTATAAATGTGTGTGGAATCATCATAAGTATAGAAAAAAAATTCATATGATAAGGTTAACTACTAAGACCATTATATTAGGAATCAAAACCCATTTCCCATAACGGATTAGGAACATCAACTTGTTTCCCATAATGGATCAAGAATATGGACTTGTTTCCCATAACTGATCAAGCACATCTACTTGTTTCCCATAACCATCTCATGAGATATAATTCATTACCCAATGCATTAGAGTGATTTATAGGTCCCACTCATCACATAATTAATACCATTTATATGTGTTCCACAAGAACCTAAATCATTTATCATATCAAAACCCATGAAAATAAATGGATTTCATAATCATTTCATCATAACATAAATCATAAAAAGAAAGGTAATTTAAAAACATCATGCCATCATAAAAATAAACCATTAAGAGAAATAATAATAATGGTATCCTTGGATAATATTCCCAGTAAATCATAAATAACATCAAATAATGTTATCTTATATAGGAAATTATTTTGAATTATCAATTGAAATAATTCTTGAGGTAAATATCCATTCCATTTTGAAAACATTTTTCTTATATCTGTAAAATTACAAAGGAAAAAATTTCTTTGAAAGGAAGCTTGTAATATTTTAAATAAAGCTTCAATATATTAAGGCATTATGAAATCTAGAAAACATGCTCATTATTTATAAGTTAAAAAACATTCCTTTCATATTTTTGTCAGAAAATTCACAAAGTACCTTTTTTAGAAAAAGACAAAAATATTCTTTTCAAACCATTTTTTAAAAAATTAAAAATGGGTAAAAATAAATTCAGATAATTTTATTATAATATTAAAAAACTTTTTGAAATTTTTTTTTAGGATACATGTATATAGAATAGAAATATTCCTCAGTGGATACTTAAACATAAAAAATCTCAAGTAATAATGAGATTATGAAATAAACCCTTTATACATTGTAATTAGTCGAATCGTATTCCCCCTGAAAGAAATAAAATTACATTGATATTTAAATACCATAATATTAAGTATAATACTCATAAAATACATTCATGGGAATTATATACACCCCACAAAATAAATTAGTAGTGTATAAGGAATGTGTTCCACAAAAATAAAAGTGAGACAAAAACCCCTTACCAAAAATCTTGGATTTATTTATTTATTTATATTGAAAACTATTATATAATAAATATTAACCCAAAAACATATCCAGAGGCAAGACCTCTGACCATTTATTAAAATAAAATAAAAGATCCAGAAAAAAGAATCACAAACCCAGAACAACCATTACATATCCTCAAAATCCCACCCATCACCACCTTCATGAAAAAGAGATTCTTCTACAGTCGTTGATTCCCACTCCGAGCTTTCATAGTGCTTCAGAACTTTAGCGTACTTCCTTCTTAGGTTAAACCACTCCAGAGAGATAAATTAAGAAGAATATTGCATATTCCTGACAGTAGATCTGGTAGACATTGGCTTTGGAAAGTGGGAGTAGTCCTTCCTCATCTTTCCTCGCGGAGAAGCAATCTTATTTTCCTGGGTCACTGATAGCATCTTATTCCCCCCTTGGAAAATGTCGATGTATGAAGGCTTATCACCATCATTTTATTTATCACTGTCAGTAAGATCCCCCCATTGTCCATGAATCTGCATCTCTTGATACTTCACTAACTGGTCCCGCTGAAACTGACGATTCGTGTCAATCATAGCCAAACAATGGGGGTACTCCACCACTTCCTGATCAGCATTTATCTTCTGTTTACCTGCTGCAGCATCCTTCTGTGCTTTATTTTTCCTATTGTCAACACCTTGAACTGGATACACCTCATACAAAGTCACATTTCCTAACCCTTGGAATCGGTTACCCATGGGAAAAGTTATCAACACACCGCTATCAGCATTACCCTGACCACTGCATTTGTCATCAAAGGCCTCTGACGCTCCCACAATTATATTAGCTTCAGCAGAACCTAGATCCTTCACTGCAGGGGACCGCCTGTGATCCTTTCCTATAGCCAACGCACACCCATGTCTTCCTTTACCCATACCACCACTGCCGCTCCCCCTGCTCTGAATATCCACACCAGCATTAGTCCGGCTGATGCCAACAGATGTAAGAACATCCTTCTTCTGCAGAACAGAGGCCTCTTGCTCCTACTGAGGATCAACAATCATCAACTCACCAGAAGGTATTTCCACACCACCACCCGCAGCACCCCTGGGAACAATTTCTTTTGGATAATTCCTCAATTTCAGATCTTTTCTAAGCCTATTTAACACAACAGACTCCAAGGGATTTGAAGGAGCCCCTACAGATTTGTCAGGAGACATTATATCTCGAAGACCGAAACTAGTATTCGTTCCAGTGTCATACACAGTGAACCTCTTGTGATATGTCCTCATATTCGGTCCTGGTGGCCTCCTTCTTTTGATTCCAGAATGACATCTCAAGCATGAGTGTCCCAATATTTTACAGTTTGAGCAGTAATCCAACCATGATTCATAAATAACAACTTGCTTCCATCTAAATTCCTCCCCAACTGAGATCCAAACCCATTCCACTGGAGGTCGAGAAATATCCACCTCAACATAGCATCGAGGATTGATCGGGTGACTCAAAGTAGACGTACGCACATCCTAACATAAGAAGAGACCAACTATGTTTCCAAGCATACGAATAATCGTTGGGTTTTGAAAGGGTAATGTTGGACTTTTAAGAAGAAGAAAACCTATATAACTTAAATAAGGATGTTTAAAAGAGAAATTTTCATGGATTATTCAATCTATAAGGCTCAATGTGATGTGAAGAAGTGATATAGGAGGTTTCCTTTTATAATTGAGGTCAAGGGCGCTTTTGGAATTTCTTTAAAGATTAAATTATAATAAATTAATTTTCTATCCAAATACCATGAAAGGAAAATTTAATCTAATATAATATATTTTAATATTTTAATATCATCAAATAATATAATTTTTACATGATTGATGTTATTTTAAACCTTATCATTTTAATTAACCCTTAGTTAACCTATTTTAATTTTAACTACGGTAACAAATTTTTCAATATTTAAAGGTTGTAATTTTACTTATAAAGTTTCAATTATACCATAAAAGAAAATTTTATAAAATTTTAGAAAACATCATAATAAATTTTCATTTTTAATGATTTTTTATTATTTTTAAATAATAAAATAATATATTATTTTGATAAAATATCATTAGTGTCAATTTTGACATTATTCATTACTTTGACTTTAATAATATCAATACAACAAGATATCCTAAAAAATATATGTTAATACACACCTAATATGTCATATAAATATATAAAAATAATTTATCATAAAAATTAATTCAAATTATATTTATTTTATTATTTTTAATATCATTTTTTTATTTTTTCCATTAATTGAATAATTATTGCATTATTGTTTTGTAATTATTTCAGGTAATTATTTCTTCACTAAAAATTAAAAATAAAATTCTATGATGTAGATAAATAATTTATATTTGAAAATAATATTTATAGTCAAAGATATATTTTTGAAAACACTATATTAAAAACGGTGTAGTTATTAATAACATGAATGTGACATCATTAACATTTCATTAAATAAAATATTATAAACATAAAAATATCAACCAAGTGGCCCTAAATATCATAAATAAATTTAAATCACGAAAATATATTTATTAAGTTAAAAAACACTTAGATTCATTCATAAACTACCTTTTTCCCATTTGGATATAAAAGTTATTTAAAACAAAAAAAAGTCGCATTTTGTGACTTTCTTTGATTTAAATAATGTATAAGTCATTTTCATGGACAAGTGTCCAATAAAAAACTCAATTTTGATACTTAAATATTAATATGTGAATTAAATTCATCCAATAAAATTTTTTAGGTGTTAGGGTCATTTATAGTCTTTATTATTTTATTTTTAACCTAAATTACCCAATTTAACCTTTATCATGGTAACAAAAATTACTAATGTTATTATTCACAATGGTCAAAAATAGAGGGGAAATATTTACTAAATTTGGACCTTATAAATCCAAATATGGAATCCATTTTTAAAAATTAAAAACACATAAGTTTTGAATTTAATTTAAAATAAAATCAGAAAAATTCCACACAAAAAGGTTTTCTAAAAAAACAATTTTAAAACATAAAATGTTTTTATAATAAATTCATGTATAAAACATTTTTAAAAACATAATTGGATTAATTTAAATCAAAATTAATTAATAAAAATTAAAACTAATAAAAAACATAATTTTACTTTTTAAATACATTAAAATTAAATACAATTTTCAAAAAAAAATTATATTTTCACTATTCCATAAAAAATAAATGTTAATAAAAAATTATAAAAAAATCATTTTAAGATAATTTTGACATTATTAATTCAAAAATAAAATTAATTTTTTCAAATAAATTATCTAGAACTTTTATAAATTAATATTCACTCATAAAAAGAAGAAAAACTCATTTTTGAAGAAAGTATATTTTTAAAGAATAAAGTGACTTACTAAAATTTGTGTGATCATTACTCTAAGAACATACCAATAAATTTGTATTTATTTATACCTTTATATTTATTACATAATTTAGTTATCCATATTTACTCTTTTCAATTTAATGGCTAGGTTATAATAGATATATAATATTTCACTGTTCGTCTAAACATGTTATTGAATGCAATGAAAAATATCAAAGAAACCAAATTATTTAAAAATCCATTTCATAAAAATCTCTAGGTCTTATAGGATTTCTTCACTAGGCTTGAAAATAGATTTTTTTAAGCAGGTGAATTGATTTGAGGTTCAGAGATGCCTTTAACTAACAAGCTTGTGCGTCTTTGAATTTAAAAAGGCTTTTTCCTTATTTTATCCTGGTTTCAAATCATCTTTGACTAGTAGATTCATCGACTCAGTCAAAGGTCTTCATGTGGTAAAATATTCTTCTTACGTTTATTGACTTTCTATTTCATGGTCATTTTAATCTCCTATAAAAATCTAAGTTTGATTCACATTTATTCATTGTTCTTTTTTAATATCAAATGAAACCCAATCTTTGATTCAATTTCTAGTTTTTGTTTCATCTGATGATCCTCATCCACAATCAGTTCTCTATCAAGGAATAAAAGCTTGAATCTCTCATGTTTTTTCGATTAGTTCATCATACATGGTGGATTAGTATTTTCACTGATGGAATATATATTTTATGGTATCTCAGAGGTAGCACCTGGTCAATGGGTGTGTTATAGAGAAGATGGATTCACATAAAATATGTGCATGAGAGAGTGTCCATGGAAGTTTGGGTCATAAAATATAGCTACGAAATATGAAATTTTTTATCTTACAGAAGATCAGTGTAGTTCACATAGGGTTTCTTATGTAATAAATCAGATGGATGGAGATTCATATATTAATTTCCAAATAAGCAGGAAATATTGGATAGAAGAATGTTGCATGAAATCTTGTTCATGAAATATGGCCCCTTTTTCAAAATTTTATTCTTTACAGAAGAAATTCATAAAAAATGCTAATTTTTGTATTGAGTGAAAATGAACCAATTCAAAATTCATAAATAATTCCAACATAATATAATCAATGAATTTCCCGAATGAGAATTAATAATTTATTCCACAATTGATATTAGAAATAATGAAAATAGAATATGAAATAATTAATTCAATAATTTCAAAATAACAAAAATAATATGGGAAATATAATTTCAATCACAAAAATATTATTCTCAAAATAACTGAAAAGTTATAATAAGAAAAATCGATCATATAAAACCAAAAACACAAATTTTTACAATATAGTAAATTTATTGTATTTACAACATAAAATTCATGGAAATCAAAAAAAACTCAATTAAAAACAAAATTACATCCTTAAAAACTCAAACAAAATATCAAAAACGATGTGTCCAAACACAGTAAAAACTAGCTACATCAATTTCCCCCAAATATACTAATTTGTTTTTCCTCAATAAATCCATGTTTTTTATTTATAATAAGAAAGGATGATTTCACATATTAGATTAGGATAAATAATTTTGAAACATTTATTTTCATAGGAAAAATATTTTGTAATTGGCTAAGTTTTTCAAAGAATTTATTTTTATCAGGTCCTACATAAATTCAAATACACACACCAAAAATTCAGGAAACATAGACTCATTCATCATTATAAATATCATTCCTCCTATATTAAAATAATTCACTTCCCTTATTTAATTAAAATTCAAGTTCCAATTTTTTAAGTGCATACAAGTAATGTTTAAGTGGAATTAAAACTATGATAAGAAGCGCTTCCATTTATCACTCTTCCCTAGGTTCCCCAAACCAAATATCTATTTGTCCACTTCCTTGATACAACTAAAAATGTGTTATTATAATTAAATTTCCCATTATTAATTTAGGTCCAATATTCCCTTCAACTTAATGAATTAATTTATGACAATTAGGCACTTTATTTGAATGTTTTCATCCATCCAATATTTGTATATAGCACTTATTGAATTTGAAAAAAAAAATTAATTTTTTTTACTCACTCACTGAGTGCCTATTGTCTCATAGATTCACTTTGAAATCCAAATTTCCCATTTTACTCCAATTTCAAAGGACTTATATGACTATCATTTTAGTTGACTCCCTATGGTGTTTTATTTCACAATGGTTGGGTAACTAGGTTAAAGTTCAAACATCTAGTTTCTTTATATTCTAATTCTAATTCCATAAGTATTTATCCTATCACAATATATTTTTTAGTTCCTAAATATAATTTTCATAAAAATAGTGGATAATATCACTCAAAAATAATGAAACTCTAATAATCTCATACACAATTTCAACCTTAGTAACCAACAAGAAATTATCTACTAGGAAGGACAACATTATAAAGCAATATATAGCTCAAATACCCTCATTTTTTGAAAATTTTTGAAAAACAATTAGGAATTATTTGATATGTACATACCATTAAAGCATAGATAATCATAGTAAAAGACCCACCTCCCCCACACTTAAAACTAAACATTAACCCTAATATTGAATCTTACTATGGAAGAACATTAATGAACTTTTTATTCAAGATAAATTTTCAATTAAACAATTATAAGTATGTTTAAAGTGGTATAAGAATATTCATAGAATGTTTTCCTCATCAAAAAATGTCCAAAATAGATGTGAAAAATTCTATTCTTTTAACCTTGATAATAAATGCAAAAAAAATCAATAAATGTCATAGAAGTATCATGGTCACCATTATGCACAACATAAAATGGAATTTGAACCCAAAATCATTTTTAGGGGTGAAAATAAGGTTTCAAATTTGGTTTCAAATTTAAACATCTTAGAAATTATAAATTTAAGAACCCAATAAAGAATATCAAATTCATTAAACTTAAACATTAACAGCAATATCCTGCCCCATAGTTGATTTTTATCATCATTTACTAAAAATAATTAAATAAATGGATAAGAACACTACTCCCCTACATTTGGATCTTTTCTCATTAGATATTATCCAAATTTATTCTCCTTTTTATCCTTGATGATTCCCTATAATATCTATATTAAAGTAACTACATAATTTAAGTATATAAGAATTTATATGAAATAATATAAAAGCTCAAAGTGAATAGAAACCAAATTTTGAGTTTAGGAAAATGTTTTACAAAAATATCCAGGATATAGTTCCTTTAATACTTTGATAAAAATTTACATTTCTTAGAGATGACCCCTTCTTACGAATACTCCAAGAAATGGGTGAATTTTAAGTTTATCTTAATTTTAATTTACATAGAATGGAACTGAGTTTATAGGGGAATAAAAAATTATTATAAAACAAAAGTGAAAAGTATAAATTGATAACACAAATAATGGTTCAGTTCCAATGAAACATTGAAGCTATAGTCTTCAGTTAGACTTAGTGATGGATCATATTTCAAGAAATTAGATGGTATCCAAGTCCTTCAGATTCCCCTAAAAATAGTGCTTAATTATCTACTTATTTAATAGCAATGGTATGTTCTCCCCTCTAACCATCTATATAGCGCCATTTACCAATACTCTTGGAAGTTTAACAGTCTAGACCATATGGTCTTGAGTTTACCAAGAAAAAATTTAATACTATAATTTAAGACTCTATGGATACATTCATATTGGATTCATGTAAGTAGTCATGTAATACCATGGAGCTTCTTACAACATGATTGACTAGTCCTCCCTATAGCTAGAAATTATATTCTCCAAAATTTATTTGATCTATATGTTAGAAATTTTTACCTATCCATTGGATTGTGGGTGTTGTGTTGTTCTAATTCTATGAGTACACCCATATATTTCCATTAAATCTCATAACTTATAATTCTTGAATTGTGTTCCATTATTAGTAATGAAATATTTGGGTACTCCAAATCAATAAAAGATATTTTTCTTAATGATCATGAAAATACTAGTAGTAATATTTTTTGGAAGAGAAAAAACCCCAACCCACTTACATACATAATCCATGGCCACAAGTATGTATTCATTCCCATATGATGACGGAAATGGTCTCATAAAGTCCAAGCCTTAGACATCAAAAAATTATACCTCATGGATTCATTTTTTTATAACTCCTACTTTCTAAAAATATTTCACATCCTTTGACACTTATTACATACAAAAACCAGACTTTAAGAATATTTAAACAATATTGGGTATTAAAAACTAGCCTTAAAGACCTTTTAGGAAATCCTCTCTCCCCCATGGTGTCCACCTCAAGCTGAGAAATGATAGCTTTCAAGAATGGAAATCATATCTTCCTCATCTACACATATCCTAATAATTCCATCGACACACATTATTAATAGTAAAGGAATATCCCAAAAGTAATATTTTAAATTAGGAATGAATCTCAATTTGTGGTTTTATAAAATTTCCTTGGGCATGACTCTAAAATATAAGAAATTTTAATAGTATACAAACCAATAAGATTTATTAACTAAATCAAAAAATAGTTTTTCATCAAGAAATGAATTATTTATCTATTTCAGTTCATTAGTTTGGATAATGGGTAATCTAGCATATACTTTAGAGTATGATGGTCTATGAAAATGATAACCTTGGAACCAATCAAATAATATCTAAACTTTTCAATAGAAAACATAATAGCATTCATATTATTTTTAGTGGTAATGTAATTCTTTTGGCCATCATATTGTAGATTACTATCATATTAAATCACATTCATCCTTTTATCCTTTCTTTTCCTTAAAAAATATCATACTACCACATCAATATCATCATACATAACCTCAAAAGGTATTTTCTAGTATTTGGTAGCAATAATTGGTAAAAATTGAGTTTTTTATTTAGAGTATTTAATGAGTCTAGGAAGTTCTCATCAAACACAAATGGTTTTTCCTTAATAAGAATTGAGCATAAAGGTCTAGTGATTTTAGAAAAATCCATGATAAATATCTTCTAGAAATCAATATTTCCTAGAAACCTCTTAATTCCATGGATGTTTTTTGGAGGTGGAAGTTTTTTTATCACTTTAATTTTATCAATTTCAAATTTAATCATCCTATTGGAAACCTTGTAACCTAAGAATATTCCTTCAATGACCATAAACTGGCATTTTTACTAGTTCAAGACAAGGATTTTAACTTGTAACCTCTTTAAAGTTGCTTTTATATTTTCTAGACAACTATCAAAGTTACTTCATAAAATTGAAAAATAATCCATAAAAACCACAATTATTTTTCCAATAATGTCCTGAAAAATGGGAATCATACATCTCTGAAAATTGGTTGGAGCACCACACAATAAAAAGTACATTCTTTGGTAGGAAAATGTCTCAAATGAACATGTGAAAGTGGTCTTATCCTAATCCTTAGGGTACGTTGCAATCAATTTGATACCATAATTTCCATCAAGGAAATATAATTACTCATTTCTAACCAAACTCTCAATAATTTAGTCAATAAATTACATTAGTAAATAGTCTTTCCAAGTGGTATCATTCAATGTCCTGTAATATATATAAACTCTCTATTTTTTGGGTGTCCTAGTTTGAATTTTCTCATTTTTTTTCATTTGTTAAAACTATTCTCTACTCTACTTAGGAACTATAAATATAGGACTAACCCATTTACTATATTAAATGGTAAAAAATATGTTATCATTTAGAAATATGATGAATTCCTCCCTAACCACTTTTTTTAGGTATTTAACCTTTTATTCCCATCTACTCTTGATTTATCATCTGATTCCATGGGTGTTTTATTCATGCGGTAAGATGGAATTATACCCTTAATTTCAGCAATGAACCAACCTATTTCATATTTAAACACTCTCAAAATATCCAGAAAACACTCCTATTTACTTTATTTCATCTTATATGAGATGATGATAAGAAATGTGGAGAAATCGCCCAAAAATGAGTATTTAAAATGGTTATAAAGGGGATTCATCTCTAGATTAGTTTCTTTTTGACTTGAGGGAAATAACTTGGCCTTAGGGGTTCTAAGGTCCACCAGATGCCTCTTAAAAAAGGCATTGTATAAGTATTTCTACTTATTATTATCGTCTCTAGAAAAATGCTTTGTTGGTTCATTATCAATGTCTGGGATCAATAAATTCTCTAAGGAAAAATCATTAAATTTTTCTAATAATTCTCCCAAAAATTCATCTATATATTATTCCTCCTTTCTAGAAAATATTCCTGTGAAAGTTTCTAGAATGTCTAGTGTGTTATTTATTTCATATATCATCCTCAAAAACTTCTCCTTTTATCATCTACAGTCTCTTTGATTTAAATAAGATCATATTTAGAAAAAATTTAAATTTGTAAATATTTTTTAGTTCTATTAAAATCATTCAATTCATTTTTTTACTCCCCTAGATTGAAAATCAACTTACTAATTGACACATCAATGACTTATCCTCCTATAGAAAAGAAGGGAACCAAGGATGATTATCACCTCCTTGTAACACTCTATATCTAATATCAAAATATAATCAAGAAAGTAAAGCTTTAAAACCCCCATTAAAAAATAATCAACCCTTTAGATTGTGTGAGTAATGGATCAGTATTCTAATTATAAGACAACTGTAGTGGGTTGTGGAACTCTTAATCTCAAGTGATGAAATAATGATAATGTAATCAGGTTTATGCTTTCACCCAGATCACCGATACAATTAAGTAGACCACCTTTATCCCCTATAGTGTAAGTATGTCAAAGCTCCTTATATATTTAAGTTTAGGGGGTATATTATTCTATAGGACATCACCGATCACATTTTTTAGTGCATTAAATTAGTTTTTTAATTTTGAATATAATTTCTGCAGTATAGCAGTAGCCCTAGGTCATCTCTCAATAGAGCCTTAGATCATTAATTAAAAAAAATGGTTCTGATTATGTAAGTAAAAAAAGGAAATGGGGTTTTATAATACTTGGTTTTGATGATTAAATATGACAATAGAAAATTAAAGCGATAAAACAAAGTATAAATAAACAAGATTAATTAAATGTGATCAACCTAGGGAAGTCTCGTGATGCTCATCCTTCATCGCTTCAAGAGAAAGGGTATAGAGATTTTAACCCCTTGTTTGTAACATCTATTACCATAATGTTACTGAGTTTATGCTATGATACCTCATAGGTTTTAGTCGAAAACACACAATAATTCACTGGACACCGCCAATGATTGGGTGATTTGTGTTCGACTTCACAACCAAAACTCACCAAGGAAACACATAAAGAACACGATGTTCTGTCTAGGTTTGTATGTTTTTATTTTGATATCAAGACATAAATTTACATGGCCTTGAAAGTTCTTATGTGAGTTCAATTTACCAATATGAACCACACAAATACTGTAATTTAATGAGGGAGGAAAAAGGGGTGAACGGTGTGTGAAACATCACATGAAAGGGTATCTCCAAACATGATCATTTGAGTTTGAGTACAACATACCAATATATAACTAAATTAAATAAAATGATAGGATGAATAAAAACAACATGAAACCTTGAATTAAAAATATCGTTCAAAATAATACAAATATGAATCTCGGGATTACATCATGTTCCTCCCCAAGTGATCACAAGGGGTTTAGAAATCCATGGGAGGGGAGGAGGAATAATATGTTGAAGTAGAACTTACCATAGCCTCCAGAACTTCTAGGGATGATGGGAAGACACCTTTGGGACTCCAAAATGTCAGCACCTTCCCTCATGGTTGAAATCCCAAATGGGGATCCCAAGGTTCCATTTTATAGGAAAATTGGAAGGTGGTTTTTGGGCACACAGATCTCTTCAAACCACTTATACCATACGTTTTGGCCATTATAAAATCTAATATCTCTTTTGAAAAAACTAGAAATTTGTATCCCTACTTCATGAATATATCCACCAAAATTTTTAAATCAATTGGAAAAGTGGATCTGAAGATATGGACAGATTACAGAATGCCACTTTTGACTTCTCACAAATTTGGTGTTCCGGAAAGATCAGGTCAGTTGGGCCCCTTGATGGTATAATTGGTCTTGGGTTCATTCATAAGAGTTGTATAAAATTAAATTTCGGACCATAAAAAAATATATTAGCCCATTTTGATGCATGTAATTTTCTAAATAGGTACAACATTGGACAGGTCTTCATGGATCCATGCAATTTTGGCCCATTTTTCTTCTACTTCATCATGGGCCCTCCAAATCATCTCCTCCTACATTGAAATCATAAAAACAAGTAACATTAACCATTTTAATAGTGATAAACCCAAAATAATAGAATTATACATGAAGTTCAATTTGTTATTATTTTTATAATTTTCAATACAAAACAAGTTTAGCACAGTGGTGTAAGGGTGAAAATGAAACAGTGAATTGTGGTACAATCACACCCCCACACCTAAACATTTGCACTCCTGAGAAAAGTATAATATCATAATCATGTCTCATTCATAAATAAAATGTGTGAAAACATCCAAGATTATTTTTAAATTAATTCATCATGTCTTATTTATGGAATCAATTTTTCTATCATTTTTCTTTTCTCACATTCAAATTTTTTCAACTTCATTTGTTCACCCATGAAACATGTTGCAACCTACCTCACCTAAACATTTTCCCTCTTCACTTAAGGAACATATGAAATTGGATTTATTCTCTTTTCCCAGAGTTCATGTGATCTTACCATATTCTTTCCAAGATTCTCATTTCTCTACCAGTAGAAACTAATGTGTTACTCAAGAGGACTTCCATCAGGTTGTTCTGAGGTTCAAGGGTTGGTAGGATTTAATGTTTAAAATTATGAGGTAGAATAGGAGTGTTTAATCTCTTATGTATAAAACATGTCAAAATTCAGAAAGTGTTAACAATGAATGTACACACTCAACCCCTCACAAAGTGTATCACCTCCAACTCGCTCTCCCTATTGTCCATTTTTGTGGTTCACAACCAAGCAGTAAATAATAATAAGTAAATTTCCTCTTTTATACATTTTTTTCTTTTGTTCTATTTTTTTCAATATATAGAACTATTTTTTTAATTTATAGTTTTTTTTAGATAAAGAGGGAAACATGTGTAAAAAATGATGTAATATGGATTCTGAACCTATTTCCCAAGGAAAATGTAGGCACCCTTTATATCAACCCCTAACAATGATTCTCTCCCTATAATTCCCATAAAAACACCCTCTCTCCCACACTTGCTGAAAATAAAACAAGAATATACACAAGAGATGGGTAGGTAGGAATATATTAACTTGTAATGTGGCTACCTAACACGCATTTCATGGTCTTTAATCCTTGAGAAGGATAAAATGTCAAGGTGTCCAAAAATAGAGGTTAATTGAATAAAGGGATTTTCAATGAATGATTGCCTATATCATGAATATAGCATGCTTGAATATTATAGATTCAAATAGAATCAAGACAAGTTCTAGTTTCTCTACATGACCCGAGACTCTTAAGAAAGTGATTAAAAGGAAGAATATGCAATAAAGGAATTAGAATATCTCTCGGGTAAGGGATTAAAATATTGGTCAGTGCTAATGAGGCATGGGTTTCAAAAAATCCATTAAACACCTAAGACTAATTTGAAAATAAAAATTCTAGAAAAAGATTCCATATCAACATTCATTAGAAAAACATTTTTCCAAAAACAATGGAATTTTCCACACAATCGACTCAAGCGTGAAAAATGATTTAGGATATTATTTTTAAGATCAATTTTTATCTAAAAACAAAAAATAAAGAAATAAAAAATGAAAACACATTTTTTTTTAAAAAAAATTAATATTTTTTTTGTTTTGTTTAATACTAACTATGACATGTCACCTTCCCCCACACCTAAAAGTTACATTGTCCTCAATGAAAGTATTTGAAATAAATAGACAACAAATAAAGGTAAGGAGAAGGGATAGCCTACTAAACGGTGTTATATGTGGAATCTATCAGTTGGATTTCCTCTATGAGATGCTTTGGAAAATTCTCATAGAAGTTATTGAGCCTCTACCCATTGACAGTAATATGTTGTCCACTCTTCTCATGAAAAACTTGTATAGAACCAAAAGGGTAAACATCAGTAACAGTATAAGGTCGGAGCCATTGGGAACAAAGATTTCATGGGTGGATATTTATCCTAGAATTATACATGAGGACCTTCTCAACAATATGGAACTTCTGCGGATGAATCATGCTATCATGGATATCCTTTGTCTTCTCTTTATAGATCCAAGAGTTCTCATATACATCATGTTGAATTTCTTCCAACTCTTGAATCAGCATCATCCTATGCTCACCTATATCTGAAAGATTCATATTACATTGTTTAATAGCCCAATATTCATGGTGTTCTACCTCCATCGGTAAGTGACAAGACTTTCCAAATACAATCTTGTATGGTGAAATTTTGATTGGGATTTTAAAAGTTTTATGGTACGCCCAAAGTGCATCATCCAAGCGCAAATTCTATTACTTCCTATTGGGTTGTACCATTTTTTCAAATATTCATTTAAATTATTTATTTGAGATTTTTTATTGTCCTTTAGTTTGGGGGTGATATGTAGTGGAGACTTTATGATCAACCCCATATGTATGAAGAAAAATTTTCATGTTGCAATTGTAAAAATGCGAACCCTGATCACTAATGATGAATCTCAGTAAACCAAACCTACTAAAAATCTGAGACCTCAAAAAATCAACAACCACTTGAGATTCATCAGTCCTAGTGGCATTTTCTTCCACCCATTTAGATACATAGTCAACAACCAATAAGATGTAAAAAAATCCAAATGAATTTCGAAAATTCCCCATGAAGTCAATGCCCCATGCATCAAAAATTTCACAGAATAACATGGGATATTAGGGAATTTCATTTCACTTAGATATATTCCCTGTGAATTGAAAATTACTACATGACTTACAGAATCTATGGGCATCCCTATACAATAATTTCCAATAAATTTCTGATTCAAGGACCTTTTGAGTTGTACATTGAGAGCCAAAGTGGCCCCCATGGGCTAAGGTGTGTCAGGAGGTCAAAAAAGAGGTGAACTCATGGTCATGAACACACCGACAAACTACTTGGTCACCAAAAATTCTCTACAAATATGGGTCATCCCAAATGTACCAATGAGAATCATGCTTAAGTCTCTAGGATTGTGAAATGCCGAAATAATTGGGGACCCTAGATGTTGATAGAAAATTCACAATGTATGCATACCATGGGGTAAGTTCCACAATATCACAAAGGTTCTCATGAAGGAAGAATTCTCCAATAGGGATGGGTGAGACAACATGATGGTCTAATGGTGGGAAAATCCTACTAATGTGGTTAGATACCACATTTTACAATCCTCTATTATCTCTAATCTCAAGGTCAAACTTTTGAAAAAGGAGCATCCACTGAATGAGGTGTGGCTTAGCTTCGGGTTTCTTTAGGATGAAATGAAGGGCAGCATGATCAGAAAAGATAATGATTTTTGACCTGATAAGATGTGAATGGAATTTTTCCAAGTAAAACACAATAGAAATAAATTCTTTTTTAGTGGTTTTGAAGTTGTCCTAGGCAGGGTCACGGGTATGAGAGGCATATATAATGACATGAGGAGCTTTCTCAGCCCTTTGTGATAAAACTACCCCAACTAAAAATTTAGAGGCATTACACATAAGCTCAAAGGGGATATCCCACCTTTGTGGTTGGATGATGGGAGGTGATGTGAGACACCATTTTAGTGAATTGAAATCATCCTCATAATTTTTATCAAACACAAACTCAGAATCCTTTTGTAATAATCAGGATAAGGGAAGTGTGGTCTTACTAAAGTCTTTAATGAATCGATGGTAAAAACCAGCAAGACCCAAGAAATATCGCACCTCATGAACACATTTTGGATATGGAAGGGTTGAAATTAATTCAATTTTTGATTTATCCACTTGAATTCTCTCTTTTGAAATAAAATTCCCAAGAACTATCCCTCATCCAACCATGAAATAGCATTTCTCGTAATTTAATACAAGATCTTTTTTTATACAATGATGGAGGATAGAACCTAGGTGAGCAAAAAAGTCATAAAAGGAAATTCCATAAACCATGAAATCATCCATAAAAACATCCAGACAATTTTCTAGGTACTCAAAAAAATACTCAACATACATCGCTGAAAAGTACTGGAAGAATTACATAGACCAAAAGGCATCCTTCTATATGCAAATGTTCCAAATGGACAGGTAAATGTTTTTTTCCTTGATCCTTAGGGGATATATGGATTTGAAAATAACCTGAATAGCCATCAAGGAAACAATAATGGGAATTACTAGCCAATCGTTCTAGAATTTGTTCAATGAAAGGTAGAGTAAAGTAGTCCTTCTGTGTGGATTGATTTAGTCGACGGTAGTCAATACAGACTCACCAACTATTTTGCACATGTGTTGGAAACAATTCATTCCTTTCATTTGACACAACAATTATTCCTATTTTTTTAGGCAAAATTTTCATTGGGATAACCCATTTACTATCAGATATAGGATAAATGATCCTCACAATAAGTAATTTACTGACTTCCAATTTTACCACTTCAAGGAGAGTGGGATTCAACCCGAATTGAGATTGTCTCATGGGCTTAGCCTCATCATCCAAAATTATATGGTGCATAAAAATATATGGGCTAATACCAGGAATATCATCAAATGTTCGTCCTATTTCCTTTTTACACTCTCTCAAAAGGATGATCAGTTTTGATTTCTACTATTGAGAGAGGTTATTGGCAATAATGATGGGAAATTGTTCAATACCCTCAATATAGGCAAATTTTAAATTAGATGGAAGTGGTTTTAATTCCAACAATGGGGGTTTTTGGACTGAGGGATGGGTTTTAGGGGGAGTGAGGTCCATTAAACTGTCTATTTGTTCTTGTTTATTCTCTAAAGATAGAGAATCTATTGAAATGAGATTTTCATAATCATCGACAATCATGGGTACCTCATAATGAACACACTCATCAATTAAAGCACAAAATTTACACTTTTTAGAACCCACACAATACTCAAAACATGAATCAAAACTCAAATCATCCAAGGGTGAATAAGAGGGAAATAAATCAGAGTAGGGGTTGAGGAGAGAATTGTGTGTGTGTGCATCGTTTGAGAGCACTTCCATCGAATAGACATGAAGAGTGGAGTTCTCTTCAATGGGGTGTTTCATAGCCTCAAGGATGTTAAAACTTACCTTTTCTCCTCTGAAATCCATGGGCAGCATACCATTGTGAATGTTGATGATTGTCTTTGCTATTTTGAGGAATGGCCCCCCAAGTATGAGAGGGGTATGTCCTTGAGTTCAGGTATCTTCCATCTCAAGAATATAGAAATCAGCAGGGAAGATGAGATTCTTCACTCTTACAAGGACATCCTCAATCACTCATGTTGTATGTGTACTACTCTGGTTGGCAAGTTTCACAATAATGCATGTTGGCTGAATTTCTCTAAAATATAGAGAAGTATACAGAGAGTGAGGAATTACATTAATGGAAGCACCTAAATCTAGCATAGCATCATAAAATAAGGTCTTCTCTATGGTACACAGAATCATGAATGTTTCCGGATCCTTGCATTTGGTTGGAATTGCTGTTTGGATCAAGTCCGAGACATTACTTCCCAAGTTGACTCTCTCATTACCCTTCATCCTTCATCTATGGGTGCAAAGTTCATTAAGAAATTTTTCATAATGGGTAATTTACTTGACTACATCCAATAAAGTAATATTAACTTGAATGTTTTTAAATGTATCCATTATTTCATTATAGATATCATTATCAGAATTTTTCTTAGATTTATAGAGTTTTTAGAGGAAAGGAAGAGGAATGGATTGTTCATTTTAATCATCAATGATAATTTTATTGCCCTTTTTATTTTGTTTTTTTCATTGGAATCTTTTATGGGTGGAGAAAAGGTGTTTTGAAGAGGGGTATATACCAGTTTTGTAGAATTAGTATAAGGAGTAACTTCATTACCACTATGAAGTGTAATTGCACATACATTTCCTTTGTCCTTCGTATTCTAAATGGGTTGGGATGGTAGTTTTCTAGAACCTTGTATCATAATCTCACCGATGGTGTTTTCCAATTGTCCCACTTGAGTTTGTCGGTCTTGAATTTCTGATTATGTGGTCTTTTAGAACTAGAGGTTCTGGGTTGCCTTTGTTTCACCATATCCTTAAGGCTTGGTTCAGATTTGGGAGGATGAGAATGATTGTTTTGAGAAGTTTAAGGATAATAAGGTTTCATACCTTGGCCTTTTGGATACCAATTCTTTTTAGGGTATCTTGAGTTTCCTCTTTGTCGGTACTGGGGTTGTGCTTTCCACCCATGGTTTGGATTTGGACTAAATTTTTCCTTCTTTAAGGAAGGTGCTTGTTAGAATGGACGCCCTGGGAACATGGATGCACAAGACTTAGGTGAATCTTGAAGTTGTGGGCACTGATCAAAAAAAATGAGTATTTTCAGAACAAATACCACAATTTAATGGAACAGGAGGAGATTGTGAGTTACCTTTTTCTTGAGCTAATTGTATTAGAATGGTATTCATCTCATCAATATTGTTATCTACCTTTTTTTTAGGGATCAATGACTTAACTCATGAACTCCTCATGTTGGTGCAATAGCTCGTGTACCAAATTGTTGTACATTTTGAGCCATATTGGCTATTAAGTCATGAGCAGCGGAAGGAATTTTTTCAACCAAGGCACCACAAGCTGTTGCATCAATCATTCCATGATCCATGGGGATAATTCCATCATATAAGTATTATATTAATAGTTTTTAACTATTCTAGTGGTGGGTAAGCTTTAGAATAGTCGTTTTAATCTCTCCCAATATTCATGAAGGGTCTCTCCTTGTGATTGCCTAATACCACAAATTTCTTTCCTAATTGATGCAGTTCAGGAGGCAGGGGAGAATTTCTCTAAAAATAGTCTTTTCAGGTCATTCCATCCCCCAATTGTGGTAGGAAAATATTATATCCAATCTTTGGCTATACCATCAAGTGAGAAAGGGAAGGCCCTAAACTTAATTAGGTCCTCAGATACATTTTGGGGTTTCATGGTGGAGCAAACTATGTGAAACTTCTTAAGATGTTTATGAGGGTATTCACCGAGAAGACCATGAAATTTAGGAAAAAGGTGGATAAGTCCTGATCTCAACTCAAATTTTGTTTCTTTCTCAGGATATTGGATGTATTTAGGTTGGTACTTCACATCCGGGGTGGTCAGTTCTTTTAAAGTTTAGTTATTTGCATCCATGATTCCTGGGGTTTGATTGGGTTCAATTTTTGAGTGGTTTAGGACCACTTGAGGTTCCAAACTAGGTTCCTAAGTGTTAATTGATTGAAATACTCTATATTACTTTATTTTTGAGTTAAGTGTCATTTCAATTTCAGGGTCAAATTCAAGCAGTTTTTCTTTTTATGGTCGGTTCATGCAAATAAGTTGTGAAGTTTGTTTTTTTTTATAATGACTGAATATGGATAAAATCACTATATAAGGGTGGAGGAAAAATAAAATTTTATACTACAAAATTATATATAGATAAATAGATAAGAAGGTAGATATATAGAATAATAATAATAAGAAGAAGAAGAGAGAGAGAGAGAACACATAAAAACAAATAAAAATAACAACAAAAACCCAAAACAAAAACAATAAAATGGGGGTTGAGTATTTAATGGATTACCAATTAAGAATTAAAATAAATAAATAAAAGGAAATAAAGAAACAAAGATCTTGTATACCTAGAAATGGTGCCAAAATTTGATCACGTTGTTGAGCACGTCAAATTAGTTGTTTAATTTTGACTAGAATTTCTGCAGTATAGCAGCAAACCTAGGTCATCTCTCGACGGAGCCTTAGATCATTAATTAACAAATTTGGTTCTGATTATGGAAGTAAAAAAAGGGAAATGTGGTTTTATAATACTTGGGTTTTATTATTAAATATGACAATAGAAAATGAAAGTGATAAAACAAAGTAAAAAAATAAACAAGATTAATTAAACGTGATCAACCCAGGGAAGTCTCGTGATGATCATCCTTCATCGCTTCAAGAGAAAGGGTATAGATATTTTAAACCTTATTTTTTAACATCTATTACCATAATTTTACTGATTTTATTCTAGTATACCTCCTAGGGTTTAGTAAAAAACACACAATGATTCACCGAACACCACCGATGATTAGGTGATTTGTGTTCGACTTCAAAACCAAAACTCACCAAGGCAACACATGAAAAACTCGATGTGTTGTATAGGTTTCTATGTTATTTATTTGTGATACCAAGACATAAATTTACATAGCCTTGATATTGCTTATGTGAGTTTAATTGACCAATATGAACCACACAAATACCACAATTGAATGAGGGAGGAAAAAGGGATGAACGATGTGTGAAACATCACATGAAAGGGTATCCCCAAACATGATCATTTGAGTTTGAGTGTAACATACCAGAATATAACTCAATTAAATAAAAGGATGGGATAAATAAAAAAAATATATGACCTAGAATTAAAAAGTTCATTTAAAATAATACAAATATGAATCTTGGGATTACATCACGTTACTCCCCGTGTGATCACAAGGGGTTAAAAAATCCATGGGAGGGTAGGAAGAAGAAGATGTTAAAGTAGAACTTCCCATAGCCTCCATAAATTCTAGGGATGACGGGGAGTCACCTTTGGGTCTCCAAAATGGTAGAACCTTTTCTCCTGGTCTAACTCCTATATAGGGATCCCAAGGTTCCATTTTATAAGAAAAGTGGAAGGTGGTTTTGGGCAAACAGATCTCTTTAAACCACTTGTACCATGCGTTTCGACCATTTGACAATCTAATATACCTTTCAAAAAAACTATAAATTTGTAGAAACACTTCCTTAATATTGCCAATGAAAGTTTGGAATCAATTAGACAAGTGGATATGGAGATATGGACAGATTACAGAACGCCACATTTGACTTCTCACAAATTCAGTGTTATGGACATATCAGGTCAGTTGGGCCCCTTGATGGTAGAATTGGGATTGGGTTCCTTCATAAGAGTTTTATCCCATTAAATTTTGGACCATAAAAAAAATATAATCCCATTTGGATGCACTTAATTTTTCAAATAGGCACAACAGTGGAAAGGTCTTCTTGAATCCATGCAATTTTGGCCCATTTTTCTTTCACTTCATTATGGGCCCTCCAAATTATCTCCTCCTACATTGAAATCATAAAAAAAAGTAACATTTACCATTTTAATAATGATAAAAACAAAATAATTTAATCAAAAATTAATTTAAATTTGTTATTATTTTTATAATTTTCAATACAAAACAAGTTTAGCACAATGGTGTAAGGGTGAAAATGAAACAATGAATCGTGGTATGATCAATCACTACAATTCTCTATGATATTATAAGTAGAAAAATATTCCAAGTTTTTTTTGTTTTAATAAATTTTATTCAATTATTTTAAATAATATGGTATTTTATAATGTTTTTTTGGAAAGTTATATCAATTTTATGTTTCTTGATAACCTTTATAAAACTAAGAATTTTGATATATTGATTATTCTTATTAAGTCTTTCAGGGAAAGGAATGGTTGGAGAATTTTTTTTAAAAAAATGGAATTTACTTAATTTATCCTTTAAGTTTCATTTTCACTTTATATTATGTTTTTTTCAAGTCTTTTTCTTATTATTTTCTAGTTGGAATAGTTTATTTTAAATTTTTTTCAATGGTGTTGTCCAGATTTTTAGTTTTAAAGGTTTTTGAATTTAGAGTCTCAGTTTCATCTAAAGTTACATCATGAGTAGGTTTAGGATCATTATAAAATTTATATTGAATTTTAAAACCACTCTTATTTGTAAAAGTCATTATATTTTACCTTGTATTAATTTCTATTTTGGTTGAAAGTTTACTTTCTTCTCTATTGCTCATTCCCCTATCCAATTACCCCATTTATATTTAATTATTTTTTATTATAGAATTCTACTTAACCTTATAATAATAATGTTGTGATTTTTGTTTATTAAATTGAGAATTTAATTTTTCATCTAGGGAATACATTATACTCAATTTTTATGTAGTGACCCCTATGCATTACCTTGTGAGTTAGAATATCCATCCCTAGGATGTTTTTGGAATTGGTTCTTATGATGTTATTGGAAACTAGGGGAAAAGTTATGTTTAAGTACCCAATTCTCTCTCCAATATATATTTGGATGATTTATATATCCTTGGTTATAATAGTTTGAGAATGGACCATCCTTTGGTTTCATTATAAGTCCATTACTAGAAAATTTTTTATTCTTATAGACTTGGGTGGGTATATCAAAATTGGGGTAGTAATATTATGAGATCCAAAACATACCACAGTGGTGGAATTTATCCTTAAGTGAGTTTTTACTATTTTAATTTTAACACCAAGCAAATTAGACCTCATCTTGTTGGGAATCATTGGTTTTCTTCCTAATTATAATTATTCTTCTTAAGTACTTATGTTGTGTGTTCTATGCAAGTGTGTTAAAAATATGTTTTAATTCCTTTGTTGTTTTATCACTAAAGCCCCCTCCATAAGATTGATCAAAAAGTGTTTTTTGGTATGGGGTGAGACTATTTTAGAATGTGTCTATGATAAATTATAGTGTACATTGGTGATTCAAACACTACCTAATTAATCTCTTGAATTTTCCCCAATATTTAGGAAACAATTCACTCTCATATTGAATGAATCTAGTGATTTTGTGTCTTATTTTAGTTATTAATATTCTAGGAAAACTTTTTGTGAAAATATAATTATATATTTCATCCAATGTATCAAATATATCTTCACCCATATATTTAAAATAACTCCTATCATTTCCCTTGAGAAATAATGGGAAAACTCTCAACTTAAACTCCCCCTCACTCAACCTCTAATTGGTAGTTGATGGACCACACAATAGAAGTTCCTAATAAAATAAAATAATATTCATTGTGAATTATATTGAAAAATGTTAACATAGACAAGTATGAATACTTAATCATATAGTTTCAATACCTAGGGGATTTTCTAATGCAACGTGGATTTATTGAAATAGTCAGCTCTTGGAATTACCTAAGTTTAACTCTCTCTATCAGCTTGTTTCTAGGTTGATGTGTATTGACATTTTTAGCTTGTTCGTTATTCAAGTTCTCTTGGGATCTTCTATTTTAGTTTTAGTTTTTATATTGATATCACTTAAATTCTCTTTTATTTCAAGGATGAAGAGTTCTAAATTTCCCAAAGCAGACCCAGTGTCCAATCACCAGTAGGTCCAAATTTCAAGTATCACTCAACAAATTTTTTTATATTTTTTTATTTAATTTTTTATATATATATTTTTATATATATATGTCTATATGAATTTTTTATCTACTTGGTCACATGTTCCTCCTACAAAAACATTTCAAAAATCTAACCTATAAGTTGTTGGCTCTAAGAAGATTAATTATTTATTTCATACCTAGAACTAGTTGAGTGGGGAATAGGGATCCACCCATAGGGAAGAACTATTGAAATTGTGTATGTGACCAAATAATATAGAAATAAAACTCATAAAATAAATCAAAAATTGGTGATGTAGTGATAAAAAACTATGTTTGTAATGATGAAGTAGTGTGGATGCAACGGAGATAGTAAAATAGAGAACAATAGATAAAAGATAAATAAAGAAAAATAAGTTGATAGAGATAATTTAATTCAATTGTTTAGTTTAAAATATATTTTACTTCATTAATGCACTATAATAAAAACATTGAATCAAAGGTGAAAGAAGGTGGAATATTCTTTCTAATTTTTAACCTATCAGTAAATGAATCATATAGTTCCTCAACTATATCATATGTTAATTTATGCAATGATAAAACCAATCTCACATCAAGATCAACTTCTCACTTAATCCTAATGTGATACCTTGAATGAGAATATCACCTTCCAGATGAATTTTTATATGTTTAACTAGTTAGAAAATAAGTCTAATAGAGGTTATTTTTCACTGGTTTCCAATGTTTTCAAAAAAAATTACTACCTAAAATATAAATATGATGTTAGCTTCCAATAATAAATCACTCGTGAATATAGTCAAATATCTTACCAACACAATCTCATTCCCCTATAGTATTTTATCCGATAATCATACTCATATCAGAAAAATATTTTTGATAAACCCATTTTAAACATAAAAATAGATAGATGAAGAAGGGATTTAAAGAATTCATTAGCTAAAGAGATCCAAAACTACTCTCATCTATACATATTATTTTATACCTGCTCCTCATCCTAGTGAATATCTATTTATGTTCTCCTCATAACATATCTCTTCTAATGAATCCCCCCTTATTTTTTGAAAAGTATTTAAATAATATAAATTATATCCTAATTTCTTGCATTGTTTTCACGGTCTTAGCTATAATATCTTCTCCTTATCCCCACATGGAATATTTACTATACATGTTCCTCCTTGATGATGACATAAGAAGAACCCCTCTATAATAAAAGGTGCTTCCCCTAAAATTTTTGTGTTAAGCAGTGACCATCATATCAATTTCGGATGATCACTGCAAGAAATATTCAAGGTTCATGATTACTGAAATGAGTATTACTTGCATCTTCCATTAACTCCTAATTATTATTTATACTTTTATTTCTTCATTCATCCAGACGAATGAAAAAAATATATGATGTTGAAATTGAGTCTATATATCTACTTTGGTAAATAAATTTCTTATTTATAAATTTTAGGGTACCCACATGATTAGAATAATTTTTCTGGGTCCTTTAATAACTTTAGTTCTAAACAAATTATTCTTGTGAATTCTATTATAGTACATTCCAAAATTCATTTTTAGTTGAATGAGATTAGTATTCTTACTTATAATGGACCTTTAAGTAGGTAATAGTTATCTTGTTGTAGATGTTAGATACCATATATTCTCATTCACACTAGGCTCTTATATCATGGTTTGCATATAAATCCTACATCAACAATAGATATCCAAACCCTCTCATATCTGACATTCCTCTCACAAGTTGATGATCAGCTGCCATATATTAAGACACAACCCATTTTTATCAATCTCGAACTCCAACTCTTATTTTCTTCATCAAATCTCAACTCGTCGTCATTAAATATCTAAAACAATGAGAAGAATGAAGTCAAGTAGATATTATCACACCATATTATATATCAACACCCTGGTATCTTTAATCAGCTTTGTTAATGATTTATTATATCATAATCCCTGATTTGAATCTCAACTAGTCTTACCTCAATAAAATTTCTTAAGAGCATACATAAATTGATATAAGACTCTCTTTTTCCCATTTTTCCTTCCCCAAAAATATTGATTTTATTTATAATTGGTTGTACATTGATTAAAAACCTAGTATCCTTTAGTGTTTCCATATTAAATATCAGTAGAATTTCATTTGAATATTTATTTTGAGCACATCATGTGCATGAATTTTCATCTTCATATCTGAAGTATTTTTGAACCACCTAAGCCCTAATATCATAAAAAATAGTCCTAAAATAATGAAAAAACTCAAAAGTAGTGAAAAACTATTCTTCTAGTATTTTATCATATTTTCATTGACCAGGTTCATTAGTTATTTCCCCTTGAACTTGGGTCAACTTCCAAAAACAACTACCAAGATCGTACTCAGCACAATAATCAAATTGGTTAAGCTCGGGTCTTGGTTTGGGAACCTGGTTTGATCTTCTTCAAATATATGATATCGGAAATGACATTTTTTATAATGAAAATTAAATTGCCCTAATTAAAAATCCAAACATCATTTTGTCTTTGTTTGGGGCTACCATTTTCCAGTTGTTCAATATTCTTTAAGGCTCTATATGGAATCTTCACACTCTAGTTCCATCATCCTTAATCTTATCATTATTTGGTTTCCCTTCAAGCTCAGGTGGAATCCATTCTTCAAAAATATTAGCTTGATATTTCAATCTCATTGAACATTCAATATTTCTCATATCAATTTCTCAATCTTCATTAAATCATTTAAACTCAATTTCACCGAGAAAATCATGCATCTATATCAATCATGTTCTTGTTGAGGCCTTTTATCAAGAAACTCATTTATATGAAAATACAATCATACAAATGGAGTAGTGTGTACCTTAATGTCCTCACCATCTTTATATAATTCCACCTACATAGGTAATATGTTGAATAAATACCAAAGTACATCATTTTTATCATCTGGTTGGTCACAACCACCTCGTCTAGTTTTATCATCACTAATCTGAGATTGAACTATAAACTTCAACCTTCCTCCAGTTTTATTTGGACTCTTCCTTAAAGGAACTCATCCAATTCATCCAAGGTCAAATATATTTTTTGTGATATTGAAATTATACAGTTTTATTGATATACATCAATACAGCTTAGTGGGGGGTCATTTTTATCAATCATCTTGGTTTCCATTCACAAAATTGGGCATACAACATGCTACGGTCATATAATCTCAAGATTGTTCCATTTTCTTCAAATAAAAAGTAATCCTCAGTTGGATTTATTCATTTGGTTTGATTGTATCTTTTTTTTAGAAGGTGAGTTGAGTTGAGGGTCATAGTAATCTTTAACCAGCATGCTTTTGCATCTCTGAATTTAAAAAGGCTTTGTCCTACTTTGATTCATATTTCAGATCATCTTTAATTGGATACTCCATCAACTTAGTTAAAGGTATTATTATGTTCAGATATTCTTCTTAATCATATAATCTTTATATATCATGATCATGTGAATATCCAATAAAAATTCATGCTTGATTCACACTTTGTCATCGTTCTTCATATATCTCAAATGAAATCACATCATTAATTCAATTCCTAGTTTCATTTTTTTCTGGTGACCCTAATCCATGTTAAGTTCTCTAATTTTGTATAGAATATTGAATATCTATCATTTGGTCAATTGATTTATCATGCATGGTCAGTTGGTATTTTCACTTATGGAAGATCAGCTTCATGGTAACTCAGGGCTAGCCCACGATCGATGGGTGTGCTACACGGATTATAGTTTCATACAAAATTTGTGCATGTAATAGTTTCCATGGAAGGTTGGGTCATGGAAGATGGCCATATTTTATCTCATGGAGTATTTTTGAGGTGTACGGAGGGTTTCTCAAAGAATAAAGGTCATGTAAGGTTTTTCACTGAAGCATGTCCATATAAGTAGGATGTGTTGCATATAAGAAGGTCGAATAGAATATTGTTCGTGGAAGATGGAACCTTATTCAAATTTCATTATTTTTAGAAGTAGGTATTATGATACATATATTTCATTATTGAGTGAAAATTGATCAATTTAAGATTAAGAAATAATTTCAACATAAGATAATTAATGAATGTACCAGACGATAATTAAAAATTGATTCCACAATTAATATTTAAAATAATGAAAATGGAATATGAAATAATTAATTCAAGAATTTCACATTCATCATAATAATCTGAGAAACGTAATTTCAATCACAAAAATTTTATTCTAAAAATAAAAAATATATATATAATAAGAAAAATTGATCATATAAAACCAAAAGATACATATTTTTTACATGATAATTAATGTATTATATTTACAACCTAAAATTTGAGAAAATCACAAAATCCTCATTAAAACACAATTATATCCTTAAAAACTCTAAAATATCGCAAAATAAATGTATCCATAAGAAAACAAATAGGTCACATAATTGTTCTTATCCACTTGGAGGAGGGTAATGTGATTTTCCTATCCACTTAGATGAAATACATGTTATGTATTCATCAACCTGGTTAGTATGTACTTATAGAATCAAGAATTTATTAAGATTCTATATAGTATTAAAATACTCCATGTCCCATGGTCACTCGATGTATTGAAAAAATGGATTATATGATTATGCATACTTATATATCATACAGCTAGTGAATATAAGTATAGAGATACATGTGATTGATGTTAATCACACCAAATCCCTTTGTATCATGAGTGGAATTAATGATCTACTGTAGTCCACTCTTTGCTTACATTTATGAATTCTAGAATTCATTTTTTTTAATGTTATAAAGGATCTTAGGGTCAAAATTTTCTATTGATTTAATGAGTATTGAGTTTTAAAAAACTTATAGAACCTATCTAAAATGTGTTTTAGAGTAAATCCAAAATGATTTTTGTATGGATACTCACATGGTATTGAATTTGATGTGATAAAAGTTGAATTTGATGATATCTTTCCAAAAGTGTTTTGGAAGACATCCTAAAGGTGTTTTGAAAATGAATTCATAATTTATTGTATATAATACAACATAAGGTGATATGGAACAAAGTCTATAAAGATTTATTGGAAGTGGGAGATTTATGGAGATATACTGATAATCCTTTATATATATGATGTATGTTAGGCTATATCACATGAGATGATATAAGAGATATTGTATTGTATGATTTCCATGATGAAAAAGGTATAATTTATTCTTTATGGTTATATCATTTATTGTGTTATGTTAACATCTTAGCCACTTCTATAATCATTTATGTTATTTTACATGGTCAAATGATAGGGTATTGGATCATATCTTATGACACACAAAGAATTATATGATTAAGAATGGAATTTTAATGTTAAGAGTTAACATTTGGGGATCATTCATGATGTATATCATCAATAATATATGTTATATAAGATGAAATTTATGGTATTTTTATTAAAAAGTGTTACAAAGAGTTCTAAATACCATGCCATTTACTCGCATGGTGAGAACAGATGAGTAAATGCTTGGGTGGATCAAGAAGCATATAGAACCCTATATAAGGAGGTGTAAATTATTGATGTGGTGTGTGTGTGTGTTTGATCATTTCCATGGCTCTCAATATAAAATTATCCCTCCTGATGCTCTCTCATTCTCCTACCTTTTCCATTCAAGGTACTACCATACCTTATTTATGAGGAGGGTTCTTCCCGAACATGGGGTGATTCACATTGATCTATAGATTCACCTCAAATTTAATATTTCATTGGTTATTAATAGAAATAGTTATCAAGCATAGATTGAATAAAACAATAATAATTATCAATGATGAAAGGTTCATAGTTTCATTATTTATATTTAAATGGTTTCTGTTTAAATTCAAGGTGTTCTTGGGATTTTTGATTTCAAATGTTTTCCTCTAAGTTGAACAAGTGTTGATAAATCATTATAAACCCATCACAGTCCACTCATGACACCCACTTGAGCCTATGATGCACAAAATCCCTAATTTACAATGCGGGGTTAATGATCAATTTTACCCTAATTCACCAAAATCAAAATAAATTCTTAATAGATGATATATAACAATGAAAATGACATGAAATAGTGAGAATACAACCTTTATAAGCCTCCTATATACACCTCAAATGAAATCCCATGTTTACAAAGTGATTCTGCCATGTTTTGGTAGAATCACACATCAAATATCTAACTCACTTAACCCAAATTAGAGGAAATAGGAGAAGGAGAACATAAAGTATTTTACCACATCATTCTTTTGAAGATAGTTATTTAATAACTGATGTTAAAAATATTTATAAAACTGGTTATTAAAAAACCTAAATTATAAATGTAATTTATAATGTATGTTTTTAAAATAATGATGTAGAAAGTCTAATGTTGATTTTTAAGATTTGTGTTAGTGATTTTCATTTTCTTCACATCACAAGATTTTGGATTTTATCTTACTACCTAAAAATATATCTAGCAAACCACTATTATTCATTTTATGAAAATATTTCATTTATTTATCTTTTCACTTTCTCAATCTACTATGTCTTCACATTTCCACCACTTTAAAGTGGTACTATATAATTATTTTAAGTTATCTTAATGATTTGTTTTTATCATATACATTTCTTTGAAAAATTTCTCTTGTTTTTAATAAATATGAAACTTTTAAATAGAGTATAAATTATTAAGATTCCACATGAGATCTACCATCCAAGGTTTAAAATAAATCCTGATTTTTTCATCATGGAGAAAATAAACTTCAAAACACCTCGTGAGTTTTTTTATGAAGAAAATGAATATCAAGAAATGATTCATAAAATTATAATACATGGTCACAAGTAAGTATAAGATGTAAAAACATTGACTATTGTTTTTTTATTTGTTTTATGTGATTTTATGGCTATTATATTTTTTATTGAAGTTATTTTATCTATATTGAAACATTATTTTCAAAAATAAATTATAATATATTACATAAATTATTAAATTAACCAATGTGTAAAGGTAACTATAATGTTGGTTTTATATATAACCAATATTATAAGTAACTTTTCACATCCTTTATATATATAACCAACATTATAATTAACTTTCTACATTGGTTTTTAAAATAGTTAATGTTTAGCTACCTTTCCATGTTGGTTTTATCTAGATGACATTAAAATGTATTTGCAACATCAATAATAGTAATTCCATTTAAAAATAATGTTAAAATACAAACAATTGAAATTAAAATGTGATATTTATACTTGTGAGGGAAGAAAATAGAAGGAACCACCTTTAATAAACAACATAAAAACCCTAAAAATGTCATATATTCAAGGGGGAGAGGGGAAAGGGAGAGAAAGAGAGGAAATCCATTCTAATTTTGGCTAGTTGGAAGCAAGTAATCCTTGTAGGGTTAAAAATATAACTTACTACCTTATCTAAAATTATTTCATTATCCCTCTAAAAAAGGAAACCTAAGCTTATTGAGTGCCTCATGGACTTACCCCAACCACTCAGTGTCCCACTAGGAACCCATTGGTACTTTACTGAGTGCTTGATGACCATACTAGTGGAATATCCAAAATATTATTTCTAATAGAAACAAATTTCCTAAAACAGGGTATTTAATCACTTAAATAGTCACCCACCAAACTCCCTTTCATTTCATCACACTAAAAAACTCACTTAGGGTATTTTTCCACCTATCATTACACCTATAAGTCATTCTATACACCTAAAACACAACCTAAACTTCCTTCATTCAATTTGTTCTCAAAATTTCAAATTCACCCATCCTAAAAATCTATAAAAGTTCAACCATATTTTCATTCCATAAAAATATGAAGTCATGGTATGTTATATGATTTTTCATCATTAAATCATATCTAATGGTAAAATTTATTATATCTCACTCTCTTTTGGGTAAGATCCCTATACATAAGATAGTACCTAAGTATGGTTTTACATTTTATTTGTGTCATTTTTTATATCCAAGGGTATGAGAATCATGGTTACATTACCAGGAAAGTTGAAAAGGTATCACACCACATTCAAGGAATCCCATAACACAAAAGAAAAAAATGTAACATCTAAAAAGGAGAAACACATCCAATAAAAAATCCATTTCATAAATAGATAACACCATTAAAATAGAAAACATACATAAGGAAACCAAGAACATATTTTTACCAACCCCACTACCAAAAAGACTCTTGGGAGATAGTGATCTATAAAAATAGCTATGGGGGATTCCATTAGTCAACAAAATTATTTAACCTCGGAACCTGGTCACATGGAGTAAAGGATTACTTTAAGTTTCTTACCTTGATTAGTAACCAATACTCATCTATGATCTCTAATTTTTAAGGCTCCTATAAATTCCATTATTATAATAGGTTATGTTCTAGTAGATCAATTTAAATGATAATTTTGGAAATTTTGAGAAAATTATGTAATTAATGTGAGGGTTTATTTAAATTTTCATATTTGGGATAACTAGTTGTATTTCATGATGGTATATAGTTGTTTAATTTCATGTTTTATAATGGATTCTAGGGTATTTTTAGATAAAGTTTGAGGTTTTGTTAGGGGTTCAAGAGCCCAAGAGGAGATTTGGTTGTGAGTGGTGGAAGGAACCACACAAAGGGGTAGCAACAAAAGTCCACTAAAGTTCCATTGGGATTACATCAGATGTCTTGTGGATTCTCTAGTGTAATACCTAGTTTTAAAAAAAGTTATATTGGGTTATAATTAGTTTTTAAAAAAATAAAAAATAGTTTTTTGGCCCTAATTTCATAAAAAATCTAAAAGGGGACCCCTAAACCCTCATTTTCCCCCTATTTTCATACATCTAGAAGGAATAATCCCCTATTTTACTTCACCATACTTATTTCCATGGACCAAGGGTGCTTCAAAGAGGGTTATTATATAAGTTTGAGGTAGTATCTCTCCCTATCTTATCCTCTTTACCCTTCTTTCCACTTCCTTCCTTCACCTATTTTCCACTATTTATATTGTAGGTGATAAGGACTTGACTTATTATATGATTTTTTGGGATTAGGGGTGAAATTTAATAATTTTATAGTGAATTAAATTTGGTATTTAAGATTTTATTATTTTTAATGGATGTTAGGTGGTGGTTCTCCTAGGTTTTTATTAGGATTTCATGGTTTTTAATTTTTGGTGGATTTATAATTGGAAATTTTTTATTATGATTTTTATCTAATAATTATTAAGATATGTTTGGTAGCATTTAGGCTATGATTTGTGATAATTGGATATTAAATCTCACCTATGTTTAAGGTAGGGGGTTCTCAACCCTTTAGTGAATTTTCAAGCTATGCTTATGACATGTCTACTTCTAGTTTTCCAAAAACTAATGATAACATTAGAGCCCTCTATTCATAATTATAAAATAATGGTTTTCAAAGGTATTAATGTATTGATTTTTTTAGAGATTCCATGTCCAAGTGGCCAAGATAAATTTATTAAAACAAAGGACTATTACATGAGTCTAAAATAAGTAATTTTATTACAATCTTTCTCATAGAGAGGGATCAAGTCGGGAGGAAGATCATTGAACCAAGTGAGTTCCTTATTGATCCCTTTGTTGGTGATCCCATCTTCAACCGCATTAGATTCCCAATAAGCATGAGTGATGGTGAAATTGAATTCAAAAGGGAGGCGAGATAGTTCATCCATTTAGCAGTGAGTTTCCAAGATGGATGTATCACTCCCTTATGAATTTCATGCACCATAGTGGTGGAGTCACTTTACAACCATAGTTTATTCATGCCTTTCAGAGGAGAAAAGTGTACAGCATGAATGACACTATGAATTTCAACTTCAATCAAGGAAGAAATATCACATTTACCAAAGAAATATCCAAGGAAATAGAAAGTGTGGTCTCTATAAAAAGCACCACACCCTACAGGACCTAAGTTTTCCTTTGAATAACTATCAACATTGATTTTAATCCATGTTGGAATGGGCTCCTTCCAGAAAAATTCGAAGAGACTCAGTTCTCTTTTTAATTTCCTAGGAATTCTATGTTTTCAAATAATCATGAAATCTTTAATAGTGTTATAACAGTGATCTCATTGAGACATATTAGCATCCTTAGCAGTAGTGATGAGTCACATTATGGATGTTTGGATAAGGAACCAGGATTTCCTATGTATGAGGTCATTTCAGCCAGACCAAAGCAGGTGGACCATCTCGGCTACAGTAATAAGAAGGAGTTGCTTTAGTTGAGGGGCGAGCAGCACTACTTTACAGTGTTGGAGTCGAGTAGCAGCATCGAGAGTTGTGGGAAAGAAGACCTCAAATTTTTCTTTTAAATCATTCCATAGAGTCGAGTCCATGGAACATGAAAGGAAAATATGTGAAATATCGTCCCAGTGCTGGTTACAGAACCTTTATCTTGAACATAAAACAATACCAAGAGATTGTAAGCAGTCATCCATATGTAATTTTTGATGATCAAGTCTCCAAATGAGGGTCATCCTAGAAGGCCTAATCCAAGGCCTGTCAAAATATTTAATCCATGAAAATTCACTCACAAAATAAAATTTAGAGTGATAAAATATTTTAGAGTCTATAATTCCATTTTGTGCAATCTCCCAGACTAATAGATCTTTGTAATGAGAAAAAATATAGTTATTGAGGAGGTGTATGTGATTTTCAGAAATCTATAAGTTGGAAAGAGCCAAAACATATTTTATATAAATATCAGTATCGATGGGAAGATGCTACTGATCCACTGAATTAAAAATAGGGGATCTAGTCTAGTTATAATTATGATTCCACCCATTAAATTATAAAATTATCATAATCATTCCTACCACATAGAAAATAAACTTATATAAATTATAAATATGAAATAAACCCATAAGGAAAGAATGTGTTTCATAATGGTCTCATGAGGAAAATATTGATGAATAAAACATATATATTACATAAAATAAATAGAGAAGGAATAATTTTGAACATTATGGGTATAATTAAAAATAAAATATTATATTTCATGTAGAGGAGGAGAATAAACATAAAAAATACTTGAAGAAATTTTTTGAGAAAAGTCATTGATAAAAAATCATGAAGCTGTCTTTTCACTCATCCCAATTAAGTAAGAACATTTATACCCCCAGAAAAAAAAATATAAAGAAATTAAAAGGTAATTTAGAAGTTATTTTATAGAATCATGCTAAAAAATATAAATAGGTGAAAAACCTCAAAATTAAATAGTTGGGTTTTAGAGACTCCTTACCTTAGGTTTTGTTATGTTTCACCATGTTTTTCCACTTGTATAATAAACTTATGTTTATCAAAAAAATTAATCCAGAAGTTTCCATTAATTTATATTATTCTTGGTCAATTATAACTATTATAATTTATTTTTTGGTCTTTTTTGGTTAAAGATGAAGTTGTTTGAAGACATGTTTTCATTGAATTGTCATGTTTTCATTTTGGTTTTTTCATTTTGATTCTTTGTAATTTATCATTTTATAAAGTTAAATCTAAGATATTAGAATAAATTAAAATACATTTATAAATATAATATATAGTCTTAACTAACTATCCATGAATACAGTTATAGGTAAATCATTGACAATGTCCTCATAGGTGGATGAAATAAACCATTAATGAGATGTGTCAAAAAGTGGGTGGAGAGATAGTGTTTATTCTTTAAATGGATTAAAATTGTTATACCATATAATTATAACATTAATAGTTTATATACATACAAATTCCATATTTTATAAAGGTAGAAAATTAAAATAGATTGGGAGAGTGTAATGAAGAAGAGCATAAAGAAATGAAAAAAGTGGATTGTGGTATTACCTCTTCATTGAATTTTTACTCCCTTTATATGGATTATATCCTTGAGGGATTGCATTTATGTGAAACTAAAAAATCCTTAAGGTTATAAGGAGACTTTAGAGGATGTAATTGGGTATTGATTGAGATTTAATAATTTTATGGGAAATGATTTTCCAAGGGAATGGAGGTGAGTATTTATACATGAGGAGAGGAGTATTTTTTGTTTGAAATATAGAATAAATTATTATTTCCAAGGTAAAAATTTTAATGGTGATCTTATTTGACATTATTAACAATATTTTATTAAAATTATTACATTTCATGTCTTTTTAATCCATTTAACAATGAATTTATTATTTTATACAAATGGAAAGAAGAAGAAAATGAAAACAAATATGACATACTTTATCTTTTTAGAATTTAAAATTACCTTTTAGGTTTAGAGATTAAGTTTACTATTTTTAAATGATTCATTTACCTTATTAAAAAAAAATTGGATAGGTATAACCATTTTATGATTTATTTTATCATTATTACATAATTATTATGTCGTGAAACATGAGGTATTTTAAAAACTATATTTTTACAATTCACCTAAAAATTCAGGTTTTTCATAAAATTATAAAAAAATAAATCTTATAAAATTTCAATGTGTTGATTACAAAAATAAAATTAATTATACTAAAATAATTTTCTAACATAGTAAATTTAAATTATTAACATAAAAATGTGGTTTTTACAAAATATTTTAAAATACCCATTATTAAAAAATGTACATATATTTTCTTTGAGTTTCTAATTTGAATATTTTTTAGAATTATGATATTTATATTTACTTAATTTATTAATTTTAAATATTATTTACATGTCATTTTACTATTTTATTAGTAAAGTTACTATTTTAATAGTCATTTTACTATTCTAACTATCGGGTTATTATTCTAACTGTTAGTTTACTATTCTTAACAATCAAGTTTACTTTTCAAATAGTCATATTAGTTTTATAATTCCTATAAATACCTCATATTTTTTCATTAATAATTCATATAAATTCCTCTCAAGGTTATATATTCTTTATTTTCAAAATGATAATTTCATTAATAATGTTTTGTTTATTTTTTTCAATGTTTTTTATAGGTGTGATAATTCTAGGAGATCAAAATTATCCAAATTTTTATACTATTGTTATTTCATTTTTTTTATCTTCCCATTTTACTATTTTAAATTTTATGGAGTATATTTATTATCTAAATTTAATGTTATAAATTAATTAAATAAGTTATTGTTGGTTTTAATTATGTGGTTCATGTGTTTTATTCTATACTATATTCCTAAATACGACGCATATTTTTATTTAGAAAGTAAATTCCATATATAAAATTTTGGGACATTAAATTATTCGATCCTTTAGAATTTTTATCCTTGAAATTTAAATTAATGTCCTTTATTGAGAATATATTAGGATAATTTTGTTTTATTCACCCTCAAGTTATCATGTTTCCTCTTCATACTCATGGTTTCACCAAAGTACTTTGACAAGGTGAGTTGTCTTATTGTATAGAACTTTATATCTGAGATCTATGATCTTCACCAGTTTCTCTATATAAGAGAGGTATTTATCCATTTGTACCATTTTAACCACCAAAAGACTTTTTTATTTTATTTAAAGTAGAAAAGGATGAGGAGACTACAAGATCCATTATGAAGGACTAAAATAATGCAGCCCTAGGGAATAATCCCAAACAAAATTGAGACCCTTTGGAGGAAAATAACCAAGGATGGACAGGATCAAGACCCCATCATTCTGAGATGCTTTATAAGTAAGTCTTCCACAACATTACCCTTGAACCAAGTGTGAATAATGCTTGTGTGATTTTTTATTATCTGATTACATATTCTAATAGAATATTTAATAGACCAAGGGACATGTCCCTTACCTGATAAAGAATTGTAAACAACTAATGAATCAGTATCTACCTATCTAATGGGGATGTATCTATGATTAAAAATTCTAAGACCTATGAGGATAGCATGGAATTCCGCTTGCAGTGAATCACCAATCCTAAAGAATGCTAATAAAGATTCCACAACCGAACCTTTGGTGTCTCTGGCCACCCCACCACCACTCATAGATCCCATATAGTAGGAACCATCCATGTTTAACTTGAACACCAAGAGGGGAGGCACCCATTTGTTCCATTCCCATTTGACAATGACATTGTTGATGGGGAAGTTTAGAGGAGCCAGAGATATAATGGAAGGAGTGTTACCCATATTTTTACATAGAATGGAAAAATCTAGAATTAAGTTTATAGTATTAAAAATTATACTTAGGGAGGAAAATTCTATATATTGATGCCTCCTTTTGTTCCTAGACAACTAAATAATCCAGAAAAATTTGGTGACTATCAAATCCTTGGCCTTACATTCAGCTCCAGGTTTGTCCGCTCCTCAAAACCACTGCAGAAGGAAGGACTCTGATAAAATATCTTGGTCGAATAACCCTGTGAACTATCCAAACGCCCCCAGATCACCTTTACCCATTCACTGTTGAAAAAAAAAGTTCTCCATGGATTCAGTTCTCAGATCCCTGTAACATAAACACTTGGAAGCGAGACAGATCCCTCGCCGTTGTATACACTCTTTGGTAGGAAAATCATTGTTCTAGACACAACATATGAGAAAATATAACTTCAAAGGAATCTCCCAAAATCATAAAATTTCTCCCCATTAATCTTAAGGATTTATCACTGCTTGAGTCTTATGAAGATATCTAATATTGAATAAAACAGCCATAAAACTAGTGAAGATACATTTTTCCAACTCATTATACAACACAATGATATCAAAAATATTTCTCTGATTATCATCCAATGTGGCATGGATAAAGTTGGGATACTTAATGGCCTCCCCCAGGCTATCGATAATGTTGAAGTATCTTCTGATAATCCAAGGTACATCACCTGTATTGATAAAACTTAAGTCATCACATAAATTTTCTCTAACATGAGCACCACACTTGGTATATATGACTAAAATAATGAACACTCTTTATTCCAATGATACTTTGGTACTTATAAATTCATCTGAAGAAGAAATAAGATCCACTAAAATGCGTCAATGGATTCTCACAGGCAATTCTATCAAAACCCAAAAGATAACTTATCAATAACTCTCTTAAAAATGATAAAATCATGTTTCTCCTACCTCTCAAGACTAAGATAATAATAGAATAATTATTCAATAATAATATAATTCTTATTACGTTCAATGGATAATAATGGAAGTTATTTGGTACCTCTACACTAGAACCTAAAATACCAATAAATAAATTCTAAGATTCATAAAGAACATGTAGATACAGCTAAAGGATTCTTCTTTGGATTCTTCACTGCAAAAAAATGCTCTGGGAGTGTCCATATAATTGATCAATAATGAAGAAATAATTGTCAAGTGGAGGTAATAATAGTTATAAATTAATTATAAATTATATGTGAAATGATCCTCTCTATGAAGAATTTGGGGTTTCTTCATCCAAATCTGAGGATTTTATCTAAATAAACTAATGAAAAATATTTTTGGGTATGGGTCTGACTAATTCTTATGTGGAATAGATAATTTAAGTGGTATCAAAACAGTCACATATTAATTTAAAATTATTCATTATTTGTTAATTTATTTCCACATTTATTTTTTTAGTAATCATTTTTAGTTTTCATTCTTTGATATGAAATTTGATATAACATAATTATTAAGTTTCATATAATCAAGAAAAAGGAAATAAAATATGAATAATTCTCAAAGATCTCATTTAGAGCTGCCAAGAATAATAGTTGAGTGACAAAATTATATGATGTAAAACTAAAAAGTACATGTCATGTACCCATGGTCAACAACACAAGGGTGATCTGCTATAATCATGGTATGTCATGTGGGTGTCATTACACGACTTGTATAATTACACATCATGTATTTATTTCTATATTTTACTTGGCTAGACAAGGTTTCATGGTAAGTAGTCGATGTACATGTCATGTAATCCTTCATGGTTAATCCCCGCATAAATCGTTGAATCCATGTGGTTGAAGTATGTAGTGTGTAATTAATATAAACACTATATATTGACTTTCATCTAAGAAACATAGGCCATATTTGATTATATGAAATTTAGCAGGATTACATGATGTGTAACATGAAATATCCTATATTGAATACACATTGAATCCCTAGACATATTGTGTGGGTGGCCAGAAATGGAGTACATGGCATGTATCTGATTGTACATGACATGTAACTCATTCCAACTCATGAAAGTCATACACTAAGATAGGTGTCTTTTTTGAGTCAATACATGGATAAATTTAATTAATTAAAGAAAAAAAACAATAAGGCATGTGAATGGATATGAATATGTGTGATAAGGTTTTTCCCATGCCATGTTTGGTGATGGTACATGTAATATAACTATTAAACTGCATAAATGTGTTTAACTAGATGAAAAAGGGAACATTTCTTGTTTCCTCCAATACATATAGTGTATGTTAAATTTCATAAAGAACTTAAAATCTAACTAGAAGGGTACATGTCGTGTTCCCTGATAGTACATGTCATGTAGAAAATAAATTAAAATTAAGTTAATTTATTTAATTTATTTTAAATTATAGAGGATGGGAATCTCTTAGACTATTTGGATACATAATTAAGATAAAATAGTTAATCGATTAAAAATGTAATTAATTTATTAATTTTATAATTTTATCTTAATAAAAAAAATTAAATGTATGCTTTCAAGTTTAAATTCATTATTGTTTCATGTTGTGGATGATTGTGAGCTTGATTAACCTATGTATTTTTGGGGTTTTTATTTAATTTAATTATCTATTACATGTATTTTTATGATAAATTTATTATTAAATTAAATATGATTATAGATGTGTCATATCTTCCGTATTATATTTGGATTTATGTCTCCATGGGTTATTTATGTAACCCTAAACCCCTCATTACCCTTACCTATGGGTGGGTATGCATATGTAAAGGATGAAGCTCCCAGCAACTGGAGATGGTTCAAGACCGAGTCGAGGTCAAACCAACCAAGAAGATACATAGGTTAAATGTGGAATGCTACAACTCATGATAAGTACCAGCTCAAGGAGTTATTCCTATAGGGTTAAGGGTTTGTTTATCTCCCACTCAATAAACCAACCATTAATTAAAATATCATGATCATACCACATATTTATTTTATTTTATTTAGTTCATGGTTATTAATTTATTTATATAATGTAGTTTTTATTTGTTTTTTAAACATTATCACATAAAGTAAATGAATTAACAAGCATGCAAGATTAAATAAAATAAATTTATTATTTGTAAATTATTTTATTAGACATGGTTAATTAAATTTTTGAAATTAATATAATATTTTTAATCATATTAAAGGATAAAATAAAGAGTATTTACTTGTAAGACAAATAAAATGCATCAATTAAATATTAATTCAGATAAAACCTTCAATTACTTGACTTAAAATGAAACCATAAATCAAAGTTTCAGTATGGCCCTTATTGGGACACTTTAATTTTTCAAGGAGTTATAATGAAAGTTTTGGGTTGAATTACCAAGTTATAATCACGAGTAGTGGCCCTTAAAATATTTGATATAACTTGGAGGCAAGTATTTAGGAAATTAAAGTCTAATATTTCAGAATTGGGAAGTCTACTTAACAAATCGATGAAATATGAGTTAATGTAGTTAGTAAGGTTACCAACAAAAATACCATCAAGTAATTTGACCAAGGCCACATTTAGAGTATGAGAAGGGAAATATGGATCATTTCCACTAGAATATCCACACAAGATGATATTCTGAATCCAATGGTGAGGGTTATTGGGATTTGATAAAATAGTAGGAAACTGATAAAATAGGATTAATTACATCAAACTCGGTAATCATGATAAAGTAAAAAAAACTTCTTTTATTTATTATACAAAATTGAAAGAAAAACTATAGGAATATTGTGATCATTTTTGGATGAATACCATTATTGTCCCAAATATATATAGAAAAAAACTACAAGATAGAATGAATTATAATTTAAAACAACATACAATTTTATTCTTCTTCAAGTACTAAATTTACAAAAATACTTGATCTTTTGAACAACCTGCAAATCAGAGTACAAAAAATAAAAAAACGGCTAAAATTTAAACTCTCTTAATTTAAAAACTTCTAAAAATGGTAATGGCACATAAAAATTTTAAAAATAAACAAAAAATGTTTAAAACTATAAACATATTAAGGGAAAATATCAAAAAATTATAAAAGGATGTAATTACCAAGATTAAACTTTTAATCTAAAGTAAGAGGAGGATCAATAACCTGATAAAACCCAGAATCCCTTGGTCAAGATGATCAGTAGTATATTTTTCATCCTCATTTAATCCTATAACAGAATTTTTCCTTCCTTCGGGTATGGTTTGAAATTTTTTGGGGTTTCCCTTTTTATTTTGGTGTATTGAGGGATACTTAGGAATATAGAGCCTTTTGGGGAGAAATGACTTAAATTTTGGTGATGTATGTTTGTTTGGATTAATAGATTATAGGTATAAATTTGAAAATGGATCTAGAGGGTCCTCCTTGGTTCTAGAGAGACTTAAGTTTTTGTTTGGAAGTTTTCTATAAGAAACTGGAATGAGCACTGCATTTTAGAAAAAATAAAGTCATGAATGGGTTACATGAATTAAATTTATTATAGTTCATATATTGTTAGTATCATTTAGGGTTTGAAAATTTTATAGGCCATGAAACTATTACACGATGTGAAAACATCAATCAATATTTTATTTAACCTAAGGCGATGCCTTTTTCAACATAATTATAATTCATAGGATTTAATGCCATGAAAGGGATTCACGAAGTGAATTCCTTGGGAACAGTGGTTTTAAACACGCTTCATGCCTAATTATTTCTCCATTGTGAACAAAGGATTTCCTCTCAAATCCTATGGATATATTGGGTGATTTGGGTGATATCCCTCCCTTTCTATCACTCCATTCAGCATTTAACTCCTGCGACAGTTGGATTGCATGTCCCTGGTAATTGGTATTTATACTTCTTCATTGCATTTTGTCATAGAGGTGGTGTTGGAATCATTTTTTATTCAGATTCATGATCTATTAGTGTTTTTTATTGATCCTTTTTATTTTCTTTTCTTCTCATATATTTTAAATTCTGGTCTATAGTTTTTCAATATCTTTTGTTGAAGGTAGATAGGTTTCCATTATTCTTGTGGTAGGTGAATCTATGAAGGTGTTTATAATTATTGAATTGCTATATGTTCTTGGTTAACCCTTTGGTTTATTCATTGAAATGGATTTAATTTGATATAAAAAGGGGTTTTATTAAATTTTATCATGTATTTTGGAAATGTTTTTGGACAAACTTAGAAAGTTGGGAACCTTGGGTGCATTGGTAAATTTTCAGAGGTAAACCTAGTGTGTGTGACACCAATAAGGGTTACTTTTTTGATATTTATAGAATATGGAAAAACTCGATATTGGTTGGAACCAAAAAAAATCCTATTTTAGGCTTATTATAGTTCTAGTACATATTCTCATAGGTTAGATACCAAATGGTGTTCTTCATATTTTATACCTAATTTATTCCATAATGGTTTATTTCATGGATATTTTATCACATGTTTAATTTAACTATTTTTATTTTATTCCTGATATATTCCTAGATTTGGTGAATATGGTATGAATTTATGGAAAACAAAAGAATTTTTACAAATGGTTTTATTGTTCAAAAATATTTATAAACTATATTTTTTAAAAATCTTGAACTTATACATTCTTTATATTAGAACTTGTATAGATTCTATTATGGTATTATATTGGGATATGTGGTCACACCCAAATTTTTAATTTGAGTGGTTGTAGACCTTGTTTTATAGGACTCTAGGAAAAAGAATGGAATCATATAGTATTTCAGGTTCTCTTGTTGTATGTCTCCTTTATAGTGGGATGGATTGGTGATGACGAATGGTCACATGGAGACTTTTTTAGTTTGTTCTTATTTATATTTCTAGTTTGGCTGGTGTGACTTGACTTTTTATGTCTCGTGGACATGTATTTATTTCCTCCACATGTTTATTTGATATTTATCTAGTTTTACATGAGACTTATAGTTCTTTTATGTATCTCACCATGTGACAGACCATATTGGGTGAATTTTCTAGCTAAACTAAGATGGTTCATTAAAAATTGGTATCAAAGGGAATACATGGCCTAAATTGTTGTTGATACTACCTGGGTGTGGTTTTTTTTGTTATATAGGATTTAGGACCATCATAATTTAAGTAGTAAGTGTGGAAAAGGGTTCTATACATCTCAATTTTGTGTTTGAATCTGAGTTACTATGGGTGGTCAGGGATTTTTCAAGCCTGATACTTGGTGGTTGAGGTTATTTGAATGAACTGGATATGGGTTTTATTTAAATGGACATGTTATTTTATTAAGGTTAAATCCTTATTCAAATAATTCTTAATTTCTTTAAATTATTATTGTTTTAAAAAATGATATCAATAACTGAAGTTGGTCCTATGATTTTGGAATCCTCTCGTGACTGGTTGGTTTTTTTCTTGTTATTGTTAGACAATTCCTCCTAAAAGATCTTTTCCAAATTTTATTGATAAAGATATGAGAAATTTTTTATAAGAAATCCTATGGTGGACCCTTCTTTGTAAGAAGATATAATATTCACTATTCATACTCTAGGTTAAGTAGGTGTTGGGAACCTAGGATGGGTAGTGGATCATGGCTTATAATTCACAAAGAAACATCCACTTATCTTTCATGGTGACAAAGTTCCCTAGGAATCTAAATAATGTATTAATTGGATTAATAGGATATTCAACTTTCTAAATAATCTTGGGGACTCAAAGGTGGTATTTTCCACGTATATACTTGAAGGACTGGGATATAGATGTTGGGACTCTATTGTGTAGGCTAAGCTATCTGAGGATATCACCTGGGTATCTTTAAAGAAAATATTCAATCAGAATTTTTATCCTGATACATTACATGGGAAAAATACCTGGTATTTTTTTACCTTAAAGTAGGGAGAGCATACCATTCTGGATTATTCCACCTATTTTTTGAGTTAGTGTACTTGGAACCAGAGCAAGTCACTAATTATTACCTGAAGGCTTAGAGGTTTGATTTGGGTTTTAGGACCGATATTCATTTTATGCTTATTATCATGTACTTTAAGACCTTTATAGAGGTTGTTGATAATGTAGCTTTGGAAGAGGTTTTAATAACTATAAAAATAGGTTTGTGAGGAGCTTAAGTTGGTTCTTTCATTATCTATGGTGTGTCTTCTGGCTAGAAAAAAAGGTAAAAGGTATCTAGTTTTATTCAAGATCAGTTTCAAGGGCTTCTCCTAAATAGAAGCAGGTTATTTACTATCAGTATGGGCAGTCTTTTCATACCAAGGCTACTTGTATATAGGCTCCCAATAGTTTTTATCATATTGGACAATCTATCTATCTAAATCATTTTTGTGAAAGGATTCCCCAAGGTAGTAAGGCTACATCCACTTTCACCAAGGGATTTCATATTTGTACTGATACTTCCAAGGGTGGTGGGTTTTATCCTTGGGATAAGGATGAGTTAATGTGGCTAAGAAAGCTTAAGGAGAATCTGAGACTGAATGTATTTATACTGTGCATTATTCACTAGTGTAATCTAAATTAGGGTCATCCATAGTGAGAGGTACGGTGTTCATTTCAAAATATATGGTGTTAAATTTGTTTAATATGGGTGTTACTAATTCTTTTATATTTTCAAATATAATTGACATGTTGGGATTGAGTTTTTATCTTATGTAGTTCTTGTTGTATCTTTTCATGACTTTGGTAAAGTGGTCCAAATAAGGTTTCAAGTGACCAGTATGTCGAGTGATGATAGCGGACCATGAGGTGGAGTGGGACTTCTTAGTTCTAGATCTTCACATATTTAACTTGATTATCAACATGGATTGGATAATCAGTGTTAAAGACTATATATATTTTTATCATTGTTGGCTTCCGTTCTTATCTTCTGATGGGGTTACTCATATTTTTTAGGGTGAGTGTGACTCTAGATTAGGAAAGGAAGGGCATTTTGTTCCTTATGTTTGGGTAATCTCATGTCCGTTGTCATAGATATTTCTTAATGTTATTGAACCTTGTTTAGTAATTCATTAACATGAGGTGGTTCATGGGTAACCTGAGGTCGTTCCAGATTATTTTTCTAGTTTACCACCCGAGAGAGAGGTCAAGTTGACCATAGACCTACTACCTTCTATGATGCCCATTTCTATGTCATCTTATCATATGGAACCTACTAAGTTGGTAGAACTTAAGGTCCAACTTGTGGATATCAAGGCTAATGGATTTATTTTTACTAGAATTTCACCATGGTCTTTGCCTATACACTTTTCTAAGAAGGTATATGGGAGCCTCAAACTTCATATTGACTCTCGAAATTTAAATAAGGTGACTGTCAAGAACAAATATCCCTTGCCTAAGATTGATGATCTCTTCGATCAGCTTAGAGTGGATCATTAGTTTTTAAATATTTGCCTAGGTTCAGGGTACCTATCACATACATAATTTATTTTAAAGTTATTTTTAATTTAATTTCCATTATTTCTTTGTTTTGGGGGTTTCCCAGGCATTTTTGGAGAAATGGGTGAGTTTTCATGATTTGGGCCAAACTGTAAGCCCAATTCCAGATTTAAAAATTAATTTTGTTTCCTTTATAAATCCTTAATTTTTCAAAAAAAATTATCTATTACAATTCCTACTTGGCCTCCCATGACCTAATCACACCACCACATTAATTTGGACCATTTAGAAATCCTTAATCATGGTGTATTTCAGTTTTTATTTAAGGGATTGGGCCTGCCTGAAGGCCCATTTCCTTCATTAAAAATAATTTTTAATTATTTAATATCTCTTTCATTTTATTTTATTTTTTTTGGTTATTCCACCTCCCTCTCAAAACCACTATCCCTAGGATCATCCCCCATTATCGTTTTTTCATTTTTGGAGCTCATTTGAACCCCGAAATAAGGCGATTCTTCTCTGAATTTATCAAATCGCCCAGATTTGAAGAGGTAAATTAATTCTTTAATATATCCTTCAATATTTACTCTTTTTCCCCCATTTAAGTCCCCACATGACCTCCTCCTCATCAGTATATCCTCACTATCAGGTTTTGTTGCTTTGAGATTCTACATTTGGTTAATTCGGGGTAATTTCTTCAAGATTTTTCAAGGTAAGTGTTCCTCCCTTCCACTTCTTCCATTTCCTTAGGGTTTTATCCCTCTTTCTTGATGTTCCAAAGTGTCCAGAACCTAGGTTTTGTACCTAGGGTTTAACCATGAGTCTTTTTGGTGAAAATTTGTGGTCTAGGGAAGGATTTATCATCCTTGTGGTGTCGGGGTGGTGCGGTTGATATTTCGCACCATGTTTTGAGGGATTTGACAATTTTTGTAGGTGATTCCATGGGTAACCATTTATTGATGAGTTAGTTTTCTTGATTAAATAATTTTTCATGTTCCTTATATGCTATGAATTATTTGAAAACCATTTTTGGTAGCAATAGTAAATCATTTGGTATTAAAGTTACATTTTTGTTTGAAGTGTGTATTTTTCAAATGTATTTCATGTGTTATCTCTTGTGGTAGTTTTGTAAAATGTGGAAGTGATTTATTATTTGTTGAAATGGGCTTCCAATTTTGGTTGTGTAATGATTTAGTTTCATGTGGGCCTAAAAAAATGGGGTCTTTGAATGGATTTTATGTGTGTAACCCTTTTATACTCCTTGAAAGTGTTTTATGGATTTGTGTGTTCTAATGGGTATCTTTTGTGATATTATTCAAGGTGATTATATAAAATTTGAAAGTGGATTATTACATATTGATTGTCCTGAAAATTCTGTTTGTTTAGGGGCTTGGTGTTCTTTGGCTTAAAAGAGGTTTTTGAATTGGGTTTTATGTGCAAATCTTGGGTATACTCCTTATAATTGTTTTATGGAAGTTTTGAATGGTTTATTGAGTTGTGTAAGAGGTGAAACTATATCAGAAAACTTTTTTTGTATGTGTATATTTTTAAAAGGTCCATTTCATTTTTGAAAAGTCTGTTATGTGATTTGTATCATCTTTGAAATATTTTATTAAATTGTTTGAAGGATATGTTGAGGTGTGAAAGAGATGTGAATGTGATGTAGACTGTTTTGTGTGAGTGTGATGTGAAAAATTGAATTTTTGATTATGAAAGGAGTGTTATGTTCCATGTGTGTGGGATGTTATATGATTTGAAATATCTTATAATTGTTTTATAAAAATTTTTAATGGTTTTTTGGAAGTTTTGAAGAAATGTGAAATGTGTTGTGGGCTATTTTGGTGTGAGTTGGATTTCAAAATCATTTGGAATGAAAAATTGAATTTTGTGACTTGTGTGGTATAAATATGGGATTTTTGGGGAATTTGTGATGTGGAAATAATATTTTAATTTTCAATGTATATTTCTTGACTTGTTGAACTTGTTTAAGCACAAGGGTAAAACCTGGGTATCTAGGTGGTTGGACGAGTACTAGTATGGTAGTGAATCTGTGGGGTTTGGCCTCAGTTTCACTTAGAAAGATTGACGCTTGAAACTCTAACTAAACTATGATGATGATTATTGGGGACTAATAGGTTATGTTTATGTTCCCTACTAGTGTCTCTTGCACGGTAATAGATATTTGTGATGGTTTCTCTCACTGAGATATGAGGTACCTAGGACCCACATCTAGCTAGTGCCTAGGGGTTATTTCCAATTGCTTGTGATCATTTGTTACTTTATACTTACCATCGTCATATGGTAAATTTGGATGGAAAATTCAGTAGTTTTATTTTTTATTTTAAAATTGTTAACCCTTTAAAATATCCCACTTGAAAACTATTTTTATTCAAAGTTTCATCTCTTAGAAATTGTAACTAGATTTTCATGTTTTTTAAAACTTGCATGCTTTTTGTCTTTAAATGTTTATCACATGGAATATCTTATTTGTTATATCCTACTAGGATTTGTGTCACACCCTACTTACACCATTGGGTGTAAGTATACTTTATTATTTTGTGTCACAGGTTTGGGTACAGGTTTAATGTCATTGGTTCAGGTTTTTAGCGGTCCATCGTGATGTAGTGTTGTGGAGATGGATTGAGGGAGGTGACTCTTTCCATGTGGATGTTCTTGGACTATATTTTCTTGGTTTTTTACCTTTGTAATGTTCTTCATACATTGTTTAAAATTGTGTAATTCATTTCTAAATTTTATTAAAAGATGTTTTGTTTTGAAAAATCTAGTTTTGGTTTCTTGGTTTCGTTTTTCGTTTTATGTTTACAAATTCTAGTAAATCATTCCCAAACTTTATTTTATGATACCTGGGCACTTGTGCCAACCTGTGGGGATTGGGAACGCCCTTTGGGTCTTGCCACAGACCGGGTTAGGTGCTGATTTTGAAGGTTACCAGATTCGGTTCGTGACAAAATGGAATCAAAGGAGGTTCATGTTAACTCTTTGGGTCATGTTATTTGGGGAGCAGTTTGGATGGTGTGGAGTTAGGATTATTTGGACTTGAAATTCTAGTTATGGTTTGTGTGCCTGGCCAAAACACCTCATGATGGGATTTGAGTTGCTAGTGGAATTCAATATTCATCTGAGTCCTTTGGTTTTCTTGGTTTGATGATGATCTAGGGAAATGAAAAGAGAGTTGGGATAATGGTCTTAGTGAGCTCGAAGGGCCTAGCAAGCCATGTGGAGCTGGGGATATTTCCCTAAAACACTCTCTATGATGGTGAAGTGATTCGTATATGGCCTCCGACCATATTTCCATGTCACCCACCGAAGCTAGTTCCCCCTAGCACTGTCTTGTGTCCTTTAGTTTTGAAATCCTAGAAGTTCGATTTTAAAGCAAAAATTGTGTGGTTTTAAGAAGCATATGGTTTTTTTTGTGAAATTATTTTCACATAAAGAAGGAAGGGTTTGATTTTTGAAATTGTGGAACTAAAATTTCAGAAATTTTTTTTTTTTGAATTGGGAAAATGGTGTGTTTACACCTCTTTTGAAACCAGGAAGTATGTTATAGTTGGTTTTGAAAATGTGTTTCCAATAGAGTTTTCTAAACTGTTTAAAGGTGCCTTAAGGGGGATGAGTTTTGAGATTAATGTGAATAACTTGAAAGTTAATTCATATCTAAATGGTTGTGTGTTTATGAAAAGTTTTTTTTAAGTTGTAAACTGGGATTTAGATCTCGTGGTTAGTGGTCTTGAGAAAAATGATGTATTGGTTTAGTGTTTTGGTTTTGAGAAGTGGAAATAATTTTTGTTTTAACATTTGGTATTTCCATGAGCGACCACATGTATGAGGTTATATGGGATTATGGATGGATAATGGCATGATTGGATGAGTTCTGAGATAGATATGAGGAGGGTGCCTAGTGTGGCACAGAAACATGCATGTGTAAGGCCCATGGGGTACCATTGGTGGATATGCTAACCGCTGAACTGTTTGTTTTCAAAGAAATGTTTTTAAAGGGAAACATGATGTATTGATTACTGGTTTAGGATGGTTTTTATTATGTGTTTTTTAAAATGTTGATGTTGTGGGATGTTTTGAGTCTAAGAACCCCTTCTGCTTGAACAGTGTTTTGGGTTGGTGTTCAGTCGGTAAGCTGGGTTGAAAGGTTGGTTAGTGGTATCTTCTGGGAAATATTTTGGGCTGCCTTTATGGCGGGTCCCTTCATGTTTTTGGATCTTATTGTGGCACATTTTTACCAATGGACCAGCTTGGTTGGGAACTTGGGTTCTCTCGTTGGATAAGGTACGCCCCCATTAAGGGTTAGTGCACAACCGAAGTAAAACACTGATTGTTTCGCCATTGGAAAATCCTCCAGTTGATCAATATAAGGAACTTTTATCAATATTTTTTGATTGATTATACAACCATTTTCTTTCTTTGATTTGTGGATCCTATTGTATTTGGAGAGTGATTATGGAAGGTTCAAAGAGAATTTAGTTTCTTAAGTTACATGATTCGTCGAAGGTGCAAGTGGTATGGGGTTGTTATTGTGGATGAGTGTCTGGATGGTGTCTAAGAGGGACTCTAGGTCCTTCATAGTCTCTTTTAAGTATGATTTCATGTTAAACCACCGGTGTGGGAAATCTAGTTATGATAGGCCATTATGGACACATTCTGGGATTGTTTGTTGTTTGGGGACTTGGCATAAGGTCCCTTTCCATGTATTGTTTCTATCAATTACAATGGTCTTTTCTGGTGATACCTTATGATGTCATGTTCTCATTTGACTGTAAAGGTGAAGGTCGTACAATCCTCTAAGGGTCTCTATTATATTGGGATTATATCTCCCTTGTGAAAAAAATTCAAATTCTTTATCATAGAGGAAGTTTTTTTTATATGTGTCCTCCCCTTATATTGTTTCTCACCCGAATAAACAAGGTGTGATGTGTGTGAATCTTATAATACCTTGTATTAGTGAAATGTTAGGTTTTGGTAAAGTGAGTTATAGAGTATGTTATCTCTTGTTGAACCCATCGAGGTATGAGGTGTAGCTATTTGTGGAACCGAAAGAAGAAGTTCCATACAGGGGTTTCCAAATCATAATTGTGAGGCCGAAGATGCTTCAATCTTTTGATCTCCAGCCATAGGTCCCAGATAGAAGCTGGCGCGTTGTCATGGGAAATCCCAGGGTCATTTAAACCTTTGTACAAGTCATACCTTCAGTATTAAATACGGTAAGAGTTTAAACCTCTGGTGTTGTCATCTTTCTTCTGTTGTTCTTTTTTGGTGGAAAGAGATGGAGGGCCTCGTGCCCATGTTATCTCCCAATGTCATTTCTTTCCTCTTTGGTTTCCTTTTTTTTTTGGAGAAAGGTTTAAAATTTGTCTAGATATGTTGAGCGCAAGGTTTTCACATGGTGAATTGTAACTGTGCCCTAGAAAACCATGCAGATATAAGGATCCACATGGTTAGCACAAAATCTCCCAAACTGTGCAGACTAACCTTGTGGTCTTCCCAACTCTTTGAGTTTTGGGGTCTTTCTGTGTCGGCCCATGATGGTCAGTTAATATGGTTGGTTCTTATAGTTGGGAGACCCAACATGGGTCTCATGTATGTTCTTTTGGAAATGTCTAATGGAAGCCTACCCTTTGTACCAAAGAGTCTGTTCGGGCCTCCCCATGTTAGTTTTTTTATTCTATCTCAGAAAAAAAAAATATTAAGTTGTCTCTTATGGTGGGGAGCCCATTTGTGTCTCCCTGTAACAGAAACTCAGTTTTGTCCTTGGTCTTGGATTATAAGTGGGTAGTCTCTTTAAAAGATATCTAACTACCTACATCTTACTTGGGTAAATGTTGGTATTGGAGAGTGCCCAATGGTTTAGTTATATCAAGATAGGTGTAACCTTATTCGATGTGGTTATTTGTTTGGGTAAATTGATTGAGCCTTGTTCAGATTGAGTTTGAGGAGTTTTCATTTAGGATAAATCCTGAATGTGCTTGATTGTTTCAGGAAAGTTGTGTATGTTTTGGTTGTGAAGTATTCCTTCCTTAATTTATCACTAGAGGTGTTTTGGCCTTTGGGGGTGAAACAAGGCAAGGGAGTACCTCTTGGTTTCTCAGTTGGGTTTGTTTATTCCTTTGGCCTTGTTGTGACTTTTCGGGGTGGAAAGTTTTCATGGTGGGGATAATTGTCACATAAATAACTTATTTTAAAGTTATTTTTAATTTAATTTCCATTATTTATTTGTTTTGGGGGTTTCCCAGGCATTTTTTGAGAAATGGATGAGTTTTCATGATTTGGGCCAAACTGTGAGCCCAATTCCAGATTTAAAATTTAATTTTGTTTCCTTTATAAATCCTTAATTTTTCGACATTTTTTATCCATTCAAATTCATACTTTTTCTCCCATTACTTAATAACACCACCATGTTAATTTGGACCATTTATAAATCCTTAATCATGGTGTATTTCAGTTTTTATTTCAGGGATTGGGCCTACCCAAAGGCACATTTCCTGCATTAAAAATAATTTTTAATTATTTAATATCTCCTTCATTTTATATTTTTTTTTTGAGATTATACCTCCCTCGTAAAGACACTATCCCTAGGATCACCCCCATTATCGGTTTTGCATTTTTAGAGCTCATGTGAACCCCTAAGGAGGGAGATTATTCTCTGAATTTATCAAATCTCCCAGATTTGAAGAGGTAAATTCATTATTTCATATCTCCTTAAATATTTACTCTTTTCCCCCATTTCAGTCCCCAAATTACCTCTTCCTTATCATTTGATCCTCACTATCAGGTTTTTTTTCTTTGAGATTCAACATTTGGTTAATTCGGGGTAATTGCTTCAAGATTTTTTAAGGTAAGTGTTCCTCCCTTCCACTTCTTCCATTTCCTTAGGGTTTCAGCCCTCTTTATTGATGTTACAAAGTTTCCATAACCTAGGGTTCGTACCTAGGGTTTAACCATGATTATTTTTGGTGAAAATTTGTGGTCTAGGGCTGGATTTATCATCCTTGTGGTGCCAGGGTGGTGCGGTTGATATTTCACACCATGTTTTGAGGGATTTGACAATTTATGTAGGTGATTCTATGGGTAACCATTTAATTATGACTTATTTTTATTGATTAAATAATTTTTCATGTTCCTTATATGATTTTCATTATGCAAAAACCATTTTTGGTAGCAATAGTAAAGCATTTGGTATTAAAGTTACATTTTTTTTTTGAAGTGTGTATTTTTTAAATGTATTTCATGTGTTATCTCTTGTGGTAGTTTTGTAAAATGTGGAAGTGATTTATTAGTTGTTGAAAGAGGATTTCAATTTTGGTTTGGTAATGATATAGTGTCATGTGGGCCTAAAAAAGGGGGTCTTTGAATGGGTTTTATGTGTGTAACCTTGTTATACTCCTTGAAAGTGTTTTATGGATTTGTGTGTTCTCATGGGTATCTTTTGTGATATTGTTCAACGTGATTATATAACATTTGAAATTGGATTATTACATGTTTATTGGCCTGAAAATTCTGTTTTGGTAGGGGTTTGGTGTTCTTTGTCTTAAAAAGAGGTTTTTGAAATGGGTTTTATGTGCAAATCTTGGGTATACTCCTTATAATTGTTTTATGAAAGTTTTTAATGGTTTATTGAGTTGTGTAAGAGGTGAAACTATATCAGCAAACTGTTTTGGTAGGATTATATTTTTAAAAGGTCCATTTCATTTGTGAAAAGTATTTTATGTGATATATATCATCTTGGATATATTTTATTAAATTTTTTGAAGGAGATATTGAGGTGTGAAAGAGATTTGAATGTGATGTGGACTGTTTTGTGTGAGTGTGATGTGAAAAATTGAATTTTTGATTATGAAAGGAGTGTTATGTTCCATGTGTGTGGGTTGTTATATGAGTTTCAATATCTTATAATTGTTTTATAAAAAATTTTAATGGTTTTGTGGAAGTGTTGAAGAAATGTGAAATGTGTTGTGGGCTATTTTGGTGTGAGTCGGATTTCAAAATCATTTTGAATGAAAAATGGAATTTTGTGATTTTTGTGGTATACATATGGGATTTTTGGTGAATTTTTGATGTGTAAATAATATTTTCATGTTAAATTTATATTTCTTGACTTGTTGAACTTGTTTGAGCACAAGGGGGAAACCTGGGTATCTAGGTGGGTGGACGAGTACTAGTATGCTAGTGAATCTGTGGGGTTTGGCCTCAGTTTCACTTAGAAAGATTGATGCTTACAACTATAACTAAACTATGATGAGGATGATTGGGGACTACTAGGATATGGGTATGTTTCCTACTAGTGGCTCGTGCACGGGAATGGATATTTGTGATGGTTACTCTCACCGAGATACGAGGTACCTGGGACCCACATCTAGCTAGTGCCTAGGGGTTATTTCCTATTGCTTGTGCTCATTAGTTACTTTATACTTACCGTCAGCATATGGTACATTTGGTTGTAAAATTCAGTAGATTTTGTGTTTATTTTAAAAGTGTTAACCCTTTAAAATATCCCACTTGAAAACTGTTTTTATTCAAAGTTGCTTCTTTTAGAAATTGTAACTAGTTTTTCATGTTTTTGAAAACTTGAATGATTTTCATCTTTAAATGTTTATCACATAGAATCTCTCAGTGGTGGTATCCTACTGGGCTTTGGCTCACACCCTACTTACACCATTGGGTGTAAGTAGACTTTCTTGTTTTGTGTCACGGGTTTGGGTACAGGTTTAATGTCATTGGTTCGGGTTTTTAGTTGTCCATCGTGATGCAGTGTTGTAGAGATGGCTTGAGGGAGGTGCCTCTTTCCATGTGGATGTTCTTGGGCTGTATTTTATTGGTTTTGTACCTTTGTAATGGTCTTCATACATTATTTAAAATTGTGTAATTTAGTTCTAAATTTTAGTAAAAGATGTTTTGGTTTGAAAAATCCAGTTTTGGTTTCTTGGTTTCGTTTGTCATTTTATGTTTACAAATTCCGGTAAATCATTCCCAAACTTCATTTTATGATACCTGGGAACTTGTGCCAGCCCGTGGGGATCGGGAACACCCTTCGGTTCTTGCCATGGACCGGGTTGGGTGCCGATTTTGAAGGCGACCAGATTTGGTTCATGACAGTACCACCAGTTTTGAGTCTAATAATAGGATATACCTAAGACATAATTTAGGAGATGGTATAGGCATTTTGAGTTTTTGTTTATTCCATTAAAACTAACTAATGCTCCATTGGTGTCTATAGAGATGATAAATTGGATATTTCAATAGTTCTTGGACTCTTTTTTCATGGTGTTCATGGATGATATTTTAGATTACTCCAAGTCAGAGAAGGAGCACATATTCCATTTTTATATTATTCTTGGAACATTGAGGGAACACTGTCTATATGGTAAACTTTCTAAATATCAATTTTTTATTCAAGAATTAATCTTTCTAGGGCATGTTATATCTAAGAGGGACATCTTAGTGGATCCTAAAAAGGTACAAGTAGTTATGTCCAAGGAGTGGCCTAGAAATTTCTTTGAGATCCAAAGATTCTTAGGGATTTCTGGTTATTATTGGCGGTTTCTTCAGGACTTCTCCAAAATTGGATATCTAATGATAGTTTTAATCTACAAGGGTGTAAAGTTTTATTAGAGTAAAAATTATCAGAGATATTTTGAGATAATAAAGGTGATATTGAATTAAGCTCTATTTTTTGTTCTACTAAAACAAGGTTTGGGTTCTGATGTATTTTGTGATTCTTCTAGCATGGGTTTGGGGTGTGTCATGATGTAGGGGAGATAGGTGGTAGCCTACATCCCTTTCTAGTTACATCCTTATGAGAAGAAATACCCTACTCGTGATCTTTAGTTGAAAACAGTTATAAATGCACACAAATTTTGGTGTCATTGTCTATTTGGGGAATAGTTTATGGTATATTCTGATCATAATAGAATGAGTAATATTTTCACTCAGAGGGATATGAACTTGAAATAGTGATGCTGGGTCGAGTATCTCCTGACTTTTGATTTTGATATTTCTTATACTCTTTAAAATTTTAATGAATTTTTTTATGTTTTGAGAAGTAAATTACTGGCACAAGCAGTGAAGGAATTAGTTAAAGAGTTATCTATGATGAGTTTATTATTGATATGATCTTGGGAATAGGAGAAATTAGTGGGTATGTTTTTTTTTATAAATGCTAACTCATCATTTGATGAGTGGGTTCATCTCAAGAAAATATCTAACCCCAAGTTCTATTACTTTAGTAAAATCCTTTATAGTAGAGAGACCTCAGGTGAGTGGTCTCGATCTCCTAGTGGCACTTCATGTTTTAAAACTAGGTTGGTTGTTCCTTTTTATCTAAGGTGGGAGTTAATAGACAGTAGACACTATTCTTGTTAGTATGTACACCCAGGTACTACCAAGATGCATCATGATTTTAAATGTTAGTATCGGTGGCTGGGAAGGAGATGATTGATTGTAGATTTTGTATCATGATGTCTTACTTGTCAAATAATTAAGGCGGAACACCATAAACCTTCCAGTTTTTTATATCCCTTAACCATTTCAATATGGTAGTGGGATGAGATCTCTATGAAATTTATCATTGGTTTTCCAAGGAATTATAGTGGGAAGGATGCGATATGAATGATCATAGATTGAACCACAAAGTCAACATATTTAATACCTATCAATGAGATGACTAAAGTAGAGAAGATTGGGGACTTGTATGTCTGAGAGATTGTGAGACTTCATGAGGTTCCCTCTATGGTTGTTTCTGATAGGGACCTGAGGTTTACATCTAGGTTTTGGAAAGTTTTTTAGAATTTTATGGGTTCCCAATTGAAATCGATCATGGATATCATCTGCAGACATATGGACAGATAGAGATAGTTATCCAGGTTCTTGAGGATATGCTCTAGTCTTATGTGATTGATTTCGGTAGTTCTTGGGAAAATCATTTGCCTTTATCTAAGTTTACCTATAATAATAATTATCATCCCTTGATCAAAATGGAACCCTTTGAGGATTTGTATAGGTATACATGTAGATATCTCTTGTTCTGGGAAGAGTTGGGAGAGAAGAACTTGGTTGGGTCAAGTCTTGTTCAGGAGACAATGTAGAGGGTGTGGTTGATCCAGAAGAGATTGATTACAACACAGAGTCATCAAAAATCTTATGCAAACCTTCATCATCAGCCACTTAAGTTTGAGTTTGGTGATCATGCCTGAATGGCCCGAAGGGTTCATTTTTTATTGATTTTTGATAACCGTTCTTTCAAGGGATAAGGGGGAATACTTACAAGTCCCATAGGCTTAGAGATTACATGGCCCGTAGGCTAAGAATATTACATGACCCGAAGGTCTTAGGTAATTCAACCAGACTATCTACAAGGAACTTCCCCTCCCCAGCATTTTCATCTTGATAGTAGCTCTCCACCTTTTCATGATCGTCTGGAAAGGCTTCCCATACAAGCACGAGCTGATACTGATGTAATAGTCATACCCTCTCATTCTAACAATCCATTTAGCTCTACTCTAGTGAGTGCACCTCCTCTGAATCCTTATCTGGGGCTACTCCTTTTTTGTAGTGTGTCTGGGGCCTGCATTCATGTGGCCCGAAGGCCTTGGGGTGGACCGAAAGCCTTAAGGTGGCCCAAAGGCCTTGATAAACAACTGGTCCGAAGGACTTGGGTGGCCCAAAAGCCTTGTAGGACCCAAAGACCAAACCGGTGGGCCGAAGGCCCAGATGGATGAATAGTTTCAGCTGCTACAGTACCGAATAGTGCCTACTACAGTACCTTCTACAGTACTTCTACATTATTCCAGAAATATGACTCCACCCATATTTGATCTTGGGTCTCTTGGATGCACCTACCGAGTCCTCACCAACTGGGTTGAGGTTCCTGTGCTTTGGTGAACATATCTTTATTAAAGTTCCACCTTTCTTGGGACATCATTAGTTGGGTAAGTATGGTAAGTTGGTACCAAGGTTTTTGGACCCCTTTGAGATCATTTTATGATTAGGAAAGGTGGAATATTAGTTGGACTTATTGTCTCATATGACTTCCATCGATGATGTGTTTCATGTTTCCTAGTTGAGTAGGTTTTAATTGGATCCTTCCCATGTGATTGAATTGTAGGGTGTTGATTTTGAGCCCTACATCACTATGGATGAGAAAGAAATTAAGATTATGGATCGTCAAGAGAAGGTGTTGTGCAGTAAAATAATTCCTTTAATCAATGTATTGTGGTAGTACATAAGGGATATCCACAAGATACGGGAGTGGGAATTATTTATATGGAATTAATGGCCTTAAATGTTTGGGAGTTCAGGATATTGATGTCTTTATGGGGATATAAGTCAATTATAGTGGGGAAATTATAATATCCCATTTCCTTCCTTCAAGTATGATTTGAATTTTTTTGGTTTCCTTTTTTTTTGGTTCATTGTAGGATTCTCAAGAATGGTGATCTTTTATAGGGTAAATGACCTACATTCTAGGTATGTATGTTTTTTTGGGATAAATTGAGTCTAGGTATAAATTTTTAAATGGGCCAAGATGGTTCTCCTTGGGTTTGAAGAGCCTTAATTTTTGGTTCATAGGTTTTTTGTAGGAAGCTGGACTTAGCACTTCCTATTGTAAAAATTAATGTCATGAATGGGTTATAAAAAGTAAATCTATTATAGGGAATATTCCATGAGTCTTATATAGGGTGTAAAAATTTTACAAGCCTCGAAACTATTACTCAATGTGAAAACGTCGATCAAGATTTTATTTAACCTAAAGTAACACCTTTCTTGGTATATTTATAATTTGGGGGATTTCACTCCATGAAATGGATTCATGACATGAATTACTTAGGTCTATAAGTTTTAAACCTATTGTGTGCTTGATTATTTCTCTATTTTGTTCAAAGAATTTCCTCTCGAACCATAGGGTTATTTTGGGAAACTTTTGGTGATCTCCCTCCTTCTGGATCACTCTGTTCGGCATTTGACTCATGTGGTGGTTGTGTCGCATATCATTGGTAATAGTTCTTTCTACTTCTTAATTGTATTTGGTCATAGTGGTGGAATTGGCTATGTTTTTTATTCATATTTGTGATCAATTGGTATTTTCTATTGATACTTTATAGTTTCTTATCATGTATTATCTTTTAAAGGTTGTCCTGTGGTTTTTTAGTATCCATTTTTTAAGGTGGATAGGTTTCCATCATTCTTGAGGTAGGTTTATCTATGTAAGTATTGCTAATTCTTGAATTGTTATATGTTATTTTTGACCCCTTTATGTTTTTCATTGAAATTTATTTTCTTTGATATAAAAAAGGTTTTTATTAAATTCGAGAATGAATTTTGGAAATGGTTTTGGACAAACTTATCATGTTGGGAACCTTGGTTGCATCAAGAAATGGACATAGGTAACCATATTGTATGTGACACCACTAGAGGTTAATTTTGTAATATTAAAATAATGTTGAAGGAATAAATATTGTTTATAACCAACACATTTCTGTTTTAGTCTTATTTTATGTTTAGTACATATTCCCATAGTCTATAGCCCAAATGGTGTGTTTTTTCTTTTATACCTAGTTTATCTCATGATGGATTATTTCATGGATATTATCTCACATGTTAATTTTACCTGTTTTTATTTTATACCTGATATATTCCTAGAATTGGTTAATATAGTATGCATTTATATAAAATAGATGAATGTTTACAAATGGATTTATTTTTGAAAATTCTTTACAAACTGTATTTTTTAAAAGCTAGAACTTATTCATTATTGATATTAGAACTTGTATATATTATTTGGTGGTATATTAATGATCTATATGATCACACCCTACTTTTTCCTTTGGGTGGTTGTAGACCTTCTTTTATAGGATTTGGGGAAAGGTAAGGGAATTATATATCATTCCTAGTTCTCTTTTCATCTGTCGCCTTTGTAGTGGGATGGATTGGTGGTGAAGGATGGTCACATAGAGACATGTTTAGTATATTTTTGTTTATATTTATAGTTTGGATGTTGTGGATCAGGTTTTTATATCTCATGGATATGTATTTATTTCTTTTGTGTGGTACTTTGATGTTTCTCCAGTTTTACATGAGACTTGTGGTTCTTTTTTGAATCTCACCATGTGGCGGGCCAACTTGGGTGACTTGTGAAGTTGACTCAAGCTAGTTCATTAAAAATCTACTGATCTCAAATTATTAGAAACATAGTGATTACAAATAAAATTTCTAAGAGATTTAAAATAAAAACCAATCAAGATGGACTCTTAGTAAAATAGTTATAAAGAAAGAATAAAAATATCAAAAGCTCACACAATAACATGCAATTTTACAAATTTAAAACAATCAAATAAAGATCTTTATTTCAAATACTCAAGGTAACATTCTTATAATATTCAAGGTTTTAGTCATTATATAGATGATGTTTTAAAAAAACCCAATGTCTGAATTCCACAATCTTTAGATTTAGTTGTAACTACGTCAAGATCTTCTTCATTATCTTTCAATAAACTCATAAAATCTTCACATATTATGATAAAGTCAATATTTAACCATTGTAGTGCTCATACACCTGGTTAGTTGAATCTGTCATGAAACCTCAATTCTCTATATTTTTAAGAATCATCTTAATCCTATCAAATTACATTTATCATATTTTCATATTCCACATCATAAAAAATAAAATATATATATATATAATATAACATGAGGTTAATGTGATTTTCAAAAGTAAATATAAATTGAGTCTATGAATCAATAATATACCCCTTTTTGAAAAGAATAATCATGAATAAAAAATTAATATTGATGGAATTTAAAAATAAACTCCCTTAAACTTTTATAATTATGAAAAAATTAATTTATCCCTTTTCATCAATACATTCAAAATAAACTTATTAATCTAAATTAATATCTCCCCTTTATAAAATAAATTATATTCTATATGATTAAGTCTTATCCTTTTTAAATTAAACCATAAATAGGTAATATGTAATTTTTTAAAATTATACCCCTTTGTGAAAATAAAATGAAACTTTAAATAATTTTTTTCAAAATTCTCTCCTTTCATGATTTTATAAAATAAAAAAAAATGTGATTTAAAAACAAACTCCCCTTGAAATTAGATTACTTCAAAAAATATCCCTCATTGTCCATAAATGTTTTTGATGATTTTCTTCACTTTAAAAATTCAAAAAGTTCTTCTAGAATAAGAAATAAATATTCTTTCTTTATTTTTTGATATGCAAGATAATTCACATTTAAAATCATTATTCAGAAATTAAAACATTCATGTAATCAGAAAATAAAATCATCCATACAATCATCATTTGACATATAAAATAATTCCCCACAAAATAAAAAAATAGCTTAAGGTTATAAATCATTATTAGTTAAACAAGAATCATAAATTAAAAAAATCTAATCATTATGTAGTAATTTTTCAATCATATGATTCATATTTTTATTTGTTTTTGTTGATAAAATAGATTCTCTTCTTGAGATACTATATTTTGATGAAATTTTGGATTTATAAAACATTAAGGTATAAAATTTATCACAAAGTAAAAAACATCAAATATTTTAGAAAAAAAAATTGGTTTAAATATAAAATTCACAATTCTTTGAAATTTATATACTAATGATTTGGCATGATCTTATTCTTTTGAAGATGGTTTCATATATAATCTATCAAAAAATTATAAACTCTTCTAAAATTAAAATCCACTCATTGAAATATATCCAAAATAAGAACAAAAAAACCCTAAATAAAAGGAGTTAATACAAATTATTAAGAAAAAAAACTAAAAATAATTTTGAACTTAACCCATTCACAATAGATATAAGTTTGAACAAACATAAAAGAAAAATTTACCATGTACCGAATATAGTTTGACAGTTATTAGAATGTAATGACTTAAAATATTCAAAATTAATTCTTCATTATGTATACTTCTTTAATTAAATTCATACTACCAAAATTCACTTTAATAACCCATGTTTTTCTTTGATTTTTGAGTCTAAAAATATCCTTACACAAATATTCCCTATCAGTTATGAGATATTAAACTCTATTAAATGAAAACCACATCCTAAAATGTTCAATTCTATAAAATTTAGTGAAAATATAGATCTTATATATATATAATAACTTTAATTATAAGCTTCATAACTTTTTATTGTTTAATTTTTAAGTCTATAAGTTGACCTCTTAGCTCTCAATTGGCCATACGTTTTCCCAAAATATATTCCCCTAGTACTTAAATTTTTCAATAACTTATTAAAACTTTTTATTTTTAAATTCATATTAACATTATGATTCTTAAATTTTTTAAATTTAATGGGATTTTATTCAACTACATCATTCTTATCTTTTACAAAAGATATACCTTTTCCTTTCTTCTCATTATCTTACTTTTAAACTTTTATTTTTGACTTTTTTAACTATGAACTGGGTTTAGTATTTTCATTATTTATTTTAACCAAAACTCATAATATCTTATAATGATAATTATTTTTTGAAAAGTTTTATTAATTGAATTTATTATATCTTTTATAAAGCTTTTGATACATGTCTTCACATTCCCTAACAAAGATTCTCAATTCATGATAAGTTTGGGTAACTCCTTATTCATTTTCAGAATAAGATTTATCATCTGATAAAATTTAAAGTTAGGGTCTAATTATATCTCTCTAAGGGTGTTAGGATGTACCTTTCCCATTAATCACAAATTATTTTGAGGAATATTGGAATAAAAACCAAAAATCCTTCCATTCTCATCACTTTTTGAATCACTGTTGCTGTCAGAAAATGGTGGATGCTTTAAGAACTCTAAGTACCATTTTTTTCTTTGAAATATTTTCTTTATTTATTATTATATTTATCATATCTACTCTTCATTTACAACTTTTTACAGTCTAGACTTATATTTCTTAGTTTTCTAAATTCATAAAAATATATTTCATAAGTATATTATCATCCATACTTATCCTTTCTATCATTCTGCTACTTTTAATAATTTTTCAAGGACTAATTATTTTTAAACATTCTCCTTGTAATATTTAAAATTTATTCATCTATAGGATCATAATCACTATTATCATAATTCCTTATAGAACTTATTTTAGAAAAAAAATTCTTAAAAATATTTTGATTAGCTATAAAATATTCAGATATAAGTAAAATCTACTCTATTATTATTTTTATACTTTTCAGTATCTATTTTTATACTACTCTCATAATGTATGATATTTTTGATAAGATCATCCAAAATAAGTTTCATAATATTTTTTATATCATCAATTTAAATCTGTTTCGATTCTAATTCATTTGTAAATATGTCTATAACCTTCTCAATAAGTTGATCATAAGATAATTCTTTCTCACCAATATATTTCGAGTTATTCACAATAATTATCATCCATTGAATAATATAAGTAGTAGTTTATCTAGGAATAAAATAAAAATCTTTATAATCATTCCTAATAATAAATATTTTAGTTTCTATAACTATTGAAGTTTGAAAATTCATAAATTATAAATTTTTCCATATACCACATGATGTTTTGTATAAAGAAACTTGAATATATATATAAATTCCTTTGAATTAAGAGTAGTAAAGTATTATGAACATGAAAATTTAGTTGAAATTCATTACATTCTTCTCCAGTGAAAGTTGATACTTCTTTATATAGAATTTGATAACTTCTTATCACCATCAAAAAAATTTCCACACTAATATTTATAAAAAATGTTTCTATTAAATCACTCTAGTATTAATAATCACCACTATTAAATAATTTATGTCAATTTAGATTCAGATTATTTATATAACCAACATGTATTCCTACCATTATAAAAGAAAAATATTTTCTCTACTGCATAGTTATTTTAAGGAAACTGATATAATTATGATAATCTAATAGAAATACAAAAATATAAGTATATACTAATTTTCAAATGTAGATACCTTCTTTGATTCCAAATGTTTTCCTAGATATATATGGTAGACACACTACAAGAGGGGGTGAATTTTGTCTAAAAAAAATTAAAATTTTCATCCTACTAAATTACTAAGTTTACTAGAATATATGATCTTTCTATTAACCCAAAAATCTGAGTAAACAAAATACGAACACAAAAAAAATTTAAACTGTTTGAATTTACCAACTTCTAACAAAGGTAATAGCATGATGGAATTTAAAATAGAAACACAACAATGTTTAAAATAATACATAGAGTAATGATAAAAAACCTAAAACTCCAAAATGATATTATTTCCAAGATTATACTTTTAATATAAAGTAAAATGAGGATCTATAACCTAATACAAGGTATAACCATTCCAAATAGTGGAACTTCCTCAACTATAAACCCATCAAATGGTGTCTCTATATTCCTAACCCTAGAATCCCTTAACTTTAACATGTTAGAAGGTATCAATGTCCCAAACCTGGATACTTTTACTTTTAAACTTTGAATCCATTAATATAGAATATTGGAAGAATCTATGTATTACTCATAGAATTTCTAAATCATGAAGGATTGGAAACACAATGATTATAACTAAAAAGTGGTAAGAATTTTAAAATAAATTCCTCACAAGATGAACTCTTAGAAAAATAATAATAAATAAAGATTGCAAATATTGGAAGCACTCCTAGTAAAAAATAGTTTCACAAATTCAAAATAATTGACTAAAGATATTTTGAATTCTTAAGGTAATGTACATATATTATTTGAGGATGACGCCCTTTTAAAGACAGAGTTGTAACAAACTCCAACATTGAAATTTTGTAATATTTGGAGTTAGTTTTAACTAAATCATAAGTTTCTTCATTATCTTTTGATGAAAAAAACATATATTCATATATTCTAATGATGTTAATCATACACCACTGTAGTTCCCATACATATAGTGAATGGAATTTATCATGAAACCTTGATTATCTATATTTTCATGAATCGTCTTAAATATAAAAAATTATATTTACTAGAATTTCATTATTTACACCATAATCAACTCAAAAAAACCTTAAAGTTTAAATATATTATAACATGAGTGTAATTTTATTTTCAAAACTAAATATAAAGTGAGTATATGACTCAAAATGATGACCTCTCCATTAAAAATATCCAAGAGTGGTATAGTCATTTATACACTGCACTACTATAAGAAAAATTATATTATGTGTTGGATTCCCATATTCATGTAGATATATTAGCTTTATTTTACCAAAATTAGGAAATGTTAGTTCACCAAAAGGAGAAAAATCAATGAACTTATTTCTAATGACAACATGGAGATGGGGTGGAAGAGGTAGAGTTTTAGTTGAATGAAATATGTAGGCTGGTGATATAGGATTCAAACCATTAGAGGTTTAATCACCAAAAAATATGTAGTATTCCATATCTATGGTATCTTTGGAAGGGGGATAATTAACCGTTTGGGAACATTGAGGTGGTAGAAATATTTGAATGGATGAAGAGTTCCTCAATGTATCTTAGAGGAGATAGACTTCATCCAATGGAAATCAAATGGTAGGTATGGATGGAAGCATCAGAAGGGAAATTATATTTAAGGTAGGGTGGATCACTTATGGTTAGTATTATGACTAAGGAAAATAATCAGAGTGATTAATATTTTGATATCATTGTAATATTCTTCTTATTTATTTGAATAAAAGTAAATCACAATTCCCTTATAGATTCAGGCATAAGACTAAACCACATAATACTTTTTGTGTTGTTATTTTCTTTTCATGATTTTCTTCTGATCATTTTTTATTGTATTATTCCCTATACTCTTTTGGTGGTTCAATATTACATTGTAGTGACTTGGGTGTTCTCTCCTTCTAAGTTACAGGCATCCTACGTGGGGATCATTTCAAAGTTGTTGATTTTTCATGAGAATTTCTAGTAAATTATCTTTTGGTGGTTTAATCAGAAGGTGGTCATAGACCCAACAAGTGGTATCAAATCTAAATATTGGAGTGTTTCTAGAGGATCAAGACCTAGTGAATGTGTTTCAGATATTAGTTTTGTAATGAGTTTCTACCCTTTTTTATAGTATAATATCGGTAATCAATACCTAACCTATTAATTTACATTGCCTATAAGTAGTTGGAGTTCACACTTTCTAGTGGGATGTCATATGATGAGAGAAAGGTTTTTCTAGTGAAGTTTTAAGGAATGAATATTGGGTTTTAGAAATTGCAGATAGAAGATTTTTTTTATAAAAAAACATTGATCTTCTGTTGACTAAATTTAATCCATATGTGATGAAAAATAAATAATGGGAGAGTATAAATAATAAAGAACTTGGGATTATGTGAATTTCACTTTCCTGGAATGTAGAGTTTAATATCTAGGAAATGAAGACCGCATCAGAACTCATAAATACCTTAGTTAATATATATTAGAATCTTATAAGGATGAACAAGGTTTTCTTACTAAGGATACTATTCAACATGTGAATTTTAGAAGGAAATTATAAATCCAATTATTTGATTTAAATTAATGCAATACTAAGTTAGATGGAATCAGTAAAGGTAGACTTCAGATACCCTATCTAGGCATTGTTGTTACTTTACTATCTTTGAAGTTCATAGGGCGTGATGGTGATAACTGTGAATAATTATATTATAAATACATATTTGAAGTTTATGGATGTACATGACCTAATCATGAATGAATAAATTCATCAAAATGAGATCCAAGTATTTTTTTAGCAACACTTATAATTTTGATGTAAGAGGGTATACTACTATATAAAAATTTCATCAAAATGGAATGGTAGAAGGAGTTGAATCATGAGTATCTTAACAAAATGTGTTCTCATGTGTTAGCATTATGGGAAGAAAGGCCACCTTAAGAATTATTGTAGTGATTTGAGATAGAACTTTTGAGGATATAATTCTTGTAGTGGGTCCACAAACACTATGTTAGAGGAAAGGAGTGGTTTTCTTCTAAGTTCCACCATCTCACTTGAGTATTGGGTGATAGAATCTGGATATTTGTTTCATTTATCATTTTATAGGTATAGTATGAAAATTTACTTCTCTAGAAGATATGGTAGAGTTCATATGGTGGATAGTAAAGATCTTGAGATTATTGTCATGGTTGGTGTATTCATCTGGATAAGTAATGGATGATTTTTGAACTTTTAAGGTGTGTGACACATCCTTGGATAAAGTAATAAAGTAATTTCTATGGGACAACTCAGTGATTAAATTTTCTATACAATTTTCACATATGTAACATGTAATATTTCATGTGGTTTAATAGTAGTATAAAATTAAGTGAAGGAAGGGTCCATGTATCTTATAGGTTCATTGGAAGGGGTGGTGAAAGTTGGAGAAGTTTCTTCTAGTAAACTTTTTCATGACTGTCTGGGTTATCTTAGTGGGAAGGGAATGAAAATTATAGCTGGTAGGGGACGGCTGAAGAATAGAAACATAGATTATGGAATATGTGGTGATTGAATCTTTAGAACATAGAAAATATATCCTTCTAAATAGAAGGGAAAATTAAAAAGCACCAGAAGTTATAGTTGGTTCAAATAGATGTTTGGGGGCTAGATTTGGTGTGTTATCCTGGAGGTTCACTCTACTATGTGACTTTAATTGAAGACTCAATAGGAAAAGTGTGGGTGTACTTAATTAATTACAAGTATGAGGTATTCAAAGCATTAATATAATTTAGGGACATGTTGTATAAGGATAATGAAATTAAATTTAATTTATTATATTTAAACATTAGTAGTGAGTATAGAATCTGGGAGTTTCAATGGATATGTGATAAGAAGGTGATTATTTTTTAGAAAACTATTCCAAGGACTCTACAGAAAAATGGATTTACAAAGAGGATAAATAGGACTTATGTGGAGAAGGATAGGATCATAAGGATTCAAAAAAAGGTTCCTTAAGGTTTTTTACATAGAGTATATGAACTATGATGAATTATTATTCAATTGAAGTCCATCATTTCCCATTGGGAAAAAAATTGGAAAATAATTGGTCTGGAAGAAAGGTTGATTTGAACCACCTCAAATTCTTCTAAGAACTCACATATGACCATGTTGATGCTAAGTAATTAGATAAGATGGTGGATAAGTCCCAAGAATGTTACGTCATTGGATATATTGATGAAGAATTTATATTTTAACTTAAGGAGTGACTCTTGAAAAGTTATCAAAATTCAAAGAGTGATATTCGATAAAATGATCCTCTCGGAGGGTCTAAACTTGGAAAGAGATTTTGATGAAAGAAAAGTATCATCAAAATTTTTGATTCACCAAGATATAATATTGAAATTCGCAAAAAAATTGAAAAAATCAAGAATCATAATAGTTTAGAAAACACCATACCATCTAGTAGAGTTACCAGAATAAAGGGGTTGAATTATAATGGTGTTTCCTAGGCCTGAAGTACAAAAGAGTTTAGAGACTATCAAAGCTTGAGTACTAAAAGTTCATAATATAGAAGTTGAAATATTGGAAGGAATTCTACAATAGAGATCTACCAAATAAATTCATTAAGTGTAAAGGTATGGTAGTACTTTATAGTATCTACTTCTAATGGAAGATATATAGATTGAATTCCCAAAGGATTTAAGGAGTTTAAAGGACTAAAAATAGTTGGATTAATCTATGAGGGATGAACTTGAGTCACTTTATATTTCCAAAATATGGGAACAGATAGAGAGACCTTCTAAGAAGAATATTTTTCAGAAAAAATGGGTTTATTGACTAAAAAAATAGGAAGATGGTAAGATGGAGCATAAGGATAGGCTATATTTAAATCAATTTGAATATAAGGAAGGAGTAGATTTATATGAAATATTTTATGTGATAGTTAATTACATAACTATCTAAATATTATTGAGTATGGTGTCATCATAAGATCTTCATCTATAGTACATAAATGTAAAGACATCATTTCTTCACATAGATTTATATGAATAGATCTATATGGATCAGTAGGATAGTTTCAAGGATCAACGGAACTAGAGACTTCTGTGAAAGATAAAATATAGATTTTATGGTTTGAATAAATCACCAAGGTGTTGGAATTAGATGTTCAATAATTTCATCAGTGAATTGAATTCTATATAAAGTAATGTTGACTATTACTATTACCATAAAGTGTTTGATTATGGGAGTTTCATCATCATTCTACTTTATGTGGATGACATGTTGATAGTAGGTCAGATGATGGAAAGGATTGATGAGCTAAAGGATGAGTTATTTATAATATTCGAGATGAAAGATCTAGGTCTAAAAAATAAAATTTTGGGAATGAATATTGTATGAGATCAAAGTTTTTTTTCAATGTACCTGACCAAGGATGACTATATCTATAAGGTGGTGGAATGATTCGGGTATTTAGAAGTAAACCTATGACCGCACCCTTGGGAAAGAATTTCAATCTAAGGATAAATCACCTAGGATAGAAGAAAAGTTTGGGTATATAGTGAATATTTTATATGCATCATCTATCAAACTTTTGAGGTGTACTATGGTTTTTACTCTTTTGGGCATTACACGGATAGTGGGGATTGTCAATAGGTTTATATAGAACCCCAAAAGGGTGCACATGGAGGATGTTAAGTGGGTCATATGGTACTTTAAAGGTTTTAAAGAATTAGAATAGTGTGTCAAGATAGATGATTCTCTACATGGATTTACAAACTCTGGATTTGGTAGAGATTTAGATTCACATAATAGAACTATAGGATATGTGTTTACTTTTGGTATAATGGTGGTTAGTTTTATATCCAAACTTCAATATGTGGTTTTAATTTAAAAAATGAAAGAATAGTGTGTAAAAATTATATAATAAGGGAATAATTCATTATGGATAAAGGGGTTACTATAGGATCACTAAAAATAACTGAAATTTGGGATATTGTTTTGTGACTCACAAAGTGTGATTCACTTATCGAGAAATTTGATGTTTCCTTATTGGAAAAATAATATTCAGAAAAAGTGTCACTTCATCGGGATGTTTTTTTAGGAAGGAGTGTTAGAATTATGGAAGATCAAAGGGATGTATAATACATCTGTTATATTGAAAAAGGTCCTAGTTGTTGTCAAAAACTGACCATATTAAGACTCAATAGGGGGTGCAATTGAGTTCTTTAAAATTTTATTCACTTAGGAAAACCACCCTCTCTTTTTTATGATAGATTTTTTTTCTATTCTTTAACAAATCATAAATAATAGAAATGGACATAGATATATTTATATTGGTTCAATAAATATAATTCCCCTAGTCCACTCCAATACCACTCTTCTCTATGAGTGTGGTTATTTTCACTAGACCGGTCCTTTTTTAGGGGACTTCCAATCCTTTTTATAGGGTCTTTATGACTAATTGAAAGCATTTGAAACTTGGTACAAGCATGGGATCTTTCAACTGAGATCCAAAAAGGATTCATAATCAATATCCTTCAATGGTTCTTATGCTATTATTTTTTACAGCAAAATATAATAAACCAAATTTTTTACATATTTTAGCTCACATCTCTAAGATGCTACTAATAGAAAAAATAAGTATCTATAAGAGAAATAATAAATAGCTCAAGTAGAGACTTCTGAACTCATAAATAATTGTTAATAAGTTCAGCTAAGAAAATAAGACTTCTTATTCCTTATTTGTGTAGAAAAAATTGTGTCATTTTTGGAGATCTTTAATAAATAAATCTATTTATTATCTTCTGAACTTCACTTCTCCTGGAAAGGTCCACTCTTGCACACCTCTATTTGAAATACATACACTACTTATTATTTTAAATTCACTACACATGAGCCATAGAAAATAGGGATCAACTCCACATTCTTCTCATTGAAAAAATACCTCATTAAAAGTAGAGAAAAATAAAATATATCATCCTTGTCTTTTGTCTTGGTACTTGGTTCTTATTATATTTAATTTAGTCTTAAAGAGGAAATTGTTCATTTAAATATTGTACTGTAGCATTAAAAATTTCACTCGGGTGCTTCAATGGTAATAAATACCAACTTGCAGCATGACATATCCAAATTGTAGAATTGAATCCACATAGATGATTTTTAGATTTAAAACCATGTATCCAATTTTACTTCAAGTGGCCATATTGAATCACGTAGGAATTTCACTCACATAGATTAATCTAACGTAGAATATTTAAATGACATACCCATTTTATTCACAAAGAATATTATCCAAAACGAAAATAGATAATTGAAGTGATGTGGCCAATTTCATCATGTATGAGATTCACATCACTGATCACACCATATAATCATTTTATGTAGTTAAATTATTACATAGTTGATTTCTCACATATCTGATTACTCCGCATAATCATTTTACATAGTCAATTGATCACATAGGCAATTTATCACATAGGTGGTCTTGTCATCCTAAAAATTTCCACATAGGAAATTTCACAATGTATCTAATTAAAGTATCTTTTCCTTTATGTAGGTGATTGATCAATATAGTCAAACACTATCATGTAGATAATTTTCCATACTTAGATAGATTTCATCCAAAACCATCCAGAATGCATATGTAATGAAATTAACCACTAAAAATATAAGAATATAATAAAAACTGACAAACACAGTTAGAAAAAAAGATCACCAGTAAATTATTAATGGTATTTGAGATCATCAAAACCTAAATTACATGGTATTTGTTGGATCAACATTAGTAGTCCAACAATCTCCCCCTTTTTATCACAAAACCCAAAAAACTAATAAAAAAATTAGATATTATAGTATATATCAAACATATAATTTAAAAAGCTTTAATAGAAATTAAATTTAAAAGATATAATAGTGTTTAAAATGTAGTTTTTCTCCCCCTTAGTTACTTATCACCTTTTTTAAAGGTAGAAACTTCCCCCATTTTTAAAATAATCCCCCCCATCAATTTTTAAAAAGACCCCCCTGTTAAAAGATAAAAGGTAGAAAACTTATCCCCATTTTGTGTCATTAAAAAGGAAGGTTAAGAGAGATAAATCACATGTTAATGTATCACTTTAGAGTTATGAACTATTTAAGTGTAATGTGAAAACTGAATATGGAATTATGATAGGATTGGGTTTCATTAAATAAAACAAATATATAAATAACATAAAATGAAAAAAAACACTAAGAAACACATTAGAAACAAAGAAATAATAAAGTATTTTATTAATTTATTTTAGATACAAAGATATATCTGGTCAATAAAGTTATAAAATATTAGTCAAGGAACCCATTTTGGTTTGAGTAAAGGTGGTTTTAAGGTTGGAGTGGTTCTGGGGGTAAATGGAGTGCACATTGATGGAGATCAAGGATCATAAACACCTTTTATTCTCTATATCATTAAATGAGAATTAATATCTGAATAAGGACCAAGAGGTCTCATTCTTCTCATCTAAAATAAGGCTTTTTCACACATGTTGATCCTCAGAATAACATCGGACTTTAGAAATTCAAGAACCATGAGATATGATTTCTTATGAATTTGAGAAAATAATTTTAATACATTCTAGATAAACATATTAATATGTTCTATTCAACCTGAATAGAAACTTGAAGACTCACTGGCAGTATGAGGGTGAAGTATCGGGGAAATGTTTGCAGTTGAAATTCCATAAGGCATATCCACAAGAACCTTTTTCATAATTAGATTCAAGGACATCTGCACATCTATTAGCCTACAAATTAGTGAATATACTTTATGATATATGTTATTCACTTACTCTATCAAACTATGAGAAACTTTTGTAACATCATAAATATAATATTCAAAAACTTGATCCCTAAAATCAGGCTAGGGTTCAATTAAACTTGAAACTGCATGAGGTTTGTACACAACCAACTCCCTAATTGTAATTGTAACTAGATCTTCTAAGGATTCTTCTAAATATTCTTATGAATATAAATCTATTACCATCATGGTATAAATAGACACAACCTTTGAAAATATTTCCTTTTATTTTTTTAAAACAGTTGAGTGTTTTGATCAAGATCTTGAATGTATTCTTTAATTAAATCTATTGCTTCCTTTGAAACGCCAAAATTTTCTTCTAAAAAATCTCTAAGAGATTTCTCAAGATGAAAAATTTGGTCATTCATGCACATATCTAACCCAATACTAAGATTATTAATAGATTCATGGGTATTGTGAAATTTAATAAAAAAATACTTTTTAATCTCATCTAATAACACTAGAGTAATCATATAAACTTAGAGATATTGAATATAAGAAGAAAAAAAACCCAACTCTAACATTATCTAACTAACTCCATTCTAGAAATCTATAAGAACTAGACAAACCAAATAAGAGGTAGAATAGGGTTGAAATTTATTTATAAACTCAAACTAACTTAACACAGTACTTTTCAAAGTGTGCAAATTCATTTTTACTTCAGCTAAAAAGGCATTGATTTCATCAAGAGCTTCTTGGGATAAATCTGACTGTATTGATGAAGAATTCTGAGACACATACTTTTGAGATGTGACCAAAGTAATAAACTCACTAGACTCATCCTTTGTAGGTAAAATGTCTTTCAAACCACTTATTAAATCTTTCATTTCTCAAGTTCCTTAGAGATTATATTAAAACTAGCTTGTTGTATAGGTGGATATGTTTAAAGACTATTGATCAAATCTAATTGGGAAACCTCCATCCCAAATAACTTATTAAAATATGACTTAGAGATAGAGGACTCTTTAAGTTCTCTGGTCTAATTTTTTTCAAACAACCATCTCTGCTTTTAAATCAAAATAATTATTCCTATATTTTCAAGCTCTATCATTACTTCATTAGAAAACACTTACTTTTACAAGATTTATAAACTCTTGCTAACTAAAGGAGCTACTTCATGAGAAGTTGAAGGTGAATATGGTAATGATGGTGTATGGTCATGCTTTTCTGATTATATAACCACATAAGCATCCTTTTTTCTATCAATAGGTGATCTAAGTTGAATTAGATCATTTTCTTCATGCACTTCTTATAATTTTGGACTTATTTTAACTTTAGAATCCACATGCCCAGTCTTAGTTGGCCTAACTTTAGAAAAAATAATCATTATATCAATAACTATCTCTTCATGATGATCTTTCTTAGAATACACAAAAACTTCACCAACATCTTCATTCTGAGCAACCACATCCTCTTGAATTTAGATAGGATTTCCAACTACCGGACTGATAACTAGAAGTGATGACTTTGTTCTTACTAATTTTTTCTCCTCTACTCCCCTAGAATACAATATATCAATGGGTATTGCATCACTAGGTAGTGAGGTCTTAGATTAATCACCTTAAGTCACACTTTCCTAACCAATAGTATTCAAGAAATTAGAAGCAAAATCCTAAAAATATCCAATCATCTTCAAGATAATTTATGATAGGGTATTACTTTTATGAAATTTCACTATATCACATTAATTAAAATCTACTTATTTTTTCTTAAAAACTAAATAAATTAGTCTACCATAAGGATAGTAGTTTAACTTACCTTTTCCTTCATAACAAAAATGCATGAACCTCATTATGTATCTTGGAAAATTAAACTTTACATCATTTATTAAGACATACATCAAATACATATATTTAAGAAGAATTTTTTCCATCTCTCTTTCACTTTGTGTTATACCCATCTGCAAAAACTTACATAACACTTTACATTTAGAAGGTATCTCTTTTATAGGTTTCTTTTCAAAAATAGAGGTTCCAAATAAAAAATTGAACACTTTTTTTGCACCTACTGAGCTTTTCCTAATAAGTGGATAACTAAAAGAAAACTCACCCTTATGGGGACAATGAAAGATATCATCCATTTCAACATAAGAATACTAGCATCGTCTTCTCTTTAATATTTGATGAGATTAAATCCTCTATTTTATTAAAATAAAACTCAAAATTTATCAACAACTCATTATATTATTACTCAAAAATAAAAACTAACTTTTTCTCATCAAACAAAAAATACCAACCTTGAAATTAAAGTGATTTATTTAATATCATTTCAGTTGTCTTTATCCACACCATATCTATGGCCTTTCCCGTAAGAACTCTTCTTCCACTTTCTTTGTATTTCTTAGATGTACCTGATATTCATTCACCTACATGTTTTAACTTTTCCATTTTGAATAGTTAATTTGAAGGTGAAATAGGGATCAGGATTTTTGAGATGATGGTTCGGCTTCAAAGGGAAGTTACATATGAGAATGGAAAAAGGGTTGAGATCCGATTTTGTATTCAGTCACATACCTGAATCCCAATATTCTTACATAATAGGGTTACTTATGATGGATAAATAAATAAATAAATAAATAAAATATATTTATATTTTCTAAATTTAAATAAATAAATAATATAAATAAGAATAATTTGTATATAGAATTAAACTAAATAATATAATAAAACACTGAATTTAAATTTCAAAAAAATAAAGAGAATAAATTCATTTAATAGGAATAAATTAAAACATATTAAATCAATTTAAAGATGAATAAACCCAGTTATCTTTAAATAAAATAAAATTCTCACATGCAAGGGGTTTAGTAAAGTATCTGCTAATTGATTCTCTGTAGAGATAAATTCAAGAGAAATATCACATTTTTTAGCATGATATCTTAAAAATGATTCCTTAAGTCTATATGTTTTGTTATTGAATGATTTATAAATATTTAAATCACTAGTGTTATAACATTTAATTTATACTTGATTATAATTAAATCCAAAGTCCATTAAGGTTTATTTCATCCACAACACTTGTACCCAACAACTATAACCAGCAATATATTCTTCTTCTATAGTAGATAATGCAGTAGAGTGTTGCTACTTACTAGACCAAGATACCAAGGATTTACCTGGAAAAGGGAAATTTCCTAAAGTGTTATTCTTTTCTAGTATACAACCACTGAATTTGGCATCTGAGTATGATATTAAATTAAAATTATAAGTTTTTTTAAAAAAATAAGGAAAGATAAATTGTTCCTTTTAAATATATTAAAATCCTTTTGGTGGATTTTAAGTACAATTACTTGGTATTAGATTGAAATAAAGTAAAAAGATATAATGAAAACATAATATATGGTCTACTAGTAGTCAAATAAAATTAAATTTAAATTATTCCTCTATAAATATTGTTCTCAACTAGTTTCCCAACTTCATCCAAGTCAAATTTTTCATTAGAACTCATAAGAGTATTATATACTTTTCCACTTTAAATTCTAAACCTTTTTAGTAAGTCTAGTATGTAATTTCATTGAAAATATATAAAATAATTTAAATCATCCATAATTATCATTCCAAATTCTTTTTCCATGAGTTTTAAAATATCATTAAATGATTTCTTATTTGAAGAACCAAAAATTGCATCATCAATGTATATTTTCACTAACAGAATATCTGAATGTGAAGTTTTCTTAAATAAAGTAGGGTCTTCCTTACCTATTGAAAACCCATTTGATAAAATAAAATAACTTAAATGCTCATACAAAACTCAAGGTTCTTGTTTAAGAAAAAAAGTGAGATTTGGTAAGTTTAAAAACTAAATTTGGAAAATTAGGATTTTGAAAACTATGTGGTTGTTCAATATAAACTTCCTCCATTACAAAACCATTTAGAAAATAAAATTTTACACCCATATAATATAATTTAAAATTAATATATGATTAATACACTAAATGGATCCTAATAGATTCTAATATAGATACTGGGGAAAAGTTCTCCTCATAGTATATACCTTCTTCTTAATTATACCCTTTAGCTACTAATCTAGCTTTATTCCTAATTATCACACCAAGATCATCCTATTTATTACTAAAATTAATTTTTATTCCTATAATAGGATATTCAAAGGGTATATATAATAATTTCCATACCTTGTTCCTCTTGAATTAGTTTAATTTCTCTTGCATAGCTACAACCCAACTTTCATCTACTAATGATTCTTTTATAAACCTAGTTTTTAACTAAGATAAAAAATTTAGAAAAACTCTAAAAGGTTTTATACACTCTTTCTAGTTCTAATTCCTTCATATAAACTTTCTATAACTATTTCTAAAGGATGGTTCTTAAGGGTTAAGGTTTATCTAGGCAGTACACTTTCAGGTTCACTGGCATCCAGCTTTTCAAGATTTGGTTCTAGAAAATCAAATTCCAATTCTTCATCCATTTTGTCATCAAAAAGTGATTTAGATCTCATTTTTCAAAATAATCACTTAGTCATAAATTTGACATACTTTTTGATAAAAAGGATCAATGTTATTAAATTTTACATGAGTTGACTCTTCAATAATCCTTAGTCATTTATTAAAAACTTTATATGCTTTTGAAGTAGTAGAATAGCCTAAAAAATTCCTTCATCATATTTTTGATCAAACTTACCAATATTATTCTTTGTGTTTAGAATATAATCCTTACATCCAAAAAATCTTTAGGTGTCCAAATTTTGTATTTATATTATTCCATAGCTCATAGGTTGTTTTCTTTAAAATTAGGTCTAATTAGAACTCTATTTATGATATAGCATGTTGTATCCACAACTTCATCCCATAAATGAGTAGGCATGTTATATTCACATAACATTTTCCTAGAAATTTCTTGAAAAGTTCTATTCCTCTTTTCAAAAACACCATTTTGTTGAGGTGTCCTGGTGGAAGAAAAGGTATACTTGATACCATGTTTTGAACAATAGGCATTGAACTCATGGTTTTTAAATTATCCTCTATAATAAATTCTTAGAGAAATAATTTTGGAATCTTTCTACTTTTTTAACTATTTTTCAAAAACTTATAAAAAGATAAAAAGCATCACTTTTAACATTTAAAAATAAAACCCAAGTAAATATAAAAAAACATCAACTAAAACATAAAAAAAAATATTTTATTCTTATAATTTAAACTCTATATGGCCTAAATAAATCTATATGAATAAGTTCTAGGGTTCTAGAAGTATAAACATCTTTAGTGGGTTTAAAATATGACTTGTGTTTCTTTCCCATTTAGTATTCATCGCATAGCTTCTTTTTATTCAGTTAAGTTGAAGTAAATCTAAAAATAAATTCTTTTTGGAAAATTTTATCAAAGAATAAATATTAAAATGTCCCAATATTCTATTCCATATCCATGAATAATTTATTTAATCATTCAAATAGTTCACCTTTTGTCTACTCAAAGAATTAATATCAAGAGTATAGACATTATATGTTCATGGTACCTTAAATTTAGGGATTTTATCTTTATAAACAGAACATCCATTATTTTAAAAATAAAAAAAATAACCTTCATCACAAATTTTAGTGACATTTATCAAATTTTTCTTTAAAACTTCTATATAGAGAACTTTTTTGACCAGGGAAGAGTTCAGATTTCCAATAGATCTAACACCCATAACTTTTTTTTTAGAATTGTCCCCAAAAGTGACATAACCTCTATATATCTTTGATTATAAGTGAAAATTAGAGAAATATACACTCATATAATTGATAATCTAATTTACATATATCATCATTAATTGATTATCTTTTACCTTGGTATCTACAAAAAAAATTAAAAAAGAAATTTTTTTGGTACCCATATTTTCAAGGGTCCAGCAAGGTTAGAAAATAAGGATCTAGAAACCCAAATCTATTTGGGCAGTCCAAAACCTTCAACACTAAAATTTGAAAAAGAAATCTGTGAAAAAATCATTTTGAACTCTATAGAACTGTGGGTTTCTCAAATTTCAATCATTTTCATAATTTCATAGATCACCACAAGGAAAAAGAGTAATTTTTGAAAGATATTTATTCATGAAACTAGGTAAAAAATAGATCTTGTAAAACTTTGGTTTTTCACCTTGACTTCCTATTCCAAATCTATTTTAGGAGTTTTATTGTTACCAAGAATTTGATTTAAATAATTTTTACCCTTTGTAAACATACTATAAGTATCTTTAAAGTCTTAAACTTATTTTTTAATTTTTTCAATATTATTTCTATATTAAAAACATGATGTAGAAAAATCTTCTAGTTTGGTTTTTAAAATTATAATTTATTTAGTTAAGACTTTATTTTCATTTACAATCACTTCAAAGTATTTTTTGAGATTTTTATTTTTATTTTTTAAAGATTCGTATTTTGATTATAATATGGAACATTATTCATCGAATTCCTCAAATGATCAATTTCCACTTACTGGTTCAATTTCATGTTCATAAAAATATCAAGAATGTACCTCATCAGTATGTTGCATAAAACAATTGTTTTCTTTCTGATTAGAATTATTAGATTCTTATTTTGAATATGAAATATCACTAGATTACTTTGAAGCACTCTATGTTTCCTTCATGGATTTCTTAGCCTTATTCTTGTAACCAACTTTATTAAAGTGTTTCTTTTATAGATTTTTGTAATCTTAAAGCTTTGGATAATCAGGCTTGATGTGTCCATGATTCGTACACTCATAACATCTTACTTACTTAGAATTTCAATATGACTTATTATATTTTTTAAAAGGTTTATTAAAACCTCTTCTCTATTTATGGAACTTCTTGAATTTTATAGAAATTTGAGCAAGAAAACTATCTAAATCAAAACTAATTAAAGAATTTTCATTAGATGAGTCAGCTATCTAAACTTCTTTACACTTCTTATCATCCTTTGAAGTTGAGACTTTAAAGTAGCATTATCCTTCTTAAAAAACTTATGTTATCTAACTTAAACTTCTATATCTACCTCATACATCATTAATATACAAATAATCTCTTTTATTTTGAATTTTTTAACCTATGTTAATTGTATGATAGAAGCTTAAATACTACTCCAACTTGGTGGTGGTATTCTAAGAACTTTTAGAGCATTTTCTGGTTCAATAATAGGTTTCTATAAAGTAGAAAATTTATTTATAATTTCTATAAGTCTTCCACTCAGTTGTGTGATACATTCACCATCTATCATTCTAAAAGTATCAAAATTTAGTTTGGTGTTATTATATATGAGTACCAGTATGTTATTTGTTATTTTATAAAAAACTAAAATTATTGTTCATATTTCATGAGTTGTTTGACATTTCACTACTACAAAAAAAGGCCTTTAACAGTGAAATAATAGGCCTTTATCAATGCTAAAAAAAGTCCTAATAATCGAAGAATGATTAAAAGCATAAAACTTTTAACGGTACTTTTTTAGTATTGATAAAAGCAGTTATATTAAAGGGGGTAAAAAAATTTGACATCCATGAGCTCGAACCCCTTTATCAGTGCTTCCATGGCCCCTTTAACAGTGATCCACCCCCACCCCCCTTTATCAAGGCTTTTCACCCCACCATCCCTTTTATTATTGCTTTGCGAATTCCTAGCCTCATGCGTGCTCGCCTGGATTTGAACCATGCACCTCTTCTTCGAAGATAGAACGCCTTTACCACTACACCATATTATTTTACTGTCTATTTAATGATATTTTAGTTTATTTATATATATATATATACATATATTTATATAATTATTTATAAATAAATTTATACAATATATGTGTGTGTGTGTGATATATATATATATATATATAAATATATTTATTTAAATATATTATATATTATATTCATTTACATATAATATAATATAATATAAATATATATTTGTTTATTAATACACACATATATGCATATATAAACATTATAAATATATTTTTATAATGTAAAAAATGTTTAGATATTGTTTTAAATACATTTTTAGAATATATATTTATTTAGATATATTAGAATATACATTTTTATGTAAATATATTGATATATGTATTTATATGAGTGATTTATTATAAGTAAACATATGAAAACATGTGTATATTTAATTATAAATAAAATTATGTTATGAAAAAAGATAAAATTTAAAAACCATAATTTCAATATGAATGTAATACCATGGAATAAATTCAATCCCCACTAAAAAGGGGAAAAAATACCCCCTTAAACAAGGATGAAAAATCCATTGAACATTAAAAAACTGGGGTACCCCGACTAAAAACTTAGTTTTGGAGGTCTTATTGGCCTTTTCTAGCATCTAAAAATGTGATAGAGGTTTACCTATGTCACTAAGGGTGTATATCTTGTTACAGGATTCAATTTGATATGTGTTAAAGCCCAAACAGATACCATGATCAAAAGTTATGATCGTTTGAAGTTCGAGTTACATTTTCAACTTATTTTAGATCTTTTATTAATTTTTTGATTTTTTTATCTTCAAATTGATATTAAAATACTATTACTAGGTAATAATAATAAAAATATTAATTAAAAATATTTTTTTAGTTATTTTATAAGTCATTTTCACTAAAATAACTTATATATTAAGTGTAAATGCCTATTTATCTTATCTAAAACATATTTTAAAAAAATATTATATTTATATAAACATAAATATATTTATATCAACATAAATATATTTATATATTAATATATTATTTTTAATAAAATTTATTTTTTTAAGTATATTTTTATCAGTGCTTGTAAAAAAGAACTAATAAAGGGGGTATTTATCAACACTTCTAAAAAATGCTAATAACCCCCCCCCCCCATCACTATTTTTTTAAAGAACTGATAAAATACCCCATTTATTAGTGATTTTTTAAAATAACTAATAAAGGGTAGGCCTTTATCAGTGATTGTAAAAAAGCGTTGATAAAAGACCCCCTTTAATAGTGTTTTTTTTAGCATTGACAAAGGGGGTCTTTAACATCATTTTTAGCTAGAATTGTTAAAGCCCTAGCACTAGATAAACCCAGTTTTGTAGTAGTGTTGAGAAACTATATTGAACTCATCTAGACCTAATCCATATATTATATCATTCATATCTTTATAATTCAGATCATATTTTGCTTCAGTTTCAGCATCCCAAGTTTCTGGTTTTGTCTTTGAAATTTCATAAGGCTTCATGACTTTGAGATAAACCTTCAAACCAAGGTTCTTTATATATATTATCATTCATGACTTCCAATATCCACAATTCTCATCATTGAAATAAGGTTTTTTTACCATATAAATTCCTTCTCTATTTTCATTGATAGAAACCATTGTTGAAGAGATATTTATATTTCAATGTTTTATTGTTGAGAACTGAAGAATAATTTCCTCTAATACCAAATGTTGTTAGAGAATGATTGTATTAAGACTCAAGAGGGTGGGAATTTAGTTCTTTAAATTTTTATTCACTTAAAAAAACTACCCTCTCTTGTTTATGACTGGTTTTTTCCTGTTCTTTGAAAAATCATGTAGTGGAAATAAAATAATAAATAAAAGAAAAATAAATAGAGAGATATATAGTGGTTTGAAGAATAGAAGTCCCCTAGTCCACTCCACCACCACTCTTCTCAATGAGTGTGGTGATTTTCACTAGACTGGTCCTTTTTTTAGGGATTTCTAGTTCTTTTTTCAGGGACTTCATGACTAAGTGAAAGCATTTGACACTTGGTACATGTACAATAGCTTTCAATTGGTCTCCATAAAGGATTTATAGGCAAAAGGCTTCAAAGGTTAATTTACCATGAACCTTTTTCACCAAAAGATAATAAATATAAGTTTCAAAATATTTTATCTCACAATTGTAAGATAAATATGAAAGAAAAAATACGGATCTCTATAAGAAATTATCTGAAGAATAAATAGCTCAAGGAGAGTCTTTTGAACTTGGTAAGAGTTGTTAATAAGAATATATAATGAAACAATACTTCTTATTCCTTATTTGCATAGAAAAATAGGGTTTCACTTTTTGAGATCTTTGAGAAATAATTATTTGTATTCTCTTTTTCATTTCAATTCTCATGAAAATTCCATGATCATACACCTCTATTTGAAATGCATGCATTGCTTCTTATTTTAAATTCATTGCACGTGATCCATAGAAAAAAAGGATCTGTTCCATGTCTTTCTCCTTGAAAAATACCTCAGAAATAGTAGAGACAAATAAAATATATCTTCCTTGTCTTATATCTCATTACTTGGATCTTATTATATTCGATTTAATCTTAAATAGGAAATAAAACATTTAAATATTATACAGCATTATTAAAAACTTCACTTGATTGATTCAACTATAATAAACACTAACTTGCATCACAACATAGCCAAATTTTATAATTAAATACACATAGTTGATTTGATTATTTGAAACCATATAACCGATTTTACTTCACATATCCAAATTAAATCATGTAGGTATTTCATTCATGTATCCAAATCTGACATATCCAATTGAAAAAACCTAGCCATTTTCTTCATGTAGATGATTCACTAAAACTAATGTAGTAAATTGAAGCGACATAGCTGATTTCACAATGTAGTAGATTCACATAACTGATTACACTATGTAACCATTTTATATAGTTTAATGATCATGTAGAAAATTTATCTAGTATTTTATTACTCCATATAACTGTTTTACATAGCCGATTTATCATGTAGTCAATCTTTTTGATGTAGTAAATTTCCACATATTCGATTTCATGATGTATCCAGTTGAAATAACGATTTCCATTTCATAGGTGATTGATTGATGTAGCAAAAAAACATCATGTAGGTAATTTTCCAAAATTAGACCGATTTCATCCAAATCCATCCAAAATGCATATTTAAATAAATTAACCACCAAAAACATAATAATAAAATAAAACCTGATAAATTCACTTAGAAAAAAAGATCATCAGTAAAATATAAAGGGTATTTGAGATCATCAAAACCTAAAGTACATGAGATATGTTAGATCAACATTAGTAGTCTAGTAGTAACTTGGGAAGTGATAAGGTGGTGATTCACCTCAGTATATTTGGAGTAATAGGGATAAGTCATGGTGAGGAAACATTAAGTTTCTTTATGAAAATTCAGAGGAATTATATATGGGTGCTGGTAGAGGATTTAGTTAAAAAACTGAAATTTATCTTGAGTGGGAGATTGTTGAGTAGTGGGCTTTATTTTACAAAAAGGATGAAATTTTAAATCACCAAAAGGATTAAAACTGATGACCTTATTTTTTATGATTTCATGGATATGGGGTAGAATTGGAAGGTTTTCAGTCCATTAGAAGATGTTGGTTGGTGCCATAAGAGTCTAGACATTATAAGTTCAATCACTGGAAGATATATAGGATTTTATATCTCTGATATCTTCATAAGTGTAATAGTTAAAAAAGATGGGATCATTGAGGTGGTGGAAGGTTTTCAATAGATGAATGGTTCTTTCATGTATCTCAAAGAAGGTAGACTTCATCCTGTGCGGATCGAATGGTGGTGATGACTAGAAGCAATATAAGGGAACTGTTATTTAAAGTATAATATGACACTTATGATTAGTATGATGACTATATAAAATCATCAAATAAATTTAGAGTTCAAGATCATTATAGTCATCCTCTTGTTTATTTGAATAAAATTGAAGCATCATTCCCCCATATATTAAGGTACAACAATTACCCATGTAATACCCTTAATGTTTTTCCTTTTATTTCATGTTTTTATTTTGATCATTTGTTCTGATAGTATTTCTTGCATTCTTCTATTGGTTTTACATTACAGTGTGGTGACTTTTTTGTTCTCATATCCCATGTTTTGAATGTAGTACATGGGGTTCATTATAAATATGTTTCTTTTTCATGGTAAGTTTTGGTGAAGTATCTTTTGGTGGTTTAATCAAAAGGTGGTCGTCGACCCAACAATTCCTAGTAATCCACCTCAGTGACTGATGGAAGTGAAAATAATTTCTATAGGAGATACATGGAGGATGTTTCTAATGTCAATTTCATCAATCTATCAACTATTTTTTAAGAGATGAAGATGAAATATCAATACATATGTGCATACACCATGATAAATTATCTCCTAGGACTTAAAAATAATAAAGGGAGGATAAAGATAAATGAGATTATAAGATAGAAGATACCCACCTAGTTGGTGATATTTACTTTTGGATGTTAAATTAAATTTATTAGTTAGAAAAGTTTGGATTTTATATAGATAATAAATTGTCCATTAATATCATATTATCATGCTTAACACCCAGATTTTCCATATTCATCAAAAATTATAGGATTAATTGTATTGATAATCCACTTAAGAATTTTTTTGATTGTGATTTTCTAGGAAGATAAGGATTTGTGGAATCATTTTTTCTTTCCCATTATCATTAACAAAGTGAAATACAGTGTTTAAAAGCCTATAAAAATTCAAGGTCAATGGATCCTTTACAATTTCATTCAAAATGACTAAATATTCGAAGGGATAGAAATGAATAGGAGGTTGTCTACTTTAGATATGGTGAGAAAGGTTATTAGAATAGGAACTACAGTGAATTGAAGAAGAAAAAAGGTTAAGATTCTACTTCAGGTATATTCATCATTTCCTATAATATTACTATTTTACTTATTAGGTATTAAATTTGATATGTGGTTCACATATTTGTATCCAAATATAGGAACTAAAGAACCTCAGAAACATTATATGAATTAAGGTGAATTATATAAATAGTATAGAAAGGTTGATTCCTAAGTTGGTAAAGATAAGTAAATAACCTCAAATTTACAAGAGTATTGATTCCTTTAAAACTATTATTTTGTACTGATTTTTACCAAAACACTTATCTCGATGTCTATTTTTATACTTAATGAGACATTATTTCATTTTTTTTAAATGAATATTTTTATGCTACTTAATACTTAATAGTTTAGTAATACCTGAATCATAGATATCCAATATGGGAAATTAATGATGAATATAAAATATATAAGACTCATACCCAATTTTGGAAAGATTATTTTTTCTAGGTAAAACAAAAACTAGTTATCAAGTATATAGCCATAAGTTTTTTTAGATTCTTTAGAATGAGAACTATTAGATATTTTATGTACTTATTAAGTTTTAGAAAAATAAACCTTTGAGATTAAAGGTAAGTCACAAATATTATAGGGTTAGTTCAAAAATAATATGTGAAGTATTCTAAAGGAGAATCTTGAGGTAAATTCCTATATTTTATTAGATTCCTTTAAGTTATTTTAGGGATAAAAATTAGAAGTAATGATTTCACTTGGTAAAATATATGTGATCCTCTGAGTGGTCTTTTCAAAGTATATCTTATTTATCGATCATTTAAATGTAGAGTGATTCTCACATTAACTTTTACACATCAAATGTTTAATGGTGGTGCAATGAGGATCAATGAGGAGTCTTATATATATAATAAGATTTTCATAATTCATTTTCATGACATGTTTCATAAATATAAAAGTAGCAGTTAATCATATGCCAAATAAATTAACTAATGGGTATCATTTAAGTTTCATTGTGATGGGAATCCATTATGTCACAACTTCATGTGTTTGGTGATAATTGTTTATTAAATATAAATTTAGCTATAAACTTACATAAAATAAAACACTAAGTTCATCTTAGTTAATTATCCTATAGTTACTCAAGATATTACTATCCCTAATATAGAAAGGTGTTATTCAAGACTGACTATATTTATATAATATGGGGAACATCTATTGTAATAAAGTGGGAGAAGGTTATAATTCAACGAATTCTAGGATCCAGAAGCACATAATTTGTCATAGTAACTATAAAATACACAAGATTTAGTGAAAATGGTTTTTCTAGAAATATACACTATATAGTAAAGTTAAAATGAGATATGTGGTTTTATATTCACCAAGAAATGTGATATATTATTTAATTAGAATAATAAATCCTACAAGGGTGTAGTAAACAGATATATGTTATGATTGGAATGTTCATATTAATTCATAAATTGATTCCATGTACCAAAACTCGTGTCTATATTTTGTTAGTTTCTCCATTTTATGTAAATTCATTAGTGTGTATTCAAAAGGAAACTATACATAGATGGTATAAACTGGTAGTAATAAGGCTCAATTTTTTATTGAAGGTTTAAGTGATGTATATACATAGTTTATGAAAAAACCATACACCATTCATCATGTTAAAATAAATTATAATTATACTTATCATGGAAACCTTCTATGATCATTATATTGGGGGATTGTATGTCAAGACCACCATCCTTGGAGTAACCCTTATAGAAGATGTCTATATAATGAAACCAGAAGGGCCGGTGATACTAAATAAATACAATAAGGTATGAGAGACATAGAAATACATTTATGGATTGAATCAAGCACCTTGATCATATAATGTTCATTTAATGAATCCATAAGAGTTTTTTTATTAATAATGGAAGTGTGTTATATTTCTATAAGGGGTTAGTGGGAGTGCTATATTTTTTCAAGGAAAATATGTTAAAAAAATATGAAAAATAGATGCTTAGTCTTACAGTTAATTAAGACTAAGGAATATTTATTTAATAGTGGATTAAATTAGTAACCCAAGTTCTAGGTAACATGATCTACAGACATATAACTATGTGGTTTATTAGATAAAAAATATTACATATATTTACAATGTATTGAAGAATACAAAAATGGAACAATTCAAGACCGAATTATTTTTAATATCATGTGAAATGAAATCTCTCTAATTTGATGTGTAAAATAATAGGATGTGATTATTATGAATATAATTATATATTCTTAAGAGTGTTTTTAAATCCATATCATATTTCATGATATATACTGAGGTTTTATATTTCTTATACATAAATCATAGTGGGAAAATATCAAACAGAACTAAGAGAACTAAAGAGGCATATAGTTGAAACTGATTAAGAGTACTTGAGAGAGTACAATGGATGAGTCCTTGGTATTTAGAGATGTAGGAATACCAGTTTTACATGGGATACAGAACTAGTTTTTCTTTTAGATCATCTTGATCTAGTATCGCAGTACGAATAAGATAATAAGTAATAAAAACTTATTACATCCATTAGTTTCCATTTCTACATATATTGAGTACATATTCATTACTAATGTAGCTTAATAAGTGGTATAGAAAAAAAATTTCTAATATATGTTTTTAGCTAAGATTACAAGTCTATAATAGAGTACAATAGGTAAATACATAGGGATTTCACCTCTTGAAGGGTTTTTTTAAAAGGGTGAAGTCACGGTGAGAAGAATATCCAAAGAAGAATGTGGTATGATCAATAGCTATAGACATGCCTTGGAAAAATAATTTCTAACATGTGAAAGATAAAAAGGTTGTTAACAATTGTCCCTAGTGAAAGTGGGAGTCTGTTGGAGTTGGTTCCCTAAAACCAACTATATTTTTACTTTTAATTAAAAGAATATTAAAAGACCTAAATATTTATATCTTATCACATGATAATTATTTTTCTATATAACATTAATTTCCTTAGAATATTTTTATCATCAAAATATTAAATCGGTTCCCCACTATAATGAGAACTTGGAAATGTTATGATAATATTATAAAATATATGACATATAGTATAGAAGACATTTATTTGATGGGACATAGAATATGTTTTTACTATCTGGTGTTGGATTATCATAAGTAGATGAGGTTTTGACTCATGAAATTTAATGCATGGTAATCTTCAAGAGATGAAAATTTGAGGACAGGCCTTCCAATAGAAATTATATATATTATATATTTCATTGAAAATTCCCATCTATAAACATGTGTATTGTTCTTTAGACTTGAGATTATTATTAATGTATATTATGAATCATGCACATTGATGTATTGATGAAAACCATGATGATATATGCTTAAAAAATGGTAAGATGTGTTAGGTTCTTCATAAGTGATATACATTAATTAAATAATTCAAGAAAGGATTTGTCCCTTTAAATTTAATGGAAGATGATATCACTAACCATTTGATTGAAATAGAATTATCTGATTAAATCCATGGTCATGGTAGTTCATCAAGGATTTCATTTAAATATAAATCAATATTATAGGTTGATGACCCAAGTATGAAACATGTTTGATGTGATATTGAAAAAAAGGGATTATATAACACAGAATCATTCGTATGATTTTGTTTTCATTGTGGCACTAACTTCTTTCTCTATGGGTGATTTAACATGTTATTAAATTCCAATCTTAAACTTTAGGAAATCTATGTTAATTATACTAATAAAGAGGCTTAGAGGGTCATAAGATATGTGTATTAAAAATCTATATTAAATTTTATTTGAATTTAATGCTTGGAATAAATATTATTCCAAACTTTTGGATAAATAATTATTCTGGTTTTTATTGATTATAAAAAAAATTAATCACCAATTATTCAATTTTAGAATATATGTGAGTTTAATATTAAAAAAATATTATATTCTAGTTAGAAAATATAATATTTATTTATCACTTGTTTATTATTCAAGTGGTAATAAATAATTATTTATTCATTAAATAAATATTTATTTAGTTAAAAAATATTATAATAAATATTTATTTTTAAGGTCAGTGAGTATAATATTTATTTATTTGATAAAAAAATAATATAAATATATTTACTTATTTAAATAAATATTTATTATTCAAGGTTTAATAAATTTTGAGGTGGATTGACGAGATGAGTTAAGGGACCGGTGAAAAGTGATATTTAAGTATCTATGATTTAGTTCATGTCATGGAATATAATAATATTATTATTATTTTACATGGGTTTTATTTGGTTAAAAATTAGTTAAGGGCCTCTGAATAATGAACTAATTGTTAACCCTGAGTATATAAACCAAATTATATCATTTTAGAGTGAATGGATAATTATGTGCACATTATATATGTTATTGGATATTCTCATCTATAAACATGTGTATTGGTCCTTAGACTTGAGATTATTATTAATGTATATCAAAAATCACATACATTGATGAGTACACAACCTGATTCTTTCTTTGAAACATTGTTATATATCACAAACCCTTCTATGCTTGAGGGGGGTGTGGGTATAGGTTCAGTGATTAGCCTCTTATTGAGAAAATTAAATCTTTCCTCACATTATTCTATCCAAACATATTTTAACCCTTTACATGTTAACTTAGTTAGTGGGTTGAACAATCATAAGAAGTTTCTCACAAAGTATCAGTAGTGGCTAGATAATCCAAGAGAACTATGGATACTCGTGAAAATTTTTGGGTTTAGTTCATTCCTTAATCACCTTTTTCTTAGAAATATCCATATATAATCAATCACCTATGATCACATTCCCTAAGAATGTGACTTTTTATATCCTAAAGTTACACTTGCTAAAATTAATAGACAAATTATCCTTCCTTATAGTATTTAGCACAATCCTTATATGATCTTTAAATTCCTCATTTCTCTTGGATTATATGAGAATATATTTAATAAATACTACTAAAAATTTATCAAGGTAGTATCAAAAGACTTTATACATCAAGTCTATGAGGATTTCAAGGGAATTTTTATGCCTGGATGTCATCACTATGAACTCATAGTGTTTGTATCTTGTATTGAAATATATATTTTTAATATATTCTCTCTTTACCTTCATTGTATGATATTTATAATAAAAATACAATTTTTATAAGTATTGAGATCCTAAAATATGATCGAACAAGTCATTAATCCTTGGTAGTGGATACTTGTTCTTTATAGTGATCTTGTTGAGCTCTCAATAGTCGATGCAAAGCCACATTGATCCATCCTTCTTCATGAAAAAGAGCATAGGTTCACCCAAAAGTGATGAACTATATCATATTAACCCTTAGTCCAAATGATCGTGTATTTTATTATTTAACTCCTCTAGTTTTATTGGTTCCATCCTATAAGGGATCTTGGATATAGGTGTGGCTTTGGGTATGAGTTATATAGAGAACTCTACCACATGATCTAGGGGAAGTCCCAGCAATCCATCAAGGAATACATAAATATATTCCCTTATAATGGGCATTCCCATAAGTTTGAATCTTTCCTTAAATCAATCATTTCATAAATATATCCTTATTTAGTGGGTATCAAAACCAATAGCATTGTGTGATTTTCTAAAGGGGGTTTATAATCATTCTTGTATTTATAAAAGGCCATAGGATCATTTAGGATATGGAAAGATATTTTATTTTCCTAGTAGTTGATATGAGCTCCATATAATTATATCCAATCCATGCCTGGTATTTCATCAAATTGTAAAAAAGGTATGATTATAAGATTTTTTGGAAGAATCTTCCTACAAACACTAATTATAGAAGATTTCAACACTTGGGTTGTAATAATTTCACCTATAATGTACCACTACTTTGGACCACGGATCATTTCCTAGACCGATGGTCACTACTGTTCCTTAGGTATGCCTCCCTATATTCTAGAGGCTACCTACTAGTAGCAGTGGTCTAAGGTGGTACCAATGGAAGACTATACCCCTGTATCAGAGTATCAATTATAGTGGAAATAAACAAAATATCAAACAAATCCATCACATCAGAGTAAGATAATAATAATAAATCAACTGAACATGCTACAAAGATTTAAAAGTGGTCATACAAGTATATAATATTGAATTACTACTGGGTCAATCACATATATATAATGAACAAATGAAAATAACAATACAAATGAGACTCTACTACATTATTGGATCATACCTCATCCCAATATCATATCCCCCTCAAGCTGCTCCAGCTCAATCATGCAAAATATAGTACCATTCCCAACATGTTCCTACAACTAAGTGAATGTCAACTCAGGTACCCCAGTACAATGGAGTCTCGAGCAGGTTATGAGTAAAAAACTTAATAGGGACCACCAACATGCTCCCATACATACTAAAAATGTAGTGAAATTTGCATATGAAATGCTTAGTGTTAATAAATAACTATTGAAAATAAATAAGTCAAAAAAATCAGATCCTTAGGTCTGCGACCCCGATTTATTATACCTACTTTATCCAGTGTAAGAATGTCATCGAGCATATCACATGATCGTGCTAACCATAATAAGGTGAATATGCCAACCCCCAAGAGATTTTCCTAGGTTTTCTATAGATCAAGAATAATTTTCAATCCCAAATTTGTAACCCTAATAAATATAAGAATAGCATCAGGTGTCACCGAAAAATCCCAAGTGATAAATTAGGCATTCCATAGTCATTAGGCTCTAAAAAGATCCCTAGGAAGGTAACCCTAGGTGATCAATCTTCATCATGAGTTATTTCCAAACCTAAGGTGTATCACTCTTGGCATTCCAAAATATCAGGTATCATCACCAAACCCAAGGGTTATCAACCTTAGCATTCCAAAATATTAGGTTCCATCATCGAACCCTAGGGTTATCACCCTTAATGTTCTAAACTATCAGGTTTCACAAACTATCCTAGATACCCCCAATATCCTAATACCTAAGATGGATCTGACATGGCCTCAAGGGCATTCCTGGTCCCCATAGGTTGGTGACTAGCACCTGGAATCATATAAGAAACATAGGGAACTATTTTTTCATAAAACAATGGAAGGTAATAGATATAAACCGATGTGATCAACACTCCTCAAGGATTTCATACCAGAAACAAACCCAAAATAGTACATCACTAAATTACTCATCAACTAACAAGAAAAAAAAATCAAACATCCCATGTAACAAGTGGATAAAATCTTCTCCATTCACCTCTATGACTCTGGGTCCCAAATATCAAAACTTCCACCACCTTCAAGTGGTGCTTTACCTTTTATTGGACCTGGTATAATAAAATCTACAAATTCCTTAATGAAAATTTAGAGTTTGAGATATAAATCCCATTAGGTTCTCACCAAGTGTTCCATAATAAATTTCATAACAATAAATCACATATGGTTTTAATTTAAGTAAAAAAAGTCATGGAAAGACATTTACATATTTTCAAAAAAAAACATGCTTTTATAACAAAAATATGGTTGATATATCAAAATAGGTTTTAAACAAGATTAAATGAAAATTTTATATAAAACATTTATATAAGATATTTGGCATGAATAAAATAGTTCATTAATCGATTGAATGTATAAACAATCCAACCAAAACATATCACCATGTACAAAAACCCTGTGTTAAGTTAGTTTCTAGTGATAAGATCCTCACACATCTCATAATGATCATAACTCAATATATTTGTGCACACAAAATAAATCTACACCCCAATAGGGGAACCTGTTATGGGCAGTCTACACCCCAATAGGGGAACCTATTACAGGCAGTCATGACATAACTGTTTAGTTAGAGTTAAAATCATAAATCAATTACTAGAGAGTTAGATTCCTGGAATGGTTATCCTAATTACCACTAAATACACAGGATAAAATTTTATTCAAACAATTATACAATCAAACATGGGTAACTCAGTCATTTCAAATCATTTGACCATTCTCATTTTAATTTCCAAATTTTAGTTTTCAACATGCATTTTCATTTCAAAACAAAATAATTGTTTTCATAAAATTCATGCCTGTTTTAAAAAATATATTTCAATTTAATACATTTTATAAAGAATCAGCACTCAATGATTTCATCAAATCAATTTTAAATTCATGACATAATTTTTCTCAAAAATTCCCCCCACATTCCAATTCCATTGAAATTGGGGTTTTCACAAACTCTATGCCTTTTCAAATTACACATAAAACCATTTAGATTATATGGTTTTTAAATCATTTAAAAACTCATTTCAAAACAATAAAGTAATATAGGGTTTCAATTTTATGGAAAAAATCCATATGGAACCTTCTACCTTTAGATCAAGGAATCAAAATGATACCTGCAACAGGAACTCCAATGAATTAAAATATGAGAGAGATTAGGATACATAACCTAGAATCAAGATCTTTTAAAATAGATATTAGACCCATAAATAATTTTATTATATAATAATCTCTTAAAAGTAGAGGATAAATATCAGAAGAAACCATACGAGAGAAGATCTACTTACCTAGAGGAGATCAAACACAGACACTGGAGATTCAATCAATCAATAAAAGGGTTTGGAGGATCCAAAATCACCTCTTAAGATCATTAAAGGATATAGGAATTGATTTAAGGTTGAAATTGGGTGATTTGGGATTAAATTGAGAGGTGCCGGTATTTTAAAATAATTTTCAATGAATTTAATTCTTGTCTGCATGGTTTTCTGGATAGGGATGCATGGTTAGACTAACTATGTTCTCTAACTATATACCCCTACTGATGGAGTGTATGGTTTCTCCTAGGTGGGTGAATGGTTTTTAAAACCATGTTCCAACCATGAAAACCCTCACTATCTAAGTGTGAACGGTTTTGAGTGGATGGTTACATGGTTTGGACAAATGGTGCACCCCCTTCTAGTGGCTCAACCTAGGGTGCACATTTTTCTGGGCCAAACCATATGGTTTTCCCTAACCATGTGATAATTGTGCATAACCCCTTACACTTCCAAAAATTTACAAATTATACCCAAAAAAGTCTAAAATGAACTAAAACTAAAGTACAACCAAAACAAGGGTCAAGAAATACCTATAAGAAGGTAAAGGTATGTTACATCTAGCATCATTTGTGAACCCAAGGGGTATCTTCCTTGGCATTACAAAATAGTTGGAATCATTTCTAAACCTCTATGGTAATCCTAATCATTCCATATTCATCAAGAATGAAGGATGGATCCAAACACTTCCTCCCATTTCATCACATTAGGGATGACCATCTACCCGAGCCTATCTTGCATGATAAGCTTAGCCTCTCAAGGGAATAGTCTATAATGGTCACTACAGCCATATAAGGATCACATCATTAATTTAGGTTCTAAGGTGATACATGTTATCATTAATACCCAATTTCCCTCACAAACTCTCTCACTAGGGTAAACAATCTCATAGGAGAACCTGCTATGGTTCCCTGGGTTACATTATATCTAGTACACCCTTCATGGGTTCTATTATATCAAACACACATCTCAGGTCAACACCCACCACTCGAAGGTCGTAACATCCCTCAAAAATGTTAAGTCTAATCAATGACTCTCTATCCTCTTAAGAAAATCTATATTGGAACCTCTATAAAGATAATACTCAAGGCCCTTCTTAGAATCCAGATAATCTAGAGGACATTCCAAACACCCAACCTATTCATCCATCTCGATAAGGTCCACCCACCTAGGTCATAAAATCTCATTGGATAAGGAACACTAATCCCATAGTCATATCAACTATCTCAAAGTATCTAGGTTTTCTCACATGGAAAAACTCGGGGACATCCATCTCAATTCATTATTAACCTCTACATAGAGGTCTCTAGGGAATACTACCACTAGGGCCTCTATATTTCATACATAAAATTTAATAAACACTCCACATAGGGTCCTAGTTTCCTAAGTAATACATATAATATCCAAGCCTTGTCCATCTATGGTTGATGGAAACCATCCTATGTACAAGGGTCAAACATGGCCCCAAGAACATAGTCTTATTAACATGCATTTCATTTCATTTGAAGCAATTTAATTAATTTAAAATGTTCTAACACCGAAAGTGTTTTCACCACACATATCACATGCATATAAAAATAGTCATAAACCATAGGGGTAGGTATGCAGGACCACCTACCACTTAAGAAGATTTTCATATTAACTCCTTAGTCTGAAAACTCTCTACCCAACCTCACCTAAAATTGTTTCATCTCAATAGCTAGTGACCACACTTTTGGGAACCTACCTTACACCAATTCATCGAAAACATTCAATTATAATAGGTTATAATTGAATAAAATATCTATTAAAAATATAATAAATGTTGTAAACCAACAAGGAGTCTGATGATTATTGAATCCTTGAGTAATATGGTGTCGGTCATTCCTGGTACACCCTTGAAACCATACCAGGTCAAAGCCCCAACCTATACTATCAATTACACCATTAATAAATTTATTTTTAATGAAAAACTGAAGAAAAATCCACAACATGGTGTACCTTTAATAAAAAGATTAACAATGACATATGGACATCATCTTGGGATGCCCTCTATGCAGGCATCATAAAATCCCCATCAAAATGGGATATTTCACTATTCTTTGGTAAAATATCCATAAAAACCCTAAAACAAAATAATGTTGAAATCATTGGATAATTAAGAAAAATAATATGGAGGGATAGTATGTAATTCATACTTTGTATCTATTATGAAATCACCTCAAGAATGGACAATAATGGAGGAGAGAAAGGGAGAAGAGGGGAGTTAAACCCCTTTCTCATGTGTCTAGTCATCTGGAGATAAAAGGGGGCCCTAGAGCAATTTTTATTTAAAAAAACATGTTTTGTAACCATCATGGAATGAACATATGCGTCACACTATGAATTTTTTATCTTTGTCTCCAAAGACCTCTTTCAGGCCCTGAATCCCCCAGGCACACCCTTTGAAGCCATCTCACATCATGAATACCACTTTCACACTGTGAAAGGGATATTGATATAATTTTCATCAAAGAAAATACCTCCAAACATTCTATAACATTAACTTGAAACTGCAGAACATCCATCAGACCTTAAACCTCATTAAATATGACTATTTTATGATGTTTGAACCCTTATATACCTCCGTTATGATTCCCAGTTCTCAAAACAAACCACCCACGATAACAAAATTTTAAATTCTCTCAAAATTACTTAATATTTCTGGAAGTAATGTAATATAATATCCCCACCATAAAACATATTATCCCCAAGAAGTATCATTGACCATTCAACCAAAAAACTCAACTTACTCGGGTCACCAAAATATGCTCAATTTGACGTATTCTACTTCAGAACATCCAATAATCAGTCCTATCACACCCATGACCCTACCAACCCAGAGTAGTTGTATCATAGATCACACTACATACCCTACCACATGTAATGGTTGGATATAACTTTCTATCTCATACATGATTTCCAATATGAAACATCAATTAGTACTCATTCTAGTTCATGGAATGTCATCCTTGGTATCTATAAAAATTCTAATTATAATAATTTTAATGCCCAAAAATGAAAAATGGTGAACTCCCCACCATATGGATCACCTTATACCACTCTTCAAGAACCAACTTAATAGGTTCTGTCACTACGTGTGTGTTTCTCCTCCCAATCCACACTCATATAACTTCAACATCACGTACCTATATTTATCTCCCTAATCAATCATTTTACAGCACCTGATCCATTTCTGATACCTCCTCTACTATAGAGGGACATTTATCATTTCATAATAAATATCAAGAAACTAGTCCCATAAGAAAACCATAAAATTTTCAATCCTAATCTCACACACTCCTTCACACCAAGTCAAAATTCATGAGTGTCACACATATCCAGTGCACTCTACCTCAATCTTATCAGACCCAAGGATTCATGGACACCCATTATGGCTGATCATAAAACCCAACTCAAAATTTTTTGATTCAATGTCATCAAATCAAGGAAACCCATGCTCTATGACATGTTAATTCTATATAACCAGATCACCCTCAACACTCTTCTTCAAAATTGGTTACCTCAACTATTCCAAGATTAACCACATTTTTAGCCACCATTCAGTGTAGTGCTAAAACCAAAAGCATCTAAAAACACTTTCAACACACTCAGATGTGTATCCTAAATTAATTGGTCTATGAAATCAAATATCCATTCCCTTTGAAACCATTATTAATACCTAAATCACAAGAAATTAAACTCAAAATTTTTTGTAAAACTCTAATATTTTAAAATGGACTTGATATTGATTTTGAAATATAATTTTTTTTCTTGAAAGGGATTAAAAATAATAAAATGTATTTGATAAAATGGATCAAGTGGTGGGATAGGTATAGGCATACTTGGATAATTCTTATGGTAAGGAATTATATAAGAGTGTGAGTATTTAGCTGGTAAGGCTTTGAGGATTTCAAGAATCTTAGTAGTCTTTTTTTCATCTGAATTGGAGTTATGTAATAAATTGTATTAACTTTTCAAGATCTTGAATATAAATTTAGTTAAATGTTTAGAAGTTCTATAGGGGTTTTATGATTATTATGTCTTTAGTTATTAAGAATTCTTAGTTTTTATAAGTTATTATAGTATGTGGGATTGTGCATTGAAGACATGGTAATAATTTAAGATTTATGTTCGTTTTTTTGTGGTTAGAATAACCATGGATAATATTATTTAGTGAAAACATTTTATTTAGGTTGAATTAAATATTTTTTCACTATTGGCATGGGGGATGTTTGGGTATATGTAATAGAGAATTGGATTTTATTTGAGGATTTAGTATCATTGTGAAATTTAAAATAAATAGTTGTTTCATATTTTCAAGTATCAAAATTATTGTGGTGAGGATATTATAATGGATCATGTCATGGTGGATATATTTCAATGGGAATTTGAGAAATTAGGTAATTAAAGTGGGGGTTTATTTAAATTTTTTGATTTTGGAGGAGTGGTCATCTTTCATGATGGGTTTTGGTTGTTGAATTTAAAGTAAGGTGTTTTAATATAAATTTGTAAGTTTAGTTAAAGGTTTGGGATCCTTAAAGAAGATTTGGGTGTGATTGGTTTATGGATCTCTATAAAGTAGTTGCAATAGAAGGCCATCAAAATTCAGGTGGGCTACTATCTGAAGTTTGATAAATCCTCAGATGGAAAACCTAGTTTCCATCAGAGTTCCTCTATAAACCAATTAGTGTTTTTATGGGTTCCAGGAAGTCTTAAAAAATGTGAAACAATATTTTTTTCCTTAGTTCCATTAAAACCTCAAATGTGGACCCTTGACTCTCATTTTTTCCTTTTTGTTCATGCACCTAGGATAATGCTCCTTGTCTTCATATTTCTCCCTCCTTATCATAGATCAATGGTGATTTAATGAGTATTATTCCACCAATTTGAGGTAGGATATATCCTTATCTTCTTCTATTTCCCATTCCTTCCTTCATCTCTACCTTCATCTGTTTTTTCTAGGTATTTTATGATATGATTTTACCAAGTCATGGTGAAATAACCTCTTGACTTGGGATTTCGCTTCTTTTAGTTCTAGGAGGCTCTTTGGTGTTTTTTCCAAAACATTTTCCACTATTTCAATACTAGGTGATTAAGGATCAACTTATTCTAGGGTTTAAAAGAATTAGAGATTAAATATAAGAATTTTAAGGTGGATTAAATTAGGTATTTAGGATGTTATGATTTTGAATGGATGTTAGGAGATGGTTCACCTAGGTTTTTATTAGTATTTCATGGTTCTTAATTATTAGTGTCTTTATTATTAGAAATATTTATTTATGGTTTTTATCTAATGGTTATTAGGGGATATTTGGTAGTGGTTAGGTCATGCTTAGTGATCATTTTATGTTAAAGCTTGACTATGGTTAAGGTAGGGGGTTCTCAACCCTTTGATGAATTGTAAAGCTATAATCGTGACATTCCTTCCACTTTTTTTCATAATCTAATGATAATGTTAAATCCCTATCTTTAGAATTATAAAAGAATGGTTTTAAAAGGTATTTTTGTATTACAAGTTAAATTTATTTTGATGAGTTTTCTTTTGAATTATGTCATAGTTTTTCATACTTTCTCTTTATTTAGTGAACTTTAATACATGGAATAACATATAAATCATTCTTCCAAAAATTATTGGTTATTAATATTGATGTATCATTGGAATTAGTGTTGTTAATCATGTTATTGATTAATGTAATAGTTGTTTTATGTAACCATTCATATCAATTACATGTGTAGTTGTGTACTTGTTTCCATTTATAATATATATAAAGCATGTATTTTTTTATTTATCTATAGATTTTATTCAATTTTAGGTTTGAATTTTCACTCTATAGTAGAAATTATGATATTTCAATTAATTGGGGGTTTCTAGTAAGATTGTAATTAAACCTTAAGCTGGACTCTTATGGGTGACAGTTATATTTTAGTCAAGCATATAATTTTGAGATTTTAATAAATTATAAATGGTATGACCATTTATTTCTACCCTAACCCAAATGAATTGAAATTAATTATCCATAATTAACCACTAGTTAATGGAATTAATCAATAGAGAATAATGGTTGGGTTAGCTAGTAAGGAAAAGTTAGAAGGTCTTAGTATTATTTTTTACTTTTATTTTAATATGAAATCATTCTAATAAAATTTAAAACCTAGTTATAACTTGTGCAAAGATATTTTCTTAATAAAATTAGATTATTTTGGTAAAACCTCATTTGTGAAAAAACCTTTGTCTTCCTTAATAAGTATTTTGATTTGATTATCAAACTTTTTTTACAAGCCATAAAAAAATTTCATCAAAAATGTTTCAAATGAAAGTTTTCTTAAAATAAATGTTTTAGCTAAAATTTTTGTGTACTCCTTTTTGAATAAAACTTACAATACATAAATAGATATTCATAAAAGAATTTATAATGTGTGAGACTTTTTAGACTAAAAACTATAATTATTTTCTTTAAATGTAATTGATTGGTGTTCAGGACACCTATAAAGCTTACATGGGACTATAAGAAACCAAATTGGTTGTGACTATTCTTATACTTGGTTATCCACTTGGTATTACCTTATATATATAGTTATTAATTATATCATTCTTTATTCCTTGTTTCATGTAATGATTTTATATTTGTTTGGTTTATATAATATGGTACCTTGGATCATTCATGTTATATGTTATGTAGTTTTCAACTTTGAATTATGATTTTTTTATATGATATATAGTGTATCTTAGAAAATCATATATATCTTTCTTACTGATAATCATGATGATTGTTAAATCTGACTTACACTTGGATCATGATTGTTACTTGAGGTGTTATGAGTATGATAGTAGGGATATGGATACATATTATTATTATATAAAATGTAAGTAGGTATAACTTTACTACACTATGATGATGGGATAGGCTCACAGTACCTTGACTAAGTATACCCCTTCCCCTATTCCACGGGATGGGATAAGGCCTCAAATTTGTATACACCTTCCCCTTACTATAAGATGATTTTAGGACCTTACTCTAGAAGTGCATCTGGTGGGATGGTCTATAAGGTTTATTTACCCCATCTTGGATGATATGGGAAATAATATTTCACTACCTCCAACTTGAAATTGATATTGGGATTTTCCAAATCAGGTGAGTTCAAGTGAGTTCAAGTATGGACCCTCTTGGTATAGGGAGTTACTGAATATAATATTTGGTTTATCTGTTAGTTTCATGGATGATATCTTTTTCATTCCATTTTTGTTGTTTATCTATGAAACTATTTTTCTTATACTCATGTAGATGATTAGTTTTATATATGCATACACCCAGTTATTCACTACTGAGTTGTGGCATGTTATTAGTTCCCTACTGAGTATGTTTATTTTCACACCCTACATGGACACCACATTGTACATATAACTTTATTTTATAAATTTCAAATACCTTGTTAGATATGAAATGTTAATGTATCTATTAGTTTTGGGTATTAATAGATTTTATATAATGGGTATTGAATCTTAGAGTTTTTGGTTGATGTGTAGAGAATATGTTTGGAGGCTATCCTCACTTGGTTTTACAAAGTTTCCACACATGATGCCTCCATCCTATAGTCCTTTTCTCATGTTTGGTTCTTCATATTTTTGAATAGTGGGTTTTTATATATTTATAATTTTTGGTATACCATATGTGACTTTTTATTTATTTTTATATGTGTTAATTGTTTTATATAGACTTTTAATCTTATATTTTTACTTTAGTTTTATGAGTAGGTACACTAATAGTGAGAACTCATTTTAAGTCTATTCATTCATTGGCCCCATAAGTCATGTCATATTTTTAGAGGAAATTTTATTTTTGATCATACTCTTTTTCTATGGAAAAACTATCTCCAACTCATATTGTATTAAACCCTTAACATTTACACTAGCCTTTGATGACTTTGAGGTGAATCTAAGGTCGTTTGGTGGCCTATCCCAATGCCATTTAGGTGATCTAGTCATGGTCGTTGCAATTACCCATAAAACATAAATGTTAAGGTAAAATAGCTGAATTGGTAAGACTTACAATATTGATGAGAATAGAATCCATATATAATAATCAAAACCAAACCAAATAAGCAATACTGTAGAAAAATAATAAGGAGAATAAATAAAAAATAGATTTTTAGTATCAATATTTTAAAAAAAAAATTCTTGATAGATTTGAAGTAATGCAAAGAGTATATTTTTCAATATGTTATTCCAATAAGTGAATCATTTTTTCCAAAACCTAAATATATTCATCAAAATTATATTTACTATACTTTGGTATTTTGATAAGAATGTATTATTACCAGTTAATCCAAGAAATTAACTCATCAATAAAAAAACAAAGGGAATAATATTATCCATTTTAGTTCTTTGATTATGTGTATTTAAAGAAAATACATCTAGAGAGGCTTCATTACAGGACTAAAAAAAGGGTAGTTAAACACAACCAAATTATCATTAACTTAAGTGATCTTTTTCATGTTATGGGTCTAAGAAAGATTTTATGGGTCATCTAAGTATATACTTTTCTTATGACTTATAGATTCAGATTAAATAAATCCCTTTTCATCTATAAGACAAAAATATTTACATGGTAGAATGGAGACTTCTATAAACTTCCCATTTTATTTATAAGGGAAGATAGAAATAGTTTTAGTGCATCGTCATGATTTAAAAGGTCATCGTCATCAGTTGAGACCTCCAAAAGAGTAGCCTTCTTAGAAAAGGAGTTATAGGTGGGGCATGATTTTGATTATTGAACCCAAATTCCCTTTGTTTAGTATAACACCCCAAAAAAATCATTAATTTGTTCATGAGGTCTATATATTCTCAAGTGTGTTTCCTCATACACTAGTGGTTTATGAATACCATAGAGGGCCTAAATCACACATTGGGGAGACTATACCCTTTAATTATAGTCAATAAATAGTATAAAAAATAAAACATCATCCCTAATAGATAAACATAAAAGTATTCATAATCAATAAACAGTGATGTTATAAAAAATAAATGAGGAAGCATACAATCATACATCACAACTAATTTCCCACTAGGATGATCACATATAAAAAATATAAAAAATAGTAAAAATGCAATGAGGCTCTATTGGAATCCCTGAGCATCACCTCAATTCCAATCTCCAATACCCATCAATCTTCTCTAGCCCAATCTATTGTACAACCTATTCTCAATATGAAATTAGACATAAGGTTTTTATGCACATTGGAGTGCTCGTGCAGGGTGTGAAAAATAAATATCATTAGGGTCTCACTAATTTCTCCTAATATACATATTCATATACATATATGAATTATTAAAATAAATGACATAAAAATAAATATATACACACAATACATCGGATGTCGTGTGCTAACTAGGTCACTTCAACTCCATGTGCATTGAGTCATGGTGTGATAACTAGAAAAACCCAACACCTGATAATACTTGCTTCAGACTAAGACAGAATCCATCCACCTCATGCCATAATATTCATCTTGTATCATACCTAAATACTTAAGGTAATAAATCTTTAAGTCTCAAATAGTACTCAAAGATGCATGGTAGGGTCCTGCATCTATGTTCTAGACCATCCCTTATCACTCAATAGAGGTCATCCATAAAACCATGTTCACTACCTTATAAATTAATGTAGGGCATCAAGTTAAAGTCCAAGACCATCCCTTATAACTAAATGGAGGACCTGAAAACATATTCTTACTCAAGTTGAGGCCACTTACAAGTACCAAACACTACCTTATCACTCAAGGTAGGGTCCATTATCCATACCTCTCATCACATCACAACTAGACCAACCTTCTCATTAAAGGTTTTCCAGGTAAATAAATTCTCACTAAAGGTAACTCCATTGTCAATATCACTATCATATCATTCAAGGTAGGTATAATATCATATCCCAACCACTACCTTCTCACTTAATGTAGGGTTCAGCCAATACATTCTCACTCAAGGTGAGGCCATTATCCTAACCACTACCTTGTCACTCAAGCTAAGTCATGTTATCACATCACTATAAAAATAGTATTGTATCACTCATGGTAGGGTCCTTACAAGACCTTATCACTCAATGTGAGGCTAGGAATTGGGATCTATCATCGACCACATCAAGATCCTTGGCCTATCACAAGAACTCACATGCAACAACAACCAAGGCACACAGCTTGTCCCACAAGCCCGCTATCTCATCACCCAAGAACTAGTCATTTGATACCTAGTCTCTCACCTCACCATACCTCATATTTTATCTATCCCCTTAAGCCAATATTCTTAAGACTATCTCATTTTTTCATAAACACCCTATCGAACCACCTCACATCATCATCTCACTTGTAAGGGCATCCATTATGGTCCTCCAAACCCTTCTTGATCTCTTCTCACTAGCACAAAATTACACCCTACACTATAGGGATGTTTCAAAAGACTGTAATATATTCTTTAACTAGCCTAAAAGGCCAGTCCAAAACTCATAAAATCCCTCACTACCCCTGGTCTCATTACCCATGGACCATCACAATTATCCCACTCTAATCCACTTAACAACCTTGTGTCAATTCATCTAGATGATTCCCACAACCCATACCTGGTTCCAATCTCACATCACTATCATAAGATCTATTAACCCAATTATTAGAGGAAAACCCTCTCCATACCTACCCATATAGCCCCAAAGGACTCATCCCACCCATGGAATATACCAAATCTCAATCCACCCTCAAGAGGTGTCACTCCTTAAGTGTGATATGTATGATCATCTCACCCATCATCCCTATGCTTAAGACCCTCATTCTTACCCAAATAACCCTAGGGGACAAAACTAGGATACTATAAACTCATATCACATCTTAATATCTAACCAAGGTCTCTCTTTAACTAAACCGACTCCTCCACCTTTAGATGACATAGTCATCAGGTGATCCCAATTGACCCAAAGTTCTAAAGAGCACTTTTCCTGAATCTAGGAGGCTCAACAACATTCTATCTCTTTCACTAGGGTGTTCACAACCCCTAACCCTTATACCCAACCTCATTCAAACATGAATGTGTGCACACTAATGCATAAATAAATATATGATTTAATATTATAGGGACCACCTACCACGATCCTAGAGTTACCATCATTGCGATATTCTGCACCTCCTCAGCCAAGACCTCCATGCCTCATCCAAGATCATACCAACTATAAAACCCCTGTATCACACCAAAAAAATATAAATAATTAATTATAATCATTTATAATTAATTATCAAATTTTAACTGAAGATTCATAATGGCCAAAAACTCACCGAGAAATCTCAACGCATTGAAACCATGACCAACCACACCCAGAAGTTCCATGGTGTATCTATAACACCATCAAAATAGAAATATGTATCAACTAACACCTGATCAATTGTAATGTTCATTAAATTTAATAAAAATACCTAAATAAACTAGGTTAGAATCTTTCCTAGATAAAAATGGTGAAATAAGGCGTGTTTTCATCATCACATGACCTCCTCTAATCATGATAAGTAAAATCCCCATCATCCTTTCCTAATTCCACCATGTTATGGTGGAATTAACACTAAAACCCTAGCCTGGATCACTCTAAAATTAGAGGGATATAAGGGGAAACTAGGATAAGGGAAAGAAATGGAGAATCACACCTAAAACCACCTTGAAATCTCCATGAAATCTCCATCAAAAGAACTCCTTGGCATGGGGGTCTATAGCTAACCGGCTAGGATGACCTAACACGTAACCTGATGCATCTCACCATAAGGCCTTAAGTTCTCCTCCCAACACCAGAGACTACCGAATAGAGGAAAGTTTCTAATAGATATAGTATAGAGACTATACCCTCTAGTCATAGTAAATAAAAGTAGAAATTACCAAAAAAATCAATAAGGATAAACATCAAAGTACACATAATAAATAAGTTGAAACAACAAAATTCTATAATAAATGAAATTTTGAATATAATCATTTAGACTCAAATAATAGGAAATAAAAAATAGATGTTCTCCCATTGGGCTAACCAGATATACAAAATAAACAAACTGAAAAAAAAATACATCAAGAACTATTTCCAACTCCAATCCAAACCACATACTCGGTCTCTATAAATCTCAAGCAGCACCAGCATGATCCTGAGAATCCACATGAGTAGCCTAGCTTGATCAAGAAACATTGGGCCTTGGTTCCATACACTATATAACCTATGATCCAACCTAAAATAAAACATATATTCTTCACTTAGGTTCTTGGATAGGGGGTGAGAAATAAATCTCATTAGGCCACCCCTAATGGTGGACCTTTAATTTATTATCATAATAAGTGAATGCATATGTGATATGACTATCCAAGCCAAATACTAAAAGCATCTAGCATAAAATAAAAAACTGTATAAAAAATGGGGCTAAATAAAAACAAATAAAATGGTCAACCATAGTTTTTATCCGAACACCTGAGGTAAATCTACCCCCACTCTTTCCCATTCCAGAGGATTTATAGCATGTGGCTCACCCCTTCACATGAAATTAGGTGAATCTTTCATATCTATATAGTATTTCTAAGACATATAAATGAAAATTCATGAATGTCAGACCACAAGTCATGACCATAGGCATCCACATGACAAAACACAAATATCAGGCTCTAGTACTCCAATGGCATGATACAAACTGGTGACAGGACTCTACGTCAAACCCTAAATAACATTTCATGTCCTGAAAGTCATGTAGAACCAATATGGATCCAAATGAGGACACAGAAGATACACTGTTTCAGGGGTCCTTCCATCCATGGGATCGAAAAATGCATTATCCTAGGGTCTCATCCATCTATGTTCCTAAAAAATACAATGTCTTAGGGGTCCCATATAAGTAGTCATCACGATTATCTTCTATGGAAGGTAACCTATAGCCATTGTGTAACTTTCAACTAGAGGGGTGCACTCATCCAAATCATTAATTTTCTATCTAAGAACGTCTAACCAAAACCATCCAATGGAGGAGATAAATAGATTATAACTTGGGACTAATGACTGATCTAAAATATTCCAAGGGTATCCTCCTTAAAACAATCTCTGAGTAGAAATAGACTCAAATATCTTGTCCAAAGACCACTGGAACATGGGTCGATCCAAATCTCAAACCCAATATCCAAAAATATAAACTAGAAGTGTCGATAAACCCTCTTCTAAAGGCCATATAGGTCTTGGATTGATCTAAATCTAAAACCAAACATCCAAAAAGTTAAACTAAAATTGTTGATCTACTCTCATCTCACAAAACTTAGGGTTCCCATAGTCCCTGAGGTCACAACATAAAGTGATATCCTAATAGGAGCTCCACTGCTACACCTGAGCTCTCAAATGAACCTGTCAAATGATCCTCAAATTGATAGAAATTATAAATCAAGAGTATAAAACCCTATTAGGGGTTCCTCTATCTTATCCAAAACCTCAGGTTAATCCCATTATGAGAAACATTCTCAAGCATCCCTCAATGGCCACTAACTAATCCTAGATTAAAAAATAACCCACAAGGGAATCCAAGATCTTGAATATACCTAAAGGGGTGTTATTAAAATTTCTCATGAACACCTAAAAACAAGGAGATACTATAATCTCTCCTTAGTACAAGTGAAATGGTAAGAAAATCCGATTATAAGAAAACCTCGTCCAACCACCCTAGTAACCAACCCATCCTCAGGTACTACCTCACCTATAAGGACATCCAAACATGTAACTAAGACCCATATCAATATAAAAATGGAACTCTAAAGTAACCACCATACCATGGAATCAAACTATCCTAAAGGATTCAAGAGCTATGATCCTTAAACATAGGATTTGAACCTCAACTACTCTAACCTCAAACAACCAGTCCCGATATCTTGAGAAAATCCAAGATCTTTTATATGATACTACTTGATCCTACCTTTCAAGATCCTTATAAAAGAACCTTGAAAAAAAATCCAACCTAAAATCCACAAGCCAATACATCTAACGAGATCATGAACCTCACTCAGGTATCGCATCTCACAACCCAACCAACTGCTAGATTCTGAATCCAAACCTCAAAGAAATACTCCCACCACACATTCTCAGTCCAAAAATACCATCTAAGTAGCCAATAAATTCCAAAAGGATTCCACTATCATGATATATGTGAAAAAACACTCAAAATGGACTCCTCTTATGTCTAATTTTAAATCCAAGGAACAAAAACACCCAAAACACCTAGAATGAAAAATTACATGACATTTGCTTCTGAGTACACAAAGTGTATTCTCAAATGTGCACCTATCCATGAAATTAGGCATGGAAAGGACACACCCAGGGTTTGGCCATGTACTAGTGCACAGACATGGCATACATGAAGTCTTTAAATGTATTATTACATGGTTATATACCTCCTACATGGGGTTTCTTCCCAATTATCCGTCCATATGACCATGTACTGTTATACAGCATGTAATCCAAGTACACGGCGTGTACTCTGAGTACATGGAATGTACTCAAAAACACTCTATCTTCCCAAGTACTCAGTTACATGGTCAAGTACCACTACATGAAGTATACTCAAAGTACATGGAATGTACTTTCAAAAAAATCATCTTCCCTAAATAGGTAAAATACACAGCGTGTTTTATTGAAAGAACACACTATGTGATCTGCATTTCTGATTGAGAAATCCCTATCAAACTCTCAACCCCCCCCCCCTTCCCCCTAATTAAGCCTATATTAACCCTAAATGGGTCCTCAGTTATCATAAAATATATTTAAAAGTTAAAATGAAAAAAAAATTATGGATATCATGGCATAAAACTCAAAAATCATCCCACCTATGGGTGTAAAATGCTGAAGCTTCATGCCAAAAATGCCACCCACAGTCATCGCACTCTGATTCGGTCCTCAAAAGAACCCCTAGAAGCACCACCTCCCTCTCCCTCTCCCTCTTATCTCTTATTCATGTGATTCCCATAGGGGGAGAACCCACATACGCGATAAGGCAAGGAGGGATAAAAAAATTAAAAAAAAAAGAAAAATGATGAAAAAAGAAAAAAGAAATGGGGGATTGGGCCCAGGCCTAGTGCTAGTGATGGGTTTATGCATTGCCTTGGAAAAACACCCCATTCTAGAATCAACCATAGAGAATAAATATTAATCCAATTATTATTTTAAAATATATTAACAAATGAACACATGTGAATATATTAATATTTAATTAATTTAATATTAAATATTACATGAAAATTAAAACGGCTCAGATTTCTACCAAACTCCTATCCTGGGGTAAACACCCTATTTCAGGACCAACGGAGTTATAATAAGAATTATTCGAGATCATGTCATTGGTTAAATTACCATTTTTTCTCTAAAACACTTCCTGGAACAAAAAGTTCAAATTTCTTATGATTTTATACAACCTATGATGAATCAAGTAATCACAAACTCCCCTCCATAAATGATTCTTTACCCTAAGAAGCCTAAGTGGTCAACTAGTATCCAAGATCTCACCAAATCACTATCACACCTGATGTTATCTCAACTATCCAATGACCGATATTATAATTTCCACAACTCTCTCCCAATATGAGATAAATTTCTCTATGACTGATCTAATGCTCCATACCACAAGAGTATCATTATAATTTCCCCACTACCTAAATGAAAAATATCATGGACCATGCTCTATACATCACCTAACACAATGATTGGATGTATCCAAACCGCTCACACCTGATCACCAACAAGAAAATTTCAATAATCAATGTCCTTTCCTAGATCACTAGTAATATAAACCTTTTTTCTCATCAAACCACTTAAAATGAGATTTGTGGCCTCCAGTGTTTTATGGTGTGCTCTCGATCATAAGGATTTCCTTACACTACTCTCAAACAAGCAATAGGACTCATGTTAACATATTCCAAGTCCTAAAAAATCTAGTATAATGCATCTAAAACCACTAACCGTACTCCTCATGACGGTTAGTTCCAAAAAACTAGATCATCCTCATCACACCTCTTCAAAACTGAGGCATCTCCCTCATGCCAAGATAAACCATATGACTACCCTCCACTTTAGTGTCAATCTAAATCCAAAAACATCTAACCATTCTCTCACCACACTACCCAAAGTGAAACTAAAACGAATAGGTCCACGTGTCTAACCAAACATGCCCTCTCAAGCCAGTCATGGGATAAGGATTACTCCCAATGCTCCACTTATCTAAAACTGAGAATCTTTATGTCTAACCATACCCAGGGGATCATAGACCTTGAAAAACTCTCTGAGGAAGAATAACCATGCCCACCAAATCCATCAGTGATAATAGGCATGTGGGCCCCACCAAAAGACCCAGTAGATAACACATAGAAAGAATATCTCCCACCCCCCAAGAAACTCAAACTTGGAACTTTAGGGGAACCAATGCCGCTAGGTAACTCGATCCCAATCCAACCATCTCTCAGGTATCATTTCCCTCATTGAGCCATAAACATGGAACTCAGAGCCCATGCTAACCCATAAAGGTCTCCATCTATCCCTTGATAAAGTAACTACATCTCCGTCATCGAAAAACATCTCTATATGAGATTCACATGACCTTTCATTAAAAGAAGATATATACATGTGGTTCAGTTGAGTAAAATTCCACTAAGGAGATATATGTGACACAACATATAGGTCATTGCATAAAATTTAAACAACTGAACCCCCATCATCAGAGAAATCATTCACATACAAGAATATGTCATGTAAATCCTATGTGCCTATAATGATGCATGAACACTGGCCTTTTCCCATGGTCTAAGAGCCAAAAACTAGACAAAACCATAAATACACAAACCCAAGTGCATCACACTAGGTGAAATTGCACAATAATAAAAATAGAAACCAACAATAGTAATCCCATGCCATAGAAACTTGGATTTCCTATGAGTAAAGGTGTTTATAACAAACCAGTCTAATATCCATCAAAAGTTTTGAAACATTTCTAGACCACATATCTATCAACTCCCAAAATCATAAAACTAGACACTCTAATTCCATTTTGTAGAGAACTTCCATGATTTGACCTAACACGTAACCCAATCCAACCTACCACAAGGGGTCAAGCATGCCTCCACATATTCTAGAGTCCAATAACTATCATTAAGGGCCTCAAAGATACAATGGGGAGACTATACCCTCTAGTAAAAGTAAATAAAAGTAAAAATAACCAAAACATATACAAGGATAATCATCAGTGTACACATAATAAATAAGGTCAAACAACAACATAATCTAATAAATGAAATTATGCATAGTGTCATGCAAACTAAAAGGATGTGAAAAAAACTATAGCCATTCACCCATTGGTACGACAAAATATACAAAATAAATGAATTGAAAATAAATACATCAGGATATACTTCCAACTCCAAGTCAAACCACATACCCATTATCCATGACTCTCGAGCTACACCAGCCTGATCCTGAGAATCCAAACGAGTGACCTTTCTCAATCAATCAACATTGGAACTTATCACAATCCATTGCATAACTTATCCTCCAACCTAAAATCAGATATATAATTTTCAAACACACTAATGTGAACATACATGGGGTGAGAAATAAATATTAGTAGGCCACCCACAATAGTGTACCTATAATCTACTATCATAACAAGTGAATTCACATGTGATATTCATAGACTATCTAAAAACTAAAAATAGCTATCATAAAATAAAATAAAATGTATAAAAATAAGGGGGCTAAACAAAAGTAAAGAAAACAGCCAACCATAGTTTCTTTCCTAACACCAAAGGTAAATATACCCTTAATATGTCCCATGCTAGAGGATTTATAGCATGTGGGTCACCCTACCACATGACATCAGGTGTGTCCACCAGATATACATAGAAGATCTAAGAAGTCTAAATGTAAAGACATTAATTCCATACCCCAATGTGTAACCATAGGAATCCACATGACAATATGAATCTAATGGGATCTAGGACTCAAATGGAATGATCCAAATTGGTGACAGGACTCTACATCATACCCTAGAGAACCTATCATGTCTCGAAGGTCGTAGAGAACCAATCAGGGCTCCAAAAAAGGTCTCAAAAGATACACTATCCTAGGGGTCCATCCATAAATGGGACCAAAAAATGAACTATCCTAGGGGTCCCATACATCCATGGGATCAACAAATACATTTTCATATGGGTGCCATCTCAGTAGTCGGGAGTACTCAGCATCCATGAAAAGTAACCTCTATCCATTTCATAACTCTCAACTAGAGGGGTGTGCTTATCTAGATAATTCATTATATCCTTAAGACCATATATCCACAACTAGAAAACATAAGAGAGAATCAAATCAAAACTCAAGAACAATTCCAAGTCTAATATATAATAAGAGGATCCTCCTCAAACCAAGTCCTGGGAATAAAATTGTAAAGACCCGAAATTTCCATGGAAAATTTTTTCTTAAATACATGGGAATTTTACGAGTCCGCGAAAATTTGTTGTACTTGATTCAGAGGCCCGGTGTGCCCGAAATCAATTTCTGAAGTTTTGTTCAGGTACGTTCAATAAACGTACGAGCGGGATTTTATAACTTTTGAACCGGTGCTCGGAATTGAAATCTGAGGGCACCGTTGAACTTGCAGCACCGGTATTCACTTAAGAAGACTTTTTCCTCGATGGAAGATGGTCGATAATGGAAGTAAGATTTTGTGGTTTTTAATTAAATTGAATAAAAATAAAGTGTTAATTTTTTTCTATTTGTGGTGGTTAAAATCTCCAAGAGGAGGTTAGTGGTGGGATCCACCACACCATAACCTCCCATGAGAGGTTATGGAGGTGGGTCCCACCCACACATAACCTCCCTTGAGAGGATATTCCATGGTGGGGACCACCTGGGGGTTGTAACCCCTTGGAACCCCCAATTAAGAAGAGAGACTCTTCACCTTCCTCCACCATTTATTTGAGCCAATCCACTTCATTAATTTGGTTAAGTTTTACCAATTAATTAAACTCCACCTTTTGAAATCTTTTGAATTCTTTCCAACAATTAAATAATAGACAAGCCTATTATTTTATCTTGGTTGGAAACTTTCATTTGGGTGGGACTTTGAGAGAGGACTTGGAAGAATTTGGATAACTTCATCCTCTCATCAAAGAACATGAAGAACGCCTCTTCATCATTCACCAAAGATCATCGAACTCCTTCATAGATCTTCAACCATGCCAAAAGAGAAGGGGTCGACTGCGAGGAATGCCATCTTCGACTTCATCACCTCCAAATGCTTATCCGCCAACGATGGATATCCTCTTCCACTTCCGATATTGACGAATCGATGCCTCCTTTCTGCGACTTCGTCAATGATCATCGTCATACGAGGTAGGGGTTGGATTTTGAGTATGATTATATTCCCAAGTTCTTTTTTTTTTAAAAGAACGTGGATGTTTTATTTTGCAGTTTGAGAATAATCTTTGCGAGAGGATAGGGTTTTCTGATCTTCTTTTAAGTTCTTGTTGAGCCTCCTGTTACTGCTCTAATGCGAAGGGTGCGAGCCAAACTAAAATGACCTCACCCCTCCACTATTCTTCTTGAATGGTGTGTTCTTTGCGATGGAAGGTGGAAGCTTTGCGTTGCGGTGACGAATGGAGAACCCCCTTCGATCCACTAAGAAACCCCTTCAATGTGCCTCTAAAATGAGCTAAACAGCTCCCCCGGCCTATGAAAACTAGAAATCCCACATGAGGCACGAGTGGGAGGAAGAACGGGGGAAAGATAAGAAATCCCAAGTGGCCCAGGACTCAAAACCCTAATTTTAAGTGGGTGCATGGCTTGGCCGCATGGTTTGGGAAACTGTGCACCAACCGTGTGGTAGCCACTGTCACACCTGGGGACTTCGCATGGCTTGGCCGCATAGTTTGTCAAACTGTGCGCCAACCGTGCGGTTGCTACTGTCTCACCTAGAGACTTTGCATGACCTAGCTGCACGGTTTTTTTAGACCATGTGCAAACCATGCGCCCCTACACAAACCTCTATAACTTTGGCATGAGATGTCCATTTGACGAACCGTCAGTGGTGCTAGAATCCTTGGAGAAAGAAGGTGCCTTGAGTATACCCCACTGGAGTTTTGGGTTGAGATGGAGTATAGTCAGGTTGGATCGATCACTAATCCAACTAGACCTTATAACTAAAAGGATAATAACTCACAGACTGGGTGTTCAATTGATGCATTGTTTGTTGCGTTGAGACCCCTATGATGTAGAGTTCATTTGTGATACTTCTACATGAGACTTCATGACACTTGGAGCATCAACCAGTAGCTCATTGAGAAGATCCTTCCAGTGATGAGCAGATAGAGTACGGAGACCTAGTAGATGGATGACACCTGACAAATGCTTGACCGATTCGACTCGGAGTGACTCGACTAGCCCAGTGGGGAGCGCCTATGTGTGATGTGGTAGACCCATGGTGGAGGAGAGCCTCTGTATGAGTGTGTTAGACTTACGGTACTCGATAGTAGGAGTACCTCTATAGGCTATTAGGGGGAGTGCCTCTATGTGATGCGATAGACCCACGGTGGGGAGCGCTTTTGTGTGATGTAGCAGACCCACTATACTCGACAGGAGGAGTACCTCAGTAGTCTAAGGATAGTGGGAAGCACCTTTGTGTGATGCGGCAGGCCCACTGTACTCGATAGAGGAGGAGTACGCCATCATCCATGGTTTCGATAATTAAAATCCTAGTTTAAGCTGAGTCAATGACTTTTGTGTTTTCATCATGATTAAGATGGGTTACTTGATAACTTATTTATATGTATGGGCATATACCTAAGTAATTTTTATCTGTAGATTTCATGATTTATGGTTTATCCTTGTTGGATTTTGTGAGACCTTGAGGGTCTCGAGGTCCCTACTTATTATCGTTATATTCACCCATATAAGGGTTATGCCTGCACCTCGTTTTGTTGGTTGTAGACGACGGAAAGCGCTGACTGAGGCAGAGAGTAGCAGGACTGGACAGTACCCAGAGGTGGGCCACTCGGTGTGATGGTACTCAGAGAAGACGGACGGACGTGGAGTGCTGAGGAGGCCATCTATACCTACCCTTCAGGTAGGAACCCTAGAGGATGACCCAGTAGCTGCTTTACTTTTTCTTCAGTTATACTTTACTATTGGGATTGTATTTTCGTCCCCTTTTTCTTTCCAGCACAACTTTTGTATACAGTTTTTCTTAGTGTTTTTCTTCTAGTTGTGTAATCTGATTTGTTTGTTTATAGTTATAAAGGAAATGCCTTCCCAGTTTAGGGATTTACGCCTTTGGTTCTAGTCGTCAGCCCCTGGCCTATGGAAGGCGGGCTTGGGGTAGTCACGATATGGGTCATGGGGATGTTTCATGAAAAAATGGTATCAGAGGAGTCGGTTCTACCGAAGAACTTAGGACTCTGATCATTCTTTTCTGTGTAGCAATAGTGTTAAGGGTACTAAGTGTGGTTTTCAGTTCAGGGAGTCCAGTGTTGGTGCGGGCGACCGACGTATCCATACACCAGGACCCTGATTACTGATTTCCGACACAGTCCACGAAAACACTGATTGCGTGCATGTCTTTAAAAGTTTTCTTAAGTCAGGTCAACCAGGCCAGCTCACCAGGTATAATCTTTTGACTGTGTCGCATCATTTTCTTTCATGATGCCTCCCCGCAGAGCCCCGAGAGTTGTATGCTCTGACAGCCCACCGAGTGACGAGGCCTCGGTGCGAGGCCCTTTACCAGTTGAGGCACCAGCGGAGGCACCAGCAGTACCACTTCTCGTTGGGCCACCGATGCCACCATCCCCAGCAGCAGACAATGCACACCGCTTGAGTGCATTGAATGAGTTCCAGCGCCAGAGGCCACCTAGGTTTTGGGGAGAGATGGACCCACAGGAGGCTGAGGATTAGATGGATGCTATGGTGAGAGTCTTTAGGCTAGTAGGGACACCAGCAGACTTCATGGTGATCCTTGCTGCTAGCCACCTTTAGGAAGCAGTAGGTAGATGGTGGAGCATGATGATCCAAGTCCACGATGAGGCGACCCTTCTCTGAGAATACTTTGAGAGCCTGTTCTGTGTATATTTTGTCCCAGCCACCCTTCGAGTGGTGCGGATATAGGAGATTATTCATCTACAGCAGGGCAGCATGATAGTAGCACAGTACTCAGCGAGGTTCACTGACCTCTTGCGCTACTCCACAGATATGGTATAAGACCCATTCTTCAGGGTTTGGACCTTCGAGTAGGGGCTCAGGCGAGAGATCAAGGCATCTATGATCTCCCTTAGCATCCAGACGTAGGTGGGGGTGTTAGAGAGAGCCCTCCTAGTATAGAGTTTCCTGGATGAGCAGTCACCAGCAGTGAGACCCACTACTAGTCGACATGCAATGGAGTCTTCTATAACTAGCAGTAGACAGATGACGCAGAGGTCCAAGAGGACCAGACCCATAGGTGGACGACCGCGGGAATTAGGATCTTTAGTGCGGGGCACCCGAGGCAATGACTTACCTATTAGAAGCAGATAGTGTTACGCATGCGGCGGTCAGGGTCACATGGCCCGTGACTATTCGACCCTCCGTTTGGATGATCACGAGATAGTTGAGAGACCTTTCAGGCAGAGACAGATATTCGATCGAGGTGGTCCGCAAGGCACAAGAGGATGTGGCAGAGGATCTGGTCGAGCAGCTGGCAGTGGACGACATTATGAGATGTTACCACCACCACCACCAGGAGGTTCACCCCGACCGCAGGGACCAGGTGGACAGGGGAGAGCTCAGCTTTAGGCAGCTGAGGAATATGACCACGAAACTCTGGAGATTATTTGAGGTATTATCTATGTCTACTCCACCTTAGCTTCAGTTCTTATAGACATAGGTTTCAGTCATTCTTTCATTTCCACTGCCATTGTTTGGAGCTCAGAGATTCTGACAGAGCCGTTGGATCAATCCTTATGGGTAGAGACTTCTACGGGAGTAGACTCGACGATTACGCACTGGTGTTGGTAGTGTGAGATTACTCTAGGAGGCAAGAGCTTCGGCTGGGATCTCCTTGTAGATGTGTCAAGGCCTCACAACGTCATCTTGGGTATGGACTGGTTAACTACATTCCATGCTCATATTGACTATATTAGGCGAAAAGTGTGGTGTGTCCACACGGATGGGACCAGTTTCACCTTCACCGGTGATAAGGGAACCTTTGCAGCACAGGACAGACTTACTCAGAGGAGGGTGTAGCCTATCACTCACTAGTTGGCTTGCCTCACCCTCGGAGCAGTTGATGCGTAGAGTCTAACTTATTCGGTAGTGGTGGAACAGTACGTGGATGTTTTCCCCAATGATGTTCCAGGACTACCTCCTCATAGAGAGGTGTACTTCTACATTGACCTATACCCCGGGACAGCACTGATATCTACTCCAGCATATTGGATGTCTCCCACTGATCTTCTTGATTTGCAGGTACAGCTGGAGGACTTGCAGGGGAAAGGATTCATCCGGCCCAATGTTTCTCCCTGGGTAGCCCTGATTCAATTTTCCAAGAAGGCGGATGGGAGCTTGAGGCTCTGTGTCGACTACCGTCACCTGAACTAGGTGACCGTAAAGAACAAGTACCCACTTTTTAGGATTTATGACCTCTTTGATCAACTAAAGGGAGCACGGTGGTTCTCGAAGATAGACCTCAGATCAGGATATCACCAGCTCAGATTTCGAGACGATGATGTGTAGAAGACAACCTTCAAATGTCGATACGGCCACTATGAGTTCTTGGTTATGCCCTTCGGCGTAACCAATGCTCTAGAAGTGCTCATGTGTCTCATGAATAGGATATTTCAGCCATACCTCGATTGCTTTGTCATGGTCTTCATCGACGACATTCTGATCTACTCGACTACTAAGGAGGAGCATGCCTACCATTTGAAGTAGTATTGGATACACTCTGAGAGAATCAACTTTATGGTAAGCTCTCGAAGTGCCAGTTTTGGATTCGAGAGGTTCAATTCTTGGGACACATCATCTCAGAAGCTGGAGTTGCAGTATATCCAATGGAGATTGAGGCAGTACTTGATTGGGAGCCACCCAAAAGTGTGACGGAGGTATGGAGTTTCCTGGTCTTGGATGGATACTACCGGAGATTCATTCCAAACTTCTCTATATTTGCAACACCACTATCGTCTTTGATGAAGAAGGATAAACCCTTCATGTGGTTGGAGAGATGCCAGCAGAGCTTTCAGGAGCTAAGGTAGAGGTTGACTAGTGCCCCCATCTTGAGGCTTCCAGAGGAGGGTTTAGGGTACGTAGTTTACTGCGATGCATCAGGGACCAAACTTGGGTGTGTCCTGATTTAGAAGCGAGTAGTGATTGCATATGGTTCTCGGCAGCTGAGACAGCATGAGAAAAACTACGCTACCCATGACCTGGAGTTAGCAGCAGGGGTCTTCGCCTTGAAGATATGACGGCACTATCTGATGGGTAAATGTTTCATCATAAACTCTGATCACAAGAGTCTCAGATATATCTTCTCTCAGAAGGACCTGAACCTGATATAGCGGCATTGTCTTGAGTTCCTCAAGGACTATGAATTTGAGAAAGTATATACTCCTGAGAAGGGGAACATTGTTGCATATGTGCTCAGCAGGAGGACCGGTATTCATGCTAGGAGAGGTGACAGAGCAGCTGGATACCTTACAGATATCCTTTGTGGATAGGGATGGATCAGCCTATCTTCAGTCTCTTATAGTCACTCCTCCACTTCTTCAGCGAGTTAGGGAGGTGTAGCATAGAGATACTGATTGTGAGACACGACGTGCTCAGATATCCATAAGGTAGGCACCTGATTGATTTTCTGAAGGTGGGTAGCACGTCATCCTCTTCAGAGGACGTACCATGGTACCAGTATCACTTCAGGAGGAAGTTTTGAGAGAGTTCCACACTTCCCCTCTAACGGTACATCCAGGAGTGGTGAAGATGTACCAGGACCTCTGATGACAGCACTAGTGGACAGGTATGAAGAAGGAAATAGTAGAGTTTGTCTCATGATGCCTCACTTGTCAGCAAGTGAAGGTAGAGCACTAGGTACCAACAAGCTTGGTACAGCCCTTAGAGGTCCCAGAGTGAAAGTGGGATGAGATATACATGGACTTCGTGATGGTTCTTCCACATACATCCAGGAGTCATGATTTGATTTGGGTGATCATCGACCAACTCACCAAGTTGTCCCACTTCCTACCGATCAGAGAGTAGGGTTCAGTAGAGAGCTTGGGATGCCTCTATGTGTAGAAGATTGTGCGTTTACATGGAGTGCCTTCTTCTATTGTCTCCGACCATGACGCACGATTTACTTCCCGGTTATGGAAGGGGTTATAGGAGTTTTTCGGGACACAGTTTCGCTTTAGCACCGCCTTCCATCCTCAGACAGATGGTCAGATTGAGAGGACCATTTAAACCCTCAAGGACATGCTCCAAGCCTGTTTCCTCAACTTTGGTCACAGTTGGGAGGATCACTTACCGTTGGTAGAATTTTCCTAAAACAACAACTATCACTCCACCATCGGTATGACACCTTTTGAGGCCTTGTATGGTCGACCTTGCAGATCACCACTATGCTGGAGAGACCCAGGGGAGTCAGCACTAGTGGGACTAGAGATGGTACAAGCTACCATGGAGAAGGTGCAAATCATCCAGGAGTGGATGAAGACTGCACAGAGTAGGCAGAAGTCATATGCTGACAGGAGACAGAGACCTCTGGAGTTTGAGGATGGAGACCACATCTTTCTACGAATTTCACCTCGATGAGTACTACGGAGATTTGGACAAGGCATCAAGTTGTCTCCATGGTTCATCGGACCTTTTCAGGTCCTCAACAGAGTAGTTGAGGTGGCTTACCTCTTAGATATTCCACCTCAGTTGCACCAGGTACATGATGTCTTCCACGTATCTCAGCTAAGGAGATATGTGCATGACCCATCCCACATCATCGACCATGGGGAGCTGGACATCGATGACGAGGCGACTTTCACGGAGGTTCTAGTAGAGATTGAGGATCGACAGGTTCAGGTCCTGCATGGACGGTCGACACCTTTGGTGCGAATACACTGGAAGCACGGGAACCTCCAGGAGAGCACATGGGAGCAGGAGGCTCAGATGCGTTCTTAGTACCCCCATTTGTTCCCTTAGTTTGAGTTGTAGCTTACGGGGACGTAAATCCCTGAGGTGGGGAGAATTTAAAGACCTAGAATTTCTATGGAAATTTTTTTCTTAAATACATGGGAATTTTACAAGTCCGTGAAAATTTACAGTGCTTGATTCTGTGGCCCGGTGTGCCCGGAATCAATTTCTAAAGTTTTGTTCAGGTACGTTTAGTAAACGTACAAGCGGAATTTTATAACTTTTGAACTGGTGCTCAGAATTGAAATCTGAGGGCACCTTTGAACTCACAACGCCGGTATTCTCTTAAGAAGACTTTCGGCTCGATGGCAGATGGTTGAGAATGGAAGTTAGATTTGGGGGTTTTTAATTAAATTGAATAAAAATAAAGTGTTAACTTTTTTTATTTGTGGTGGTTAAAAGATCCAAGAGGAGGTTAGTGGTGGGGTCCACCACACCATAACCTCCCATGAGAGGTTATGGAGGTGGTTCATACCTGCACATAACCTCCCTTGGGAGGATATTCCATGGTGGGGACCACCCGGGGGTTGTAACCCCTTGAAACCCCCAATTAATTAGAGATCCTCTTCACCTTCCTCCACCATTTATTTGATCCAACCCACTTCATTAATTTGGTTAAGTTTCACCAATTAATTAAACTCCACCTTTTGAAATCTTTTGAATTCTTGACAATAATTAAATAATAGACAAGCCTATTATTTTATCTTGGTTGGAAACTTTCATTTGGGTGGGACTTTGAGAGAGGACTTGGAAGAATTTGGAGAACTCCATCCTCTCATCAAAGAACACAAAGAACACCTCTTCATCGTTCACCAAAGATCATTGAACTCCTTCATCGATCTTCAACCATGCCAAAGGAGAAGGGGTTGACCGCGAGGAATGTTGTCTTCGACTTTGTCACCTCCGAACGCTTATCCTCCAACGACGGATATCCTTTTCCTCTTCTGATATTGACGAATTGGCACTGCCTTTCTGTGACTTCGTCAACGATCATCATCATACGAGGTAGGGGTTGGATTTTGAGTATGATTATATTCCCAAGTTATTATTTTTTTTTTTTTTAAACAAAGAACGTGGATGTTTTATTTTGTGGTTTGAGAATAATCTTTGCGAGAGGATAGGGATTGTTGATCTTCTTTTAAGTTCTTGTTGAGTCTCCTGTTACCAATATAATGCAGAGGGTGCAGGCCAAACTAACATGGCCCGACCCCTCCACTTTTCTTCTTGAATGGTGTGTTCTTCGCGATGGAAGGTGGAGGCTTTGCGTTGCGGTGACGAATGGAGAACCCCCTTCAATCCACTAAGAAACCCCTTCGATGTGCCTCCAAAACGAGATAAGGATCTTCCCCAACCTCTAAAAACCGGAAATACCACATGAGGCATGAGTGGGAGGAAGAACGGGGGAAATATGGGAAATACTGAGTGGCCCGGGACTCAAAACCCTAATTTTAAGTGGCCACACGGCTTGGCCACACGGTTTGGGAAACCGTGCGCCAACTGTGTGGTAGCCACTGTCCCACCTGGGGACTTCACATGGATTGGCCGCACAGTTTTTCAAACCGTACGCCAATCGTGTGGTTTCTACTGTCTCACCCAGAGACTTCGCATGACCTAGCCGCACGGTTTGTTTAGATCATGTACAAACCATGCACCCCTGTACAAACCTCCATAACTTTGGCACCGGATGTCTATTTGAAAAACTGTCAGCGGTGCTGGAATCCTTGGAGCAAGATGATGCCTTGAGTATACCCCACTAGAGTTTTGGGTTGAGATGGAGTATGGTCAGGTTGGATAAATCATGAATCCAACTGGACCCCGGAACTAAAAGGCTAATAACTCACAGATCGGGCGTCCGATTGACACGTCATCTATTGAGTTGAGACCCCATTGACATGGTAGGCCTTTGTGATACTTCTACGTGAGACTTCATGACACTTGTAGTATCAACCAATAGCTCGTGGAGCGGATCCTTCTGGTGACGAGCAGAAAGAGTACGGAGACCTAGTATTTGGCTGAGACCTAATTATTGCTTGACCAATTCAACTCGGAGTGACTCAACTAGCCTAGTGGGGAGAGCCTCTGTGTGACGCGGTAGACCCATGGTGGAGGAGCGCCTTTGTGTGTGCATGGAAGACCCATGGTACTCGATAGGAGGAGTACCTCTGTAGGCTATTAGGGGGAGTGCCTCTATGTGACGCGGCAGACCCACGGTGGGAAGCACCTCTATGTGATGCAGCAGACCCGCGGTACTCAACAGGAGGAGTACCTCAGTAGTATAAGGATAGTGGGAAGCGCCTTTGTGTGACGCGGCAGGACACTATACTCGATAGACGAGGAGTACGCTGTCATCCATGGTTTTGATAATTAAAATCCAGGTTTGAGCTGAGTCAATGACTTTTGTGTTTTCCTCATGATTAAGATGGGTTACTTGATAACTTAGGTATATGTATGGACATATACCTAAGTAATGGTTATCCGTTGATTTCATGCTTTGTGGTTTATCCTTGTTGGATTTTGTGAGACCTTGAGGGTCTTGGGGTCTCTACTGAGTATCGTTATACTCAAACCTGCACGGTTTATGCCCGCACCTCGTTGTGTTGGTTGCAGACGAGGGATAGTGTTGACTGAGGCAGAGAGTAGCAGGACCGAACAGTACCCAGAGGTGGACCACTCAGTGTGACGGTACTCGGAGCAGACAGACAGATGTGGAGTGATTTGGAGGCCATCTGTACCTACCCTTCAGGTAGGAACCTTGGAGGATGACCCAGTAGCTGATTTACTTTTTCTTCAGTTGTAATTTCCTGTTGGGCTTGTATTTCCGGCCCCTTTTTCTTTCCATCACATCTTTTGTATACAGTTTTTATCAGTGTTTTTCTTCTAGTTGTGTACTCTGATTTGTTTGTTTACAGTTATAAAGTCAATGCCTTACCAGTTTAGAGATTTAGGCCTTTGGTGCTAGTCACCAGTCCCTGGCCTATGGAAGGCGGTCTTGGGGTAGTCACGATACGGGCCCCGGGGGACGGGTCATGACAAAAATACCTTAAACAGTTTAGCTAAAGGAAACCAAAACATGGTTCAATCAAACTCTAAAAACAAATATCTGAGAAGATAAACTATAATTTTCGATCAACCCTCAACTAAAGTCCATCCAGGACATGGTTTGATCTAACTCTTTAACCCAACATCCAAAAACTAAACTAGGAGAGCCAATCTACTCTTGGATCACAAAACTCAAGGCTCTCATGCTACCCGGGGTCACAGCATAAAGAGAAATACTACTATGGACTCCCCTACTGAACCTAATCTCTAATACACACCCATTAAGCAGTCCTAAAATGGAAAAAAAGTACATAGTATGAGTAGGATTCCCTATGAGGGGTTCCTCTATCTCATCTAAAAACTTGGGTCAATCCTGACATCAGAAACATTCTCAATCAACCCTCAGCATTCTCCAACTGATCCTTGATCAACAGCATGCCTATAAGGGTATCCAAGATCATGATTATACCTATAAGAGAATTCTCAATAGTCTTTGTGAAAACCTCAAAAATGGGATACCCTATAAGAGATCCTAGGTACAAGAGAAACCTCAAACAAATACTATTGTAATAAAATATCATCCAGCCTCCCCCAAAACAAACCCATCATTGGGTACTACCTCTCCCATAAAAGAATCCAAATAGCTCCCTCAAACCCATATCAACATTATAACAACACTTGACTATAACCTTCATTCCATGGTATCAACCCATCCTAAAGTCTAAAACAAATCTAAACCTCAAACATAGGTTCTAAACCTAAATTTCTCTAACCTCAAGAAATAGGTCCTAATATCAAAGGACAATCCAAGATCTCCTCACAAATACTAATCAATCCCACCTTTTGGGGTCTGTTTAAAAGAACCTCAAACAAAAACCAACTTGGAATTCACAAGACAATCCATCTAACAAGATCACAGCCCTCACTTGGGTCTCACATCACCCAACCCAACCCACTGAAAGGTTATTTTTGGTACCAAGGTGCATAGTGGATGCCTATGGGCTAGGGATTTTAAATTTTTAACATAAAAATAGTGTAAATTCATCATGTCTGGTGATATATTCCTTAGTAAAGGCTCAAGGATCTCACATGAATTTTATTAAGCACAAAAATTAAACAAATGATTACCTCATTTGAATTGATGGTGAATTCGATATTATCACAACACAAATGATCATTTCTCAAAGTATTCAAGGTTTAATCCCTCTAGAACATCCACACATACTTCAAGAGTCTTTGAGAAGACTGATCGTCAGAATCCAAGTGCTAGTGAGGAGGTCCAATGATGCCTTCAATGTCTCAATGATCACCACAGCTCTATTCCTTCGATCTACAAAGGTGTTCTTGGATTGTTTTCTTGGAAGGAGTGTTCCTGTCTATAGTATGTGAGAAGGAAGAGAGAGGGGATATCAAATTCGTGGGAATGAATAGTCCCTTGAAAATGAGATCATTTTCACTTATATAGTGGAAATTAAACACCCATAAAGGGTTCCCCGACGCCCATATATAAAACACCTACTAAATAAGTGATCTACGACACGTTATGATGAACCAACTATGTCATAAATTTCATTGTGTAATAAATATATTACATGATAAAAGAGATTCATTAACTCAAATTTCAATTCCCACTAATATAAAATGAACCTTGAATACTAAAATAATATTCGTTCATACAATATTTTTCCATGTATTCACTTAATACCTTGTGAATAATTTTAATAAATAAATTAAACTCCAATTATTCTATACTTGAATAATAATGAATTTATTTATTCATTTTTAATCATTTATTCTAGTATAGATCTCAGATTCATGATGGGGCCCACTATGTCTTATACTCTCATTCATAAGAATAGGATAGACTTTTGAATATGTTATTGTGTGTGACCCTCAAAGCCCTTTTCGTGATAGTAGTGAATACTATTGATAGACTGTGAGTAGATTCTAGTATCCTATCAAGGCCCCTAAGAGATAAGGAATAGTCATAGAAATGAAAACCTTCCTATGAACACAAGTTGTGTAATATAATCTCTCTATCTCACGATATCTCATAAAACATGATGCACATTTCATGACATCATCTTATATTTCTTTATTATTCATTGATCTAACTAGATGGACTTTCATTATTCTACCATGGTCATGGATTTAATGAAGGTACTATTATCCTAGTCAATTAGGGTTGAGATATCACTTCTTTTAGGAAGTGAAAAAATCAATCTTAATCATTAAATAAATGTCATACCACCAATGATGCACCCAACACAAGCTACCTCACTATGAATTCAATGCCATAGTTTTTTATTGCATAAAAGTATATGATCAGGTAGTATACACTAATAATAATCTCAATTCGATAGACGATTACATGTGTTCATAGATAGGAACTACCAATGACACCTGAAACATGTAGTGTTCCTATTATCAGGTTAGTCCTCATGATCTCATCAACTTGAGATCACCAAGTTTGAAATTAATGTTAAGAAGTATTAATGATTATGTTCCCCTAGCACCTGATAGTCAAACATCATATATGTCTAGTCAGTATAATGCATTTAGACCATGTGGCATATGTTTAAGATTAATTTCATAGTATCATAAGGTTCTCATTATATCCTAAGATCTGCTATAACCTTTTGATATGATAAATAATCTATGTACATTACCATATAAATAATGGATATAGAAATATCAATACTATTATGGTAAGTGTACATCACGTATAAATCATTGTATACATGGTATGATAATATAAAATTACTAATCAAGTTGGGTTTAGGAAACCCGATACTACATTAATCCAACTTGAACTAGATCCAACTTGATAACTATCCTTGTTATCTCTCACATGATAAGATTGTGCTTCTACAGAGTTATGGCTTTAGTCATGGGCCTACCATGTTTTTTTTTGTGTGGCTATTCTAATATCTATGAATTCACCTCCTTGAGTAAGATTCCTCAATAGATGATATCCCTGAGTATATTCCTTTTTATCCACTGTCAAAACTTGACATCTTGGCTAGTATAATTAATAGAATTATCATAATTTATATTATGATAAAACTTTACTTACTAAGTTTGAATCTAATAACTAGAAAAAATCATTGTTTATTATACATTTCTTCTTTAGCTAACTCACAATCCACAATGCACTTAGTATTTATAGATATGGCTACCATCATCTTGAATGATCTTCTCTCATTCATTAACTTAGTCAGACTATAATATTATATCACATTGATCTAAAGGAATATTGGTCTATGTCCCCTTATAACTATTGTCCCTTCTTCTCCATGTACTAGGTATATATCCCTTATACTTCCTCAAGTATAATTAGATAGTTTTAACTACTTCCTATACAATTATTCTAGATATTTCTAATATTCTCCTACCATAGAATATATTTTTTCAATATAACATTTATTATATAGCATGGAATATTTTATTGATCCATCGTAGAAGTGTATGGAATTCAACTCCCCACATTAATCTCCTATTATGTCTCATACATGTATTATTGGAGAGATTTATGTCATGTGATGTTGGTAACAATTATCTCTTGAATTATTCCAACTTGTATTTTTCAATGCCTTATTAACATGTGTACTTTGAATTGGTCTACGCAACCCATTAGATATACCTCAATAGATCTTGTTCCCTAAAACTTTGGTTTCTACTTTAAGTTAATCTCTAGAGAGTTACTTTCATTCTATTTTTAACTAACTAAAAGACCAATGGATTTTTTCCTATGTTATCAAACATATTTTATTTTTAAAATATTGTAACTCCCACTAACCTTTTGTAGACACATGAAAAAAATTCATTTGAAATGAATATTATATGATCATGTTTATTACTTCAATCCAAAACTATATTTTGGTAACTTTCACCCTTTATTAGAATTATATGGTGTCACTAACCCTTTATGGTTACATTGTATAAAAACCTTCAAATATTGGTGGTATTGACATCCAATTCCAAATATAACTATCATAGAAAGTAGATATAACAATTAAAATTTTAATGGATTTATTCATAATGACTTGGTATTACTAATCGAGCCTTATTGGTACCATGATTATACAACCCATGTATTGTCTCACTTAAATACCCACTAATGTATTCAAAATAATAATCCCTTGTACTTTTATACATGGAATCCATTATTTAAGTTTAATTAATATTGTCAATTTTAGATAATTTTCATATACTGCTTACTTTTAGGATTCATTATTCTCAATGAATAAAGTATCACTGGATGTGGTGACTATAAAACCATTACCATGGTTTTATCCTTCCTATGCAGTATGTGTCTCTAGAATATCCCTTTTCTATAGGATCTTGTGGAACTTGTTTCTATTCCAACTACTTGTTCATCTCAAGCATTAAATAAATCCAATTCAATATATCTCCCACTATCTCAAATAGATATGTTCACCCTTTTATAGAAATATAGTCTATTACTTTGACTATCACTTTTTTATGTTATGGATTTATGTAACATACATTATAAAAAATTAGTATAAATACATTATATGCACATTGGGTTTTTCTTAATGCAATTTTGTTTATATCCTAACAAAAACGTTGCATCCAAACACATATTATTATGATATAATGGATTTATATCATACTATAACTCATATGATATCCATTTTTCATTATAGTTGGCATATGTTTATGGGATAATGTCACTATTTATGAATCATTTCTCAAAGATAATGGAAGTTTGTGCAATTAATATGAGTATAAACATTGATTCTCCTTTTACTTACATCATGACTATGATTTGTATAAGGGGATTTTCATTTAATAATTATTCCACACTACATTTTATTGATAAATTTTAACATTTAAGACTCGTTATAAGTCCTCCTTAGTAACATCATGGATTTGATGTGTATAAGGTAATGTGAATTTAGGAATTACTCCATGCTATATTATAATGATCAATGGATTCTTGGACAAGATACCATTTTTTATACAGAACCAAAGACACCCATATCTTTTAACAATTCATATTAAATACTTCAATTTTTCATTCCTCAAAAAACTTAAAATAATACTATGAATTTTATTTACCACTAGCTTAACCTTGGAATAGTTCGCGCTCTCTATCTGGAAAAATTATGAAATCTTTATGGCCTAACTTTATTTTTAAAAAAAAAATCTTTATCTAAAAGTAAATAAGTAAACATGTTGATAATACCTAAGGTATTTAGCTCAAAATAGTCTAAATACCATACTAGGTATATCCTTAATAACTAATTTTATTTTTATAGACAAATAATTATCTTGACACAATGGGGTATTATAGTCTTACATTTTTTATATTCATCAGTTATTACTAATGATTCATGCATTACAAAACTATTGGTTGAGTATATAACACCACAAAAATCATTTATTCCAAAATTGGAATAATGTATCCTTATGTCCAATGGACATGTGAGATTAATTTTTTTGGTAGTACTGAACAAAATTTCAACTAGAACCATTAATATTGGAAATTAAAAGTAGTGTACTTCTCACTACTAACTTAGGAATCACCCTTTCTCAGATGCTTGGAGAATTCACCTTACTTCTTATAATGTTTTTATAATTACTTGGTTATTGTACTCAAATACACATATGTGATAGGAATATTGTATTTAATACCTAATAAGTAAAATAGAAATATTAATTATAATTTATTAATATACCTGAATAAGAAGTGACTAATTGCTTTTTCAATTCAATTCATAGAATTAAAACTTCTATAGTTTTATCTTGTGATATGAAAAGAAAATAACCTCATGTATAATGCATTTCCTCTTTTATTTGAAGGGTATTGCAAAGTTTTATTTGGTATCACACTTTATATTTAATTTTATATATTTTATTTAAACATGTTCATCAAAAGAACTAAAGATTAAAATTTCTTTAAGTTCTTATTTATAGTGAACCTTACCCAAAATATAATTAATTTTTTTCTCTATACTTTTTAATTTTTATAATCTTGAATGAAATGGGATTAATTGGGTATAAAATATACAAGAATGGTATGTATTGAAAAAAGTGTTACAATTTTAATTTACACTTATACGGTGTGATGATCACCCATTCATATCTTGCTTATCTTTCTCCTTGAAAACTTCTCAGAGATGAGGAAACATGTGAAATCATCCATGTCCGGGTGTTATATCAAAAACTCACATCACACATTGATGATATAATTATAATTTAAATATAAAATGTGATATACATGATTCTCTTGTAAGCATTTTCCACACCCTCACTTCCTGAGGTGGCTCAATGGGTATTGGGGACTCCATCACCTTGAATTTCCTGTATTGTTTCACTTTGCGCAAGCACCTGTACTACTCTTTAGAAACCCATGCTGGTAAGGATATGTTCTTTTCCAATAGTAATTGTATTATATATGTGGTATTTCTTTCCATTTTTCTACAAAAAATAAATTTTATTAGATAGGTACTTTCATTTGTATTACTGATTAGACATTGTTAATTAATTGAATCATTACATATACCCCACTATTTTATCAAATCCTAGTATCCCTTACTATTAGATCTTTAATACTTCGTAGCTAGAGTATTATTGTGTAAAGGTTCCCCAAAATCTCTCCTTATAGTTTAATATATTTCTATTCCACTACTCAGAGAGTTTCAAGGTAGGTGTTTGACTAGACAACAGAATTAACTTGCAGATCCTTGAACTGTTGAGTGCAGTCTCAACTTCTTGAAATCATAAACTAGATATACTCAACACTATGCCTATAAAGATACAACAAGATAGCTATGGATACTTCCCCGCTATATTTATTTAATTTAACTTGTCACTTTTATAAGAACTCCTTGGTAGTAGGATAAACCCTCAACTAGGACTTATGAACACCCTGTACACCCGATTTTGTCCAAATTCAAATGATAAAAGGATTTTGACTTAATATTACTTTGATATGTTTTTTTATCGATAAAATAAATCATTTTATATGTGATATACATGTACTATGTGATCATACTCACAACTAAACATGTAGTAAATAGAAAACATTCATTGCGTCTTTAATTATTTTAATCATTGCATTATTTTTTTATTATTTAATGTGTTCTCTCAAACATGCACATTCACACAAAATAATAAACAATTCAGAAATTAAATTAAATACCTCACTAATATTGAGAATTTTGTATTGTTTGATCTATTTAAACTCAATGTATAAACTGTGACCTAGGGGTATAATTTAGATCTTGACTCATATCGCAGCTCACACCCTAGTCCAATGTTTCAACATCTCATCAGGGATACCACCTTGTCATGGCATGGTCTATGTTTTATAATGTCATCTCCATAATACAAATATACTGACATATAGATGAGGGGGTCTTGAGAAGTGTAAAATACATATAAATAATATTGACTAATGAGAAGTCCCTTATATATATTAAATGAAGAAATTTGATGCATAGACTATAAAAAATAATTATTATTACAATCATCAAATATAGTTTTAATAATTAATTAAATAAAATTTAATCCAAAAAAATAGTGCTCATTCAATGCTCAAGATCAGTCCATAGAAAAAATAAATGCACAATAAAAATAAATTGTGATAAATTCAAGTCGAGGGAAATTAATTAAATTAAATTAATTGTTTCAATTAAAATAATTTTAATTATGTTTGGTGCCTGAATTAATTGAATTTTTATTATAAAAATTAAATTAATTCTTAAATATTATTATTATTATTTTAAAATATAAAAAATTAAATTGATTTTGGATATTTAAAAAAATCACGGGCCCCAAAATCCATACAGGCCTGTTGCGGGTCAAGAAAAACCCACGTAGCCCCATTGCGGGTCAAGATGACCCTACCCAAGCCTGTTCTGGGTCTAGAAAAACCAATGAAGGATGGTTTTGAGTTAGGAAAAACCCATGCAGGGCAGTTCTAAGTTGGGAAGACCCAATGGATTCTAGAAGGGATCCCGATCAGGGAAATCTAGATAGTGGTTGGGAAAGGGATGGTCAGAGGGTGCTCGCACATGGAATGGGTGCTGAGGGAAGAAGTAACTACTACTAGGGAGACTGGCAGTGGCTTGGTCATCCATGGGAGATGATGGTAGTAGCTAGGTAAGTCATGGGAGATGATGACGGTGGATAGATCAATCATGGGAGACGACAGTGGTGGTGAGGTCAGCCTTGGGAGAAGACGATGGTGGTAATGTCAGTTATGGGAGACAACGGTGGTGGTAAGGTCGAGGATGAGGTTCATATTAGAGGAAGGTAGCACGTTGATAGACACTAATGGGATAGCTAATTAGTACGCAGATGGAGGAGGCTGAGGTGGTTGTGGGGCTTAGGAGGACAGGCTAGGGAGGCATGGGTGGATTCCATGGGAAGCTACCCTATTTTTTTTTTAAATATTGATGGCCAGATGGAAAACCCTTTAAAAATTCTTTCCTGTTGTGAAATCAATTGAACACCGATTGAAACCGCAAAGAATTTCAAAACCAAAAAATTAAGACTGGTCGTAGATGAAGCACATTGTTGATTAAGTGAGAATTGAATTTGCATATAAAAATTAAGATGAAAAATAGAAATAAAAATATAAAATAAATACAATAATTAGAGAAAGAACATAATGTATAGCTGAAAAACCCATCAACTTTCATTAACATTTCCATATATTTATAGTGTAAAAAGAATAAAAAAAGTTTTCATATGAAAGTTTGGACACATGAAGGTGTTTATTGGGAATTGGTGTTACCATAATTATAACATTTACATTTAATATTTCATAACACTCTCCCTTGAATGTCATAATTTCATGTAATCCTATATAATATTCACTTAAAAACCCATGTGGGAAAAATAAGTGAAGCCAAAGAAATTGAATTTCATGTCATGTCACCTCATTAAAAACCTTACCCATAAAACCCAGTGGGAAAAGACCTGTTGAAGAGAAAAAGAGTGCAATATTCCCAAATCCCCCTGATTATATCTTTTAGTTATGTCTTTAATACATCAATTAATATTATTATTTAATTATGTCTTCAAGACATGGGAGGAATACCAAAGGTAATAATTAATGGTCTTATTAAAAATTATAACTCATGTGGAAGGCCAAAATGGCCATTAATTATAGAAATCCATAAAATTCCCTTAGATATCCATTATAATGTATGATTGCCTTAGTAAAAACCTCATAAATGAAAAAAACCTTTAGGGGGAAATCCCTTAATTAGGGGAAAAAATTACAAGAACATCAAGTCCCCCGAGTGTTTCCTCGTTAAAAACCTTATCAATAAAAACCAATGGAAAAAATACTAACTAAGGGAAAATGAGTACAATAGTTACACCTCCCTCTCATAATAGTCATCACTATTACATTACAGAATGTGAATTGTCAATTCATAATCAAAACATTCAGTTTTCAATTTTGGAATAATAATAATTTATGCCCTTTAGATTTCAATGAATAGGTAAGAACATCGTATTGCAGTGTAATATGATTTCTTATTATTTACAAGGTACTTATGCATATGTATATGTATATCCTTCAGGGATAAATAAAATGTGCATTTATATTTAATCCTTATGGGATAAGTATGTTCTTCATCAACCCCTCATGTATGAAATATATCACTCTTGGAAGCAATAGATTTAATTAATAAGGGTAAAATCATTCAAAATTTTAATTTTTCATTTTAAGGATGATTAGTTCAAAATAAAATGACATTACATGTAATTTCATGATAAAATAAGTAATTAATTTTAGAAAAATCTTTGAGAGTTAAGATTTTTTTCAAAACATATTAATAATAAAATGATTCACACAAACCATGGGATGATAAATTAAATTAATATTCTTCCTTAACTTAATATGGATACATGAAATACAACTTATTCATTTAACCCCATAATTTATCATATTGGGTGAAAATTTCAGAATTTTTAATATGCTTCAGTCATTTCCAACCCTTCTAGGATTCATATATAAATATCCAAATATACAAGGAAGAATATTTATTATAATGAGATCATCAATATTCAATAGTCTTGGTAGTTTCGATAATCAATCCAAAAAATTATATGCTAAAAATACCATAAGTTCCTTTAATAATTTTGGATAATTATTATGATGTCGATGATGGGGATGATAGCAATGTTGTTACTATGCATAATTCGAAGAAGATGATTGTGCTGATAATGTATTGTGAAATCAATCAAACACCAATTGAAACTGTGAAGAATTTTGAAACTAGAAATGTAAGGCCGATCATAGATGAGGAACATTTTTTATGAAGTTAACATTGAATTTTTGTATGATAATGACAATGACAAATAGAAATACAAATATAAAATAAATACAAGAATTAGATAAATAACACAATGTATATATCGAAAACCCATCAACTTTCATTAACATTTCTATATATTTATAGTGTACAACAAATAAAAAAAAGTTGTCATATGAAAGGTTGGGAACATGAATGGGTTTATTGGGAATGGGATTTACCATAATTATGACATTCACATTTAATATTTCATAACATTTCATTTTTTATGTTTTGTTTGTAATCAACATAGACCATTGGCCCTCTTTATGTTAGTTTTCTTTCCCCCTTTAAAAAATGACCCATAATCATGTTGCCTCCCCATTATAAAATATATTTTTTTGTTGATATTGTGAAAAACACCACACACTTGTTGCCTGCTCTTCATTTTTCATAAGCCTAAGTTTTAGTCTTTGAATTTTTTTAAAGATTTAAAACCATGTGGAATCATTGCCACCATCCAATACTATTCTGGTAAGCAGTATCCAACTAGTTCCTAGTAAAAAAATGATAGTTCACCGGAATCATCATCGGCCTCGGGAAACAAAACTAGATCTCTTAAACTTTTGTTCGCCAAAATTTATTCTTGTAAAAATAATCCACTTTAGAATAGAATTAATTTTTTTGGATGGCTATAACTTGGTTGTCTAAGATCAGATTGAAGTACGGTCAAATCTATTGGGACCAAAACGAAACCCTCTACTTAATTTAAGTTAAATTAATTTCTCTTGGCTCATAAAATTCATGTGATCTCTCTAATACTAATTTTTAGTACCAAGGTGTGTAGAAAATGTCAATGGGATGAGGATTTTAAATTTTTATTGTTGAATTGATGTAACATCATATTGTCTGGAGATCCATACCCTGATAAAATATTGAGGATCCCATGTGAATTTAATTAATCATAAAGATTAAATTAATGATTACCTCATTTTAATTGATTCCACAATCAATAGAAGCTCGATTTTAGTGACCTTTAATCAAAGGATCTGAGGAAGAATCCCCCTAGATCATTCATGCATACTTCAAGAGTCCATAAGAATATCGATCGTCGGAATATAAGTGCTACCATGGTGGTCCAATGATGCCTTTGAAGTCCAAGCAATCACCACTGCTTTGTTCCTTCAATCCACAAAGGTGTTTTTGGATCATTTTGTTATAAGGAGTGTTCATATCTCTAGGATATGAGAAGAAACAGAGATAAGCTATAAAATTCATGTAAATGAATATTGTTGGAAAATATCTCTCTTTTTGGTTCTTATTAGACTGATTGTGTTTGTTGGAAAAGTTTTACATTTTTGACAATGGCTGGTTATTAAAGGATGCATGAATAGTTCATGTGAATATCCTAAAGGATCATGCTAATCATGAATATCCTAAAGGATCACATGGATCATTAATGTCCTAAAGGATCATATGGATCATGAATATATTAAAGTATAATATAGAGCATGAATATCCTAAAGGATCGTGTAGATATAGAATGTCTGAACTGATCGCATGAAAGGATTACACAATTGCATGAAGTATTACCTGCTCACATAAAGGGATCATGTGATCACATATGTCCAAACTGATCTTGTGATGAGATCATGAAAAATACTTGAATAAATTGAATTATTAACAAAGAATCTCATGAATAAATATTTCAAAATTCTTGAAGACACTTCATGATTTTCAAGGGATCTCGTAAAGAGATCATGAAAAGTGCATAAAGAAAAAGAGGCTGGAAATGATGAAGGTATCTCACGATTTCTTGAAATCACATGACCACATAATTTTCAATTGATCTCACAATGAGATCATGTGAATCACTATAAGACAGTGTCATTGAATGCATGATAGTCATTGGATATTGTAATGGGATCATGTGAAGAGATAGAAGACAATATTACTAACCACGTGATTGTCTTTGGATCTTGTGATGGGATCATGAAAAGCATTCTAAGACAATGTCATTTCCTACATGATTTTATTTGGATCTCAGGATGGGATTACATGAAGTGCGCATGATTGTTTTTTTGATCTCTATATGGGATGATGCAAAGCATTGGAAGATAATGTCACTAACCACCAAATGATTATCTTTATATCTCATAATGGGATCATGTGGAGAACATAATGTTGATTACTGAGGTGGTGGAATGGATGGATAACCATGATTTGTGGAGTTAATATAGTTTATTTATGCCAATACATACCCCTTAACCCATCCTTAAGAAGTAGAGAAGTTTTCTTAAGTGGTTTGATCTGAAGCAAAAGTATTTCACATGAGGATAAAAATGACTTGAAACAGAGTCTCGCAATCCATGTAATAAATAGAAACTACCATGAAGGGATATCATAAAGGTATCTTGTGAAGTGAAGTAGGCACTAGTTGTTTGGACACATAGTCAGATCCATTGTTGTCACATGATTTGAATAGCCTAAATAGGGTCTCACTCCAGAGTCATAAGAACCATGTGAAATAAATAAGGTTTCACAAAGGAGTCTCATTAAGGTATCCTGTGAAGGGATTTATGCACTGGGAATTAGTAGACCTTTTTGTATCACACTAAATACATAACCTGAATAAGGTCATGCACTAGATTCATGCAATCTGTATGAATAGAAAAAGGTCTTACAAAGGGGTCTCATAGAGATATATTGTGGAGGTGTCTCATATAGAGATCTCATAGAGGTGTCTTGCAAAGGGGTATTGTAGAGAAGTCTCACATAGGGGTCTTTCTAAGAGGTATTTTTCATGGGTTACACAATAGGGTGTGACATAAAGATATAGGTTTTAGGGTTACCCTATGAATAGTACCATTGTTATATCTGAATTTAAAAGAAGAATAATATAAAGGATTTACACCACCTAATAATATTTCTAGAAGTAGTTTTTTCACTGATACATCCAAGTTATTGAAAGGAATAAGTAGGTGTTTCATTCTAGTAAGTGAAGGGATTTATTGAATCATTCTAGAAATAGGAGGACTTGGAATCACTTGAAGAACTTTCCAAAGTGAGGATTTTCCATGATCTCTCATGTAAAGTTGATTCTTGAGGGGATGTTCACATCAAGGCTATGAAGAGGTGTGAAAATTTTAAAGAATCTTATATTACATTAAATTCAACTCTCAAAAATATAAGATATTGTTATTTACCTTATTTTCTAATTGTTTTTTCCTTCTAAATTAGTGGGTATAAGAGGGAAGTGTGATGGAATTAATCTATAGAAGATAGTTAATCTACCCCAAACTTTATAAGGATAGTGATAACAAGTGAGAGTGACCTAGCCTAAACCAACAAGAAATGATATTAGTTATTTTTGTGCACCTACACATCATTGGATTCATGCTCCTTAGACTAGTCTGTAATGGTGAACCAAGTAAAAAATTGTGTGTCTTTGTGCTTTATTTCTTCCTTTACTTTTAGTTCATTATCATTGGATAAAGTTGGAAAGTATAAGATCAATATAAACACTAAATATAAAAGGAAACAGCCCTTATAATAAAGAGGTCAAGATCCATTGGGGTAGGAATAATTTTGTAAATAATATTCATACCCTAATTCACCCCCACCCCCAGGGTATCTAAGCCCCTTTTAGTACTAACAATTGGTATCATAAGGTAGGTTTATTTTATTGAATTTTTGTGTTCTAACTGGTTTTATTCAACTATTGAAATATATGTCTCAATTTTTTCTTATCTCGGTGTTCCGTGGAAAATGGAGGAACTTCAAAGAAGAATCAAAAGTTTGGTGGAATTCCTCGGTGTGGAAGTTTCTATGGAAATACTATGATTTAGTTGAAGTAAACTAGTTATGTACTAAATAAAGGTTTGGATGAATCATAATTTGATTCTATTTACTCATTAAATGATGTTTCATGAATGAGTGAATAACCTGACATACCAAGTGATGCTAGAACTACAGACGAAGAAGAAATTCCAAGAAGGCCAAAAGTGGAAATTGTTCATGTGAAAAAGGAATTGGATAAAAAGTTAAAATAATAAAATAAGTCTTGATATATCTTTATCCAAGCATGGGAAATTAAATTTAACAAGATAAAAGGTTTAAATAAAATACATGTTGAAGTGTCCACTAATCTAAGAGAAAATAATGATTTACAAGCTAAAGAACCACATGTGATGTCCATAAAGATGGAAAAAATCAAATCTGATGACAAGGGAAAGAATATGAACTTAGAAAAAATTCATAATTTGGAATCCATAAATGATGATATTGTTTATCACTTATTAGAACTATTTTTGGAGAACCAAAGGCTACAACAAGAGAATGTGTGATTTAAATATTTTTTTGATTAGATGAATTCTAAAATAAAGGAGAAAAGTGACATGGTGGATAATCTCTCCCAAGAATTGGAAGATAATATGACTAGTGGGAAGATTATAAAGAGAGAACTAAATTATTAAATTTAATCAAGGGATGAAAAGATTCAACAATTCAAATAAGAACTATAATCAGTCAAGAAAGAAGTAGAGAAATCCAATTCCAAAGGAAAGCCTAAATTAAAGGATGTGTTGCATTTATTATTTAACTATCCTTAATTGGGAAATAATGAAATGAAAATAAAATATTTTATTTATGAGGAAAATATGAAATTATTATCTCATCCCAAAGGCCATATAGTTTTGGAAAATCTAGTATTGGCTATGATGAACCCTCTCTCATGTATGAGAGGAAGAGAACCGTGAAAAAATCCAAAAATAGGGAAAATTTTGTAGGTCTAGAAACATATCTAAAAAGAACTTTTTAGGAAGTAATGAAAACATGTGCTATTTATTTGGGATTCATCTTCATATTTCAAGTTTTTGTTTTAAGTATTTGGAATATATTTCATGTTATAAAGGCAAAAATATTTATAAATTAGATAATAAGAAGAAACTTCTTGAAAATTAAAAAAGAAAGGTCTCACATAAGAAAGTATCCATGAAATGATACTATTATGGAAGATTGGGAAACACCATGAGTATGTGTTAAGAATCATATGAGATAAATGTTAGATGAATAACTTTAGAGAAATTAATATCTTAATTAAAAAATGATTACATGAGGTTTTTTTTAATTTGAGATGTTTTATATGTGATAATAATGGGCATTCAGTAAGATATTATAGATGGAAAAAATCATAGAAGGAAAAGAAACCTAAAAAGATATAACTAACTTTGGTGGTGTATAATGATAAAGAATATACTGGAATACAACCTAATAAATTGAAAAATAGGTTTAAATTCTCAGAAGAAGCACAAGGAGATCAATGCAAATTTTAACAAGTAACACCTCTGTTACACTCATAGTAGCTCTCTTGGAAAGAATGTGAATAAACCTAGAAGAAAAGGGGAGGAGATACTCTAGTTGTGAGTAATAAAAATTTACATTTAGTGAAATACTCACTCCTAGAAATAAAGAGTGAGGTTAATTGGATAACTAATAAAAGAAAAAATAATAATTAATGCTTTGAAAATTTTATGTGTTGTGACATAAGGTGAGAAGTGGAGGAAAGAGAAAGAACCCTCTACTGGAGAAAGAAGCAAGAGAAGACAAACAATGGAAAGATTTCTACTCAGAAAAAGAATCATGAAAATTTATGTATATTTAGAGTCTCAAAGAAATAAATTTTTACTAGTGGGTTTAAACCCAAAATTGTGAAAAATATCAAGCCTATAGAACCTACATATCAGAATAAGACTAAGAATGTGAGTAAATAATTTCTATTTATATGGCCAGAACAGTTGAAGTTTATTGTGTATTTGGAACAAACACAAAAATATTAAAAGTTTTTACAAGAAAATATAAAAGGGTTGGTCTATCAAGATTGACTAAAATAATATTCTTGATTATTCTAAATTTACCCCTCTTCCCATGCATTTAAATGTTTCTAATATCTGTTGAAAGTTGTGCAGGACTAAGGGGTAGATATGATCCATGGTGTGTGTGTATGATAAAAGAGAATAGGTGCATAAGTTAAATAGATATACATGAAATAAGAATAATTATAACTCTTTAATTTCACATATAGTATCAGATTCAATAAGTAGTGTTACAAAAAAAATTCAAATCTATATTAGGAATTTTCATGCTATGGAAAATGAACATTATACAATGAAGATCCTGATGTGAAACTGAAGAGTTATTAAATCCATACTTGAATGATCAAGTGGTTTAAATTCATGTTTAATATTCAACCATTGGTATTAGGCATTAATTAAAGTGATATTTTCCACTTAGATAAAAAATATTATGGGAGAAGCATCAACATTCATGTATTTTATGTTTATCTATTTTTTCTAATAATGTGGTATCATTTGACTATTTTCATGGCACCAATAAGCTTCTATAAAATCAATATAATTTCCAACTAGTTTTCTCCCCATTCTGAAGAGTAATTCAACATCTAGACCTATCTCAACAATAAATATTAATAATATGTATTAGTCCAAGGATATAGGTTTTCAAAGAGATATAGTGGCAATCACTCTAGGAAATATAACATCATCTGATAATATATTCCTCTAAATAATAGTTTAAATCCATGTCTTTATCACCCATGTAAGTAATTGAGTGACATAGACAACATTAGTTTTTATTGGTTTAAATTATTATTTCCTACAAGGAATTTTAACTCAATAGTCTTTGAGGATCTACCAATGAATCAATGTAAAGTGGTAATTTTACTTGTTGAAAATCTATCAGTAGTGTGAAGCTACAAATAAGAATATATCTCTAAGATTGAAAAGTGATAAAAGGAGAAAAGTTTCAATCTTAAGTCGATAAATGGATTAAAAGGTAAAATTTCAAATATTTGACATATCCATGTGGTCTTAGGATGTAAACCTATGGTGTCACATGGTCTAATAAGAAGTGTATGCCTAAAGGATGAGAACAATCTCTCTTTATCTAGATTTATGGATTTATAAGAATAATTTGTGTTCCCTCGTGATTTTATAGATTATTTAAAATCTAATGCATGGAGATCATTGATTAAGGGGGAGTAAATTTATAGATGAAGGAATACCCTATTGAATTCTATGATAAAGTGGGATATTGAAGTGAAGTCTCTAATTGGTATCCATTTTGATAATTCAAGTACAATAAATCTTAGGAAAAGAATACAGTCTATCAATTAAAGATAAAGAACACTGAAATCAAATGTCACTTAATCAAGAAGAAAGTGGGGCATGGGATTGTGAAGCTGGAGTATGTTCCTACTAAACTATAGGTTATAGACATCCTGATAAAGGCCTTTCCCAATGAAGGATTTGAATGACATCGATTGGATCTTAGAGTTCAGCCAACTCCCCACATATAAACTATGTGGATATGGGACCCCCCCCCCTCCCTGAGGTGTGGAGTATTATTCCTCTGTGTATTCATGTGTGTACTTTACCATGTTACATACCAAAAAGGAGTGACCTTTGGGTTCATTAAAAAATGGGGAGAAAATTTATTAATCAATACATGGGAAAAGCTGATAGGGGAAGAAATGAAATAGGGGGAGGTTTAATGCTCTTATAGGTGTAGAAGCTGGTAGGGGAGCATCAAAATAGGGGGAGTCTTAAAAATTATATAGGGTGAGAAGATAATAGGGGAGTGATGAAACAGTAGGAGCTTTAAAAAAAATAGGAGTTTTAAATATGATGATTTTGAAGCTGATATTTCAACAAAGAAGAATTATGACATAAAAGTATGATACTAGAAGTTGACATATGAAGTGTTCTCAATGGATGGGAGCATTTTATCTTTTTGTGTCAAGAAGGTTTCTAAAGGATGGATTGAGAAATGACTAATTCATCAATGAAATTTTCATGCTGATTTTTTTTCTCACTCCAACCTTGTCTCATGTGGCCTTATAGTATGTGTTAAGGAAGTCATTGATCACTACCCGGGGTTAAAGAAGGAAAATGGTTTCACATGTTCATGACTTGAAAAAAGTTGGTTCTTAAAGTTTTAAAGTGTTTTAAATAAACCCAAAGGGGGTATTGTTGGAAAACATATCTCTTTATGTTTATTATTGGGTTTATTTTGTTTATTGATAAGATTTTACATTTTTTACAAAGGCCAGTTGAAAATGAGGAATAAAAAGTTGGTGTGAATGTCCTCAAGGATCACACATAGTACAAATATCCTAAAGGATCACACAAACCATGAATATACTAAAGGTTCATGTAGAGCATGGATGTATTAAAGGATAACTTAGAGAAAAAATGTCCTAAAGGATCATGTAGAGCATGAATATTTGAACTGATCGCGTAAAAGGATTACATGATTGCATTAAGTACTAACTGATTAAGTGGAGGGATCATGTGATCACATGGGTCCAAAATGATCTTGTGATGAGATCATGAAAAGCACTTGAAGACACCAAATGATTTTCAAGGGATATCATGAAGAGATCATATGAAATGCTTGAAGACACCGCATGATTGTTAAGGGATGTCATGAATAGATCATGTGAAGCACATGAATACAAAGAGACTGAAAATGACAGAGATATTTCACAGTCTCTCGAAATCACATGATTGGATGATTATCAATTGATATTTTTATGAGATCATGAAAAGTGATGGAATAAAATGTCACTAACTACATGGTTTTTATTGGATATCATGATGGGATCATGTGAAGTGCTGGAAGACAATGTCACTGACTACATGATTATCTTTGGATATCATGATGGGATCATACAAAGCACAGGAAGATAATTTCACTGACCATATGATTGTATTTGGATCTTCCTATGGGAACATGTGAAGAATGCATGATTGTATTTAGATCTCATGATGGGATTACGTGAAGCAATAGAAGGTAATTTCACTAACCACTGCATGATTTTCTTTGGATACCATGATGGGATCATGTAAAGCATGTAATGCTGATTACTGAGGTGGTGGAACAGATGGATAACTACAATTTTCAGGGTTAAGGTGGTGTATTTATACCTATAAATACCCCTTAACCATATTTAAGAAGTATATAAGTTTTATTAAGTGGTTTTATCTAGATAAAAAGTATTTTACATGAGTATAACAATGTCTTGTGTCGAAGACTCGTGATACGCGTAATTAGTAGAAAGTCTCGTGAAGGGGTCTTGAGAAGGTATCTTAAAAAGTGAAGTATATGTTAGGTGTTTTGATGAATAGGAAGAACCACTAATGTCACATTATCCACATAACATGAACATGGTCTTGTACCATAGTCATGTAAACCATGTGAACTAAAGAAGGTTTATCTAAGGAGTCTCACAAAGGTATCTTGTGAAGGGATGTATGCATCGGGCATAGAAAGAACTATTTTTATTACATAAACTGCATAACCTAAACAAGGTATTGTGTTAGAGTCATGTAATATACATGAATGGAAGAAGGTCTTATGAAGGGGTCTCATGGAGAGATCTTATAGAGGAGTCTCATGGAGATGTCGCATGAAAGAGTCTCATGAAGGGGTCTCATGGAGGGTTCTCATAGAGGGTTATTACTAAGGGGTATTACACATGGGTTACACACTAGGGTTTTACACAAGGAGATACATGATAGGGTTACCATATGAATAGTACCATTATTATATATAAATTTAGAAGAATAAAAAGACATAGGATATGCACCACCTAACAATATTTTCAAAAGCAGTTTATTAACTGTTACTTCCAAGTAAATAAAATAAAGAATGAGGTGTTGTATTCCAACAAATTAAGGTATTTCTAGAATCATTTTAGAAAGAGGAAGACTTTGAATATCTTGAAAAACTTTCCAAAGTGAGGAATAGTTTCCATGATCTCTCATGGAAAGGTGATGCTTGGGGGGATGTTCACATCAAGTCTATGAAGGAGAATGTGAGGTTTAAAGGAATCTATCTTACATTCAGTGAAACTCTCAACAATAGAGGATATTGTTCTTTGGATTGTCTGATAATTGTTTTTCCTTTTAAAGAAATGATCATAATAGGGAAGTTTGAGGTAAGTGGTCCTGGGGAGATAGTTCATCTACCTCAAAATTTTTAAGGGCGGTGAGTCCAGGAAGGATTGACCTAGCCTAAGTAACGAGCTTAGTGATTTTAGTGAACTAACACACTATTGGATGCATGATCCTTAGACTAGCCTATAGTGGTGAACCAAGTAAAAATATGTGTTTCTTTTTTCTTCCTTTATTACTTTACTTTCAATGAATCGTCATATAATAAAGTTGATGAGGATAAGATCAATATAAACACTAAATATAAAAATAAGTGACACTTATAATATAGAGGTCAAGATCTAGTAGGGCATGAATAATTTTATAAAGAATATCCATACCTTAATTCACCCCCCCCCTCAGGGTATCTAAGCCCCTTTTAGGTCTAAAAAGTAGTCCCTTAGAAATGAGATCCACTTTACTTATATAGTGGGAATTAAACACCCATAAAGGGTTCCTCGAACCCCATATATAAAATAACCGCTAAATAAGTCACCAATGACACGTTATAACAAACTAGTTGCATCATAAACATCATTTATATGTTATCATCTAATTATAATATATAATAAATATATCATGTGATAAAAGAGAGTCATTAACTTGAATCATAATTCCTATTAATATTAAATGATCCTTAAATATTAAAATAATATTTGTTCATATAATATTTTTCCATGTATTCACTTAATACCTTGTGGATAATTTTAATAAATAAATTAAACTCCAGTTATTTTATACTAAAATAATAATGAATTTATTTATTCATTGGCAATTGTTTATTCTTGACTAGATCTCGTACATATGGTGGGTCCCATCATGTCCTATACTCCTATTCATCATAATAGGGAAAAATTTTGAATACGCTATTATGTGTGACCCTCTAATCCCTTATCTTGATACTAGTGAATATTATTCATAGACAAAAATGGAGTCTAGCAACCCATAAAGGACCCTAAAGGGATAAGGAATAGTCATAGCAATGAAAACCTTCTTACGAACACGATTTGTGTAATATAATCTATTTATCTCATGATATCTCATAAAAAAGGATGCATGTTTCATGTAATATTCCTGAGATATCACTTCCTTTTGGAAGCAAGAAATTTTATCTTGATTATTCAATCAATTTCATACCACCAATGACACACCCAATGCTAGTTACCTCACTATGAATTCAATTCCATGGTTTTTTTCTTAGAGAAAAGTATGTGATAAAATAGTATACACTGATAATAATCTCAAGTCAAGAGACCATTAAATTTTTTTATAGATAATAACAACCAATGACACCTGAAACTTGTGGTGTTACTATTGGTGAGGCAATCCTCATTATCTCATCTACTCAATATCACCTAGTGTAAACTTCATGAGAAGAAGTATCAATGATTATGAACCCCCAATACCTAATATGTAGACATTATTTGTGTCCAATAAATATGATGTATCTAGACCATAGGAAATATGTTTGAGATTAATTTCATAGTATCTCGAGGTTCTCATTATAGCCTGGGAACTGTTATAACCTTTTGATATGAAAAATAATCTATGGCCATTACCATGTAAATTATGGATGTATAAATATAAACATTATTATGGTAAGTTTAAGTCATTCATGACTCACTACATACATGATATAGTGATCAAAAAGTACTATTCAATTTGGGTCTAAGGCACCCATTATTATAATAATTATGAATCCAAACCTTGAAGAAATCCTCATGCTAAAATCACTCTATTAAAAACACACTCCAAGTGGACTTTAAATGATGAAAGTATTCCACCATCATGTTCTATGTGGAAAAATTCTCAAAATGGACTCCTCTTATGTCTAATTCTGACTCTAGGGCACAAAAACACCCAAAACCCCTTGAAGGAAAAAAGTACAGGACGTGTACTTCTGAGTACATGGTGTAAACTCTCAAATGTAAACTTGGACATGTAACTCTACATGGATAGGTAACACTCAAGGTATTTACATGTATTAGTATATATACATGGAATATATAGGGTCTATCCATGTGCTAGTACACATCCATGTCTCACTTACATAGGGTTTCTGCCCAAGTACCTGGCCACGTGGCCATGTACTAATATGCAGTGTGCACTCCCAAATAATCAATCTACCCAAGTGCATGGATACATTTCCAAGTAGCATTAAATATCATTTACTCAAAGTAAAAATCATGTACTTTTAGAAACTTCATCTTCCCTGAATAGTAATAACACACTGTATGTGTTCTTGAAACCAAATGTTGTGTGATCAGGATTTCCAATCGGGAAACCCCTATGAACCTCCTAAAACCCCCATTTTTCCTTGATCAAGCCTAGATCAATCCATAGGGGGTCATCAACAGTCATAAAATGGATTTAAAAGTTATAAATGGAACAACTATGGGGATTGAGGCATAAAACTCAAAAAAATGGCCTACCTCCAGTCGTAAAACACCGAATCTTCGCACTGAAACCACCACCCACAATCATCGCACTCTGATCTGAGCCTCAGAAAAAAACCAGTGGAACCTCCTCCCTCTCCCTATCCCTATCTCTCTTCTATCTCAACTTCATGATGCCCACAGGGGGGATAACCCACGTACGTGACAAGCCAAGGAGGTGGTAAAGAAAAGGGAAAAAGGAAGAAAAAAAGAAATAGAAAAGAAAAGGGGGGTCAAACCCACCCCCGGTGCTCGAGACAAGTTTATGATTCACCAAAGAAAAACCCCCCATTATAGACTCAAATGTAGAGATAAAATCTCAATCTGAATCTCTGTTTAAAAGATATCATCGAATGAACATATATGAATAAATTAATATTTAATTAATTAAATATTAAATATTAAATATTCTGTGAAAATTAAAATGGCTCATATTTCTACCAAACTCTTATCCTAGGGTAAACACCCTATTCCAAGACTAATAGATATATAAAAAAATACCAGAGATCATATCATAAATTACTATTTTCTCCTGAAATACTTCATGGAATAAAAAGTTCATATTTCTCCTGATTTTCTACAACCCATGATGGTGTAGGTTGTTATAAGGATGAATGGAGAAGGAGGGGGAGATTAATCCAAATTGGACCTCTCCCAATTCCCCTTTCACCTAAAATACCAAGAGGTCAATCTGGTAATTTACCAATCTTTCCCTAGTAAAACAACAACCCAGGGGGTCATTCGGAGCACAACCAAGAGGGTTGCAGCCCGATGCCTCCCTTGCCTGACCTCATTATGATATGACCATGGGGGTCATGGAAAATCCACCCTTGGAAGAGGGACTAATACTAGGCCTTCATTAATCATGGTACGAGACCTCATGGTTCATGGTGTGACTACCATGGGTAGAGGGACCATCCCCCCACCTACCCATATCGAGGTTTGACCTCCTTCCTCTAAGAAAGGCCCAAGCCCCTTGCAGCACAACCCATTTCTTCCAAGAAAGGCCCAACCACCTTAAAAAAATTACCTTCTTCATACATGGAATGAAACCTTATTCTTATTCTCATGGTGTGGAGCCTCACACTTCTGATCATGATGCACCCCTCACAAGAATCCATCACAGTGTAACCTGCTACTACAACTAATATTTTAGTTGTTAGGTCACCCTAACACTGATCCAATATTAATCCAGGTATCTGAAGCATATCTAGGGTCATAGTACACATCCAAAAAACATATTTCTAAGATGTTTCATCCCTTATAATTCTCATACAAATCCCAATTCTCCAAACCTCCCTACTCTAAGACCAAAAATTAAAATTCCCTAAGAACAATGACCCGTAAAATCTATGGGTTGTTACAAATTCCCCACCATAATGATTTTCATCCTTGAGAGGTTATGTTAGTACTCCACCCATGTATCCTATCCTACCTCAGTTTCCAATTCACCATTAAACCACCACATTATATCCCCGAATTCTAAAGGAACTTCTATTACGCAGCTCCAAACGCCATGGAACACTATTTTTCAAATGTTGTGCTACCCACTTATCACCATCACCAATACCAAGATAGTGCTCAATTATACCCATATATCCCAAGACACACAGTTATGTCATCATCCAATTCATCCCTAGGTTCATGGTTCTCCCCACCATAAGGTTCTTCTGACAAAGTTCGATCACATACCATGGTGTTCCTCACCATAGGAATCACATACCAAGAAAAAACTTTAAGAAATCCACTAACATGCTTGATGTTGTCTCCACCTCACCATACCAATTACATGAAAAACATTGGTTGGTCCTCCACTATCCAAATTCTAAAAAAAATGTTCATATAAACCCATCAATGCATCATCACATCACCGCATCATGATGCCTGTACTTCTAAAGGCATCACAAGATCATTCAACCACCCACATTGAAGTCCAACCTGAACACTTTATGTGGCTCTATATATGGATCACCAACCACCTACACCATTCATCATTCACTCACCTCGAGCATCAGTTCACCTCTGATCTGAAATTCTCTTGGATCACAAAAACTCTATCATGAGCCTAAATATACCACTCAAACTTCATATGATGCCACATCTAATTTCTAAATCTGGTATTTACCAAGTAACTAGAAAAAATATATATCTTCATGCACACCAACATCCCAGTGTCATATCGACTATCCAGAAACTGGTCTCAATACACCCATGACCTAAATAATATAAGGGTTATTCCTTCATGACTAATAAGATGTTCCCAACTATAAGAGTGACCTTATCATCACCTTGCTAAACTGAAACTCTCGGTCTCTAAAACCCATTCATTTTCCCATTACTACACACAATGTGTAGCTTCCCCTAATCTGGAACTCTTTCACATGTCCAGAAAGGGTTGGTTACGAGACCTCAAGCATGCCTTCTCATATACCATAGGTTGTTGAATAGCAGCGGGGGTGTGAATAGTATAGTGGGGAGACTATTCCCCCTAGTATGAAGTGTTGTAGTAATAAAAAAATTTCATAATAAAATGAAAATAATCAGATTAAAGAAATTTCAGAAGACAACAATAAAATCCAACTGAATAATCCAATAAATAAATAAGGAATAATGTAATGACATACTAGAATGTAACTAAATTTCATGCTAGAACAATACAAGAAAAAGACTAGTAGACTTAAATAAAATGCTATAAGTCCTTGGGATCGAACCCCATGTTGGTCCCATCTTCAAATTCCATCTCAACAGCGAACAAGAAATCAAAAGCAAGGTCATTGTTCCTTGTCCAAACCTGTATCCATGAAATATTCTTGGGTACCAAACGGAGGCTTGAATAAGGTGTGAGTATAACTCAGTAGGTTGATACCACCATGTATAAACAAAACTAGTATTATAAGAAGTGTATGAAATAAAGTGATAAGAAAGTGTATTAATTAATTCAATAATTAAATAAATACAACAACCTCCTTTGGCTCTGTGTTGAAATATCTTTGAGCATGTCTTACAACTATACCAACCACAATCATATAATCAGGGTAAGATAACCTGATTCAGTGTCGTGATGGAATAACTCTGAACATGTCTTATAACCACGCCAACCACCACTATATAACCATGGTATAGTCACTATAATCAATCTGAGTCAAAGCCCTATAAGCATTATAGCATTACAGGTCAAATCCTTATAATAATTACAACATGGGATAGGGAATAGCCCACTCTCTATAACAATTACAGCATGGACTGGGTTGAGCCCACTCAATATTAGTATTACAGTATATAAGTGTGCAAGTGTAAGGTCTGAGCCTGATATATAAGCATTATAGCATAGAACACAATTCTTATCATACTACATGGATATCACAATATCACATCAAAATTATCAATAGTTAATTATGTGAATTTCCATTATTCTTTCAAATTACACTTACAATTTAATTCAAAATTGATTAAAAATTATATCAATAAGCAATAAGCCATAGTTTAGGGATTCTATAATAACAAATCACCCTAATTCACATGTCATACTAAACATACTTTAATCCATTATCCAATTAAATTATATTCAAAGGTTTTCTCACCCAATGGGTAGCCATAAGCCAGGTCAAAATCCAATTGAAAACAAATTAATTTAAGGAATAATTCCATTTATTAGTTATTCAATTTGGGTAAAAAAAATTTGGAGCAATCACAATATTGTATAAACTTACAAATTATCAAACCATATGGTCAAGATTTATACCCCCTACCTTTAATCAAAAATCAAACAATGCTTCCAACATAAAACACCCATGAGGAAAATGGTTTAGATAATTTTAAAGAGGTTCCTAGATCAAAACTAATCAAGATAAAAAATCAACAATGCAATTGGGAAAAGGATTTCACCGCAATGGATTTGAGAATAAAGAAGAGAAGGGAGAAACCTAACCAAAAAGACTTACTAGGGATTTCTCACACAAACGGGACGTCCAGAAGGAAATTTGGCACCCCAAAATTGCCTAGATAATTCCATAGGGTCTATAGGAGAGGAGTTTTATCTGATTAGAATTAAAATCAACCACAAATACTGTTTAAAATAGAAGGTTGGGAATTTACATGGTGTGTAATGTGGTTACACATCATGTAAATGTTTTTTAATGGAATACACTAAAAAACTCATCACCATAGATTTATTTTATTTAAACCCACAAACAATTACATGATGTGTAATCCATTTACATGACATGTAAATGTTCTGCAGTTGATTTTTCATCCCAGATTTCTTTTAAACAAACTGAACCCTCTTTAAATCTTCTCAACTTACTAAGAACCCATATTAACAATTATCCCATTTATACTCAGAATTCATTAATTCAAATGAGCCTACATCCCCAAACTTTAGGTCATTTTATCCAAAAAAATCTCTTTGTCTCTGAACAAGACTTAGGTACCAAGTATCAAATGAAAAACTTAGAGAGAAACTTACCTGAAAAAATATGGGATCTTACAACCTCCCCACCTTATAACAGTTCATCCCCGAGCTGCTCCAAGAATCACTGTGAGGTATCAATGAAAAAGTCTATCCATTGTGCTCACATATTAGACTCCCTCTCACAGGTCTCCTCTTGAACTCTCCCATGGTTCTACTAAACTCAAACCAATGGTATAGTCCAACCCCAAAGATATTTCTCACTACGATCCACAACCCGTATCGGATTCTTCTTAAAGGAAGCATCAGAAAAATGCTCAATTTCTGCTACGTATATCACATGGCAAGGGTCTGGATGATATATTTTTGGTTTAGAAACATTTAACACATTTTACATGGAATTGTAACATTGTGGAAGGGCTAAACAGTATGCCACTGGATTGACCCTTTCCACTATTTCAAATGGTCTAACAAACCTGGGCGATAGCTTTCCCTATTTTTTGATACAAAACTACCCCAACCTAGGTAACACCCAAAGGAAAACATGATGAACAACATTTAATTCCATATGTCATCTTCTTTGGTCATCATATGATTTTTTTTCTACTCTACACGGTCACCAACCACTATCTAATCAACTGAACCTACTCAGATGTCTCCTGCATGAGACTAATCCCAAAAAGTGCTAACTCACTTGCCACTAGACAAAAAATAGATGAATGACATGGACTACCATAAAAATTCTAAAATGGGTACATTTAAATCAATGCTTGGAAGCTATTATTATATGAAAACTCCATGAGTGTCATATGTTTCTCCCATTAACCACAAAAATCCAAAACACGGGATTGTAAACATTCCTCCAGAACCTGAATAGTTTTCTTAGATTGACCATCAGTCTATGGATGATATATTGTGCTTAAAATAACTCATGATCCCAGGGCTTTCTGAATATCCTACCAAAAATGTGATGTGAAACAAGGATATCTGTCTGAAATGATACTCCTCAAAACATCGTGCAACTGAACCACCTCGCACATGTAAATATTTCCTAGATTATCAACTATAAAGGTTTCCTTGATAGGTAAGAAGTGGGATACCTTAGTCATTCAATCCACAAAAACCCATAAAGTATCATTATTATGGGTTATCCTAGGCATTCCTATCACAAAATCCATTGTGACATCATCCCATTTCCATTCAGTAATGTGTAAAGGCTGAAAAAACTTAGTTGGCCTCTGATGCTTAGCTTTAACCTACTAAAAGTGAAGTATCTAGACAAAAATCTTGTCACCTCCTTCTTCATTCCTAAAAACTAGTACAGTCTATGGATATTATGATATATCTTTGTTAAAACCAAGATGTAACACCCATCTAGAAGCATGAAACTCCCTCATCAGCTCCTTGTGCAAGCCCATAGGAACCCATACTCAGTCATGGAAAAGAAGAGAATTTCCACTACCAAGAGACCATCTTGATGGTGTCTCCTCTCCATATAATTTTTCTCTTAGAACTGATCCCTCTAGATCAGAAAAATGATTGGTCTTAATCCAGGTATAATAGATGCTGAATTCATAGCTACTTGTCCCTGAGATTCTTGAACATCGAGATGCATGTCTGCAAAAATGGCCATTATCTGCCAATTATCACAAGACTCATGTACTACCTCTTTCTCTTTCTTCTAGATCAAAGTGTTAGAAATGACGTTTCCCTTTCCTGGTGTATAATTCAATTCAAATTCGAAAGACTTCAGATACTCAACCCACATCCTCTACCGAAGATTAAGGTCTCATTGAGAAAAGATGTACCTAAGGCTCTTATGATACGTGTATACCACGAACCTCTCACCCATGAGATAATGTCTCTAACATCTCAAGACACATACCACTATTGATAAATCCATATCGTGAGTAGGGTAATTATTCTCATGTGGACTCAACTGCCTGGAGCCATAAAAAACCACATGATCCTTCATCATTAGAACTCCTTGAAGTCCAACTTCGGATGCATCACAGTACACGGTATATACTTTACCCAGTAAAGTTAAAGTGAGGATAGGTGTTGAGGTTATCCTACCTTTCATATCCTAAAAATATCTTTCTCGGGCATTAGACCAAACAAACTTCACCCCTTTCGTGGTCATCTTAGACATCGGTGCTGCTAAATGGGATAAATATTGGATAAAAATCTAGTAATAACCTATGAATCCCAAAAATATCTGAATTCCAAAGATGTTCTTGATCTATTTCCAAGATACCATGGCTGAAAATTTCTCTGATTCCACTAACACTCCTGCCTCTGAGATGACATGGCTCAAGAAGTGCACTTTATTTATCCAGAAACTACATTTAGTTATCTTGGTTTAAAGTCGATGCTCTCTCAATGTACTCAAGATGATGTCAAGATGTTTGGAATGATCATCTACTGTCAGGGATTACACTAAGATATCATCAACTAAAACCACCACAAACTGATCCAGAAATAGATGAATGATCTTATTCATGAAGTCCATGAATATCATAAGCACATTAGTGAACCCAAACAGTATCACTATGAATTCATACAATCCATACTTGCTCCTAAAAGCAGTCTAAGTTATTTTTGATGGTATCAACCTTAAATGATGATATACTAATCTAAATTAAATCTTGGAGAAGATCTTAGTACCTATTAAATAATCTAAAATATCATCAACGTGCAGAAGAGGATACTGGTTCTTGACCGTCATCTGGTTCAACCTCCCATAATCCACACATAAGTGTAAAGATCCATCATTATTCTTGACAAAGAGAATTGGAGAACCCAAAGGATAAGTACTTAGCCATATAAAGCCTTCAGGTTCAATATCTTCCAAATAAACCTTTAACTCTTGAAGCTCTGCTGATGACATTTGGTAAGGAGGGATAGAAACTTTCTTTGCTCCCACCACCAATTTGAACGTGAACTCGACCTCTTGCTCAAGTGGTAAGACATAAAACTCATCGAGGAAAACAACCCAAAAATGGTCTACCATTAGAGTAAAAGAATCCTGCTACATTACACCATTATCTAGAGTAAGACTGATGATTTGAGCCATGAGACAATCTAATCTGTATTGAATTGGTCCTGCACGATCAGCCTGAAGATCCCACTCACCCTAGTGAGAATAATTGCTTCCTTCTAGAGATATGAAATTAAATCTTCTCTTATAATAGTAGATATGAGCCTAGTATATAACTAAAAAATCCATACCAATAATCAATTCTAATCCTATCATTTCCAGCTGAATGGTTCCCAAAAGAAATGGTAACCACTAATCTCTAGAGAACACTCCTTGCAACATTTAAGATTCTCTTACCACACTCCCAACAATGTGTCAATGGTTAAAATACCATCTAATATTTTTATATCCAAACCCAAACCATTTTCAAAAATATTAGATTGAAAATAATGTGATGATCCAATATCAAAAAAACACATGCTAAGGTAGATGATGCAAGAAGCATGCCTCTCATGGTAGATGGTCCTGCATCCACATTAGCTGAAGAATTATTCATAATGTGAAACTGACTTGTCCCTATGCCTTGGGATCTAGTCCGACTACCCTGAGATATATACCTTTCTTGGTACTGTTTCTCATGCACTGGGGTACCATGTCCCCTACCTCATCCCAAATGGTCTGTAGAACTCCAACTACGAGCCTTTTAAGGGGTAGTTAAGCCCCTTCCTGATTATGGTTCCCATCCTGATCCTTTTCCAACGGGATACTATGTGAAGTTTTCATAAAACCTATGAAGATGGCCTAGTATACCATAAATATGACACTCAACTATAGGGTAATGACACTGCAGGTGCTTGCGTCCAAACTTTCCACACTGATAGCACTGGAAGAGAACACGATATTGAGATGGCTATCCACTACCCTGACTGATCTCCCCACTAATGATTTAGAAGAAACTATTATAACTGCACTTCTTACCACTCGAACAAGAACTCCTAGATCACCCTACTGAAATAGCCTAGTCATTTCTCAGAGCCTCTCTTGGATTCCCTTCTATGATGAGTGCCTAATTCATCACATATTCAAAGCTTTTTAAATAGAAAAAATTTACCTATGACCTAATCTCATAAAAAATACCATCCTAGAAATGTCTCTCCCTGGAGATCTCATCATCTATCAAGGATGGTGAAAAGCATTGTAGGTCAGTAAAACATCCAGCATAGTCCAACACTGACAAACCCTCCTATGTCAGATGTATGAACTCACAATCTTTTTCATCCCTCAAGGTCTTGAAATAGAAATGAATCAAAAAATTCATCTTTAATTCCTTACAAAGTATATCATCATGCTGTTCAACTTCCTACAGAATATCCCACTAAAATTTGACAGGTCCACGAAGCATGTATGAATCAAGCTTCACCCTATTATTCGTGGGTGTATCAAGATTCTTAAAGATTGTATAGATTGACTCAATCTAGAAATCAGATACTTGGGGTCCCCCTTCCCCAGTAAACAATGGAAGATGTTGAAGCTAAAACTCTCTTTTCAGCTCAGACATCGAAGGAATAGTGCGAACAATTTCCCTTTCCACAGATTGCATGACCCTTAAGAAATTGTCATGAAGCTAAACATCCATCTCCTCCTTAGTAACTATAGGAAGTTCTAGTTCAGATACATTATAATTGTGCTAATTTTTACTCTCCTGAAGCTCAACTCAAAGATGATGAGGATGCATTTTCTCTATAAGACAAATGCACACCTTAAAAAACCAGCTAGCAACAAGGTCAACCTAACAGGTGACTAAAATAGAGAACCACTAACTCTTGGTCTCACTAGACATGGCATATAATTATTTTAGCATGATATGACAACTCATTTCATTTGTCCAGTGAAATAGATATCTCATATTACAGTTTAATAGGAAGTTATATATTACATGAAAAAATAGATATGTCCCTATCATGAACAATGCATGTCAATATATAACTATGTTCATATTATAATGCATGTATTCTCAATTCATTCCATACCGATCCACATGTAAAATCTAAAGAAATAGTAATATCATAAAACAATAACCTCACAAAACATGTGAATAACCTGAGGTGAAATAACACCAACTATAAAAATCACATAGTACAAATAGAAATACCATCCCTAGGCACTTGTATTTTCCCTCATACATGGGTTAGATACTCCCATGCACAAGCTCATCACTAAGTCATGACATATCCTGGTCTCATTTCTACCTTTCCCAAACTGTAAGGAAAAAGAAAAGAAAACCTATTTCTCTGATACCACTTTGTAACATCCCCCAATCTAGAACTCTCTCATGTGGTCAGAAAAGGGTTGATTATGAGACCTCATGTGCGCCTCCCCGTATTCTAGAGGCTATCGACTAGTAGCAAGAGTGTGAATAGTATAGTGGCGAGACTATACCCTCTGGTATTAAGTTTCATTGTAGTATAAACAATTCATAATAAAAAAAATCAGAGTAAAGAAATTGCAGAAGATAATAATAAAAGTCAATTAAATAATCTAATAAGTAAATAAGTAATAATGTAATGACATGATGGAATATAACTAAATGTCGTGATAGAACAATATAATAAAAAACTGATAGAATCGAATAAAAGACTCTAATTCTTGGGTTTTAAAACTCACGTTGGTCCCATATCCAAACACCAGCCCAATAATAAATAATCAATCAACAACAAGGTCCTTTTCCCTTGCCCAAACCTGTATCCATGAAATCTACCCGAGTGCTAGAAGGTGGCTAGAATAGGGTGTGAGTATAACTCAGTAGGTCAACACTATTGTGTCTAAACAAAACCAGTATAATAAGAATTGTATGCAATAATGTGATAAACATGTGTATTAATTAATTCAATAATTAAATAAATACAACAACCTACTTCAGCTCCATGCCAGAATATCTCAAAGCTTTTCTTACAACCATTCCAACCACAATCATATAACCAAGGTAAGATGAACTCCTTTGTATCCATGCCAAAATAACGCTGATCATGTCTTACGACCATACAAACCACTACCATATAACCATGGTATAATCACCATAATCAATATGGGTTAAATCCCTATAATAATTACAGTATTTTGGGTCAAATACCTATAAGCATTACAGCATGGGACTGGGCATATCCCACTCTCTATAAGCATTACATTATAGACTGGTCTGATCCCACTCAATATCAGCATTACAACATATAAGTGTGTAAGTTCTAGGGTCAAGCCTGATATATAAGCATTACATCATAGACCACAATTCTTATCATACAGCATGGATATCACAATATCACATCAAAATTATCAATGTTTAATTATGTGAATTACCATTATTCGTTCATATGCCACTTGTAATTTAATTCAAAATTTATTAAAAATCATATCAATAAGTAATAATCCACAATTTATGGATTTTATAACAAGAAATCACCCTATGTCACATTTCATGATAAATATAATTTAATCCATTATCCAGTTCAATTATATTCAAAGGTTGTCTCACCTAATGGGTATCCATAATCCAAGTCAGAATCTAATTGAAAATAAATGAATTCAAGGAATAATCCTATTTACTAGTTATTCAATTTGGGCGCACATTGTGTTGGCATAATCACAGTATTACATAAACTTGGAAATTATCAAACCATAGGGTTAATATGTAGACCCCATGACTTTAATCGATGATCAAATAATGCTTCCAATGACAAACTCCCATGATGAAGAAGGTGTGGATGATTGCAAAGAGGTTCTTAGATCAAAACTGATCAAGATCAAAACCAACAATGCAATTGGGTAAAGGGTTTCACCATAATAGATTTGAGAAGGAAGAGAGGGGAGAAACCTAACCAAAAAGACTTACCATGGATTTTTTACACAAATGTTATGTCCAAAAGGAAAGTTTTCACCTAAAATTTGCCTGAAGAATTCTCTAGGGTTGAGAGGAGAGGATTTGTATCTAATTAAAATGAAAATCAACCACACCACATGTTTAAAACAACAGGTCAGGCATTTATACAGCGTGTAATGTGGTTACACATCATGTAAATGTTTTTAATGGAATAATCTAAAAAAACCCTTTGCCTTGGATGTATTTTATTAAAACCCATGAATAGTTACACGATGTGTAATCCCTTTACCCGATGTGTAAATGTTATGCAGTTTATTTTTCAAACCAATTTCTTTTTAAACAACCCAAAACCCTTTTAAAGCTTCTCAACTTACCAAGAACTCATATTAACACTTATCCCATTTATACTCAAACTCCATTAACTCAAAAAAGCATAAATCCCCAAAATTGAGTTCATTTTCTCCAACAAAGGCTCTCCATCTCTGAACAACACTCAACCACCAAGACTCAAACAAAAAACTCAGAGATAAAAGTACCTAAAAAAAGATGGGATCTTAAACAATGAATAAATGTGACTATCCCAATCATACCCGAGCACCATCACAAAACACCAATTTCCACCCACTCCTGTCTCACTAAGAACGTCATCCTCAATGATCAAAAAAATCATCAGTGATGAGGTTAAAACCCCCCTACATCAAATGGTGTGTGCTTTGTCATATGGATTCCCTTACAACACTCCTTAAGCACTGACTCAGATGGGTCCCAACATCTCATGCGTTTTTCTCTTCCTAAGACACACTCACCAATCCTTGATGACCCTTTTCAAGGACTAAGTTCATATTAACCATAATATGGTACCCCAATCCACTACTAACATCACCTATTACCATAGAGGGACACTTCTTATTCTTACCCTGAATGTCGAACCACCATTTTCTCACGCCTTTCATAAAATCCAGTGGTCCTTAACCCTCAAAATGCCTCTCAATGATCAATAAACCAATAGTACCACATGTAACCAAAAAACTCTTACCCCTATGTATTGATGCCTTTCCTGGAAAATCCATGCTAACCCTCACTCTTCTCAAGGTATAGTGATCCTCTAAAGAACCATCCCAGAGGTTCTTACTCACCATTCAACCCAATCTCACTAAACCCAATAGGTATACATTCTTGTACCACCTGATCTCACAACCCAACACTTGCTCCCATGATTCATGTCTCATCGAACATAGGTACGCACACCTAAACCACTGACTATGATCCTTTTGAAAGTCAATCCCATCTAACCAAAAGCACTAAATATGCTTCCCTTCCAATATACACAAGGCATGTCACTCATTCCATGGCCAACCACATGATAACTTTCCACCTGAGAATCATTCTAAAACCATAGAGCATTGATCCACACTTCTATTGTTCCACTTGAAAGAACATCCAGAATCAATAGATCTATGCATCTAACCAATCTTGTCCTATATTCCAAACTTGATACCTGAAGCACCCTAGGAAATTTCTATATCAAATATCAATACATTTCCACACCTTTCCTTGTACCTTTAAGGGGTACCCACATAATCATGTGGTTTGGTCAAGTAGAAGTCCACTAAGAACCTATATGGTAAAATATCATATAGGTTGTTGTTGACACATTAAGTAACTAAACCCCATCATAATCACCCCCAAGGGTTCTATCACCAAGGTATTCAATACTTATACTAACCCACCAAAGGTTTCTATTCATCCCTTGTACCAAGGGGATGTATAGTCATCGCCAAAGAAAATATCACCGTCAGATCCACATAACTTATCATCCGAAGATAATATTTTGGTTTGGATGATTAGAATGACACCAAAAAAGTTGTATGGAAAAACATTATATATGTTGTTATTGGCACTTTAAATAGTTGTTCCTCTCATCAAAAACAATCACACGCAAGAACACATATTTCATGTGAGTCCTACATGCCAACCATGATGCATGCAATGACTATTGCCACAATAGGACAAGATTTAAAATCGAAAAATAATAATCTTTGGTAAATATATCATATTGAATAAAAATATCAACCATAATAATGAAAACCAATAATAGAGATATCGCAACCCTGATAAGTTGGACTTCTCACTGAAAAGGTGTTCATAACTCACCAGTACAAGGTCCATCACATGCTATGACACATCCTTATTCCCTTTATACCATATCCCAAATAGTAAGACAAAAAAAGACACTCTAAAGCCACTTATAATAACCTATAACAAATAATTGGTCTGAGTTATAGAGCTATGTGGCCTCAAGACACTTCCCCATACACCAATTAGCATTGAGGGACTAAATCATAAATTGGGGAGACTATTCCATCAAATTGATGTTAAAAAATGATGGAAATAACCAAACATCGTCCATAATAGGAAAAAATCATAGTACACATAATAAAGAAACAATAATTCCATAATAAATGAATATAGAAACATACATTCATACATCATAACTAATCACCCACTAGGTTGATCACATATACAAAATAAACAAAGATATAAAAATATGCATAGGTTATACTATCATTGTAAAGACCCAGAAAATTTCAAGGAAATTTTTTTTAAAATACTTTGGAATTTTACGAGTCTGTAGTTTTTGACGGCGCCTGATTCCAAGGCCCGGTGTGCTTGGAATCAATTTCTGAAGTTTTGTTAAGCTTAAATTAACGCACGTAAACAGTTTTCCTGAAAAAAGTGGAATAACTCTTAAACGGTTACTCGGATCAGAAATATGAGGGCACCGTTGCGCTCAAGATGGCGGGTTTACCCCAGGCGCGACTTAAGTTTAGTCGGCACATGCCTCCTGTGGAAAATCCCATAAATGGAATAACCGTAAATAAAATAATTAAATAAATTATTTTATTTTTCAAATTCTTATAACTCACAAATGGTAGCTCGGATTAAAAATCCGATACCACCGCTGAACTCATGAGGGCATTATTTTTTTAAGTAGATACTAACTTTGGTCGGCACGGACCAGCAGAAAAAGTTAGTTTTTGGTCGTAAATAAAATAATCATGTGACAATTATTTTATTGTAAAATTCATAACTTCTAAAAGGTGAGTCAGATTAAAAATCTGAGAGTACCGTTGGGTTTGTTGGGGTGTGCTTCACCTGGGAAGAGCCTAACCTCAACCGGCGCGAGTCGAGGGTGGCTGATAATAATTTTCTAAACTTTTTTTCGGGTACGTTCAGTAAATGTACGTTCGGGATTTTATATTTTTTGGACCGGTGCTTGGAATTGAAATCTGAGGGCACTGTTGAACTCACAGCGTCGGTAATTTCTTAGTGAGACCTTCACCGCAGTTGTGTTCTGACAAGTTTGGAAGTTAGTTTTTGGATTTTTATTAAAGAAAATAATAATAAAATAAAGTACAACACTTTATTTTATTTTTAATCTACCATGTGTTGTGTGTGTGGTTAGTTGGAACATCCCTTTGGGGGTTGGTGGTGGGACAGCCACACCCTAACCTCCCATGGGAGGATTATTGGGGTGGGGACAACCTGAGCAGCATAACCTCCCGCGAGAGGTTATGACATGGGGTCCACATGGGGCTTAACCCCCCATTTTATGGGGAGGGAGAGGAAACCTCACAACCCTCTCAATTAAATGTCGTGTGTCAACATAAAATTAATTTTTGTCAATTAATTTTATGAGTCAACGTGAAATTAAATGTTGTGTGTCAACATAAAATTAAAGTTATCAATTAATTTTATGTGTCAACATAAAATTAATTGATGTCAATTAATTTTATGCGCCAACGCTTTTTAATTCACTTGACCCCCCCTTCTTTTTTTTAATTTGAGTAACCGCATCGTTGGAATTTAGGAAGGTTCCTAATAAATTAACCGTCATAAATTCCATGATGGTTACATACCTCTCCCCCTCACCTATATATAGGGAGCTTGGGAGGAGGATTTGGGATGGCTTCACCAGGCGACGAAGCGCTGGTAAAGTGACGTGACGCCCAACACTTGGAGGATTACGCTTCCTCCCATGAAGAACGAGAAGACGCTGGCGACAACAAATTCTTCCTCGGAACCCCCCCTTCGAACGTGGGATCTCTTCGACGACCCTTCATCCTTCCACTTCGTCATCAACGGACTGATGCCCAAACTCGGAAGTGGAAGCGTACGGCGAATGACGTCAACATCATCTTCCCCCGTGACGAAGGAATGCCCGTCGATTAAAAAGGTAGGGGGTTTCGGATAATTTATAAGTGAATAAATTATCTCGATTGTGATGTTTTCTTTGAAATAATCTTGGTCATTTGTTACCGCCTAACACGGAGGGCGCGGGCCGAACGAACACAACCTGACAACCCTCCGTTGTTCTTGGATTTTATTTCGCAATGGGAAGCGGCGACGATCGAAGGCGATGATCAAAGGCGACGGCCGCACGCTAGCCGCATGTGGAGGAACCGCGTCCCGCAACCACGGGCCTCTTGGCCGAAGGAGAACCGGCCGCATAAAGCCAGTCGGGACGAAGGAGGACCACGACACCACAAGGGGCGCCGCGCTGCGAAGGACTACGGCCCGTGTTCCACGGGCCGCCCGGCGAACAAACCGGCCGGGCGGGGAAGACCCGTGGTGCCAGGAGGGCACCGCACTGGAGAAACCGTGGCCCGCCCGTGCGGGCAGCGTGCTCCAGGAAGGCCGGCCGGCTTCGGACGGCCGGTTGGGAGGGCGGCACCGCTTGGCGCCGCCGATTCAGGAAAGAGGGGGGCCGCGCCACCCCCCTCGGACCGCTCGGCCCTCGGGTCGCGCCCCGCCAGGCCACGCCCCTCGGGCCGGGCCGCGCGATTCGTTGGGCTGGTCTGACCCTCTGCCGGGTCAGACTTTCCAAAACCGGGTCGACCTGACCCGTCGGCCCACTGGGCTTGATGGGTCGGGCCCATTTCCCCTTAAAAGTGAATATCTTGAAGACTGTGTGTCTGATCGACAGGTCATCTACGAAAATGAGACCCTCATTATATGGTGGTCCTTTTGCAATACTCTAAGTGAGTTTTGGACGACTTTGGAAAATGGCCGGGTTTGGAATGAGCGTAATTCCAACCGGGCCCCTAGAACGGAAAAGCCAATAACTCTCAGACCGAGCGTTCGATTGACGCACCATCTGTCACGTTGGGTTTCTTTTGACGAGACGGAACTTTGGGATACATCAACTCTATACTTCGTGATAGTTGATGTATCGACCCCCTTTGCTCGAGGAGCGGACCCTCCCAGAATCGAGCGTGTTTTGTGCGGGAACCCTAGAGCTGGCTGCGACTGCAGCGACTAGCGTATTAGGATCCTCTGTGGGTTCGACGATGATGACTACCATACTAGGATCCTCTGTGGGTTCGACGATGACGAATTCCATACTAGGATCCTTCGTGAGTTCGAAGATGATGACTTCCGTACTAGGATCCTCTATGGGTTCAACGATGATGACTTCCGTACTTGGATCCTCCGTGGGTTCGACGACGACGTCTACCATACTGGAATCCTATGTGGGTTCGACAACAATGACTTCTGTACTTGTATCCTGAGTGGGTCCGACAGAGTAGCCGGTCTTGTATCCTGAGTGGGTCTAACAGCTTAGCTGGTCTAGTATCCTATGTTGGTCTGACAGCTTAGATGAATTAGTGAGTACATCTGATCATCCCTATCACTCTACAAAAGTTGTATACCTGGGTGATATGATTCTTGATTTTCAATCATTATCATCGATGTGATTGACTTCTTTCTTATGTGGACTGGGTTGTATATGGGCTCAAGAGTTGGAGCTCTATTGTGGTTGATAACTTAGGTATATGTATGGGCATATACCTAAGTAGGGTTGGTTGATACTTTGTGTTTGTATCTCTCTTCTGTGGTTTATCCTTTGTGGATTCTGGGAGACCTTCGGGGGTCTTGGGGTCCCTACTGAGTATCATATACTCACCCCTGCACGGGATTTTCCCGTACTACATTGTGTTGGATGCAGAGGAAGGACAACACTGATCGAGGTAGATGCTTGTAGAGCTGGATGGTACCAGGAGGTGGACCACTTGGCGAGATGTACACGGAGTAGACAAACAGAATTAAGGTGCTAATGAGGCCATCTGTACCCACCCTTCATGTGGGATTCCCGAAGGATGACTCATTGGTTGCTATTTTACTTTACTGCAGTTGTTCTAGCTTTCAGTTGTACTGTACTTTCAGTTGGGGTTTGTATACTGGCCCATTTACTTTTCAGCACTTACTTTTGTACTCAGTTTACTTAGTGCTTACTTCAGTCGTGTACTCTATTGTGTTGTTTACTTTTATAAAGGCAATGACTTCCCTTTTTATCGGACTTACACCTTTGGTTCTAGTCTCCAGCCCCTGGCCTATGGAAGGCGGGCTTGGGGTAGTCACGGCACGGGCCCTGAGGACGGGTCGTGACAAATTGGTATCAGAGGAGTCGGTTCTACCGCAGAACTCAAGACTCTGATTATTCTTTTCTGTGAATAAATAGTGTTAAGAGTATTGAGTGTGGTTATCAACCCAGGGAGTCTAGTGTTGGTACGGCGATCTACGTATCCATATACCAGGACCCTGACCTTTGATTTCTGACTCAGTGCACGAAAACACTGATTGCGTGTGTGTTTCCTTTGAAAATTTTTCTTTGTGATTACTTTGTGTCAGCTCACCAGGTATACTGTTTGACCGTGGAGCACCTGTTTCTTTTTAGGATGGCCCCACGAAGGCATCCATCTAGGGTTCCGAGTTACATGCGGGATGGTATCCCACTGAGAGACGAGGTCTCGGTGCAAAGCCCCATCATAGCGGAGGCACCAACGGTGCCACTACCCACTGAGCCACCGATACCACCAGCCCCAACATCAGAGAGTGTTGCACGAGTTCCAGCGACAGAGGCTGCCCAGGTTCTGCAGAGAGACAAACCCACAGGAAGCTGAGGATTAGCTGGAGGCTATCATCAGAGTTTTTAGATTGGTATGGACACCAGTCGACCTTATGTTGATCCTTGTCGTGAGTCTTCTGCATACAGAAGCAGGTAGATGGTGGAGCCTGATGCTCCAGGTTCATGACGAGGCATCACTTATTTGGACAGACTTCGAGAGTCTCTTCCGTTTAGAATTTGTTCCAGCCACCCTTCGTGCAGTGTGGATTCTGGAGTTACTTCATCTACAGTAGGGAAGCATGACAGTAGATCAGTACTCAGCGAGGTTCACCGACCTCTCACGCTACTCCACAGACATGGTATGGGACCCATTATTCAGGGCCAGGACCTTTGAGCAGGGACTCATACATGAGATCAAGGCTTCAATGATCTCCCTCAACATCCCGACGTAGGAGGGGGTGCTGGAGAGATCCCTTCTAGTGGAGAGTTTTCTCGCTGAGCAGTCACCAGCGGCGAGACCCTCCACAGGACGACACGTAGCGGATTCTTTTGCAGCCGACAGTAGATAGTTGACGCAGAGGTCCAAACGGACCAGGCCATCAGGTGAGAAACCTCAGGATATAGGTTCAGTTGTGCGGGACACATGAAACAGATCCATCCATACGAGGAGCAGGCAGTTCTATGCATGCGGCGGGCAGGGTCACATGGCTAGAGACTTCCTGACTCGCCCTACAGATGATCAACAGGCAGTAGAGGGACCTCCCGGGTAGAGGTTCGACCATGGTGGTCTGCTGGGAGCAGGAAGACGTGGTAGAGGAGCTGGTTGAGCAGTAGGTGGTGGATGACGTTTCGAGGCCCTACTACCACCACCACCAGGGGGTCCACCCCGACCACAAGGAATAGATGGGCAGGGGAGAGCTCAGCTTCAGGAAGCTGAGGCCTACGACCATAGTGCTCTAGGAGCAGGTGGAAAAGAGAGGGTCTAGCTCCAGGCATAGAGACTTTTTGCTTATAGCTTTGTTGATGTTGTTGTATGTGGTTGCTTTGTGTCTTTGTACTTTGAGTTGTTGTAATAAAAGACACTTTTCTATGTGATGTTTTCTTTCCTACCTTTTCATATGTTTGATACTGAGAGGTTCTGATTAAAACGGTTGACTTGACCCTTACATTCGAGATTCCTACTGGAGGAGACCCAATGACCACACACTGCTGCCAACAGTGTGACTCAACCCTTGGAGGCAAGAGTAACGGTTGGATATCTTGGTAGTAGCGTCGAGGCCTTACGACGTCATTCATGGCATGAAATAGTACTGTTCATGCTAGGATTGACTGTATTAGGAAAATAACGTGGTTCATCCAGGGGATGAGACCGGATTTCTCTTTTCGGCAAAGGAGAAATATTAGCATCTCTTGCAGGACGTAAGTGAAAGAGGGTGTAGTCGTGTTCTTTAAAAATGGATACTCACACCCATAGTTCATTGAGCGAACGGTTTACAGTTTACTCTAATCTCAAAAGTCTCAGGTGTGTCTTCTCGTAGAAGGACCTAGACCTGAGATAGTGACTTTGGCTTGAGTTCCTCTGGGACTATGACTTTGAGATAGTTTATACTCCTGGGAAGGGGAACGTTGTAGCAATTTCTCTCAGTAGGATATCAGGCATTCAGCTACTAGGAGAGGCAACAGATTAGTTGGCCGCGTTACAGATATCCTTTGTGGATAGGGATGGAGCAGCCTTTCTGCAGTCCCTCACAGTTACTCCTCTACTACTTCAGCGAGTCAGCGAGGCACTGTACGGCCGAACTTGTAGATCACCTCTGTGCTGGACTGGCCCAGGGGAGTTAGGACTTGTAGGACCAGAGATGGTTCAGGCTATGATGGAGAAGGTGCATATCATCCAGGAGCAGATGAATACTGCACAGAGTAGACAGATTTCCTGTACTGATAGGAGACGGAGACCACTGGAGTTCGAGGATGGTGACCATGTTTTCCTACAGGTCTCACCTCGACGAGGTCTACAGATATTTGGTCGGGGTGGCAAGTTATCTTCACGATTAATTGGACCTTTCCAGGTCCTCAGCAAGGTAGGCGAGGTGGCTTACCGTTTGGCCCTTCCACCTCAGTTGCACAGGGTGCATGACGTCTTCCACGTATCTCAGCTGAGAAGATACGTGCACGACCCGTCCCACATCATCAATCACGGGTATCTGGACATTGATGATGGGGCGACTTTCAAGGAGGTATCGGTGGAGATTGAGAATCGACAGGAGCGGGTCCTATGTGGACGGTCGATTCCTCTGGTGCGCATTCGCTGATAGCACGGGAACCTCCAGGAGAGATCTTGGGAGCGGGAGGCACATATGCGAGCTCAGTACCCCCATTTGTTTCCCTAATGTGTGTTGTAGCTTTACGGGGTCGTAAATCCCTAAGGTGGGGGTAATGTAAAGACATGGAAAATTTCAAGGATTTTTTTTTAAATACTTTGGAATTTTATGAGTCTGTAGTTTCTGACAGCGCCTGATTCCAAGGTCCGGTGTACCCGGAATTAATTTCTGAAGTTTTGTTAAGCTTAAATTAACGCGCGTAAGCAGTTTTCCTGAAAAAGTGAAATAACTCTTAAAAGGTTACTCGGATCAGAAATCTGAGGGCACCGTTGTGCTCAGGATGGCAGTTTTACCTTAGGCGCAACTTAATTTTAGTCGTCGTGGGCCTCCTGTGGAAAATCCCATAAATGACATAACCGTAAATAAAATAATTAAATAAATTATTTTATTTTTCAAATGCTTATAACTCACAAATGGTAGCTCGGATTAAAAATCTGAGACCACCGCTGAACTTGTGAGGGCATGCTTTGTTTAAGAACATACTAACTTTGGCCAGCACGGACCAGCAGAAAAAGTTAGTTTTTGGCCGCAAATAAAATAATCATGTGACAATTATTTTATTTTAAAATTCATAACTTCTAAACAGTGAGTTAGATTAAAAATCCGAGAGTACCGTTGGGTTCGTTGGGGCGTTTTTCGCCTAGGTAGAGCCTAACCTCGACCGGTGCGAGTTGAGGGTGCCTGATAATAATTTTCCAAACTTTTTTTCGGGTATGTTTAGTAAACGTATGTTCGAGATTTTATATCATTTAGACCGGTGCTTGGAATTGAAATCCGAGGGCACTGTTGAACTCGCAGCATCAGTAATTTCTTAGTAAGACCTTCACCGCAGTTGCGTTCTGATGAGTTTGAAAGTTAGTTTTTGGATTTTTATTAAAGAAAATAATAATAAAATAAAGTACAACACTTTATTTTATTTTTAAGCTGCCATGTGTTGTGTGTGCGGTTAGTTGGAACCCCCCTTTGGGGGTTGGTGGTGGGGCAGCCATACCCTAACCTCCCATGGGAGGATGATTGGGGTGGGGACAACCTGAGCAGCGTAACCTCCTGCGAGAGGTTATGAAGTGGGGTCCACATGGGGCTTAACCCCCCATTTAATGGGGAGGGAGAGGAAACTTCACAACCCTCTCAATTAAATGTCATGTGTCAACATAAAATTAATTATTGTCAATTAATTTTACGAGTCAATGTGAAATTAAATGTTGTGTGTCAACATAAAATTAAAGCTATCAATTAATTTTATGTGCCAACGTTTTTAATTCGCTTGACCCCCCCCCTTCTTTTTTTAAATTTGAGTAACCGCATCGTTGGAATTTAGGAAGGTTCCTAAAAAATGAACCGTCATAAATTCCACGATGGTTACATACCTCTCCCCCTCACCTATATATAGGGAGCTTGGGAGGAAGATTTGGGACGGCTTCACCAAGTGACAAAGAACTGGTAAAGTGACGTGATTCCCAAAACTTGGAGGATTACGCTTCCTCCAAAGAAGAACATGAAGACGCCGAAGATGAAAACATTTTCCTCGGAACCCCCCTTTCGACGTGGTATCTCTTTAACGACCCTTCATCCTTCCTCTTCTTCGTTAATGGACTGACGCCCGAACTCGGAAGTGGAAGCGTACGGCGAACGATGTCAACATCATCTTCCCCCGTGACGAACGAACGCCCGTCGATTAAAAAGGTAGGGGGTTTTGTATAATTTATAAGTAAATAAATTATCTTGATTATGTCATTTTCTTTGGAATAATCTTGGCCATTTGTTACCTCCTAATGCAAAGGGCATGGGCTGAACGAACACGGCCCGACGACCCTCCGTTGTTCTTGGTTTTTATTTCGCAATGGGAAGCAGCGACGATCGAAGGCGACGGCCGCGCGCCGGCCGCATGCGGAGGAACTACGGCCCGCAACCCTGGGCCGCTTGGCCGAAGGGGAACCGGCCAGCTAAATCCAGTCGAGATGAAGGAGGATCACGATGCCACAAGGGGCGCCGCGCTGCAGAAGACCACGGCCCGCGTTCTGCGGGCCGCTCGGCGGACAAACCAGCCGGGCGGGGAAGACCCGCGGTGCCAGGAGGGCGTCGCGCTGCAGAAACCGCGGCCCGCCCGTGCGGGCTGCGTGCGCCAGGAAGGCCGGCCGGCTTCGGTCGGCCGGTTGGGAGGGCGGCGCCGCTTGGCGCCGCCGGTTCGAGAAAGCGGGGGGTCGCATCTCCCCCCTCGGGTCGAGCTGCTCGGCCAGCCGGCCGGGCCGCGCCGTGCCGGTCCACACCGCGTCGCGCCCCTTCAGGCCGGGCCATGCCCCTCGGGCTAGGCCGCATGATTCATTGGGCCAGTTCGACCCTCTTCTGGGTCGGAATCACCAAAACTGGGTCAACCCAACCTGTCAGCCCACTGGGCTTGATGGGTCGGGCCCCTTTCCACTTAAAGGTGAATATCTTGAAGACCGCACGTCTGATCGACGCACCGTTTGCGATAATGGGACCCTCATTATATGGAAGTCCTTTTTCGATACTCTAAGTGAGTTTTGGACGACTTTGGAAAATATCCAGGTTTGGAATGAGCATAATTCCAACCAGGCCCCTAGAACTGAAAAACCAATAACTCTCAGACCGGGCGTCTGATTAACGCGTCGTCTATTGCGTTGGGTTTCTTTTGAGGAGACGGAACTTTCGGATACATCAACTATAGACTTTGTGATAGTTGATGAATTGACCCCCTTTGCTCGAGGAGTGGACCCTCCCCGAATCGAGCGTGTTGTGTGCGGGAACCCTAGAGCTGGCTGAGACTGCGGCGACTACCGTACTAGGATCCTCGGTGGGTTCGATGACGAAGACTACCATACTAGGATCCTCCGTGGTTTTGATGATGATTAATTTCGTACTAGGATCCTCAGTGGGTTCGACAATGATGACTTCTGTACTAGGATCCTCCATGGGTTCGACGATGATGACTTCCGTACTAGGATCCTCCGTGGGTTCGACGACGACATCTACCATACTAGAATCCTCTATGGGTTCGACAACGATGACTTCTGTACTTGTATCCTGAGTGGTTCCGACAGAGTAGCTGGTCTTGTATCCTAAGTGGGTCCGACAGTTTAGCTGGTCTAGTATCCTATATGGGTCCAACAGCTTAGATGAATCAGTGAGTACATCTAATCATCCCTATCACTCTACAAAAGTTGTATACCTGGGTGAGCTGATTCTTGATTTTCAATCATTATCATCGATGTGATTTAATTCTTTCCTGTGTGGACTAGGTTGTATATGGGCTCAAGAGTTGGAGTCATATTGTGGTTGATAACTTAGGTATATGTATGGGCATATACCTAAGTAGGGTTGGTTGATACTTCGTGTTTGTATCTCTCTTCTATGGTTTATCCTTTGTGGATTCTGGGAGACCTTCGGGGGTCTCGGGGTCCCTACTGAGTATCATATACTCACCCCTGCATAGGTTTTTCCCGCACTACGTTGTGTTGGATGTAGACGACGGACAACACTGATCGAGGTAGAGGCTTGTAGAGATGGACGGTACCCGGAGGTGGACCACTTGGCGAGACGTACACGGAGCGGACAGACAGACTTGAGGTACTGAAGAGGCCATCTGTACCCACCCTTCAGGTGGGATTCCTAGAGGACGACTCAGTGGTTGCTGTTTTACTTTACTGTAATTGTGATAGCTTTTAGTTGTACTATACTTTCAGTTGGGGTTTGTATACTGGCCCATTTACTTTTCAGCACTTACTTTTGTACTCAGTTTACTTAGTTCTTACTTCAGTTGTGTACTCTGTTGTGTTGTTTACTTTTATAAAGGCAATGCCTTACCTTTTTATAGGATTTACGCCTTTGGTGCTAGTCGCCAGCCCCTGTCCTATGGAAGGCGGGTTGGGGTAGTCACAGAATGGGCCCTGAGGACGGTTTGTGACAATCATACTTAATCCTCAACTCAATTTCATTCTCTAATACCCATCGACATTATAAGTAACCTACTATAATAAATTAATCAATTGAATCTTTAGAAAAGAATTAATTTTCTTTAATTTTGAGGATCTTTTCAGGTTTAATGTTTTAGAGAATTAGGTCATAACTCTTACATAATAAACTCATACATTAAAAGTTTGAAACTTACTCTTATTATTTTTTTCATAACACAAAACATTAAAAAACACATTTTCTTTAATGAAAAATCTTTATGATTTTCAAATGGACTTCTTATTTGTTCTTACTTATCCTTAAACCTTGTAAAAAGGCATTTAAAAAAGTGGGATGAGTACAAAAATCTTAGTAAGGGGCATAAAATAAGAAATAATTTAGCCTAGTGAAAAACATAAAAACTCATAAAATGCTTACCTTTATCACATTATTATTTAATCGTAATAAATAAATCATTTCCACGTGAAAAACACACACTTTTTTCTCAAAGAGATACTTTAAAACTTGTATTAAGAAAATGGAAACCCCTTTAGGAAACTTAGAGCATCATATTCATAAACCATGTTTAACCTATGTTATAAATAACTATATCCCAATTAAATCCATAGGATAAATCATCCTGGTTAACTCCCTCCTTGTTTTTGAAGATAAAGAACATTACCCAATGCATTGGAGAGTTATAATGGGTCTCACCAGTCATATATGTATATCAGGATCACCCATTTCTCATATATAATTCTTAATTACTAGATCATGAATAAAACATTTTATTCTAGCATCTTTTCATCATAGAATGCTTGAAAATTATTTTGAACCTTTATGTAAAACACTTTTGGATATTGAAATACCCTTTCCTTTTAAAAAACCATTTTCAAAACAAAAATATCCAAAAAAAGGGAAATATGTTTTTTATTTGAATAAAACATAAAATAATTTAATTTAATCTAAACATAAAATAATGTTTACGGTGGTAGGAAATATCATTGACACCATATATGTTAAAATAAAACATTCCTTTTTTCCTTTTTGTCAAAACATTCTGTAAAAAGATTCCATTTTGAAAACCTTTGAAATAAAGTAAAAGACACATAAAATTACCTTTATAATTCATTTATATCCATATAAAAACATCCATAAAATAATTTTAAGAATATTAAAATTGAATAAGTGAATTTATAAAATAAATCTTTTTAACATTTAATATGAGGTTTTAAAGTAAAGTATCCCTTACCTTGAGTATAACTCATCACATACATCCTTCTTATTCCTAAATAATAGAATTATTTTAATTATTTAATTTATTAAGAAAATTTTTCATGTTTATTATTCCTTTTATTTTATTTATTACCATGTTATATTCAATTACTTAATCATTTAAGTTCATTTTGGGTGTTTTGATGATATTTGGATCATATTTCCAAAATAAATTTGGTAGGTTGACTATTTTAAATGAGGTAATTTTTCCATCATATACAAAATAATAATCATGAAAATATTATCATTTTATACATAAATTATCATTTTAAAACCATTCATGAAATATGGTTATTAAAAATGAACTACATTACAATCATGGAGACGGTTGTTCGTACGTATGCATGGGTAATGTTTTCATTTTTTAATGATCATGATAGAAAGAAGATAAGTGTTATTTTATATTTACAGAATGATAATTATATCATAAATACAATATTATTTCTTTAAATATACTTATATATTATTCATGTCATATGGTGATAAAAATGAATCACATCACTTTGTGGAGGTGGTATTCCACACGTACGCACAAACAATGTTATCATTTTTTAATGAATGAAAAGGTAAGAAAATATGTGATATATTAATTTTAAAAAATTATAATCATTTAATTAATATCTGATATATACATTAAATCTATCATTATAACCATATGAAAGATTCGGTGATGAAAAATGAATTACATCAGTTTGTGAGGTGGTAGTTCTTCGTACACATGAACGGTGGTTTTGTTTCCCATTTAATGGAAAAGAAGATGGATATAGGTTATTAAATTAACATAATAGTGTCTAGATATATGAAATATATTTATTTTATTATATAATCATGGTTGTAGAATCTTTTAAGGATGTATAATAAGAAATAAAATGAAAATGCTTTGTTAAAAACCATACCTCTTCTTTAGACAACCTCTTTAGGTCTACACCTAAAGCCTTCCTATGTTAGATTTATAATCAAACAAATGACTCTAAGATATGATTATGGATTTAATTAATGTATTTGTTTAGGTATTGTCTAAACCAAAAGGTTTTTGAAGTGTTAAGAAAAGATGATAGGAGGTGCCCTTTTATAAGTGAGGGGACGAGCGTTTTGGAATTATTTAAAGTATTAAATTAATATAAATTAATTTTAAAGTAAAAAATGGATCAAAAATTATATAATTTAAATATAAGATTATTATGGTTCAAAATAATCTCATTAAATAAGATTTTGAAAATTTTATATTATTTTTTTACCCTTATATTTTTGTTTTAACCCGTGTTAACCCTTTTTTATAATTGTCGCGATAATAATTTTTTTTACTCTTTAGGAGTCATGATAGTTACTATAAAAGGAAAATTGTCCCACAAATGGAACCTGAATGATATTTTAAAACATATAAAAATCACTTGTCTGAGGATAATATTTTTAGTAATTTTAAATCATTTAATAAAATATTATTTTTATAAAATATCTTTTGTGTCATTTTTGGAAATACATGATATATTATAATATAATACGTGTCTAAATCATGTAAAATGATTCAAAAATAACATGTATTTGAATATAATAAATATATAGTATTAATATAATCATAAAATAAAATTTTGATAGGTTTTTATATCATTTTAAACCTTGTCTTTCATATTAACCAATTTTAAGTTTAACTATTGTAATGACTTTTCAATATTAAGAGTAACAATTTTACTTATACAGTGAAAATCACTTCATAAATGGAAAAGGTATGAAATTTAAGACTATTTATAATCTTAATTGTCCTATTTAAATATTTTTATGATTTTTAAATAATTTAATAAAATATTATTTAACATAAAATATTATTAATGTCATTTTAAGAACTATTCACACAATTTGACTTTGAAAACAACTTGACAGTAATGGAATTTGAATACAAACCTTTCACACATATCTAATATTTTATATTTATTTTCAAAATTCATTATATGAAAAAAAATCAAATTATATTACTTCTAATATTTTTATAATCATTTGTTTTATTTTTCTATTAATTGAATAAATATTATGTCGGTGTTGCATAAGTATTTAAGATATTTATTTCATCACTAAAAATTAGAAATAAATTAAAATTATAAAAAATAATTTATATTTTAAATAACCATTTATAATTGAAAATAAATTTTTTTCATCACTACTGCAAAATATTATAGATTTTAAAAGTAAGAAAATGTCATTTTTGACTTTATCTTTTACTTAAATATTATAAAGGTCAAAATCAAAGAAATATGGCACCAAGTTTCCATATTTTAGAAAATTGTATAGACATGGGTAGACTCCACTCATAAAATAGGATAAAGGTAAGTTTTAGGGTCATTTTATAGTCCTTATCATATTAATTTTAATCCAAAATAACTCATTTTACCTTTATGGTGCTAACAAAAATTAACTATAGTTACTTTTAATAAAAAAATAATAGGGAACTATTTACCAAATTTTGAAATCATGGTTCCAAATGTGAAATCCATTTTTCGATATTCAATTTCAAAAATTAAAATAATTAAAATTAAAATTAAACCCACAAAACGCGATGAAAACGGTTTTTCAGAAAAAATTATTTTTAAGTATAAAAATGTTTTTATACCAAATTTAAGTATAAAAATAATTAAAAATACCATAATTTGGTCTTTTTAATCAAAATGAAATAATTAAATTTCAAATATAATCTAGAAAATAATTTTACTTTGTAAATACTTTAAAAGAAATTATAGTTTCTAATAAAAAACAGTATTTTTCATTATTCATTAAAAATCATTCTTTTCAGAAAAATCCAAAAATTTCACCCTGAGATAATTTTTATATGATGATTTCAAAAATGAATTTCATTTTATCAAATACATTTTCTAGAAGTTTAATAAATTAAATATAATATTTTCTCACAAAAAAATCAATAAAAATCATTTTTGAAGGAAACACATTTTTGAAACATAAAATGACTACTAAAAATTGAATGCTTATTTCCTCGGTATTAATAAATATGATTGTATTGAGTATGATATTTATATATATATATATATTATAATATGGTTATTACTATTAATACCCACCAATTTAATGGTTAGGTTATAAAGGTCGTATTTAAATAATAATATTTTATGATTCGTTTAAGATTGGTATTGCGTGTCATATACACTATCAAACATAATGTTATTATTTTAAAATACCAGGTTATTATAGATATTCTCTAGCTAGATTTGTTGTACAAATTGTTCTCAACCTGAAAGCAGACATTAGATATCCACACGTACTGGGATGCTCATGCAGGGTTTGGGAAAATACATTTTAGTAGGGTTTCACCAATTCCCCTAATATACATTGTCATATATGTGTATACACAAGAAAAATAAATGATATAAAAATAAACATGCACACATAGCGCATCAGATGTCGTGTGCTAACTAGTCCACCATAACTCCTTGCACATCAGGTCATCGTGTGCTAACCAGACAACCATGACTCTTGATTATACCTACTTAGACCTAAGCTAGAATCAAGTCTCTTCATTCCATCATCTTTATCCCAACCCTTATTTTAATTCTCAGGGTAGGGCATCTTTAAGTCTTGACCACTACTCAAAGATTGTAATTCCCCAAACTCACACTTCCAGATTCATTACATGAAAATGTTGTATATTTTTTTATATAAAATAAACTGAACAATTTCACAACACTTAATACATTTCAGGTCCATTTATGGTCTATGTTTTAGAGAATTAGACAAGAACTTACATATTTTTAGATTTGTATGAAAATAAAATAAATTTTTTACTTTATTACGTATGTGTTTAATCCTTAAGAGAAGTTGTCCATCTTAGAAATTATAAGGTACCTATGAAAACATTTTCTTAAACATGGGATGAGCATAAAATTTCCTAATAAGGGGTTTTAAAATTATTGAAATACCTTTTATGAAATCTCCATTGAAAATAAGTTTTTAGAAATAATTTGGAACATTATTTAGATAATAATTTCAAAAATACTTTTTGAAATACCTTTTGAAAATATTATTTAAATTGTTTATTCCTTGAAAATAATACAACACTTTGAAAATACTTACGCCCAAAAATTGTTTTAAAAATATTCCAGTTATTTTTCTGAAAATAATATGAAAGATTTTGAAAATAGAACATTGGGACCACTTGAAATATTTAAGACTATCTTAGGTCTACCCACTTGTCGAGGGATGGCTTCACTCCTCGATTCTCTACCATATTTACAACATTCAAGTGCCGGATTTTATAAAAACATTTTAATCTTGCTTTATATATATATATACACACACACTTACACTAGAGTTTTTACTTTAAAAACTTGACCACATAGTTACAAACATTTATATGTTTATAAATTTATATAAATTTATATAGACTTTCCTAATAAAACTTCTGGTATATTGGAATAACTAATTCTCATCAATTTTAGAGATTGTATAATTACATATAATTCTAAAGAAAGAATAATTAACATTCATGTATTAAAATTTCATTCATTAATCTCATAAAATACATAAAAGTAATTTTCTGTTAAGGATTAATTTATTCAATGAATATGTATATAAAATAAATACTTCATTAAAATAAAACTAGGGTGTGCATAAAATTTTACAATTTATAGATAGTAGCCATATCTTATAATATGAAATGACATTCGCATTTGTGCGTGTACTTACACACATAAAATGATAATTTTTATTATTTAAAACTTACTATAAATAATAAAATAATAATACAAAATAATAAATTTTATTTATCCTAAAGTTATAAAATAATATATTTTCTTATTAGAAATACAAACATTTAGATTTTTGATAAATTCAAATCCCACTTCTAGAATTAAAAGTTGAACAATAAAAAGAAGAGTTTTGTTAATGTTTTATGACATAATTCTAATATAGAAATACTTGAAATTATATTTTAAATATCATGGTTTATATAAAAATATTAGTTTATAAAAGTAATTCCACTAATAAGGGTCTTTAAAATATACAAACCCATAAAAAAATAAAACCCATGTAGAAATAAAATCGAAAACATAACTTATTTATAAATTTGAATAAATTGATATTATTATCATACACATATATTTATTTGAAAAAAATATATCTCTTATGATAACAAAAGAAAAATCTGAGAAGTTTCCCTTATAGAATTAAATTCATACATATATATATATTGTATTTTTTAAAAAAAATATAAGTCTTTGCATAGTGCATAAATAATCACTTGATATAATGTAATTTCAATAAATAATTAATCAAAAATAATTACTATGATTCAAATGAAATATAATTTTCAAAGTAAAATCCTTAGAATTTAAAAAATAAACTCCATTAAAAATAAATTCGAACATAAAAATTAAGTATAAATAAATAATTAATCCCTTACTAATTTTAAAAATAAAATGATTTAAATGGTATTGAAATAATTTGAAATAACAAACAAAAATTGTATGAAAATAAAGCAAAATAATATCCCTTATATATATAAATGAAACATAAATTATATACTTTTAATTGGAAAATAAAATTGATCCCTTACATCCAAATTGAACTATAGAAGACTATTTTCAGAGCTAAGTAGGACCATGAAAGATGATTTATTCTCTCTTAATTGCCTAATGAAGGGTGTGAAACACCCAAGAAAGGTGTGTAGGATGTGAAACACTCAGGAAAAGAGTGTGGTACTTCAGAAATAGACAAGGGATATCATTTCTTAAAACTATCGACCTAAACACTTATGTATAATCTCAAATACTGGATGAAAATATATTATTTATATGCTTCATATTAATTGGTTGTTGCAATTGGAGTTCAGATAAGGCAACAAACTAAAAGAAAAGAAACCAAAATTGATTGCTATTGGATGTTGATGGATTCAGATAAAGAAAAATACATCTAACTAAATCAATATCTTGTAGTGAAAAAATAATATATTGAAATTAATTTGATGGAGTCTTCAATCCATAATCAGTGTCGGTAGAAGAAGAAAACAAAGGTATTGAAGAAGAAAATTTATACCAGCTAACTAAAATTGTTGAAAAATGAGGCACCAATCATTTTCTAACTAAATTCATACATTTGAAAAAACAAAACCATGGAAAACACTGACATAATAATGAATAAAATTCAAAACATTTCCCAACAGGGATAGCAGACATCGACAAAAGAAGAAATCGAAAAATCAAGGAACTATTAACTTGATTTCAAAAAGAATAGAACACTAAACAAATACACACTTGCAGATCTATAAAATCAGAGGATAGAAGGATAACGACATCGATGAAGAAGAATATGCCACACTCAAACCACATATCTATGCATTCAATATTCCTTTGATGCTCGATCTCTAACCGCCACAACATCGAGTAAGCTGAGCTTGTTCTTGACCTCAGCCCGAAGATGAGTGCTTTAACCTTAATTCCTCACATCTACGGTCAACTTCAACTCCAAATCGCTCGGCTGAAGCCCTCTTCCATGGTTGAACCCTCCTCTCATCCCAACAGCACTCAGTTCTGCGCCTCTCAAATCTACTTGAAACCCTCATCTTCTTTTTCTTATCTTAAGATTTCATTATTATTATTTTTTAATTCATTTCGTTTATCATTTTTTAAATAATATTCATATTTCAGTTTTCATAAAATATTAATACTTATATAATTATAATAATTTCATTTACTATTTATTTATAAGTTTTTAAATATTTATTATTTATTATTTATTTTTATTTCATAATTCAAAAATAATAATAATATTCTCATAATAATATATATTTATCATATTTCTATTTATTATTATATTTATAATTTCAAAAATTCATAAATAAACCTAATAGTTATAATTTTATATACTAATATTATAATTTATAATTAAAAACTTTATAAATTTATAATATTTATGTTTATAATAATATTTTAATTTTAATTATTTTCATTTATTTTCATTAAAAAATATTTATATTACAAAATATTATTTCATGAACAATAATTCAATAAAATATTGTTTTATAATATTTATATGTCAACTTAAAAATCATTTCAAAAATGATTTTATTAAAACGTATTTTTATTGCATGTTTTTCAATATAATTATTTATAATAACTTCATAGTTCAAAATAATACCATGTTTATAAAAATGGTATTTGTTTATAATTTTGAATATTAAATCAAATCTTATTTCTTAAAATTAATAATTTATTATAACATAAAATTTGGAAACTATATTTTTTTCATAAGACCATAATTTAATAATTTAATATTTCATCATGTATAATAAAGTGATTTTTTTGAAAAATAATACAAAGTAAAATAAACAAATTTTATTTTGATTAAAGAAAATCACTTTGTTTTATAAAATATATTTTATAACTTAAATTATAAAACAATTCATTTATTAATCATTTATAAATTTCTAGGATGTTACATTCCCCTCCCCCCTCCTTAAATGAATTGCATGCTCGCAATTCGTTCATCAGACTTAAGAAAATTCTGAATTTTCATCTTCAGAATTATGAAAAACTATAATTTTAAGGAAACTTAATTATCTAGGAGTTTTAATGAAAATTATTTTGCGAAGATTTTATTTTCCTCAAAATACAAAGTCTGATCTCCAAAGTTATCTAGATTATTGCTCTAATACCAACTCTAATGCCCCAAACCCATGTTTCTCAATTTAGTACATAAAAATAGTGGGTATTTTATATATATATATATATATATATATATATATATAATAAACTAAACAATTTCACAACACTTAAGACATTCCAGGACTATTTTTTATCTAGGTTATATAGAATTAGACAATAACTCACATATTTTCAGAGTTGTATGAAAATAAAATAAAATATCTACTTTGTTACACAAGCGCTAACTCCTTAAGTGAAGTTTTCCATCCAATAACTTCTAAAGTACCTATGAAAACATTTTTAAAAACATGGTATGAGCATAAAATTTTCCATTAAGAGGTTTTAAAATCAGTAAAATACCTTTTATGAAATATCCTTTGAAAATAACTTTTTATAAATACTTTGGAACATTATTTAGATAATACTTTCAAAAATAATTTTAGAAATATCTTTTTAAATTATTATTGAAATTATTTATGCCTTGAAAATACTACAACACTTCGAAAATACTTACGCTAAAAAATTGTTTTAAAAATATTCTAATGATTTTTCTGAAAACAATATGCAAAATTTTGAAAAAAAACATCAGGGCCACTTGAAACATTGAAGGTTGTATTGGTCCTACCCACTTTCCAATGGATGAGTTCACTCCCCAATTATCTACAATATTTACAATGTTTAAGTGTCGGCGTATGAGCATCGATGAGCCGATCGGTGGTGGGTTGGGTGGTGGAGTGCAGTATACGGCGAGGGTGGTGACGGTGTGATAGATCAGGTCCTTCAGTGGTTGATGTTGATTTTCAGATGGGTGGGCAGTGGGTGTTTCTGTGAGGCTGGAACGATGCAGTGGTGATGGTGGGATCCTTCGTAGAGGTAGGATCGGGCAGAGGCCTGGTGATGGCAACAGTGGGGGTCGAGCAGTGGGCCTCATGGGTGACTGATGTGGTGAGGACTATAAAAAAAATCTGCAGAGAGTTGGCGTTGCGGCCTGCGAGTGTCACTGCGGAGAGGATAGGGCAGGATGACAAAGTGCCACGATGCGTGGGTGATGACCAGAAAGTATTGCGCTACAACGAGGTGCCTGAGGCGATGCTGGTAGCAGATTTTTTGAGTGATTGGGTTGACTAAATGGGCAGTGAGGTTGTTGTTATGTAGCTAGGACAGGTAATGATGGATGTAACTCAGACAAGTGGGCCTACGGCCCGGTACATGTGCAGTTGAACATGGACCTATGGGTAATATATATATATAGAAGAGGGGCTCGATGAGTGGGTTATCCCTTGTGGGGGTTATGATCTACCTGTATGGCATTGTGGGTGTGTGGAATGTATGTGTTTCATTGTAATTATACCCCAATCACCTAATATATATATACACACGCACACACACATACACTAGAGTTGTTACTTTAAAAACTGGACAACACAGTTACAAACATTTATATGTTTATAAATTTATATAAATTTATATATACTTTCCTAATAAAACTTCTACTATATTAGAGCGACTGATTCTCATCACTTTTAGACATTGTCTAATTACATAAAATTCTAAAGAAATAATAATTAACATTCATGTATTAAAATTTCATTCATTAATCTCATAAAATCCATAAAATTAGTTTCCTATTAAGGATTAATTTATTAAATGCATATTTATATAAAATAAATACTTCATTAAAATAAAACTAGGTTATTCATGAAATGTCACAAGTTATAGATAATGGTCATATCTCATAATATGAATGACATTCATGTTTGTACATGTACTTGCACATGTAAAATGATAATTTTTATTATTTAAAACTTACTATAAATAAAAAAATGATAACATAAAATAATAAATTTTATTTATTCTAAAGGCATAAAATAATATCTTTTCTTATTATAAATATAAACATTTAGATTTTTGAAAAATTCAAATCCCCTTTTTATAATTAAAATTTGAACAATAACAAGAAGAGTTTTGTTAATGTTTTATGACATAATTCTAACATAGAAATACTTAAAATGATATTGTAAATATCATGGTTTATATAAAAACCTTAGTTTATAAAATTAATTCCCCTGATAAGGGTCTTTAAAATATACAAACCCATATAAAAATAAAACCCATGTAGAACTAAACTTGAAAGCATAACTTCTTTCTAAATTTGAATAAATTGATATTATTATCATACACAAATATTTATTTGAAATAAATATATCTCTTATGATAAGAAAAGAAAAATTTGAGAAGTTTTCCTTATAGAATTAAATCCATACATATATATAATATTTTAATTTTTTAAAAAATATAAGTCTTTTCATAGTGCATAAATAATCACTTGTTATAACATAATTTGAATAAATAATTAATCCAAAATAATTATTATGATTCAAATAAAATTAATTTTCCAAGTAAAATTCTTAGAATTTAAAAAAAACAACTCCCTTGCAAATAAATCTGAATATAAAAAACAAGTATAAATAAATAATCAATTCCTTACAAATTTTTAAAATAAAACGTTTTAAATGGTGTTGAAATAATTTGAAATAACAAACAAATAAATGTTTGAAAATAAAGTAAAATAATTCCCCTTATATATACATGAAACATAAATTATATACTTTTAATTGGAAAATAAAACTAATCCCTTACATTCAAATTAAACTATAGAAGACTATTTTTGGAGCTAAGCAGGACCACGACAGATGATTTATTCTCTCTTGATTGTCTCATAAAGGGTGTGAAACACCCAAACATGGTGTGCAGGATGTGAAACACTTAGGCAGGGAGTGCAGTACTTCAGAAATAGATAAGGGATAGAGTTTATTAAAACTCTCAACCTAAAAACCTATTTATAATCTCAAATACTTATATGCTTCATATTAATTGGTCACTACAATAGGATTTCAAAGAAGTCGTAAAACTAATAGAAAGAAACCAAAATTGATTCCTACTGGATATTGATGGATTCAAAGAAAGAAAAAGGCATCTAACTAAATCAGTAGCTTGTGGTGAAAATCTAATCTATGTACATTAATTCGGTGGAGTCATCAAACCATAATCAATGTCGGCAGAAGAAGAAAACAAAGGTATTGAAGAAGAAAATTTATACCAGCTGACTAAAATTGTTGACAAATGAGATGTAAATCATTTTCCAATTTAATTCATGCATTTGAAAAATAAAAAACATGAAAAACACTGAAAACATAATGAATAAAATTCACAACATCACCCAATAGGGATAGAAGATGTCGATGGAAGAAGCAATCAACAAATCAAAGCACTATTAACCCGATTTCAAAAAGATTCGAACACTAAAAAAATACCTACTTGTAGATCTGTAAAATTAGAGGACATGAGGATGTCAACATCAATGAAGAATAAAAACTCACACTTGAACCACAGATCTATGCTCGATCGCATCTATGCATTCGAGATTCCTTTGATGCTTGACCTCTAACCGCTCCGACATCAACTAAGCTGAGCTAAACCTTGACCTCAGCCTGAAGATGAGTGCTTCAACCTCAATTCCTTGTAGCCACAGTTGACTTCGACTCTAGATCTCTCATCTAAATCCCTCTTCCACGGTCGGACCCTCCTCTCATCCCAACGGTGCTTGGTTCTACACCTCTCTAATATACTCGAAATCCTCATCTTCATTTTCTTATCTTAAGATTTAATTATTATTATTATTATTTTAATTCATTTTGTTTTATCATTTTTTAATCATATCCATATTTTGGTTTTTATAAAATATCAATTCTTATATAATTATAATAATTTCATTTGCTATTTATTTCTAAGTTTTTAAATAATTAATAGTTGTTAGTTATTTATATTTCATAATTGAAAAATAATAATAATATTCTTATAATGATATATATTTATCATATTTATATTTATTAATATATTTATAATTTCAAAAATTCATAAATAAACCTAATAGTTATAATTTTATAAAAAAATTAATAATAGTTATATCATAATTTATAACTAGAAACTTTATAAATTTATAATAGTTATGCTTATAATAATATTTTACTTTTAATTATTTTTATTTATTTCCATTAAAATAATATTTATATTAAAAAATATTATTTCCTGAACAATAATTCAATAAAAAATCATTTTATAATATTTATATGTCAACTTAAAAATCATTTAAAAAATGATTTTATTAAAGCATGTTTTTATTGCATGTTTTTCAATATAATTTTTTATAATAACTTTATAATTCAAAATAATACCACATTTATAAAAACAATATTTTTTTTATAATTTTGAATATTAAATCAAATATTGTTTTTTGAAATTAATAATTTATTATAACATAAAATTTTGAAACTATATTTTTTTTATAAAATCATAATTTAATAATTTAATATTTCATCATGTATAATAAAAGTGATATTTTTGAAAAATAATACAAAGTAAAATAAAAAATATATATTTTGATTAAATAAAATCACTTAGTTTTATAAAAGATATTTCATAACTTAAATTATAAAACAATTCATTTATTAATCACTTAGAAATTTTTGAGATGTTACAAAGATATCGGGTAGGGTTCGGCATCCAATTCCTGGACCATCCCTTATCACTCAAGGGAGGGCCTTCCAATGCCTTCTCACTCAAGGTGAGACCACATCCAAGTCCCAAATATCACCTTATAACTCAAGGTAGTGTACATCATCTATGATCTTCATCACATCACAACTGGACCGACCTTCTCACTTAAGGTTATCTATGACAATACCTTCTCACTTAAGGTAAGTCCATTATCCAGGACACTACCTTATCACTCAAGGTAGGTCCAATATCATATCCAAACTTCTACCTTCTCACTCGAGTTAGGGTTCAACCAACACCTTCTCACTCAATATACAGTTGTTATCTTGGCCACTACCTTATCACTCAAGGAAGAGTCTGATATCACATCACAGTTTAACCACAACCTTATCACTCAAGGTAGGTTTCTACCAACACCTTATCACTCAATGTGGGCCCATGCCTTGAGATTTTTCATCAACCATGCCAAGATCCATCACTTATAATAAGCACATGCATGCAAAAATAAACAAGGCATGTAACCCATCCCACAAACTCACTAGCTTGTCATTGAGGTACTAGTCACTCGAGACCAAGCCCCACACATCGACGTACCTCTTCATCCATCTATCCCCTAGGCCTAATACATCCAAGACTGTATCAATCACACAATTATAACCTATTTGACCTCCTAAAACATTATCTAAATTGTACAAGAATCCATTAAGTTTATCCAAACCCATCTCGATCTCTGGTCATTAGCACAAACTTGCATCATACGTTGTAGGGGGTGTTTCCGCAACCCATAGAATTTTCCTGACCCTAGCCTCAAATTTTGTTTCAAATCTCATCACAATATCTCATCATCCCTAGTCTCATTACCCATATACCATCTCAACTAAACCACTCCAATCCCATTGGTAAACTTATTCCAAGTAATATAGATGATTCCATCAACCCATACATATTTCTTATCACACATCACTCTTAAAATAGATCTCAACCCAATTTTTGAAGGAAAATCTTCTTTATTACACCCTGTTTATCCCCAAAGGACTCATCTTTCCTATAGCATATACCAACTCTCAATCCACCATCAAAAGGTTCCACTCCTCATACGTGAGATGTATGACTATATCACCCATTATCCCTAGGCTTAAGACAATCATTACTACCCAACTAGCCCTAGGGAACTAACCTAGGATACCCAAAACTCATATCATATCTCAAGACCTACCCAAGGTCACTTTCCAACTCAATCAATACCTCCGGACCTTGGTGACATAGTCACCAGGAAATCTAAATTTACCCAAAGTGTTAAAGATCACTTGTCCCAAGTCTAGGAGGCCTAAGGAAATCTTATATATTTATCTTGGGAGTTCATACCCCCTAACCCTCATAACTTTTCCCATGAAAACATGCATACCTACACACTCATGCATAAACAAGCATGTGATTTAATAGTATAGGTACCACCTACCACGATCATAGAGTTACCATCCTCGTAATTCTCCTCGCCTCCTTGGCCAAGATTGTAATGTTTATCCCAAGATCATACCATCTCACAAGCCCCTATCTCACACCACAACATCCAAATAATTAATTATAAATATTAGTAATTAATTATTCAATTTTAATCAAAGGGTCATAATAGCCAAAAAATCAATAGGAAATCTCACTAAACTGAAACTGTGAACAACTATACCTGAAAGGTCTAAGGCGTAACAATGACACCATCACAAGTGAAATCCCGATCAACTGGAACCCGATCAATTTATAATTTCACTTAATTTAATAAAAAAATGTAAATAAATTAGGGCAGAAATATACCTTAATCAAAATGGTGAAAGATGATGTGTGTTCATCATCACTGTACCTCATCTACCCATACAGAGTAAAAGCCTCATTGTTCTCCCCTAATTCCACTATGATTTGGTGGAATTTGAATCGAAACCCTAGCTTGAATTTCACCAAAATTAGAGGGCTACAAAGGAAAACCACTAATAGAGGGGAAAAGGGAGAATATCACCTGAAACCACCATGAAGTCACCATAAAAAACACCCCATAGCATGGGGGGTTAAAGGGGGTGGAGGGGAGAGTTGGGATAATCACACATAAAACCACCATAAAGTCACCATAAAAAACACTCCATAGCATGGGGGTTAAAGGGGGTGGAGTGGAGAGTCGGTAGAATCGACCCTCTCCCTACACCCCTTTCCCCAAAAATCCTAAGGGGGATACTGGTAAATTATCATTATGCCCCCATTAAAAAAATCATAGTGGATTGGTCACAGCGTGACCAGGTAGAATCATGAAATGACACCTCCCTCACTCAAAATGTTCACAACATGACTATAAGGGTCACAATGCGGCCACCCCAAGCAGAGGGCCTAACTCTCGGCCTACCTCTGTCATGACATGACCCCTCCAGGGTCACAGTTCAACTGCCCTAGGTAAAGGGGTCATTCCCTTACCTACCACTGTCGCAGTGTGACCCTTATGAGTCATGGTGCAATGTACCTATTTCTAGGAAAGTCCCAAGACCCTCATAGGGTATCCTACTTCAACCATGGAGTAAAACCTATAATCCTTCTCAAAATATGGCACCTATTACTCCCAACTATGACACACCCCCCACAACAAGCTATCATGTTGTGACCAATGGGTCATCGTGGGACTTGCTACTGCATTTAAAATTTCAACTGTAAGGTATCTCTGACCCTAATCCAACAATTCACCTACGCACTAAAAACACCCCAAGAACCTCAATACACATTCAAAAATGCATTCTCAATACTTAAAATGTCCCTACTCTAGGATAAAAAAATCAAATTCCCTCAGTGACAACAGCCCATAAAATTTATTGGCCATTACATTTAGCATGGACGAGAATCAATGAAATAAGTCAAAAATCATTAATTTCAACAATTGGTTTCTAAAATTTAGTGGTTTGGGAAGGCATGTCTTGGTGGTAACTTTTCCTCTTTTATTTGATGTGTTATTATAATCACCTCATACATGTGTTTTCCTTTACTACAACCACGTTGATTATTACTGTGACCTCTATTATGAGTGGGTTCCCTAGGACCAAACCCTGAATTTACTTTTGATTACCATTATATGTATACATTTTGATATATATGTGTGTGAGAGAGTGAGAGAGAGAGTTTATCTTAGCATAATAGTGTTGATACTTCTCTTTCCACTATATTTATGATAAAGTCCTTAGAGTACATGTCATATAAAAAGGTTATAACACTTCTCAGGCTATAATGAGAACCTAGAGATACCGTAATAGTAATCTTATGGATATATACTATGGTCTAGATACATCATGATGATAGGACAAATATGATGTGTGGCTATCAGGTGTTGGGTGCTCATAAGTATTGATACTTCTTCTCATGAAGTTCTCACTTTGTGATCTCGAGTAGATGAGATCACACTAATACAAATTTGGGTTTATCCAGCATTAGGCTTTATCAGAACTAGTTAAAGCACTGATAAAGGCCCCTTTTATCAGTGCTAGTATAAGAATTGATAAAGGGGGCCTTTATCAGCACTAAAAAACACTGATAAAGGGGGGTCTTTATCAGCGCTAAAAAAGCACTGATAAAGGGAACCCTTTATTAGCATTAGTAAAAAAGCATTGATAAATGGAGGTATTTATCAGCACTAATAAAAAAAACATTGATAAAGGGGGATCTTTATCAGTGCTATTAAAAAAACTTTGATAAAGGGGGGCCTTTAGCACTATTTTTTTACTAGCACTGATTAAGGCTAAATTTCATAAAAAAAATATAAATCATTAAAAATAATATATTAATATATCTATATATTTATATTGATATATATATATATAATATTTAATTAAATATGATTTATATAATGTTAAACATGCATTTACACTTAATATATAATATATTTAGTGAAAATGGATTATAAAATAATTAAATAATAATAATTAATAATTTGATAATTATTATTGAGTAATAATAATTTAATAATAATTGTATGAAAAAAAAATAAATGAATTAATGAACGGTTTAAGATAAGTTGAAAACATGACTTGAACTTCAAACAACCATAAATTTTGATTCGGGTGTCTGTTTGAGCTCTAACACATATCAAATCAAATTTTGTGAAGAGATATATACCTAAATAACTTAGGGGAACCCTGGTCACTTTTTTAGGCCAAAAAATTCCCATAAGAACTCTAAAACTCAGTTTTTAGTTGGGGTATACCAATTTTTTAACATTCGATGAAATTTTAGCCTCGTTTAAGGGAGTATTATTGTCTTTTTTTGATGAGGAATAAATTTATTCTCAGACATTACATTCATATTGATATTATGGTTTTGAAATTTTATCATTTTTTCATAGTTTAGTTTCATTTATAATTAAATATATGTGTATTTTCTTATATTTACTTATAATAAATCAATTTTATAAATACATATTAACATAAAATTGTATTTTTAAATATATAAACTATATAGAAATAAATATTTATTGTTCATTTCATTTAAAATAAATAATTATCCATTTTATTTACCTTATAAAAATGCATTAATATTTATATATATACCTATATAAGAAAATATTTATATATAAACATGTATGCGTCAATAAACAAATATATATTTATGTGCATATTCTAATATATGTAAATAAATACATATATATGTAAATATTTGTGTGTGTATTTGAGAAATATAAATGTGTACTTGTGTGTGTAAATATGTGTGTGTCAATGTTGTGTGTACATCATATATAAATGTATTTTTATATAAATATATCATTTTAATTGAATATAGTATATAAACGTAGTTAGGGTGGTGACAGAGTGGTAAACCCTATAATCCTACATCCAAAAGACCTTGGTTCAAATCTTGGCAAGCCCCTTGGGGATTTATGAGGCGGGTGATGAAGCAGGCATGACACAGGTAGGATCATGCAGGCATGGTGTTGTATTGGGCCTCCAGGCCATGTTCATGGGTCACTTGGTCTTGGGTCTATGAACTATGTAATGGGTCTTTCTCTACCCATATTGAAAGAGGTATTTTATTTCATAATAAAAAGAGGTTTCAGACCTAATTTTTTAAATAAATGAATAAATATAGTATATAAATGAATTTAAAGTAAATATTTATAAATACATTATAATAAATTTATATCAAAATACAGAATTACATGTAAATATGTATAAATATATATGTAAATATATATGTCATGTATAAAATTTATATCACAATATATAGACATATTTTAAAAATGCATTTAAAAATAATTATATAAATCATATGGAACTAATTATTATCTATTTTATTTAAAAAAATATCTAACCATTTTTTATACATTATGAAAATATACGAATATATATATATATACTTATACAAATTTATATATAATATTTATATATACATCTGTGTGTGTATTAATAAACATATATATATTTATATTTATATACTAATATATATAAATGAATATTAATATATAATATACTTAAATAAATATAAGTGTGTATATATATGTCACACACTTCTAAATATATACGAATAAATAGAAATATTGTAAAATATAAATCAAAACATGATTGGCGGAATGGTAAAGGGTATTGAAATTTTGAAGGGGGTCATGGGATCAAGTACAGGTGTGAGTGGGTATTTGTGGGATCCATTCTAACACTGAGGAAGGGTCAGGGGTGTTTGCGATCATTGAGTAGGGGTTGGGGGTATGTGATGCAGGTTGGGGAGTGTAAAGTGCTAATAAAGGGGGTTATGAGTGTTGAGAAAGGGGGTGTTTTTTTTCTTGAAAATTTATTTATTTTTTTAAATTTTTTTATCAGTGCTAAAAAATGATGATAAAGGAACCCTTTATAAATGCAAAAAAAATCACCGATAAAGGTTAGATTTTAACATCACTCGCAGTATCATCTCTTTTTATACACCGAGAAAACTCTTTTCTAGCGCTATTAAAATCCAAATTTTTAGTGTTGATCATGAGGAATGACCGGTCAATAGGAACACCATATGTTACCAGTGTCATTAGTTGTTCTTATCTATGAACATGTGTATCAGTCTCCTGACTTGAGTTTTTTTAAAATGTATACCATTTGATCGTATACTTTGATGCAAAGAAAAAACCATGACATTGAAGTTGTGGTGAGGTATCTTGTGTTTGGTACATCTTTGGTGGTATGAAATTGGTTGAATGATCAAGATACAGTTTTTCACTTCTGAGTTGAGGAGGTGATATCTCAAGTCTATTTAATTTGGATGGTAGTACCTTAATTAAATATATGGGTATGGTAGAATAATGCAATTCCATTAGTTATATCAACAAATAATAAGGCAAGAATGGATGATGAGACAAGGTGTGAAACCTTCTTTATGAGATATCGTAAGACAAATAGATTATATTACATGATGTGTGTTCATAGGAAGGTTGTTGGTGATATGATTATTCATTTTCTCTTTAGGGTCCTTGATGGGTTGTTATATTGTGCTCATGGTCTGTGAGTTGTATCAACTGCTATTGAGATAAGGTTCTAGAGGTTCACATATAATAGCATATTTAAAAGTCTGCCATATTCTAGTGAATAGGAGAATAGGATGTGGTGGTCCCCACTATAGGTTTTGAGATGTGTATGAGAATAAAAAATAACCTATAGATAAATAAATTCATTATTATTTGAGTTTATAATAATTGGGTTGAATTTATTTAATTAAATTATTCCCAAGGTGTTATGTAAATACATAGAAAAATATTATATGAATGAATATTATTTTAATATTCAAGGTTCGTTTAATATTTTGGTAATTATGAGTCAAGTTAATGACATAGTTTTATGATGTAATATATTTATTACATATTAGAAGTGGGTGATAAAAATATAAATGGCATTATGACATAGTTAGTTGGTCATAATATGTCATTTACTGCTTATTTAGGAGGAATTTTATATATGGAGATTAGGGAACCCTTTTTAGGTGTTTAACCTCTGCTATATAAGAAAAGAGGGGCTCATTTTCATGAGATGGTTCATTCTCATGATTCTTTAGAGATCTTCTCTCTTCTCCTTACGTATTGGAGAGATAAAGGCTTCGTCCGAGCAATCAATACAAGAACGCCTTCACAGATTGAAGGGGTAGGGTCATGGTGATCGTTGTGACGTCAGAGAAGTTTTCAGAGCTTCGTGATTACACCTAAAATTTGATGATTGGCATACACACATACTTTTGAAGCATGTGTGGATGATCTATAGGGGTTCAACTTTGGATCCTTCAGTCATTGGCGAGGTGCAACAGTCAAACACACTATCAAACAGAATGAGGAAACAGTTTGATATAGTGTTGTTCTTAATTAAACATGAGACCCTACGACCTCTACTGAGATTCATATCTCCAAATAAGACAAGGTTTTGCCACTTCGATGATGAAATTTTTAAAATATTCAGTCCACCAGCTTTTGTTTCCCACTCCGATTCTAATAATTGAAATTATACCGATCACATGAATTTTATAATTCAAGAAAAATTAATTCACCTTAAATTTAATTAGATATATTTGTTTTTTTTTCAACAGAATAGACCGTTCGTCGATCTGAACATGCATGCCAAGATGTGACTACCCTAAACGTGCATACCAAGCCGCGACTACCTCCTCCCATAGCTGATGATCACCTGACCAGTCGACCTCCCTCCCGGTGTCATTGCCTCGACCTATTGTGCCTCCCTTCGCAATAGTCGACTTCCACCCACTCCATGATCATCGCAACAATACCTATTCATATAGTCTTTACTATCTTGACCATTGATATAATTGTATGTGCTGCCTCCGGCTGCCCCAAGAACCCACACTCCTTGCGCAACCTCCCTCGTGTGCGCCCTCCTAATCTAATGAAGAACCCATGTACGGTCTCCAGTGGGTTTACTAAACCTGGAACGGGTTAGGGTAGAACGTGTCAGAGCATGTCTACCTAACTTGAAACGGGTTAGGGAGGGTCTACCAAACCCGAAATAGCCTTGTGCGGGTTCAGACCAACCCACAACAGGCTTGGGTGGGGTTCTATGGCCCATGGACTTTTTATTATTTTTAAAAATATTCAAAAATTAATTTATTGATTTTTAGAATTTAAAAATAATAATTTTAATATTCAAAAAAATAATTTAATTTTGGTATAAAATTAAATTAATTGATTAATTTAATTTTTAAATAATAATTAAATTAATTCTAGGATCGACCAAAAAAATTATTTGAATTTAAAATAATTTATTTAATTTATTTAATAACCCTCAGACTTAAATTTATTACAATTTAATTTTTATTACGCTTTTAATTTATCCGTAGACTGGTCTTGAGCATTGACTGACCTTTGCATGTTTGATTTTATTTCATTTAATTAATTATTACAACTATATGTGATGATTATAATATTTAATTAATTTTTCGATGGTTTGTACATCAGCTTGTTTTGTTTTATTATTTATAATGGTATGTGTATTTTTTAGTTTATCTGTATGTATTTTATGCTTCTCGAGACCTCCTCTCATGTATGTGAGTATATTTGTATAATAAAGATGACGATGTAAGATGCAAACAACACCAAGATGAGATAGTTTCTCAGATGAGATGTGGACGCATTGGATTAGGGTGTGAGCTACGATGCAATTTAAGAATTGACTCAGGTATTATCCCCCTAAGTTATGGTTGATCCATTAAGTTTAAATGGATCAACCAATATTAGATGTTCAAGACCAGTCAAGTAGTTTATTCTATGTATGCATTGTTTATTATTTTATGCATGTTCATGTTTTGTGGGAACACATAAAATAATAAATAGAAAAATGCATAAAGATGCAATGGATGTTTTCTATTAATACATGTTTAGTTGTGAGCATGAAAACATAATATGAACATATTTAATACAAAAGGATAACATTCATTGAGAAATATTAAAAACTCTCAAAGTAATATCAAGTCATGAACGCCTTCCATTGTTTACATTTGAAAAAAACTGGTTGCACAGGGTATTCATTAGCCCTAGTTGAGGGTGCCTCCTACTACTGGGGAGTTATTATGAAAACGATGGGTTGTCTTAATTAAAGATAGTAGTAAATAAGTAGTCATAGCTATATTATTACCACTTTAAAGGAAAATCATTGAGGGAATCGAGGTTATAATTTCAAGAATCTAGGACTTCACTCAACAGATCAAGGAACCAAAGTTAATGTGGTTGGCTAGACCATCCTACCTTGGAACTCTATAAGTAGTGTCATAGCTATAGCTTGGACTATGAGGAGAGGTTTCAAGGATCCTTTCCACTATAATACTCAAGCGACAGTGTATTCTGAATCTAATAGTGAGGACTACTAGGGTTCGATAAAATAGTGGGAGACATTTAATGATTTAATGAATAAATAAATAATATCTAAAATCTAATCAAGTTAAAATTAATAAATGTTAAGTTTATTTGTTGTAGATAAAATGGAAATCACCAATACCACCAGTTAATTATCACCATGATCAATTTTGTATAAATAAAATATCTTGACCGACCCTAACTTCCAGGAGTGGTACATGCACTTGTGCATAATACTATGCCAAGAGAGGAAGATTTATGTGTTGGAGTCCTCACTTCCTACTAAGCCTCTTCGAGAAGAAAGCAGGGTGGATAAATAAAAATGGAAAAATCATGTAGATGATGCACTAGATACACAATGTCTCATGTTGTCATCTATGTCCAGTCAACTTTAGAAAATGCATGAGGATGAAGATGCCTACAAGATGCTAACTCATATTCATTAGTTATACCAGTAAAGAGTAAGACAAGAAAAGTGTGAGATATCAAGTGCATTGTATAGGTGCAGTCTAGTAGAAGGGAATCAAGTAAGACCTCATGTACTCAAGATGACTGGGTATATTGAGAGACTTGAAGCCCTTGGGTTAAAACTAAACCAAGAACTAGCAATTTATCTCATTCTTTCCTCTTTACTGACAATATTCTCGACTTTTATTATTAATTAAAATGTGAATAACATGAATAAAATGATAAAGTCACTCTCAGATCTATTGGATTTAGTTCTCTAAGATAATAATGATATGAAGAATACCATTTCTTAAGCCCTTATAGTGAAAAAAAGGAGGAGGGGAAGGGATAAGGGGTCAAAGGATAAGTCCAAGACAAAGATACCAATGCACCATCCTTCAAAAAATAAAAATATATGAAGGGAATACAATGAGCAAGAGGTTGTATGATTTTCATGTGGAAAGAAAGACTACTGGAAGAAAAATTGCAGAGCTGGGAAAAAGAATCATGGTGATGCTTCTGCTTCTAGTATTTTTGTCATTGAATAAAAAATGTCATTATCTATAAGTTGGGTATTTGACTCAACATGTGGCTTACACATTTGTATTCAAATATAAGAACCAAGTAGATTCTAAAATACTATAAAGGGTGAGGTGGATCTCTGAGCTGTAAATGGTGAGAGACTAGTAGCCTTGGTAGTGGGAGACTATCGAATTACTTTTCCTATTGATTTGGTCCTTGTATTAAATAATTGTTATTATGTTCCTTCATTAACTAGAAACATAATCTCAATGTCAAGTTTAGACACCATGGGATTTTATTTCAAGTTTTTTAAAAAAAATTGTCTCTTTTATAAGGATAATGTATGATATGGTATGGAGCATCTTAATAATGGCTTGTATGTACTTGAACTCAAAACCCCAATAATGAAAATCAACTATCAAAAATGAATCACATAACACCCACCTATGGAACTTCAGCCTTGGTCCTGTAAATAAGAATTGTTTATGAAAATTACATCAAGAAGGGTTTTTAGACTCAACTGATTTAAAACCCCTGGATGTATGTCATGCTTATTTACAAGTGAAAATGACCAAATCACCCTTCTTAGGGAAATGAGTAAGAGCCATTGAATTACTAGAATTAATTCATACTGACGTATGTGGTTCATTTCTAGTACAGTAAAGGGGTGTGTTTTCATACTTCATTACTTTTATTGATGAATATAGTAGGTATGGTTATATTTACTTAATGGGGTATAAGTTAGATTCCTTTAAAATGTTTAAGGAATATCATCATGAAGTAGAAAACTATCTTGGAAAGAAGATTAAGGCACTCCGTTTGGACCGAGGTGGAGAGTATCTTAACCAAGATTTCATTGATCACTTATAGGAGTGTGAGATGGTATCCCAACTCACTCCTCCTTATACACCTCAGTGGAATGGTGTTAGTGAAAGGAGGAATCAGACCTTTATAGACATGGTCAAATCAATGATGAGTCATAAAAATATTTCATTATCCTCTTGGGGATACACATTGTAGACAACACCATATACCCTTAACCGAGTACTAACTAAAGTAACAAATAATATTCCATATGAGTTTTGGTATGGAAAGAAACTCCATCTATCTCACATACATATATGGGGATGTAAGGCTTTTTTCAATACTATACATACTAAAAAATTAGAAACTCAAAACATGAATTTAATCTTTATAGGTTATCCTAAAGAGACTAATGGATATTACCTATATAACCTTTCAGATAAAAAATTAATTGTGGAAATAAATGCCACATTTCTAGAAAGGGAACACATTTTCAATGGAAAATAGTGGGAGAAAGATTAACTTCGATGATGTTAATGCTTTAGATACACAAAAGTTGGTACATGAACAATCTCCACAAGCGACAGTTAGAGATGAAGATGTTCTCGAGACACAAGTATTGTGTAGTTCTACTTGAGAGGTTAGAGAACTAGATTTTTATGGTTTTCTTATCACTGAGTTAGGTGACACATTACTCTTAGATAATGATGAACCTCTAACCTGTAAGGAAGAAGTAGAAGGTAAGTATTTTTCTAAATAGAAATATGTCATGCATTTTGAGGTGGAGTCTATATAAAAAAATCAAGTTTGGATTTTGGTAGATCCTATAGCTAATGTAAAACCCATTTGGTGAAAATGAGTATTCAAGAATTTATTTTTGACATGTATGGTAAATTCAATACCTATAAGGAACAACTGGTAGTGAAGGGTTTCAGGAAACATCAAGGCATAAAATATGATAAAACCTTCCCACTAGTAGTGATGCTGAAATCTATCAGGATATTACTTGAAATATCACCCTTTCATGATTATAAAATTTAGAAAATGTATTTTAAAACTAGTTTTCTAAATGGGAGGTTGGTTGAAGATGTCTATATGACTTATCTCAAAGGGTTTATTAATTCAAAAGTGCTAATAAATTATACAAGTTGCAGATATCCATTTATGGGTTGAAGTAGGCATCACGATTATAGAATGTTCATTTTGATGAGGCCATAAGAGAATTTAGTTTTGTGAAGAACAAAAGTGACCCATGTATCTATAAGAAGGTTAGTGGGAATGAAATCGTTTTCCTTGTATTATATGTTGATGACATATTAATTATGGGAAACAATGTACAAGTATTATAGTTAGTTAAGACTTGGTTAAATGAATGTTTCTCTATGAAAGACTTAAGTGAAGCAACCTACATCACAGATATCAAGATCTATCAAGATAGATCTCAGTGACTGTTTGCTCTAAGTCAAAGTAAATATATTGATAATGTACTCAAAATGTGCAATATAGAACAATTAAAGAGAGGGTTGTTGCCAATGTCACATGGTATTAATCTATCCAAGAAAATGTGTCCATAAACACAGGAGGAGATTGAAAGAATGAGTGGAACCCCTTATGCCTCAGCAGTGGGATATATCATGTATGTCATGCTATGTACTAGGTTTGATGTTGTCTTTACTTTAAGCATGGTGGGAAGATATCGAGCTAATCCAGGAGATCTACATTAGGTAACTGTAAAAATTATCCCAAAGTACTTGAGACATACAAAGTATGTGTTCTTGGTGTATGGAGGAGATGAGGAACTAGTAGTGATAGGATACACAGATGATAGTTTCCAGATATATCATGGTGATTTGAAATCTTAATTATTCTATGTCTTTTGCCTGAATAGTGGTGTAGTGATCTATAAAAGCTCAAAGAAACTAGTGGTCACTGACTCTATAGTAGAATATGAATATATCATGGCTTCTGATGTTGCTAAGGAAGCAGTTTGGATATACAACTTCCACTACACTAAATTCATTTATTAGCGGTGGTTTCTTAAATTGTTACTAAAACTTTTTTTTACAAATGACACTTCTTCCACCCCCCCCCCCTCGAGCCTAGCACCCCCATCCCCTCTTCCCCTGACCCCATAAAACCCCTCACCGCTGGCCCCTGACCCCATTTGAACTTTTTGAATGAAATTAAATCCATTTCACCCTAATTATGGAGTTATAGACTCATTTGTTATGAAGTTTTACCATTTCTGATAAATTGATGTTGCCTTGGAACTCTGAAACAAACATACCTCTAATGAAGGAAATGAACACAAAGATTAAACAACATGATTATAATAAAACATAAATAAACAATAATAAATCATATATACATAAAAAATGTTCTAAAATAAGTATTTAATAAAATTAATTTTATTATTTAGGGGTTAAGATGAATGTACTAAGTTGAGTCAAGAGTCGAGGTAAGAGATTTTATTTTTCGAACCTTATTTTTTCATATATTTATTATATAAGGTCCATATTCTCTTATATGTAATATACTCAAAATATTATAATAATAACTTAATTGTTTTCATTTACTTTTAAGGTGTTACTTCTCTCTTTTCCTCTTATAAATATTCAATGTTCATACCCTATGTGGTTTGTAGGAGGTCTTACAAATATTTCTAGTTCTTGATGATATATTTTTTATCTCTCTTTCATACTCATACAATATTTATAATATAATTACTTTATATTATTTTGGATTCATTATCCTTACTTTTCATGGGATACTAATGTATTTATGATTTCCTTCCTACTCATCCATTAATTAAAACCATATAAAGTTTATAATGGAAACATTTACATTTTTCCTGCCTTATCCTCCAAGATTATTCTATATAAAATCTATTTATTTTTAAAATTACATTGTGGAAAAGTTTTATTGTTAAAATTTTCATTTAGAATCCTTTAATACCTTTTTGAAAATAACTATTTAATGTGACTCATTTTCTATTTTTATAAACAATTCAAAAAATATATGAATTCTCTTTTCGAACTCTCTCTTTTGTTTCCTTTATGTTATTATCAAGATTCCCTTTTAATGTATTTTTTATATTATTTGATATAACCATTGTATATTATGAAATATAATTATTTTAACGAAAATTTTATATTTTAATGACTAGGGAAATTATTGAACAAAATATATACCCTTTTTTAAATATGTTGTAAATACTATATGATTCATTATTATGATTGATGTGTATTTACCTAATGTTTTACTTTATTTCATTTGATGCTCATTTTATCTTCATGGGTTATCATTTTTTTATTTTTAATGGATTTATGATTATTTTTATATTCATGTAAAACACACACACACATATATATATATTATGTATTATGATGAATAGAGTGGGTCTAGGATTATATATCCCCCAATAAATAGGGTAATGATTAATGTATCATGATTTATCTATGTGTGGGTTATGTTATATATGAATCATCCATAATTTTATGCATGAAAATGAGAATCACCCCTGCCATCTTCTGGGTTCCCCCTGCCATCTTTCGGGTGCCCTCTATACATCCCTCGTTGGCCTCACTGCTATGTTGATAGATAATTACTAGGTCCACCTAAACTTAGTGACCCTAGGGTGTTTCTCCCATGATGTCTATTTTAAATTAATGGATGTATTATTTTTATTTTTCTTCTATTTTACATAATATTATCCATGATTACGTTCCTTTTTTTATTTTACCTTTTTAGTACTTATATGACTCTTCTTATAACTACTTGGGTTGTGTTTTTTTCACTTCCATTTATCTCTTTTCCTACTTAGTAATACTTATGTGTTTTAATTAATTTATTTTCAATGGATTATCAAATCAAAATTTCCATCAAACAAAGAAATCTTATTGATTTGGAATTATTTTAAAAGGAAAATAGTAAATATATATGTGATTATGGTCGGAAGGATTGAATATTTATGATGAAAATTTAAGAACAACAAAAATAAGTTTAAAGACATCTAAATATGGTCAGTTTTAAGACACTTTTAGGGAGACTACTAATGACATGATCAAATATACACACATCCCCCACTTTTAGATCGTTGTCTTCTACAACAATCCTCCATCCAAGTCATAATTTTGAATGTTCACGATTCATAAAGTAATTCACTGCCCAATTTCTATAATGATATGAATCCCAAATATTGATTGGGTTACATATTTTCTTGAAAATTATCTTGGCAAACTAGTATGGAAATTGCTGCAAACATGGAGAGACAAGTAGAGGTGCACAAACACAAGAGTGAGAGTGGGAGAGGTAGGGAAATCTATGAAGAAGGGAATGAAGTAAACATGAAATAACAAGAAATTTGAAGGAAGCATACTAACTGACATAGGTAGCTTGGCCTCACAGTAATGATGTAGAATGGGTTTTTAGATTTAAAATGTTCAACACACTCCATGGTTTTATTTCCATCAACTATGGGTAGCTTCACCTTGAGTGGAGGATTAGATTTTAACAACCCTGTGTTCCTAGTTTTTTTGGTTTGGGGCTTACTATAATTTTCTCACCTACCTTCTGAAAGAGGGTAAGCTATTTCTATTGTTGATGCATCGAACATGGTGACAACAAACTTGGAATGGACTTGATATATGAAAACGAGGAAGTAACTATAGCTGATATTGTAGAACTCGATGAACTACCACCAATCTTCCTAAAACCAAACTTGGTGACCATGAATCTTGGTTTCAAATTCCCATTTTATCACATCATGGGAAAATGAAGAAACACACAGCCCCTGTTAAGATCATTTTGGTAGCGCCTTATGAATTTTGTAGGGATCCTCTATTCATTGAAACTAGGATTCGTGGTCACCAGGTTTGTTTTTAGGAAGGTTGGTGGTGGTTCATAGAGTTCTACAATATCAGCTATAACTACTTCCTCATCTTCACATATTAAGGCTATTCCAAGTTTGTTGTTGCCATCTTCAATGTGTCAGCAACAGAAATAGTCTACCCTCTTGTAGAAGGTAGGGAATCAAATTGTATTAAGGCACCATCCAAAAAAAACTAGGAACACAGAGTTGTCGAACCCTAATCCTCCACTCAAGGTTAAGCTACTTGCAGTTGATGGAAATGAAACCACGGAGTGTGTTAAATCTTTTAAATCTTAAAACCCATTCTGCATCGTTACTGTGAGGCCAAGGTACCTATGTAACTTAGTATGATTCCCTTCAAATTTCATGTTCTTTCATGTTTACTTTGTTTCATTCTTCATAGATTTTCTTACCTCTCCCACTCTCACTCTTGTGTTTGTGTGACTCTAATTGTCTCTCCATGTTTTCAGCAACTTCCATACCAGTTCACCAAGAGAATTTTCAAGAAAAGATGTAACCTAGTCAACATTTGGGTTTTGGATCATTCTAGAAATTGGGCAGTGAATTTCTTTATGCATCATGAATGTTAAAAATCATGGTTTAGTTGGAGGATTATTGTAGAATATAATGATATGAAATTGGGGGACATGTGTATATTTGAGCATTTCATTAGTAGTCTCCCTGAAAGTGTATTCAAACTGAACATATTCATATGTCTCTAAACTTATGTTTTTTGTTCTTCATTTTTCATCATAAATATTTAATCCTTCCAACCATAAGCACATATATATTTACTATTGTCCTTTTAAAATAATTCCATATCAATAGCCTTTATTTTTTGATGAAAATTTTGATTTTATAATACATTGAAAATAAATTAATTATTTATATATTCATGATCCAAAATAATATATTTAATATATTATCTATTTTTAAACTATTTGTGTTGCATATAAAGATAAACCACCTCTACAACTCTCTACAGATATTATTAAGAATATAAGGGAATTCATTACCCATTTTTTCAATATTTTTAAAGTGTACTCATTTTGAATTATTCAATTTCATTCATTTTTAAAATTCATGTATTTAAGATTATATATCCTCTAATAATGTTAAAAATATATTTTTAAATAAATATTTTTGTGTTACTCAGAATATGCCGCCCAGAAAGGTCTCTGAAGTTTCTAGTGGGTCTCACCCTATTTTTTGTTCTCCTCAGCTGTTGCCCATCTTCCATGGAAATCGAGGTTCGTCGGAGGCAGTGAAGTGGCTTAAGGAAGTTGAGAATGTCTTCAGAGTGTTTGGAACTCCCAAAGTTGTTATAGTTTGTGTTGTTCTTGGTCTACTTAGGGGTCTATCTTTGGAATAATGAGAGTTGTTTACCCCGCCAATGATGCAAGTTGGTATGACATGGGAAGTTTTTAAGTCCATCTTTGTCCAATGGTTTATACTTAAGGAGTTAAAGATGAAGAAAATAGAAGAGCTCATGAGTGTCCAGTAAGGTCAGTGAATGGTGAAGGATTATGTTGAACACTTTAAAGAGTTGATTTCCTTTTATCTAGAGGTGGTGTTGTAGGATTTGTTGAAAGCTTCTCTTTTCATTGGGGGTATTCATCCAGATATCAAGGAGTGTGTCACAACCCATACCCTAGGGCCCATGTCGTGACTACCCCAAACCCAAATTCCATAGGCTAGGGGCTAGAGACTAGCACTGAATAGGAATATCCCAAAAAGGGAAGGCATTTGCCTTTAAACCTGTACACACACAACACAAACTGTAGAAAGGTAAAAACTAAGTAAACCAAAACTGTCACAAGACAACTACTATGAGTACAATACAAACTGAAAGTAAATGGGCTAGAATAAAAACCCAACAAAAGAAAACTGCAAACAAAAGGGAGTACAAGATCGATGATAAGTCGTCCGCTAAAAACCCCACCTGATGGGTAAGTGTAGAGTAGTTACCAAAAGCCGATGCCCCACCTGCCTGATCTCATTGGGCACCACCTGGTCCTAGTCCATCGAGTCCTTCATCAAGGTGTCAGTCTTCTGTACAAGACACGACACGTGCGAGTGAAGCTCATGCATGGGTGAGTAACACAATACTCAATAGGGACTCCAATCCACAAATGAAATACCACAAAGCATAACCACAAAGAAAAACCAAAAAGCGTGATCACAAATCAAAACAACTCACACCAGGTATAACTAAAAGTATAGGAAGTAAAATCATCAGCTATAAAGTTCAACATCCGTACTACTGAGGGATTCATCATCTGGGACCGCTCATCACCTGGGCTAGTGGAATCACTGAGACCTGCTCGTCTATGGGGCTAGCTGGATCACTTAGACCCGCTCGTCTCTAGACCAGCTGGATCACTTAGACCTGCTCATCCCTGGGCCAGCTGAATCACTAAGACCCACTTGTCTCTGGGACAGCTGGATGTCTAAGACCGTCTCGTCTCTTGGCTATTCAGATCACTAAGACTCGCTCATCTTTTGGCCAGTTGGATCAATTAGACCCGCTCATCTCTAGGTCAGCTGGATCACTTAGACTCGCTCATCTCTTGGCTAGCTGGATCACTAAGACCCACTCGTCTCTTAGCCAAATGGATCACTTAGACCCACTCATCTCTGAGCCAGCTGGATTACTAAGACCCGCTTGTCATATCCTTCACGTCACATCCATCCATAGGATTCCTGCTTGCAGCGCGCTTGATTCCAGGAGAACCTAATCCTCAATCCATCAGTATCATCTCAACTTCCACAAAATATCACTTAGAGTATTCCCAAAGGAACGTCTCATTGCAAGGGTCCCAATGTCATAGACGGTGCATTAATCGGACACCTGATCTAAAATATATTAGCATTTTAGTAAACAAAGGCCGGTTGTGTTTGGGCTTGGTCCAACCTGGTCGGACCGACCTGACCAACCCGGCCCTAGGGTCCCACATGATCCGACCTGGTGGGGTTTGGCCCATCCCAGTTTAGCCTGGCCACTAGGCCAATCCCATTGGGCCTTGCTGGACCCAGCGACCTAGTTTCATCTGGACCGACCCGCAACTGGTGGGTCGATTCTTTCCTATCTCGAGCTGCCCAACGGCCCAACTTGTCCCATTAACCCATCCCACATCGGTAGGTCGGCTCTTCTCCATCCTAAGCCACCCAACAACCTTGTTCGTACCACTGGCCCGACCTGCATGTTGGGTCGGTCCTCCCCCTGCTCGAACGCCCATTGGGCGTCTGGTTTGTGTCGCACGCGGCCGGCAGAAGCCATCCGCCCCCTTCTGCACACCGCGACCCGCCGACACGGGCCACTCCTCCAATGTGGAACCCAACCGGTGCCACCCTCCAACATCAGTCCGTTCACTCAGACCAGTCCTTTCGTGGGTCTAGCTCGCTGTTGTGGTCTGCGGACCATGACCTTGTGCTACGTGGCACCTCCGACGCGGCCGGGTGGACGCATCCACCTGACGGCGGCTCCTGCTACTGCCATGGTTGGGGTGTCACATCCACCTACCAGAGGCTCCTGCTGTAGCCATGGTCAGGGTGTCACGTCCGCCTGCCAGTAGCTCCTATTGCTGCCGCGGACGGGGTGTCGCAGCCTGGTGTCACAGCCTCCTGCCACTGCCGCCTCGCATCGCGGCCTCTCACTAGTGTCGTGGCACGCCTGTCCATGGCCCTTCCACCTGAAACCTCCTTGGCCGATGCGCTGCCACCGTTGCTCCACGAAGAACGAGAAGGACTAAAGAAGAGGATAGGGTAAGGATTCACACATAGAAACACCCAAAGAACGATTCAGGTCTTTGTTCATGTTGACCCATATGTATTAATGTTAGTTGAATCACAGAGAACCATAAATAAGGTGGAAAGATCACTAAGATAGATATCCCCTTTTTCCCTGCATCATTAACCAACCTGCATGAACGATCTATTTGTGGGTTAACTTGTTTGTGAGTTAACCAGCATTCGTCATTTGAAGAAGAGAACATGGAAAATCAAGAATTTGTATAAAATAAAACCCCATTCCTGTGATAGAATTGTTGGTTGAGGAAGAACGGGATCGCACGCCTCTGATCCTCATTCTTGATCCACAACCCATAGTTGTTATCGATTTCCTGAAGGGTGGAATAAGGGGAGTTCTTCATTCATTATCACCACCCACCAAATCCTTAGAGCAATTCTAGGATTATGCCAACAATACTACATTTCTTGTTAGGCAATTAATTGATGAACATGAATCAGCATTTATGTTACGCTACATTGCAGCATCGTTACGTTGACACATTAATGAGGTTCATTAATGAGATTTATCATCACCTCATCGTTGCACCACAGCGCTGACATGCCACTGCTCAATGATGAAGAAAAAAATTAAAATAACTTTTTAAGTTGTTTAATTTTTTTCTTCTGAAAATTATGAAAAATTAACTTTCACCTTCGACCTGCGCCGGTTGAAGTTAAGCTCTGCCTAAGGGAAACACACCCTCACAAGCTCAATGGTACTCTCAGATTTCCAATATGAGTTATCGTTTATGAGTTAGAAGGATTTGAAAATAAAATATTTGTTACTTAATTATTTTATTTATGACCAAAAATTACTTTCCACTTTTGGCCCGCACCGGACAATGTTAGGCCCTTTTTAGGAGAATCCCAACACTCTAAGTTCAATGGCACCCTCAAATTTTTGATTCGGGCACCAATTTAAAAGTTAGAAAAGACTTGCTCACACGTTTATTTAATGAACCTTAAAAATAGTTCAAAAATACGTTCTGACCACTCCAGGCCTTAGAATTACGTGTCATCTTAGAGCCTGGTCTCAAAATAATCTCATTTAATTTTAAAAAAAATCATGGACTTCCAGGGTATTACATTACTCCTCCCTTTAGGTTTTTACGTCTTCATAAGCCAAAATAAGGGCTAATCAAACAAATGAGGGTACTGAGCACGAATCTGAGTCTCCCACTCTCGCGTGCTCTCCTAAAGATTCACATGCTACCAATTAACACACACCAAAAGTATTGACCATCTGTGAAGGATCTTCTCCTGTCAATCCTCTATCTCCATTGGGTACTCCATGAAAGTCTCTATGTCATCAATCTCTATCTCTCTATGGTCGATAACATGAGAAGGGTCATGCATGTATATCCTCAGTTGGGATACATGGAATACGTCGTGCACCCTCTCTAACTACGGTGGTAAATCCAAGTGGTACGCCACCTCGCCCACTCTATGAAGTATTAGGAAAGGTCAGATGAACCTCAGAGATAACTTACTACCCCAGCCAAATCTATGTATCCCTCGCCGAGGAGAGAATCATATGAATATGTGGTCCCCCTCCTCGAACTCTAAGGGTCTCCATCACCTATCAGCATAGAACTTTTGTCAACTTTGTACAGTCTTCATCTTCTCTAGTATGACCTACACCTTCTCAGTGGTAGCATGTACCATCTTTGGACCCATGAGTGATGAATCCCCTAGGTATATCCAGTATAACGGTGACATGCATGGTCATCCGTACAATGCCTCGAATTGTTCCATATTGATGGTGGAGTGGTAGTTGTTGTTGTACGCAAACTCCACCAGTGGTAGGTGGTCCTCCCAACTGCGACCAAAATCAAGGATGCAAGCATGAAGCATGTACTCCAAGGTCTATATGGTCTACTCCATCTAACCATCAGTTTATGGGTGAAAGGCTATGCTCAAGTGTAGCTGAATCCCAAAAGCCTCTTGCAATCTCTTTTACAACTGAGATGTAAAGCATGCATCACGATCTGATAATATCGTAGATGGGACTCCATGGAGTTGAATTATCTCCTACATATAGAGGCATCCCAAGATCTCTACTGAACTCTGCTCTCGAATGGTTAGGAAGTGGGCCAATTTGGTGAGTCAGTCTACGATCACCCAAATGGTATCGTTCCCCCTAGACGTAAGTGGTAATCTCATCACTAAGTCCATCGATATTCCATATCACTTCCACTATGGTACCTTGAGGGGTTGTGTCAAACCTGTCATAACCTGGTGCTCAGCCTTCACTTGCTAACAATCAAGGCATCTCGAGATAAACTCTGCTACTGTCTTCTTCACCCCCAGCCACCAATATTGACATCGGAGGTCCTGGTATATCTTCACCACACTTGGATGTACCACCAAAGGGGGTGTATGGAACTCCCTCAACACCTCCTCCCACAACACCATTGATACTATGGTCCGTCCTATAAAAATGATGACGTGCTCCCCACCTTTCGAATGTTCAACAGGGGCATGCCCTATGGACATCTGGGCACGTGTGGTCTCATAGCTGGCATCTCTAAGTTGCGCCTCCCCGACTCACTATAAGAGTGGAGGGGAAACTACTATCGACTGAAGATAAGCTGCCTCATCTCTATCCACAAAGGATATCTTAATTGATTCCAACTACTCTGAGGCCTCGTTCAGTAGCTATGAACTTGATCTCTTGCTGAGAGAATCTTCCACCACACTCCCCTTCCCAAGAGTATAGACTATCTTGAATTCACAGTCTTAGAGGAACTCTAGATAACATCGTTGTCTTAGATTAAAATCCTTATGAGAAAAGATATACTTGAGACTCTTGTGGTCAGAGTAGAGGATGAATCGTTTGCCCATAAGGTAGTGTCGTCGTATCTTCAGTGTTAAGACTACCACTCCCAACTCAAGGTCATGAGTCGCATAGTTCTGCTCATGCGGTCTCAACTATCATGAGCCATAAGCAATCATTTCTTGCCCCTACATCAAGACACAACCAATCCCAGTTCTTGACGTGTCACAGTACACCACATAGTCGACGCTCTCCTCTAACAACCTCAAGATAGGAGCACTCTTCAAGATCCACCTTAGTTGTTGAAAGCTCTACTAGCATCCTTCTATCCACACGAAGGGTTTTCCCTTATTTGTTAATGTCATAATTGGTGTTGATACTCTGGAGAAGTTGGGTACAAACCTCTGATAATACCCAGTCATCCTAAGGAAACTCTATACCTCGGTAATTCTCTTGGGTGGTTCCCAAGCAAGCACCGCCTCAATCTTCACTGAATCCACTGAAAATCCAACCTCTGAGATGACATGTCCTATAAAGTGGAATTTTCGTATCCAGAACTCACACTTTGAGAGCTTTCTGTAAATCTAGTTCTCTCAGAGTGTGTCCAGAACCATCCTCAGGTGTATTGCGTTCTCCTCCTCAGATGTTGAATACACTAAAATGTCATCAATGGAGACCACTAAAAATCGGTCTAAGTACGGCTAGAAGATTATGTTCATGAGTACCATGAACATTTTTGGGGCATTCATCATGCCAAATGACATCACTAAGTACTCGTAGTGGTCGCAAAAACATCTGAAATCCATCTGCGGGATGTCCTCATCTCGTACTCAAAGCTGGTGATAGCTTGATCTGAGGTCTATCTTTGATAACCATCTCACTCCCTTCAATTGATCGAAGAGGTCATCAACCCTCGGTAGAGGATACTTGTTCTTCACAGTCACCTATTTCAAGCACCAAAAGTCCACGTATAACCTCAAACTTTTATCTTCCTTCTTGGAAAACAACATTGGGGATGCCCATGGTGAAACGTTGGGCCTTACGAACCCCTTCCACTACAAGTCCTCCAACTGTACCCTCAGCTCCCAAAGCTCTGTAGGATCTATCTGATATGAAGTTTTAGATATCAATGTTGTCTTGGGATATATATCAATGTAGAATTCTACCTCTCTGCGAGGAGGTAGTCCTGAAACATCTTCTGGAAAGATGTCCTTGTACGCATCAACCACTACAGGAAACTATGGACACTTCTCATCCATTGCACTGAGGGTCATGCTATCCAACTTGTGAGTGATCAATTGCACCCTCATATGTGTGAGTCTATCTCACACTATAAGGGCTCCCTTCTTGTCATTGAAAGAAAACCTAGTTCCATCCTCACGGACACACCGCACTATGTGCCTAAAACAGTCAATCTCGGCATAAACTATGGATAGCCATTCCATACCTAGGATGAAGTCGTAAGGCCTCAACGCCACTAATAGGAGATCCTAGAAAAATCTCTCACCTCCTAGAGTAAGCTCACATTGTTGGAATAAGTGTGTAATCATTGAATCCCCTCCCATAGGAGTCTCTAACCATAAGGATCGATCCAATGGCTCGATCGGAATATCTGGGCTCCGAACAAGATTTGTGGTAAGGAATGAGTGATTGAAACCTATGTCTATAAGAACTATAGAAAAGGTGTAGAAGAAACATATCGTACCTCTAATCATCTATAGAGCACCGTGGTTGTAGGCATCCATTTCCTGAAGTTGGCCTTGCCCCTGTCCACCAACTCCTGAAGCCCATGGTGGACTACATGTGGGTGGTGGTGGTAGCACCTCAAACCTTCGTCCATCGCCTACCGCCCTTCCCACTCCCCTACCACATCCACCACCCTACAAACCACCTCTATCGAACCTCTACCACTGCCTCAGTGACCCTTTGACCATCTGTTGATCGTCTATGCGGTGGTTCGAGCAGTCACGAGCCATGTGTCCCTGCCCGCCGCATGAGTAGCATACCCTGCTTCTATGTTGACTCTTGCTACCCTAGTAGCCTCGTACCACCGACCCTAAGTCCTAGGGTCATCCTCTGTATGGTTCGGACCGCTTGGACCTCTGCGTCAACTATCGGCTACCCACCACAGATGACTCGGCCACCCGTCGCCCGATGGTAGCTCCCACCATCGGTGCCTACTCAGCGAGGAAGCTCTCCACCAGTAGAGCTCACTCTAGCACCCTAGACTATGTAGGGATGCTGAGGAAAATAATTGATGCCTTGATCTCCCATCAGAATCCCTACTAAAAGGTCTAGTCCCTAAAGAAAAGTTCTCACACCATATCCATAGAGTAACGGGAGAGGTCTGTGAACCTCGCAGAGTACTCAACCACTGTCAGGCTGCCCTGCTATAAGTAAAGCAGCTCATGTATGTGCACTAAGCACAAAGTCACAGTGAATAACTCCTACCTAAAAAGTCTCTCAAAGTCAGACCAGTTGAGGGTCGCCTCCTCGTGAGTCTGGATGGTCAAACTCCACCATCTCCCCACCGAGCCCTATAGAAGGATCACTGCTAGAACCACCATCTGGTCAAGTGGCGTCCTCAATAAGCATAAGACTCATGTCACTTCCTCTATACAATCCTCAGTGACTTGAGGATCTATATCTCCCCTGAACTTAGGAATTATCTGTTGTTGGAACTTGTGTAAGGCACTGAACCTACGTGTGTCCTCTACCGGTAGAGCTGGTAGTAACTGCTGACCAACGGGCGGTGGTATCAATAGGACACCGCCTGAAGGTTCCATACCAGGAAATTATCACTATACCAAAGCCACATCACTCTATGGACCGTCCTCTTGGTCACTCACTGGAAGCCTGGATGGTCATACACATGGAGGCATCCTGATATAGATCAAGATGAATCATGGTTAATAGATTATACATGGTGAGATAACTCTAACTCAGAAAGATCACGAGAAAAAATTCAAAGATGCATGCAACTAGTGTTTTCATGTATCGAGTCGGAATGTAGAATTCAAGGTCCTAGTGTATGGATATGTCAGTCGCCACACCAACAATGGACTCCCTGGCTTGAAAACTGAACTCAAAACACTTAACATCATTTCCCCATGAAAATTAAAGACTCTTAGTTATTCTAGTAGAACCAACCTCCCCTCTAATACCACTTTGTCACGACCCATCCCCCAAGGCCTGTGCCATGACTACCCCAAGCCCACCTTCCATAGTTCAGGGGATGACGACTAGCACTGAATAGGAATATCCCAAAAAGGGAAGGCATTTTCCTTTAAACATGTACACACGCACACAACACAAACTACAGAAAGGTAAACACTAAGTAAACCACAACTATCATAAGACAAATACTATGAGTACAATAAAAACTGAAAGTAAATGGGCCAGAATACAAACCCAATAAAAGATAACTACAAAAAAGAGAGTACAAGATCATTGATGAGTCTTCCGTTGAAAACCCCGCCTGATGGGTAAGTGTAGAGTATCTACAGAAAGTCGTAGAAGTATGCCATGCCTGCCTGATCTCACTAGGAACTACCTGGTCCTAGGCCACTGAGTCCTCCATCAAGGCATCGGTCATCTACACAAGACATGACATGTATGGGTGAAGCCCGTGCAGGGGTTAGTAACATAATAATCAGTAGGGACCCCAATCCATAAAGGAAAGACCACAAAGCATAACCAAAAAGAAAAACCACAAATCATGGTCACAAAGTGAAACATATCACACCAGGTATAACTCAAAGTATAAGAAGTAGAATTATCAGTCATAAAACTGAACATTTGTACTGATCAGGGATTTATCATCTGGGCCCACTCATTACCTGGGCCAACGGGATCACTGAGACCCACTCGTCTATGGTTCCAGCTGGATCACTTAGACTTGTTCATATTTAGGCTATCTGAATCACTTAGACCTGCACGTCTTTGGGCCAACTGGATCACTAAGACCCGCTCGTCTTTGAGCCAGTTGGATCACTAAGACCTGCTTGTCTCTTGACCAGCTGGATCACTAAGACCCACTCATCTTTTAGCCAGCTGGATCACTTAGACCCGCTCTTCTCTTGGCCAGCTGGATCACTAATACTGGCTCGTCTTTTGGACAGTTGGATCACTTAGACCCGCTCATCTCTGGACCAGTTGGATCACTTAGACCCGCTCTTCTCTTGGCCAGCTGGATCACTAAGAACCACTCGTCTCTTGGACAGCTGGATCAATTAGACCCGATTGTTTCTAGGCTAGTTGGATCACTAATACCCGCTCGTCATATCCTCCATGTCACAACCAGCCATAGGATTCCTGCTTGTAGTGTGCTTGATTCTAGGAGAATCTAATCCTCAAGTCATCGGTCACATCTCAACTTCCATGAAATATCACTTAGAGTATTCCCAAAGGACTGTCTCATCGCAAAGGTCCCAATGTCATAGACGGTGCATCAATCGGACGCCCGGTCTGAAAGATATTGGTGTTTTAATAAACAGGGGTCGGTTGTGTTCGGACTCGGTCTGACCTGGTCGGACAGACCTGACCAACCTGGACCGAGGTTCCCACATGACCCAATGTGGTGGGGTCGAGGACATCCCAGTCTGGTCTGGTCGTTGGGCCAGGCCCATTGAGCCCTGCTGGACCCAGCCCGATTTGGTCGTTTGTCCAGCCTATCAGGTCACCCGGCAACCCAGTTTCATCCAGCCCGACCCGCAACTAGAGGGTCATTTCTTTCCTAGCCCAGGCCACCCAGCAGCCTGGTTTGCCCCATCATCATAGCCCGCGTCAACAAGTCGTCTCTTCTCTAGCCCGAGCCACCCAGTAGCTCGGTTCGCGCCACTGACTCGGCCCACATGGCAGGCCGGTCCTCCCCCTACTTGAATGCCTACTGGGCATCCAGTTTATGCCGCACAATGTGGAACCCAAGCAGTGCCACCCTCCAGCATTGGTCTGCTCATGCAGATCGGTCCTTCCGCGTGACTCGCAGTTTTGTTGCGGGTCCATCTCGTTGTCGTGGTCTGCGGACTGTGGCCTGCGACCTTGCACCGTGTGGTGCCTCCGACGCAGCTGGGTGGCCGCGTTCGCCTACCGCCAGCCACTAGTACCGCCACAGCCTAGTGTTACGGCCTCTTGTCGTCGCTGCAGCCTCTCGCCAGTTTCGTGACCTCTCACTGGTGCCACGACCCTTCCGCCTGGCGCATCCTTGGCTGATGCGCTGCCGCTGTTGCTTTATGAAGAAAAATAAGGACGAAAGAAGAGGAGAGAGGAATGATTCACATAGAGAAACACCCAAAGAATTATCTAAGTATTTTTTTCATGTTGACTCAGATGCGTTTTTGTTAGCAGGATCACATAGAACCATAAATAAGGTGGAAATATCACTAAGATAAATATCCCCTTTTTCCCTGCATCATTAACCACCCCACATGAACGATAGATTCACATGTTAACTTGTTTGTGAGTTAACCCACATTCATCATTTGAAGAAAAGAATAGGGAAAAGCAAGAATTCACTTAAAATAAAACCCCCTACTGGGGATAGAATTGTTGGTCAAGGAAGAACGAGATTGTTGAGCCCTCTGGAAGATTGTTGAATTCTTCCTATGATTGCTGTTTTAATAATCACAAATCATTATTACTTAATCTGGTTGGATTTATCATATACATAATCACAATATTTTAGTGAATCTATTTATATCGGTTGGATCATGTTTTTATCTCCTTGTTATTGATTTACAAGTATTCTGGAAGTCTTCTGGATCAAACAGACACTTTATGTTCTGTCAAGACAACGGTCGCACCGATCCATATCAAAGGACAACGGTCACACTGATCCATATCAAAAGACAACAGTCACACCAATCCATATCAAAGGACAACGGTCTCACCGATGCTGATCAAATGAGTCACTGATCATGACACACCGATGCTGATCAAATGAGTCACCGAAGATGTCTCACCGATGCAGATCAAATGAGTCACCGATCATGACACACTAATGCTGATCAAATGATTCACCGATCATGACACACCAATGCTGATCATCTGAGTCACCAATCAGGACACACCGATGTCTAGCCACCGATGCTGATGCTGATGACCTACCGATCACTTGACTCACCGATAGTCATAAACAGCTGTTTAAATTTCTTTATCTTTATTTAATCTAACCAATGGTCATATTAGGAATATTTTAATGCTCTGTCATTTATTTAATGAAGGTTGTTGGATGTCAGGGAACCGTACCTCGTACCTGCAAAACGAAATCATTTCTTTTGCTGGAGCTCGTGCTATAAATACAAGAAGTCCCTATTAATGCAAAGAAGAGAAACCCCGTGTGACAACGACAAGACACATATGAGTGCAAAGAGTGGTGGATGAGATAGTTGTAGAAGACACAGAACCTCATACACACTCAAGATTACTCAAGAAGAGTTTTGTACATTCACGAGGACATTGAAGAACTTCATCGACTACATTTCTCACTATCTCTGAATCTGGATGCCAAGCAGACGACACTCTGTCTTTCAGACAAAAACTAGAAGAGGACTTAGAACCATTTCTGATCAAACTCAAGGAGTCCAAAGATTCAATACAATCACTAGAGCCATTTCTAAACTCTACATCTCTGTTCTGTGATTCATTATTCTACATTTCGAGCAGTGTGTGTTATCTACTATATTTAACACACACATTGTCTCCTGTACTTTAACTGGAGGATCTGTAAATCCTCAGCAAACTCTTTTCATCTTTCATTTCCCATAATAATAGTGGTAGAGGTCGTGTGTGACCTGGACAGCTGGTTGTTGTTGTTTTGTTTCCAACGAATAACAGTGGTAGAGGTCTTAGACCTGGACAGTTGTAAACTGTTGTGAACCTCGATCCAGGGTGTGGATCAAATTTATATAAATTGTTGAGAGGACTAAGTCTCGGCTTGAGACTGAACCTCTTGGTTATATCTGTTGTGCTATATCTTTCAAAGTCATTCCTTTTATTCCACTTCTAATTAATTTAAAACCAAAACTGTTTTAAAGTCACTTTGATAATTACACTCACAAGTGTTTATATTAGTTGTAAATCAGTAAGTTAGTTTCAAAAGTTAATCAACTCTTCTGTTGTGATTAACTGGGAAATAATCAATCCCTTGAGAACCCAACAGAACCTTTACTTTAATATAAATTCACTACAGTTTAATTCAGTATTTTATTTGGGGGTTTTTAAGACAAAGTTTTTTAAAACAGAAATTTTAATTGGAACTCAATTCACCCCCCCCCCCCCTCTTGAGTATTCACTCCGACCAACAATTGGTATCGGAGGTTGTTTAAATATTTTCTAAAGTACTCTGTTTTCCAACTGTGATTTTAGTTGTATTTTAAAGTTCTTAAAATTTCTGTTATTTCTAAATTTTTATCTCTTTAAAATATTTTCTTTAAGTAAGCTATCATGGATAATAGACTTGAAGGTGTTTCTACCAATAGACCACCATTTTTCAATGGCACTAACTATGCTCAGTGGAAAATCAAGATGAAAATTCATTTAGAAAACATGGGTTTTGATATTTAGACTGCTATAGAATCAGAATATAAAATTCCTACTACTGTTAGAACTACTTGGAATGAAGCTACTAAGACTGCCTACAATAATAATTGCAAATCTATGAATGCCTTGTACTATTCTTTAGGAGATGAGGAATTTAATAGAATATCTTCCTGTAAAACTGCTTATGAAATTTGGGATACCTTAGCCATTTCTCATGAAGGAACAAATAATGTTAAGGAAATGAGATTGAACACTTATACTATTAAGTATGATAATTTTAAGATAAAGCCTGATGAACCCATTTCTGACATGTATCTCAGGTTTAATGAAATTGTCAACACAATGGATTCTCTGGGAAAGGATGTTCCATCAAAGGAACAAATTATGAGAATTCTGAGATGTCTACCTGAAAGATGGAAAGGAACTTCTGTCTCAATTAGAGAATCATGTGATATTGGTGAACTGCCAGTCAAGGAACTAATTGGCAAGTTGATGATGTATGAAGAGGAACTCAAGTTTAACAAAGAAGAAGAAGATGAACCTAGAAGGAAGTCAGTTGCTTTCAAATATTCAACTTCAAAGAACAAGGATAAGGAGAAACTCCAAACTATAAATGAAAGTTCAAGCTGTGAAGACAGTGAAAGTGCTTCTGATAGTAATGCTGAGATGGCTCACATTGCCAGAAGGTTTAAGAAATTTTATAGAAAGAAGAATTTTTTCAGAAAATCAAATTATAAAGGTAAGTATGACAACAAGGGGCATTGGAAAAAGGATTGGAAGAAATCTGAAAAATCAGATGACGTTGTCTACTATGAGTGCAAAAGAAAGGGACACATAAAAGCAGACTGTCCAAAGTTGAAATACAATAAGAGGTATGAATACAAGGACAATAAGTTTAAGAAAGCCATGAAGGCTACTTGGAGTGCTTCTGAGGATAGCTCCACTGAATCTAAAATTTCTGAAACTGAACACAAAAATAAGGCAAACATGTGTTTTATGACAAACACCTCTAAGGTAACATCTGAAACTCCTGCTTTAAATTCATATTAGTCTGAAGATGATTCTGACTCAGAAAACATGTCAAAATATGAACTATTTGAATACTGTGATATGTTAGAAGAAACCTGTAATGAGATGAAAGACAAATACAAAGGTTTAAAGAAACAATATGCTTTAACTGTTAAACATAAATCTGATCTTGATATTGAAATGGAAAAGAATGCTCAGTTGCTTAAAGAAAACACTGAACTGAAATTATCTAATGAGTAACTTAAGAAAGACTTAGAAAAATTTACAAATGGTAAAGATACTCTTACTCAGATTCTAGGTAAGCAAATAGCACCTAGATACACTACTGGTATAGGATACCAACCTGGACAAAGGAAAGTTACCAAAACTAAATTCATTCCTAAATCTGGATAGAATGTATCTAGTTCTGAAACTTCATATGCTTCAACTAGTTATATTCATAGTTATGGATCTAATAAGGTTTATCTTTCAAAATCTGTTGACTCTACAAATTTTATGAGACCCATAAGACAAATTTGGGTACCTAAAGTTTTGTTGGCTAACCTTTCCGGACCCAAGAAGATCTGGGTACCAAAATCATTTCCTATCTAAATTTGTTTTGTAGGGAACCTACTTAAAGAGATCCTGTAGAAATACTTGGTACTTGGACAGTGGATGTTCAAGACATATGTCAGGATACTTCTCATGCTTCAAGAGTTTAGTAAAAGTTGATGGAGGGTTTGTCACTTTTGGTGATAACTCAAAAGGAAAAATCATCGGCTTAGGCCAGATTGGTAACACTGACTCAATATTGATTTCCAAAGTTTTATTTGTTGATGGACTTAAATACAATTTGTTAAGTATTTATCAGTTATGTGATGATGGTTTTTATGTTAAATTTGAAAATGATTCTTGAAATGTTTTTAATTCTAAAAATGCTTTAGTGTTTTCTGCTTTAAGAAATGAAAATGTTTATGCTGTTGATTTAAATTCTTTAGCTAAGCAGAATATTACTTGTTTAAATGCTTTTCATAAAGAGTCTTGGCTTTGGCACAGAAGATTAGGACACTGCAATGTGCATTCACTTAGAAAACTTACTATGAAGAACTTAGTTAGAGACCTACCCAAACTTGAATTTTCAACAGACAAAGTTTGTAATCCCTGTCAAAAGGGAAAGCAAAAAAAAAGTTTCTTTTAAATCAAAGAAAGAAGTTTCAAATTCTCAACCTCTTGAGTTGGTTCACATGGATTTATTTGGACCTTCTAGTGTTTCTAGTTTAAATGGGAAGCACTATGTCTATGTTCTTGTAGATGACTTTTCTAGATATACTTGGGTATATTTTCTAGCTCACAAAAGTGAAGCTTGTTCTTACTTTGTTAAATACTCCAAATCTGTAGAGAACCTTAGTGGACTTAAAATTAGAACCCTGAGAAGTGATCATGGCCGTGAGTTTGAAAATCATGAGTTTGAATCTTACTGCTCACACAGTGGCTATAGTCACAATTTCTCTGCCCCTAGGACACCCCAACAGAATGGTGTAGTGGAAAGGAGGAATAGAACCCTGCAAGAAATTGCTAGGAATATGCTTAATGATTATTACCTACCTGTTTATTTTTGGGATGAAGCTGTAAATACAGCTTTTTATGTTATTAATAGAGTCTTGATCAGACCTGTTCTTAAGAGGACCCCTTATGAGTTGTGGAACCATAGGAAACCTAAGGTTAACTACTTCAGAGTTTTTGGCTGCAAAGTCTTTATTCTTAATACTAAAGACAATCTGGACAAGTTTGCACCAAAGAGTGATGAAGGAATTTTCCTAGGATACTCTATAACTAGTAAAGCCTATAGAGTTTTCAATAAGAGAACCAAATGTGTGGAAGAATCTGTTCACGTCAAATTTGATGAAACTGATCCACATGAACCTAAGACCTATCTTGAAAATCTTGAAGATGATCTCTCTATTTTGAACCCTAATGATAAAGACAGTGGACCTATAGTTAAAACATCCAGTTCTGGAAATTTTCCAGAACCTGCTTCTGTTGAACCTCAACCTGTTGATGAACCTGAAATTTCTAGTCCTACCTTTTCTAGATCAACTAGAATTCTAAAGAATCATCCTTTAGATGTTGTTGTAGGAAATCTTGATAGAGGGACACAGACTAGAGATTCTCTTAGAAATCAGGTTGAACATCAAGCCTTCTTGTCACATCTTGAACCTAAAAACATTGATGATGCTATTAATGATGAATTTTGGGTAATGGCTATACAAGAAGAACTAAATAAATTTGAAAGAAACAAAGTCTAGAAATTAGTGGAAAGACCTAAGGACACTATAACCATAGGCACAAAATGGGTGTTTAGAAACAAAGTTGATGAATCTGGAAATATCATTAGAAACAAAGCTAGGCTAGTTGCACAAGGTTACAATCAAGAAGAAGGAATTGACTATGAGGAAACCTTTGCACATGTAGCTAGATTAGAGGCTATTAGGATCTTACTTGCCTGTGCATCATATCTAAATTTCAAGTTATATCAAATGGATGTGAAAAGTGCTTTTTAAAATGGTTTTATTGTTGAAGATGTTTTTGTAGAACAACCACCTGGTTTCTCAAATCCTCATTTTCAAAATCACGTTTTTAAACTTTCTAAAGCTTTATATAGTTTAAAACAATCTCCAAGAGCTTGGTATGAAAGACTTTCAAACTTTATTATTTCAAAAGGATTTACAAAAGGAATAGATGACCCCACTCTTTTTATAAAAAGGATTTCAAAATATGTTTTAATAGTACAAATCTATGTTGATGATATTATTTTTGGATCTTCTAAAAGTTCTTTATGTACTGATTTTTCAAAGGTTATGAAAAATGAGTTTGAAATGAGCTTAATGGGAGAGCTTAAGTATTTTCTTGGATTTCAAATCTTTCAAACTAAAGATGGTATTATTCTAAATCAAAGTAAATATACTAAGAATTTATTAAAACGTTTTGGTTTGGATAGTATTAAGGAAAGTGATATACCTATGAGTACTACCTGTAAATTGGATGTTGATGAAACTGGGAAACCAGTTGATTAAACCTATTACAGAGGTATGATTGGGAGTTTACTTTATCTTACTGCTAGTCGAACGGATATTATGTTTAGTGTGTGTATGTGTGCTAGATTTCAAGCTAACCCTAAAGAATCACACTTACTGGCTGTTAAAAGGATTTTTAAATATCTTAAGTATACTGTGAATTTAAGTTTGTTTTATCCAAAAGGATAATCATTTGACCTAACTAGTTATTCAGATGCTGACTTTGCTGGATGTAAGTTAGATAGGAAAATCACATCTGGAACATGTCATTTACTTGGAAAGTCCCTAGTATCATGGTGTAGTAAGAAACAGAACTCAGTCGCATTGTCTACTGCTGAAGCAGAATATATAGCTGCTGGTATTTGCTGTGCACAGATTATGTGGATGAAACACACTTTATTGGACTATGGATTTGATTTTAAACATGTTTCAATTAACTGTGACAACACTAGTGCGATCAACATATCTAAAAACCCTGTGTCTCACTCTAGGACTAAGCACATTGATGTCAGACATCACTTTCTAAGAGATCATTATCAGAAAGGTAATATTTCTCTGGAATTTATTAGTTATGAACATCAATTAGCTGATATTTTTACAAATCCTTTATGTTCTGAAAGAATGAATTTTATTAAACAAGAATTGTGTATGATTGATCTTTGAAACTAATCTGTGAAACTGATCTGTGAAACTGATCTGTAAAACTGATCTGTGAAACTGATCTATGAAATTGATCTGTGAAACGGATCTGTGAAACGGATCTGTGAAACGGATCTGTGAAACCGATCTGTGAAACGGATCTATGAAACCGATCTGTGAAACTGATCTGTGAAACCGATCTGTGAAACGGATCTGTGAAACCGATCTGTGAAACTGATCTGTGAAACCGATCTGTGAAACTGATCTGTGAAACTGATCTGTGAAACTGATCTGTCAAACCGATCTTTCTTTCTATTACTTTTTATTATGTTGTAATTAATTAATTACTTTTATCTTTATTATGAAAACCCTAAATGATGAAATAAATGATACGCGGCTATTTCTATTCTCCAAACCATCGACCTTTCATTTCCCACCAAGCCTTATTTTCTCTCTTCTCCTCTACTTCGAACCTTCGAACTCCTGCATTCTCCAGAATCTGCAAATGGCTAAGCAGAAGAGACCAAGCAAAGGATCAGAAAGTCCTATACCTTCAAAGCATGCTCGAGGCGAGTCGAGTAGTACCTCTCAAAGATCAGTAAATCCGAACCTGGAATCTCGGATTGTTTCTGTAGAAAAGGAAGTCAGTTCCACCTGGATTTTGACAAGTAAGTCGCTATTGTTACAAGTTTTAGAATCGCAAGGATGGAAAGCCTGGTTCTCAGATAACACTCGTGTATACTACCCAAAGCCAGTGCATGAGTTTTATATAAATCTGCAAGTTACTTTAGATGGTGTAGAGGCTGCCAAAATGTCTTCTGTAGTGAAAGGAAAGAAAATATCTTTTTCATCTAAACAATGGGCTGAATGTTTAGATATACCCCATGAGGGTCGGTATGAGGATTATGCTGGAAACATTCCTCCAACCACTGAATACTTCTCTTATGAGTTATCTTTAGAGATTTTGATTGGAAACAGAGAGTCAAGGATAATCACAGCCTCAGAGTTAGATGGTGAATGTAGACTTCTCTTTAAGTTTATTCAGCACCAAATTTGCCCTAGGAAAGGAGATTTTTCTTCTGTAAGATACCAGGATGTTTTTCTATTGTTTTTACTAAAGACCCATGAGAAGATCAATTTGTGTAGATATCTAATGGTGCACATAGCTGGAATGGTGAAACCTTCTAAGAAAGCCACTGCCCTGTTCTATTCCAAAGTGATCTCTGCTATGTTAAAGAATCTGGAATGTGTTGATGAAGTTGATGAGATAGCTGAATATGATAGTGCTTTTTGTGTTAACAAAGAAATTTGTAAAAGGATGAAAATAAATTGGAACCCATGGAAGAAATGCTGGGTTGCTGATGAGGAAAAGTTGTATGAATCCTACAATCCCACTGATCATGGAAAGAGGCCGAAGGGTTTAAGAGACCCTGGTTTGAAATCAGATGAGGAGCCAATTTACTCTGATGATGAGGAAGAAGTAGATGTTGAAAGGAATAAGGAAACTGAAGAGTCTGGTAAACAAGGGATGGAAGAAGCTGAAACAGAAGAAGGAAGTATGTCACCTCCTGATGATAGGAGTGATCCTGATACTATGAGCCCTAAGAGAAGAGTGGACTTTGGATCTGCCAGTCCACCTTTACCCTTACCTGAATCAGAACCAGTTCTTGGTGATGAAGAAGCTAGTGACACTGACGTATCTGACAGTGAAGTTTCTGTGAAGAATGGAAATGGGAATGATGATGATGATGATAATGATGATGATGATGATGATGGTGATAACCGACCAGTGGATGGTCTTGCTGTACCTCTAACAGAAACACATCAAACTGTACCAGAAACAAATACCAATGGAAAGAGAGATTCTCTAGAAATCCGTGGAAAATCAAGTTATGATAAACCGAAATATACTATGTGTGCTTCTGTCTGGGATGATTACCCTGGTTTTGCTGTTTTGGGTTTAGAGTACTCTGAAGAAGATGAGGAAGAATCAGAATCTGCTGTGGGTGTGAAGGAAAGCCAACCAGTTGAGGCAAGGTCTGCTCATGTTGTTGATGCTGCAGATGCTCATCTACCCAGTTCTACTGTCTCTCAGTCTGATTTTGATAAGTTCAAAATTGAGTTGCTTGCTGCTGTGTAGTAATGCGAAACGGGCGGGCCGGGGCGGGGCGGGCTAAGCCCGCATGGGTTTGAGCCCACGCGGGTTTGTCCACAAAAGCCCGCATATAATGCGATCAAAAATTTTCAAGCCCGCCCCGCCCCGCATAAACCCGCGGGTTGCCCGCGGGTTACCCGCGGGCTTACCTACATTTACAAAAAAAATACTATTTATAATCATTTAAATACTATATTTTTTATCATTCTTAAAGGTATCTGTGGGGAGAAGTATGAATTAACAATAACTAGAGTTTTAAAGGATGTGATGAAACATTTTTTGTGGTTTAATGGTGGCATGTGCTAATGCTGATGTGATGGTGAATTGTTGCGATAGAAAGTAGGTGAGTGATCGGTGATGGGCGATGAATGATAATGTTGGTTGTGTGGTGATGTGAACAACAAAACCTGTGAACGAATGAAGTCTCTCCAGGTAACGACCAATTTCAGAGGAAGTTATTAGTGTTTTCATGAGGTTCTATCCAATTCTCTTAATAACAAAATTAAATTAAATAATAACAAAATTAAATCGACCTAAGAAATATTATGATTATAATAACTCTTATAGAATTGAAACCATACGCAGGGGTGATGAGTTCCATTTTTCAAGAGATGGGTTGACACACCATGTGAATATGGTTAATAATTACTATATAAATAATATAATATCATATTAAAACAATAAATATAGACCTATTTAAAATTCACATATGAATAAATGGTGAATTAATATGACCATTACGGTGAGAAATCATATGTCACCGTTTAACCATGATTTTTTTTATTAAAAAAATTAAATGTTAAAGAAACATATATTGTAAAAATAATATATATATATTTTTTAAATCGAGCCCGTGGGCAAGCCCGCACCCGCGCGGGCTCAACCCGCATTAACCCGCACCCGCACGGGCTCAACCCGCATTGGCCCGCACTCTAAACGGTCAAAATTTTTAGGCCCGCCCCGCCCCACATCCGCCCCATACCCGCAAAGCCCGCGGGCCGCGAGCCCTCTTTGCATCGCTACTGCTGTGAGAGATACAGTCAGAGAAGAAATTTCGAATGCTATTAGACCAGACCTGGCCAATACTGGTGAGTTTATTGGCAGGCACATAACCTCTCTAAATCAGATTCTGAAGGATCTACAATCTGGCTTAGTTTCTTTATCAAACGAATTTAGATCAACCATCTATGGTATGATGTAAGTGTTGAGGAATCTGATTGAACATCTTAAGAAGTCTGATCTGAGAAAGTTAAAAGCTGAGATAACTCAGATAGTTGCTCAAGCCAGTACAACCAAAGTAACCAAGATCACTACTCGTGAGCTAGAGGCTCTAAAACAGATTGTGCATGATGAATTTTCCGCCATTAGACAAGTTCTTGATTTGGACTCGTTGAGGAAGATGAAGGAGCACAGTGATCACATTCATAAGATGGTAACAGTATATTCAGCAGATGCCACTAAAGCTCAGAGAGAGATCAAGGAAAAGGTTGATCATTACTTTTCAAAAATCTATACAAAGCATGAGATGACCACAAATTTCAAAGTGTTGGCTGATAATCTAAAACTACCTCCAGTCACTCAAGCTTTCAAGACTCAAGTTCGTCAGTTGCAAGATTTTACTCCTACCTTGGAATGGTTCATGGAGAATAAGGATGATTTTGAGAAGGCTATGCAGTATGCTGCAGAAGTTATTCAGGATTTCATAAATCTTTTGAAACCTTATCTGAATGCACAAGCTACGACCATTGTGCTTCCTACTACTGACCCTCTCAGTGCCTCTGATGTTGCTCCAAATCAGATCTTCGTTGCTTAAGCTCTATCTCAACTCCGACCAGTTCCTCAACAATCTTCTCAACCATCTCCTACAACTCCACAACAAATCCCAGTGGCATCCTCTCCTCCACCTTCCAGAGTCATCTTACCATCTTTTCAAATTCGCCCAGTTCAACCTACCTCCAAGCCTTCCAACTTACCAATCATTGATCCTTCTGACAAAGGCAAATCCCTATTACATCCCAAGAAATAGTTGTGCATTGTTATTGATAGGGTGAACCTTGTTGTGTTTTTACTATGATGTACCTTATAAACTTTATTTTCTTTTTATTCTCTCTAATGACTTCTTTTAATCTCTTCTCTATCTGTTTTCCCTCCTTTTTTATTATCCCAAAGGGGGAGACATATGTATATATATGGGGGAGATGCATATCTAAAGGGGGACATTTTTTTATATCTATGGGGGAGAACCTTTCTATGGCAATGTTTGCATAAATATTTAAAGGCATAAATTCAGGGGGAGATTTATATCTCATTTTGTTTTTATTCTTATTATGCCTTGTCACTATTATTGATGATATATTATATTTATTTATGACTAAGATTTGTGATTATCAAAAAGGGGGAGATTGTTGAGCCCTCTAGAAGATTGTTGAATTCTTCCTATGATTGTTGTTTTAATAATCACAAATCATTGTTACTTAATCCGATTGGATTTATCATATACATAATCACAATCTTTTAGTGAATCTGTTTATATCGGTTGGATCATGTTTTTTATCTCCTTGTTATTGATTTACAAGTATTCTGGAAGTCTTCTGGATCAAACAGACACCTTGTGTTCTGTCAAGACAACGGTCGCACCGATCCATATCAAAGGACAATGGTCGCACCGATCCATATCAAAAGACAACGGTCGCACCAATCCATATCAAAGGACAACGGTCGCACCGATCCATATCAAAGGACAACGGTCTCACCGATGCTGATCAAATGAGTCACCGATCATGGCACACCGATGCTGATCAAATGAGTCACCGAAGATGTCTCACCGATGCTGATCAAATGAGTCACCGATCATGACACACCGATGCTGATCAAATGAGTCACCGATCATGACACACCAATGCTGATCATCTGAGTCACCGATCAGGACACACCGATGTCTAGCCACCGATGCTGATGCTGATGACCTAGCGATCACTTGACTCACCGATAGTCATAAACAGTTGTTTGAATTTATTTATCTTTATTTAATCTAACCAACGGTCATATTAGGAATATTTTAATGCTCTGTCATTTATTTAATGAAGGTTGTTGGATGTCAGGGAACCGTACCTCGTACCTGCAAAAAGAAATCATTTCTTTTGCTGGATCTCGTGCTATAAATACAAGAAGTCCCTGTTAATGCAAAGAGGAGAAACCCTGTGTGACAACGACGAGACACATATGAGTGCAAAGAGTGGTGGATGAGATAGTTGCAGAAGACACAGAACCTCATACACACTCAAGATTACTCAAGAATAGTTCTGTACATTCACGAGGACATTGAAGATCGACTACATTTCTCACTATCTCTGAACCTGGATGCCAAGCAGATGACACTCTGCCTTTCAGACAAAAACCAGAAGAGGACTCAGAACCATTTCTGATCAAACTCAAGGAGTCCAAAGCTTCACTGCAATCACTAGATCCATTTCTAAACTCTACATCTCTGCTCTGTGATTCATTATTCTACATTTCGAGCAGTGTGTGTTATATGCTGTATTTAACACACACACCGTCTCCTGTAATTTAACTGGAGGATCTGTAAATCCTCATCAAAATATTTACATATTTCATTTCCCACAGTAATAGTGGTAGAGGTCGTGTGTGACCTGGATAGCTGGTTTTTGTTTTTTTGTTTCCCACGAATAACAGTGGTAGAGGTCTTAGACCTGGACAGTTGTAAACTGTTGTGAACCTCGATCCAGGGTGTGGATCAAATTTATATAAATTGTTGAGAGGACTAAGTCTCGGCTTGAGACTGAACCTCTTGGTTATATTTGTTGTGTTATATCTTTCAAAGTCATTCCTTTTATTCCGCTGCTAATTACTTTAAAACCAAAATTGTTTTAAAGTCACTTTGATAATTAAACTCGCAAGTGTTTATATTAGTTGTAAATCAGTAAGTTAGTTTAAAAAGTTAATCAACTCTTCTGTTGTGATTAATTGGGAAATAATCAATCCCTTGAGAACCCAACAGAACCTTTACTTTGATATAAATTCACTACAGTTTAATTCAGTATTTTATTTGGGGGTTTTTAAGACAAAGTTTTTTAAAACAGAAATTTTAATTGGAACTCAATTCACCCCCCCCCCCTCTTGAGTATTCACTCTAACCAACAGGGATCGTGCACCTATGTTCCTCATTCTTGATCTGAATCCTACAGTTGCTAGTGATTTCCTGAAAGGTGGAAGAAGGGGCATTTGTTGCTCGTCATCACCACCCACCAAAGCCTGAGTGCAATTCTAGGATTGTGCCAACAATCCTGCATTGCTTGTTAGGCTATTAATTAATGAACGTGAATCAGTGTTTCTGTTACGCTGCATTACAACATCGTTGCACTAACTTATTAATGAGATTCATCGTCGCCTCATCGTTGCACCGTAGCACTGACATACCACTGCTCAACGATGAATAAAACAACTAAAATAACTTTTTAAGTTATTTATTTTTTTCTTCTGAAAAGTTCGAAAATTAACTTTCACCCTCCACCCGTACTGGTCGAGGTTAAGCTCTGCCTAAGGGAAACATTCCCTCATGAGTTCAATGGTACTCTCAGATTACCAATTCAAGTTACCATTTATGAGTTATAAGGATTTGAAAATAAAATAATTGTTACTTAATTATTTTATTTATAACCAAAAACTAATTTCCATTGTTGGCCTGTGTGTGCCAATGTTAGGCCCTTTTTAGGCAAATCCCGATACTCTGAGTTCAACGATGCCCTCAGATTTTTGATCTGGACACTGATTTAAAAGTTATAAAAACTAGATCACACGTTTATTTAATGAAACTTAAAAATAGTTCAAAAATACGTTCTGACCACTCCGAGCCTTAGAATTACGTGTCGTCTCAGAGTCTGGTCTCGAAATAATCCCATTTAATTTTCAAAAAAAAATTATGGAATTCTGAGGTATTACAGAGCAATTCCTCTTATACAAGGATCTCCATTTTGAGAATTTTGTGGAGGAAGTGTTTTTTGCTGAGTTTTTGTAAAAGAAGCATATAACACATTGGCTCAGTTGTTGTCTCTCATGTTGGGGTGAAGACGTTCGGAGTTTCCTCATTTTTTGTGGCTATTTTAAGTTCATCTTTTATTATAAAAGTCTGATTAAATTATCCTTTTATAGTTCAAATGGTTTTGTTTTTTTTTGAATGTCAACCTTTAAATGGTTATCCTTTCATGAATCAGTTCCCCTCTTTCTATTGTGTCTGTTTGGAGATGTCTATTTTTGTGGAAATCGCTCTTTATGCCTTGTGTACGGGTTCATTGTTTGGTTTGAAATCTTTGGTGATTCTATCATAATCTATATATTGTTTACATTTTTTCTTCCATTTAAGATTCATTAGTGTTGGGTTGTTTTGGTTCATGATGAGTTTGGGTTGCATTTTGATATGTGAAAATGGTTTTTTAATTGAAAGATGAAATGTATGGGTTTGTGTGGTGGTTTCTTGTTGTTTCATATAGTGGTGAAAACAGTTGTGACTATTGACCTATGATGCAATAGTTGTATTAAAGTGTATGATTGTGTACTTGTTTGTTTGTTAATTGAAAGATGAAATGTATGGGTCTGTGTTTTTGTTTTTTTTTCATGGTAGTTCTGGGTTGCATAATATGTAGATGGATTTTTTTTTGTAAATCAGCATTTAATGGCACTTCAAACCACCACTAAATATGGCATATTTTGTTATTAGCGACGGTTAAAACTACTGCTATATTATGACAGTTTTTCTAGCGGTGGTTAAAACTGCCGCTAAATATGACGCACTATTAATCTAACATCGTTTTTCTTTTTTTAGTAGCGGTTTTCCAACTAAAAAAAATTGGGCTTTAGTGGCTATTAAAACTACCACTAAATCCTCGTTGTTTTTTACCAGAAAACTGCCACTAAATACACATTCTACGACACTTACCAGAAACTGCCACTAAATGGAAGGAACCTCCATGTATTGGATGTTGACACTAACTTTATCAACAGTTTTTTGAAACCATTGCAGAACCATGTGGTGGCGGTTTAAACCGCTACCAAATAAAAAAACTACCGCTAAGCAGTAATTTTCTTATAGTGTTTGTATCATATATTGGTATTTTTTCTAGCAGTGCAAACTCTGATTCAGTTTATTGTGATAATACTACAGTGGCGGTTCTTGTCAAAGAGACCAAGTCACACTAGAGGACAAAACACATACTTCAGAAGTTTCATCTTTTGAAGGATTTTACACAGAGTTGAAGTCACAATTAGCAGAGTAGCCACATATGATAACATGAAAGACCCCCTGAAGTCATATCTCTACAGAAGCATGATTCTTATGTGAGTGATAGTGGTTTGAGACTTGTTAGTAGTTGTCTAAAGTGGGAGCGTTGTGAGTGGGTTCTCTAGACCCAACTCCTGGATGTACTTTTGATTACCATCACATGTATAGAGTTTGATATATACATGTGTTTATCTTATCATAATATAATTAATACTTTTTCATCCACTGTATTTATGGTAATGTCCTTAGATTAAATGTCGTATCAAAATGTTATAGAAGTTCCTAGGCTATAACGGGAACCTAAAGATACCATGAAAGTAATCTTAAAGATATGTATTATAGTTTAGATACATCATGCTGACAGGACACATATGACGTGTGACAATCAGGTGTTGGGTGTCATAAGCATTGTGACTTCTTATCATGAAGTTTTCACTAGGTGATCTCGAGTAGATGAGATCATGAGGACTGCACTGCCAATAGGAACACCACATGTTACTGGTGTTACTATCTGCAAACATGTATATTTATCTCCTAACTTGAGATCTTTATCAATGTATGTCATTTGATCATGTATTTTGATGCAAAGAAAAAACAATGATATTAAAGTCATGGTGGGGTAGCTTGTGTTGGGTGCGTCTTTGATAGTATGACATTGGTTGAATGATTAAGATATAATCTGTTACTTCTGAGTTGAGGAAGTGATGTCTCGGGCCTAGTTAATTAGGATGGTAGTACCTTCATTAAATCCATATCCATGGTCAAAAAAGGTAATTCCTTTAATTAGATCAATAAATAATAAGGCAAGAATGGATGATTACACAAGGTATGCATCCAACTTTATAAGATATCACGAGACAAAGAGATTATATTGCATGACGTGTGTTCGTAGGAAGGTTAAATTGTTATGATTATTCTTTATCTCTTTAGGGGCATTAATGAGTTGCTAGACTTTGATTCTATCCGGTGAATGATATTCATTACTATCAAGATAAGAGCATAGATGGACACACACAATAACGTATTCAAAAGTCTACCATATTCTGGTGAATAGGAGAATAAGACATGGTGGACCCCACTGAGGGGCATGAACTGTGTTCGAGAATAAACAACCACCAATAAATAAAGAAATTCATTATTATTCAAGTATAGAATAATTGGGTTGAATTTATTTAGTTAAAGTATTCACAATGTATTGTGTGAATACATAGAAAAATATTATATGAACACATATTGTTTTAATATTCAAGGTTCGTTTAATATTGTGAGAATTACAAGTTGAGTTAATGACTTGGTTTTATCACATAATATATTTATTATATATTACAAGTGAGTGATAAAAATATAAATGACATTATGACGCAGTTAATTTTTCATAACGTGTCATTTGCTACTTATTTAATGGGTGTTTTATATACAAGGGTTGGGGAACCCTTTCTGGATGTTTAATCTCTGCTATATAAGCAAAAAGGGGCTCATTTTTATGGGATGATTCATTCCCACAATTTTTTAGAGCTCCTATATCTTATTCCCGCATCCTAGAGAAAGAAATGTTATGACTGAGTAATCGATCCAAGAATGACTTCACTGGTCGAATGGATGAGATCGTGGTGATCGTGGTGACGTCGAAGGAATCATTGGAGCTCCGCGCTAGCACTCAGAATTTTATGATAGGTGCACCCATCGACTTTTGAAGTGTGTGTGAACAATCTAGAGGGGTTTGACTTCAAATCTTTCACGCAACGGTCGTTGGTGAGGTGCAATGGTTGCACACGTTGTCAAACGAAATGAGGTAATCGTTCAATGTATTTTTGTGTTTGATTAAATTCACGTGATATCCTCAGACCTCTACCGGGGCTTGAATCGCCAGAGATAAAAAGGTTTCTTCACTCTGATGATGAAAATTTTAAAATCCCTGGCCCATCGACTTCCACCACCTCGGTACCAACAACCTCAACCGATTTATTTTCATATCCAACCACGTTCACTTTAGTAAATAAGTTGAGCCACTTGGTTGAGTTTGGTGATTCTTCATGGAGATGATGTCGAGTGGATATTATAACTCTGATATGATATTGTACAGGAGCATTATTATCCACCTTGATCATCTCATTGAGCCCATTTACATCTAAATTCATTTTGGCATCCATAATTTATAACACTTTTTTTTATAGTGATGTTTAGAGCAAGGAAATCGAACATAATAGTGATTACACTAACAAGGATTATTGTTGTTGGACACTTTGCAAAGTGGTTGATGTTATAACTCCCTCATGATTTCTTGGTCTTGAAGAATCTTGGTATTGTTGGAAAGCACAAACCCACTCTTAGCACTTTTGAAGTCTTTTTTGGCAACCTTTGTTTTCAAAATGGATTAGAGTCATTACTGGTAATGCTTTTAAGGGGAATCTTAGTCCCTCGAGATTTGGTGTTATCTTCATGGATCATAATGAGAGTGTTCTTGGATGCTTCTATTGGCCCTATGGAGCTACTCACTCTCCTAACGCCGAGACGTTTGGTGTTATCAATGCAACATTGTTCACCAAACAAAGGGCCTGGGTCTAACTTGTGGCTGAAAACGATTCCACCACCATTGTTTAAGATATTACCAATGATGTCATTTATCTATCATGAAATCTAATTGTACCATGGATTGAGTGTTTGAATTTCCCTTGCTCCATTGACTTTGTCATTACTCATATTTATCAGGAGGCGAATTATCTGGTGGAAAGGCTTGCCAATAAGAAAGTTGTGAGTAATGATTTTGTCTAATCTTATGTGATAGCATTTTATTTTACCCGTTTCTTTGAAAGAGATAGTTGTCAAACTTTAACCTCTATACTTTTGTAACTCTTTCTTTTTATAATAAAGGATAATTGACCGCTTTGGTGGCCGACTCGGTCTTTTCTAATTATATAAATTATAATCAACCCATCTCTATATAAAAATATAACTATTAATCAATGAGATTAGTATTCTCAAATGTTTTGACTGTTGATCATTATAAAAAACTTTTGTTACTTTTTAGTATATTTTCATGCTATCCAGTGTTGAAATTTGATGTTCAAGTTTATAATCATTTGTAATTTCATAAAATATTTATATATTTGAATATATAATAAAAAATCTTTTCACATATCAACAATATCTTATTGGTTTTGATTACACATTCCATTTTCTAAATTCTTCCCACCACTTGGGATTATTTTTATAAAAATAACTTGTAAAAAGCTCGTTCACAAAATCGTCATTTTTTCATAAATAAGTTTTTTTTTTGTGAAATATGATAAACAATTGAATTTCCATAAATAATTTATGGCACATGTTTTTAAAATAAACATAAAAAAACAGATTTTGTGACATGACAAATTTCTTTAAAGTTTGAAGTAAATGCACGAACTGCATCTCACTCGACGTAGATGATTTAGAATCTTTCAACAAGCATTTGCTAATCGTCAAGAACTGAATGACCTTCGTGCATCGACTGATTAGGCTCCGCAATTGAGGTGCAATGAGAGTCTCAGATGCATTTGATCAAAGAGTCCGTTACAAATCGCTAGAGTAAAATCGTTTTTCAGAATGACCGAATTAGGGTACCGTATACCCATTCATCGAAGAATAAAGGACTCGCTTTTGAGATCTTTTTGAATCCATTATTTATATTAATGGGCCAATGAAGGATCAAAACATACAATTCCACTTATGGTCCCAAATTGAAATTAACTCCTAGTTTTTGGTAACTATGGGTAGAAAATTTGTTTGAATGTCCCCTTGGAACGGATGACGTGGCTTTGACCCGCCATGGAACGGAAGGCATTCGTTTTATCCCACTACCAAGATCCTGCCCATGTGTCATACCTGCCGGTACTCAGCGCATCTCACACTCATGGTCCCCAAATTCTAGGGCTCCGCCTTCGTTTTTTGTTCTTTCTTCTCCTCCTTTCTTATATTGAGGTTTTCTGCAATTTTATTGTTTGTTACGTCAGATTTTTTTCAAGTTGTACGTGTGATTGTACTCTGAGGATGTAAGAATCATCGATTACTGTCTTCCATTTCGTGGTTGAACGGTTTTCCTGTCTGATATTTCACGACCCTGAGATGCCGGAGGCTGATGAGCATGTGTCCGTGTACGGCACGGAAGCCGTGGATACGGGGAATGGCGTGGAAGAAGAAGACAACGTAGGTGTTGGAGAGTCTATGGACAGCCCTCAGGTCCGGTACGAACATCATGGAGTGAAAGATGGTGCTGTTGGAGATGTTCCTGGCAGCATCGAGGCGATGAATGCTGTGGAAGTAGTTCCGTCCCATTCCATTTACGGTCCCGATGCTGATTATTCTCAGGTTGCTGGCAATTTCAGTGCTGATCAGCTGACCCTCTCTTTTCAGGGCGAAGTTTATGTTTTTGACGCCGTCTCGCCTGATAAGGTCTCTTATTTTTCTTCTTCTTCCTTTGTTTCTTCTCTTTTTTTTTCTTTTTGACTGGGTTCATGTTTTTTGTTTTTTGTTTTTATTTCTGCAACATATTCCTTTTGTTTTTAGCTGTTTTTTAGCCCCTGTGTTTTTTATATTGATCCCTGTTTTCTGCAATTGCTTGGTGCGTTGTTTTAAAGTTTTGCATGTTTTACTGAACTTGAAGTGTTAGCGCCGAATTTTAACCTATTTTGTAAGCTGGTTGGGAAGTTTATAGGATTGCATTTTTGGTTTTTTTATCATCATCATCATCTCTACTAGCTAATACCGGTGTAAGATGGTTTAATGATGATAACCGTTTGATGATCTGATGTGGTTGATCTGATGTTCTGCCCCTGAATTTGATTTCTCAGTAATGTCTTACTGAATCTTTTAAGTTTCATAGTCCTTTTATATTGACAGAAAGGTAGCCAAAGGTGAAAAAAATACGTATAATAATATAATTCAATCATTAAGTTTAGCCATGACAAAATATCAAAATATGTCTGATACTCATTTCCCAAAAGATCACAAGATAAAAAAAGAAACCCTAAATCTCATAATTTTAGTGATCTAATTTTAAACTAGCGAATTCAAATTTGTAATTATCACCACTTTCATCTTTTTCTTCATTATTTTCATATCCTTGAACACCGTCTTATGTCTGTTTCCGACGAAAGTTTGTCGCTAGACGATTGATTGCAGGGGGTTGAATTATGTGCAATCATTCACGTCGGGTTCACCATTTTGTTTCCGACGAAAGCCTGTCGCCCGATGGTTGATTGCAGGGGGTTAAATTATGTGCAATCATTCACGTCGGGTACATCATTTCCGAACGGTCTCCAACGAGTTTTGTTTGTGGAGCCGGAAACGCCCAACAGTTCTCATATCCATGACGACTCATGGACCTACTTTCCAAAGGCAGACGTTCGTTGGGGAACTTGGCCAACTACATTTAAGAACTCACATTGGTCGAGGGGATGAGAAGTCGGACTCATCACCTCTTTTTGGGGGGAACTATTGCCTATTCCATAACTCTCTTATAGATTTAAGATATGTTCGTGAATCCTTTGTTCATTCCCAAGTATGTATAATACGGATCACCCTGAGGTAACGATCAATTACAAACATGCATGGGTCCGAAATCATCTGTATGTATCCGAGGTTCTCCATTAATAGAGATATTTGTATTTATCCAAGGTTTTCCATCAACGGTACCCTTTTACAGACGGATTAAAGATTCCTTGGTCGTTCATTAGGACGATGCTGGTTTTAAGCCGCGTAGTGGGGCGCTCTGGAGTTTGCTGTCATATAGGGAGACAAAAGTTGTTTTGATGTCGGGATCGAACCCATAAGATGGGCTTCCTACGTATCCTTATGAGATGAATCAGAACCCATGTAGTTCGGTGCCACTTAACATGACACATCACCTTTTAAGGTCGTGTGACTAGGACCAAACCATGAAGTTTAACGTCATGCGGCAAGGACGTCCAGGTGAAAGGTGCCTAGCCAAGGATGGTGTGAGACTTGCATCGAGGCGGCCCAAGGTACCAGGAAGGGATGTGGTCTCCCGGGTGGATATGACCCTACCGGGAATGTGGCCCAAAGAACATTGGGGTGTATTTGGGTGTTGGGTTTGGATCTCAGGGAGGCTTTCTATGTATCCCAGATAGTTGGGAACCAAAACCCACGTAGTTTAGACAGGTTGGGGTTTGCACCCATGGAGGAGGCCTATTTGAGGGGACATGATTGGGGCTTACTCCTGAGGATACCTGTATTGTGATGCTTCATTGGGAATATGGCCCTTTGAAGGTTGAGACATGGGTTTGGGGCTTATGTCGTATAGGAGGCCCGATTGAGTGGATATGGTTGGGGCTTGCACTTGTGAGGATTCCTATGGTTTGGGATCGTGCAGTTGTCATGATTGCCGCTAACCTTTAACCCCACGCGAGTCATGCTCGTTGTGAGAAATAAGAGGAAGCAGTGGATCTGAAGATCACACAATCCATTTTTATCTGCTGGTGGACGGATGTTGAAGCCCAAAGGGAGAGAGAGAGCTTTGAATGTGCTCGTCTACTCTTATTTTAAGTAGCAAGGATAATCACATCTGGTGACCCATCCAACTACGTCCCGAGCTGGCGAAGAGGAGCAAGAGTGCTGCCTCCCGCAAAAAAGGCTAGGGGTTTACTCCAGGGGGGTGCCCATATTTCTGGAACCGTGAGGAGAATCTCAACTCATGGTAATTTGGTTTGGTAGTCATCTCATGATCATTGCATGAGGCATCTTATGATTGATGTATAAGGCATCTCATGTTTGTTAAAGGAGGCATCCTATATTGTCATATAGGGTATACTACTGTTTAATGTCATGCAACGAGGACAATGGCAGCGCAGTTTAAACATCATGTTGTGAGGACAACGACAATATAGTTTAATGTCATGTTGCGAGGACTAGTTTCGTGCAGTTTAACATCATGTGGTCAGGACGAGTTCTTTACAGTTTAACGTCATGTGGTCAGGACGACTAGGAGGAAGATGCAACAATGCCTGGTGTGGCCGTTATGCAAGAACAACCCATTCTGGTTCAACCTGGCATAGGTGTCAGGTGGTGGGATTTCAGGAGGCGCATGAGGAATGTTTCGACTCATGGTTTTATATGGGGTGGACGTTAGGGCCGTATAAGGCGCAACCCAAAATGTCCTCAACCTGGTCCGAAAAGTTTGCGATGAGACTTCATTTTTCATGGGGGTCAGTGATGGTAGTGAAGGGACCGACCTAGAGGCCCGGGACCGTAGGTTGGCACTGATCCTGAGCAAGGGTGTGGGGGCGCAGACTCCACGACATGGACCAGCGGGCGCGAACGGTTTTGCAAATGGGCGCATAGGGATGGGCGCATAGCGTTTTCTGTGAAGGACCATCCGCAGAGGGGTCGTTCGCAAAGGGCTGTCTGCGAGGTGCTGTCCGCGAGGCGCTGTCCGCGAGGCGCTGTCCGCGAAGGGTGGATCGCAAAATGTCGTCTGCAAAGCATCATCCGTGAAAGGAGTCCGCAAAGGGTTGGCCTTAAAGGGTCCGTCCGCGAAGCAAGTCTGAAAAGGGTCCGTTCGTGAAGCAATTTATTCGTTCACGGGGTCAGAAAATGACGCCTCATGTTGCAAACGACACTGCCTCCTCATGGCATCTTCTGCGGAGGGTCTTCCGCATATGGTTTGCGGGGGTCATCCGCAAAGGATTTCGGGTATGCAGATGGTCGGGTGATTTTACTGTTGAGAATGATTTCTCCAACACCTTCCCTCAACTTTTCATCCGTCCTTCCTTTCCTCGGCTCCCCCACTTTGCTTTTTATAGAGTGGCGCAACCGACTACTGGGTTGGCCGGTCGTGGTGGGCCGCAGGGCCTCCATTTGCAGGAGCCAAGGATGAACGCCCAGGCCCGTGAACGATTTCATTCGTGTGGGGGGGAGATAGCATATTCGTTTGCAGGGGGTGGTCGTTTGTGGGGGATGAAAATTACCGTTTGGCCCCGCAAACGATTTGGTTTCGTTCACGGGATGCCTCGCGGAGCGGTAGAATGCCATGCAGAACGACGATCTTCATAGCGGTTTTGCTCTGTGGGCCATAGTCCTTCGCCGCTTGGCCTCTTTGATCGTTTTTTTCGAACTCTTCTTTTGAGTTTATTTGTTCCATTTTCCAAATTCACAGAACTCTTTTCTCCTTGCATGCGGAGTTTTCAGAACCCAATAAATGCCCTCCATCAAAATGGTCTCCGATCGGGACGAAGAGGAGTCGATTCCGATTAAGAAGCGGTCCTGGTTTGAATGAAAGATCAGATGATGCTCTAATTTTTGTTTGAGCCAAGGGACTCAACGAGCATAGTTTTGAGGGTTGCTAGGGTTACATGGACAACCCTACAAACTTTGCGCCTTTTATGTTACTACCTTAATTTTCTCCTAAGTCCACTGTGGCGCAGGCTTAGCGGGCGTAACTTGGATTTTGCTTAGGCCGCCCTATGGGGGTTTTCAACCTAACAAGTTTTGTGTTTTTTTTTGATAGCTCGATTGTTGCCTAAACCATGCCAAGCGTAGGTTTAGCGAGCTAGAACTTGACTTTTGTTCAGGGTGCCCTTTGCGGGTTTTCCACCTGACGAGTTTTGTGTCTCTTTTCGTGGGTAGTTTAGAGTCTTGCAAACCGGATTAATGCAATTGATGTTTTAGGTCGAACAACTTTGACCATGAATTACGGGGCAATGACCTCAATAGATCTTACTAACTGAGAATGTCTCAATATTTTTCAAACATGAATGAGAGATTTTTGGACGAATTTGCGTTTGTTTGACAGACTTTTTTTGTGAGCGACTTATGCAGAGTCAACTGGGGCATATTATGCAGTCAAACAAAAATATCCTCAGAACACTGACCCTCCATTTTCGATGACCGCATAATTTGTTAAAATTCAGATTTCTCAAGACCACGAAGGAATGATGTCTGAAAAATGATGAGGGCATCTGTATCGGCACTGACCATGAATGAGAAACCACTCCTACATGAATTTGACTTGTGTAAAGGAGGGCTGGAGAATGATGCAGTTTAATGTCGTGCAACTAGGACATGGACCCTGCAGTTTAGCGTCTTACGACAGGGACGTTCGAGGTTCAATATTTAAGGTCACTTGGCTTTGATTGAGGGATAAACGATTCCCCCTTTTCCACAGTAATCTGTCCAAGAATATTCTATCATCTTTAGGCATGAAGTGGAAATGTTGTAAAATTTAATGTGGTGGTTTCCGAATCCAAGGGGTGATATGGGACAAAAATGCCGTTGGAGCGTACAGAGATAAGAAAAGCCTCTCATGGGGACGAATTTGCCATTGGTTGATAGATCTTTTTTGTGGGCGACTTATGCAGAGTCAATTGAGGCATATTGTGCATAGTTAAACAAAGGTGTCCTCAGGACACTGACCCTCCATTTCCGATGACCCGGGAGGTTTATGGAGATTCAGATTTCTCTAGGCACAAAGTTTGGTTTATGAAAGGAAAGTACCTGAATATGAAAGAAGCATTTCATGTCGAAATTTTCTGTGAATGAGTAAAAACGTTTCCCTTACGCAGGTCTGGCCCATAAATATGGATTTTTTTTTCATTACGGTTGGGTCGAGATATAAGGTTCGGGCGTCACTACGTATCTCGTCAAAACGAGAATCAAGCTATATGCAGTTTTGGGAAGGTTTCTCCACACGCCGATCGAACTCTTATGTGGGCAAGGGACATTTTCCTTTGAATACGAGCTCATGAATGGGGTGAGGCTCATATTGGACCCTCCTATGCAGATCTAGCTCATGTATAGGTGAGCAGGAGTTTTTTTTTTGTTGTGGTCGGACCCGGATATATGATCCGGGTGTCGTTACGTATCTCGTTAAAGCGCGAATCAGACCATATGCAGTTCTTATATGGTTCCTCGTGTAGGTCAGACCTGTGCACAGGTAATGGATATTTTTAATTTTTGTCGTGGCTGGACCCAAGATTAGATATTTGGGTGTCATTACGCATCCTGCGATGTCAGGAATCAAGACACACGTAGTTCTGGGCATTATGCAGTTAAGTGTCATGTGATTAGGACATCGGCCTTGCAGTTTAACGTTGTGTGATGATGATGGCATGTGATTAGGTCATACAGCTAGGACCATATGTCATGGAAACGATGAGTAACAGGAGGCTCATCGGGTTAGGGTGTTTCGACATGTCTCGGACGTGAGGGAGAAAGAAGATGTAAGCCATGATTCCGGGGTTTCTCGGATCAGGAGAAATGATATGGAGCAAAAATGCCATTAGGGCTTACGAAGATAAAAAAAGCCTCTCTTGGGGACAAATTTACTTTTGGTCAACATACCTTTTTTGTTGACAACTTATGCAGAGCCAATTGGGGCATATTATGCATAGTCAAACAAAGGTGTCTTTAGGACACCAACCCTCCATTTCCGATGGCTAGGTGAAGATTGTGTAGATTCAAAACTGCCTGGGGCCGAGTACGATGAGTGGAAGGAATGTGTCCGGGTACATAAGAAACATTTAGATCGCGATTAGCCATGGAGTGTGAAATTTCCTACATAGATCATAGATCTGACTCATATGTAGGGGGGTTATTTCTGTTCCCTTGATAGATCCCTGAATGAGGAACCCCAAATTTAAGATCTCTTGCAAAAATCTTCGATTGTATACAGGAGATGGGAACATTTTTTTCTTTACCCTGTGTCTGGGACTAAGATATGAGGTTTAGGCGTCACTACGTTTCTCGTCAAAACGAGAATAAAGTCACACTTAGTTCTTGAGGTACATGCAGTTTAATGTTGTGCGACAATGATAGTCACCATGCTGTTTAACATCATGCAGTAAGGACATAGGTTCCCCGACGTGAAGATGAAATATTATGGTTGGACCCAAGATTAAAGACCTATCCCGCGATGGCAGGAATTAAGCCATACGTAGTTCTCAAAACTGGCTTTGACCGCGCAGTTTAATGTCGGGCGTTAAGGACATCTGGTGTGCCTTTTAAGGTCTTGCTACTAGGGCCATGACAACCTTGATGTAGATTGATACGCCACGACCATGTAGAGAATCCCTTACCAAGACTCCTAAGCCCACGTGAGCTATGCTCGGTGTGAGAAACAAGGGGTGACGAATGTTTATTCCACCACACAGGGGTGATGAAAAAACGAAGGATAGAGACATTTTGATTTTGAGGTGGTTGGACCAGGATTGGAGATCCGGGCGTCACAACGTATCTCATTATGGTGAGAATCAAGCTGTATGTTGTTCTTGAACTGGCTCTCTGTGCAGGTCTTACCCATACACCAGGAGGGGGGCATTTTTCCCTTTGTTTTGATCGATTGGCTCCTTGTGTAGGTCTTACTCGTACACCGGGATGGGAGCATTTTTCCCTTTGTTTTGATTGTTGTGGCTGGATCCGGGATTGAAGACCCGGGCGTCACTACATATTCTGTAGTGGCAGGAATCAAGCCACACGTAGTTTTGGGACCCTGTGCAGTTTAACGTCATGTGGTGAGGATGAAGATGACCCAACACGAAAGAGGGGGAATGTTGCGGCTGGACCTGGAATCAGAGATCCAGGCGTCACTACGTATCATGTGTGGGTAGAAATCAAGCCACACGTAGTTCTGAATGAGAACTCTTTGCGCAGGTCTGACCTGTACACGGGGGGGGGCATTTTTCCCGTATTTTGTGGTTGGCCCAGGACACAGGGTCCAGACGTCACTACGTATCCCATTTGAATGAGAATCAAGTCACACGTAGTTCTTGTCGTGCTTCCCTGCACGGATGTGACTCATGTACAAGGAGGGGTGATTTTTTTGAAACTGACCTATAAATATGACCTGCTTTGGAGTCCCTTGCGTTGATTTAGTTTGTATGCAGGGGAGGGGACATTTCCTGTATTTCACGACTGGGCCCAGGATATGAGGTCTGGGCGTGACTACGTATCCCATAGAATGAGACTCAAGCCACACATAGTTCTTGATGAACCATGCAGTTCAACTCTTGCGGTAAGGTTGGGGGTCACTCGAAGTGAAAGAAGTATCATCGCGGCTGGGCCCTTGAATAGAGATCCGAACGTCACTACGTATCCTGCAAGGGCAGGAATCAAGCCACGCGTAGTTCTTGATAGAAAGCTCCCTGTGTAGGTCCCTGCCCATACGCAGGGAGGGGACATTTTTTTTTAATTTTTGGGGTGGTTGGAGCAGGATGTAAAATTCAGGCGTCACTACGTATCCTGTGTGGGCAGGAATCAAGCCGTATGTAGTTCTTGAATATGGCATGGTAGATGACCGATGTCGGGGGCAATGTCCTTGGGTGAGCACATTATGGTGCTGCGCAGTTTAACGTCATACCGTGAGGACATTGGTGTCATGCAGTTTATTGTCTTGCGACATGGACGATGTACCATGCAGTTTAACATCACGCGATCAGGACGATTATGTCTTGTAGTTATGGGAAGGATGATTTCGTAGACCAACGAGAAACATAACCTTGACGTGAAAAGAGGCCTTGAGGCCAAAGGATGGTAAGAAAATCATCTTATGGATGGAGGAAAATTTGCGGCTGAGCCTAACACAAGAGGTCTAGGCGTCACTACGTGTTCTGCAGTGCTAGGAATCAAGCCACGTAATTCTTGAGAAAGAGACTCCCTACGTGGATTTGACTCTCACCTGGGGGGATAAGGGCATTTTATCTTTCTCTCGCATAGATCTAGCTCGTGTGCGGTGAATCGTCGATTGAAACGATGATTCCCGTGCAGTTTAACGTCATGCGGTCAGGACGTTCTACCATGCAGTTTAACGTCATGCGATCTGGACGTTCGACCACGCAGTTTAATGTCATGCGATTAGGACGATCGACCATGCAGTTTAATGTCATGTGACCAGGACCATGGTATCTTGTGATTACACGAAATACTTCTTCAGGAACCTTGCGTTGGTGGGAGTCTTGGTAAGCTGTCTGTCCATCGAAATCAGAGAATAAGTTTCATTGGAGTAGACCTTACGTACGACGTAAGGTCCCTCCCATTTCGGTTCCAATTTTGGAGGTTTCTTTCCGGGTATTATCAGAATCCTGATGACTAACATCATCTCTCATTCGAGGAAAGATCGGAGGCAAACTTTTTGTTAAAGGCTCGCGTGATCCGATTTTAGTGGACTTCCAAATGATGCAAGGTGTGCAATCTTTTCTCATTCAGTCGCTCCAATTCATCCAGTCGTTTCTGGGATTGCTCATCTGTGGATAACTGATCGCTGATGACAAACCGGAGCGAGGACAATTGAACTTCGATGGGCAGGGCCGCCTCTGTCCTTTATACTAATGAGTATGGGGTCGCCTGTGTAGCAATGCCGGTCGTAGTCTGGTAAGCCCACAAGGCATGTAGGAGCTTGTCCGACTAAGACTTTTTATCCTTCTCTACCATTTTCTGGAGTATATTTGATAGAGTATTGTTTAAAACCTCTATCTGTTCGTTAGCCGCTGCATGGTAGGGGGATGAACGGTTGAACTTGATGTCATACTTCTGATATAGGTTCTCCAATTCAGCAGAACATAAATTAGTGTCATTGTGCGTCAAGTATTGTATGAGAGACCAAATTTGGTGACGATGTTGGTTTTCATGAAGTTGACAATGTTCCTTGCCCCAACTTCTTTGAGGGGTACGACTTCGGCCCACTTGGAGAAGAAATCGGTTGCAGTAAGAATGTACTTGAACTGCTTGATCGTAGCGGGAGGATATGGTCCCACGACGTTCATTCCCCATATGACAAATGGTCAGGAGTACTTGGCTGTGTGAAGCAACTCTGGGGGTTGATGAATGAAGTTGGCGTGAACTTGACAGGAATGACACTTTTTGGTGAATTTAGTGCTGTCCTGCGGTAGAGTGGATTAGTAGTATCCAAGCCTTTAGATTTGGTGGGAAAACTTGAGTCATGACTGGTGAGTGCTATAGGCTCCAGTGTGCACTTCCTTCATGATAACAACAGTCTCTTCTCCATCAGTTTACCTGAGAAGGACCCAATCAAGGCTTCACTTATAGAGGACCTTTTGGCGATTTGTGCCGTCATATAGAACAGAGTTAATTGCTCGTCTTCAAATTTACTTTGTCCGGTGGAAGCTCTCCCTTTTGAAGGTAGTCCACAATGGGTGTCATCAATCCAGTGGTAGGATTTTACGGTTCTGGGATGGGACTAATCTCATCAATTTGTTCCACGTTGGCTTGAATGAATGGTGAGACCATCTGGCGATGCGCAATGCGGATGATTGTTTCATCCCGATCTGGTTCGGCTAGAGCTGTGATTGCATTCATCAGTGCATCAACCAGTGCATTGGTTTGGGCATTTTTTGACCGTGGGACGTGAGTCAATGTTGGCTCCAAAGGGAATTCCAACATTAGTCCCCAGACGTGGTTTAGCAAGGAACGAACGTGGATGCGCAATGCTGATGACTGTTTCATCCCGGTCTGGATCGGCTAGAGCTCTGACTGCATTCGTCAGTGCATCAGCCAGTGCATCGGTTTGGGCATTTTGTGACTGTGGGACGTGAGTCAATGTCGGCTCCAAAGAGAATTCCAACATTAGTCCCCAAACGTGGTTTGGCAGGGGGATTGACACTTTTTGATAGCGTAATCGTCGTTAACTTGCTTAATGATCAGCTCGAAATCACCTTTTATCTTCAAGTGCTTTACTTGTACCTGAAGTGTCAGTTTTAACCCTGCAATGAGAGCCTGATATTCTGCTTCATTGTTCGTGCACCCCTCCGACAGTAGGAAAGAGTAAGGCAAGACTGCCTTTGTTGGAGAGATGAGCACGACTCCCAACCTTACTTTGTTGAGCATGGGGTCTTTCATCCTCTTCCCTATCAGACTTCTAGACGCACCGTTGAAATGGATCTCCCATATCTGGGGTCCTCTTGAACAGAGAAGTTTTCTTCATCATGTATTTCGGTATCCAATGAAGTCATTTTTGCCGAGGGGTGTTTTGCTAGGAAATCTGCTAATGCCTGACCATTGACCGCTTTCTGAGGCACGAACTAGATTTCACCGTGACAGATGTCCGGTCAACATCAGGCGACTGAGAATGTATTTGAGCGGGTTGCTATGAGAGATCAGACGGACCACGTGATGCTGCAGGTAGCACCTTGGCATCTGGACTACAAAGATTAGCGCTAGACAACTCTTCTCAATATCTGAATAACGAGTCTCAGCATCGATCATGGTTCGACTGAGGTAATAAAGATTGTTTTCGCTCCCGGCGTTGGTTTTTTGCGCGAGGAAGGTGCTTAGTGATCGCTCTAAGCCAGTCACATACAAAATAAGTGGCCTTCTTTCGACAGACGACATCACCATTGATGAGCTCAAGAGATATTTTTTAAGATTATTGTCGAATGCTTTCTGGCAATCGTCTTTCCACTGATATATAACTTCCCTTTTCATCAACCTGGTGAAGGGCCGACATTTGCCCGCAAGGTTGGCTATGAAGCGTCGAATGTGGGCTAAGTGTCCTTGAAGCCCTTTGAACTCTGTGAGGTTGTGAGGAGGTGACATGCAAGGATAACCTTTTTCTTCTCGAGGTTGACTTCAATGCCACAATAACGTACGACGAAGCTGAGGAATTTCCCTGAGGTAACGTCAGAAGCGCACTTCAAAGGGTTCATTTTCAGGCTGTGTTGTCGTAATTTGTTGAAGTGGGTTTCAAGATCCACCAAGTGGTTCGAGCGTTGTCTAGATTTAACCACCAGGTCATCAACATAATATCCGATATTTCCGGGAAGAGTTTGAAGATGCGATGCATGGCACGTTGGTATGTAGAGCCTACATTCTTCAAGCCAAAGGGCATTACCTGATAGCAAAATACTCTTTGGGGGCCTTGAAGACAGTTGCTTCTTTATCTTCCTCGGCCATTCAGATTTGATTGTATCCTCAATAGTCATTCATGAAGAAGAGAGCTTGATATCCGGCTGTTGCATCGATCGGTTGTTTTGTGATCGGGACTGAGAAATCATTCTTTGGGCAATGTCGGTTGAGATCCTTGAAATCGATGCAGGCTCTGATTTGCCCGCACTTCTTCTTGACGAGGACGATATTGGTCAGCCATTTGGGATATTGGACCTCCCGAATGAAGGTGGCTTTGATGAGCTTGTCAACTTCATCCTCAATTTTGGCAACATGTGTCGGGTGCGTCCTTCTGGCTGTTTATAGCCTTAGTGGTCCTCTCGTAAGCCCAGGTGGTGAGTGGCTACCTCGAGATCGAGGCTTGACATTTCTGTGTAGTTCCAGGTGAAGCCCAGGTGGTGAGTGGCTACCTCGAGATCGAGGCTTGACATTTCTGTGTAGTTCCAGGTGAATACATCCTGATGCTGCTTCAGGAAGGAGGTATATACCTCTTGCTCTTCGGAAGACGTGACTGTAATAATCAAGGTGGCTCGTGGGTCTTCTTTTGTATCTAGATTTATTTTTTTGAGCTCATCAATGGTGGTAGATACGTCATCCTCAAATGCTGGAGGGGTGTCCCTAAGGTCCTCATCTCCCTCTTAATCTTTTCCCTCTTGTTCCATGGGAGGAGCAAATAGTGGCATAAGTTCTCCAGAGTTGGGTGAGGAGCCAATATCTTGGCATTCCGAAGATGAAGCAACTTCCTCTAACCGAACTAACAATGCGGGATTTCCTTGGAACTCTGGAGCGGGAGATGGAGGAGCGTCTCCGTCCTTTTTGAATGTCGAGACAACCTCTTTTGCCTCAACTGGTGAGACATGGATTCCTTGGAGCTCCAGGATGGAATGAAGACATTTTCATTCGAGCTTTTACCACTGTTTGGGGAATCGACAAACTTTTCAACACTGCTGGACTCAGTAGTCATGACTGAAACCATAAAGATTGCTGAATATGTGCCTGTATTTGGGCTCATATACTCTATCAATTTGATGGGCAAAACATATTCTTTGTCGAGCTGTTTGAAGGGGTTGACCGGGATCATTTCTAAACCGTTCGGAGCAGTGTCCCAAGCAACACCATCAACCGGGGGTTGTTTTCCTTTCCCCTGATAGAATCCCGCATCGATATAATGCGACTCGTAAGATTTGAATGAGGCTTTATCGGCGTGCAACGTCTCGATTTGTCCATTAATGCAATATTTGATGCATTGATGGTACGATAAGGGGATTGCCACGTGTTGATGCAATCGGGGCCTTCCTAGCAAGACGTTGTCTCTAAACTGAGCCTTGAGCTTGATTTGGCCCAATGACTTCTGCTCACTTTGTCATAACCTAGCAGTGTTATGGAAGAAGGCGCTAGGTTATCCTCATTACAGCCCAACCCAGCCGACGAAGTGTTCATACTAGAATGAGATCAACTCCAGAGCCATTGTCAACGAAGACTTTTTGGACATCAACACCATTTATCCTGTCACACACATACAAGGGTTTGACGTGTCCCTGTATAGCGACATCTTAATCTTGATCTGTGAAGTAGATAACCGCGTGACATTCCTCAGGATTAGTCTCTGTTTGATAGACCTTAGCAGCAACAATTACGATGAGAGAAAACTCCTGACTTTTTTTGATATAAAGATTGCTATCAACTCTTCCTTTCTTAAAACTCATCTTCTTTAAGCAAGTATTCAACTTGGAATACCATGCCCTCAGAGTTTGTTTCAGTCCATACAAGACTTTTTTCAACTTGCACACATAATTTTCATCTTTCCCAACAATAAAGCCACAAGGTTGTTCAATGTAAACTTTCTCACCAAGATCCCCATTTAGAAATGCGGACTTTACATCCATTTGAAATTTTTTGTAATTTCGTTGTGCAGCAATACCAAGAAAAATTCTAATTGTTTTTAACCTTGCCACCGGAGCAAAAGTCTCATCAAAATGAACACCTTCAATTTGTGAGTAACATTTGCACACTAATCTTGCTTCGTTCCTTATTACTTTACCTTCTTCATTCTGCTTATTTCAGAAAACTCATTTTGTACCAATAACATTTTTGTTATCAGACTTGGGTACGAGTTCCCAAAGTATCATTCTTTTCTATCCGATCAAGCTCTTCATTCATAGCCTAAACCCATTCTGGATGCTCAGAAGCTTCATTCACATCCTGCAACTCTACTTTTGAATACAAAGAAGTATGTGTAACAATTTTTGAAATTTTTCTTGTTTGAACCTTGTGATGTTGATCACCAATAATGTTTTGAGCCTCCACTAGCTTCCTCAACCTAGGATGAGTTATTTGAGTTTCATCCTCATCACTTGAAATAGTTGAGTCTGATTCTTCTTCTTGAGTAGGATTACCACTGTCGGCATTCTTATTAGAATTGTTAACAAGACTTTCTTTATCTTGCTCAACTTCCTTATCAATATAAGTTTGTTTTTCTTGCTCAACCTTTTCAACAACTTTCACATCATTATAATCAACTATTCTTCCCGTCTCTGTGTTGAAACATCTGTATCCTCTTCCATTCGGAGCATAACCAAGAAATTTTTTATCTTTACCTCTTTGCTCAAATTTTCCAAGGTTTCCACCTTTATTCTTTATGATGCATGAACTCCCAAAAACTCTTAGGTGTTTCAAACTTGGAGTTTTTTCGTAAAACATTTCATATGGAGTCATATCTGAACTTGGCCTGTAGAAATATCGGTTTTGGATATACACAACAGTACTCACGGCTTGCCTCCAAAAGTAATGAGAAAGACCATGTTCAAGCAATATAGTTCTCCCCATTTTCACTAAACTTATGTTCTTCCTTTCAGCAACCCCATTTTCACTAAACTTATGTTCTTCCTTTCACCACTATTATCAGTTCTCAACTTCTTTATCGAAGACTCATATTCTTTTGCAGCTTTCCTCTTGAAACATTTTCAGAGCATCTGACTTAAGTTTCATATTTATAACCTTCTCAGTTTTCTTCTCTTCAGAAACAATTCTAGCTTTCTTCTCAACCTTTGAAGGCAACTTTTGTTGATCTTTCTCAGGTTCACCCTTACGAGAACTTTCACCAACTTCAAAAATAGAGTTTTTGAAACTTTTACCTCCCCGTTCAGCCTTATTAAAAAGTTTTTGTGGACAAGTTTCAACTCTTCTTCTTTTGCCCTCAACTTAACTTCCAGATGTTCATTACAGTTCTTTTTTTTTCTTAAGTGATTTATTTAAATCAACAACCTCTTTCAGCAACTTAACTTTCTCATCATGAAAACATTCTTGATTATTTGTTGAAGAACTTTCATTTATCAACTTTTTGTTTTCCTTTTTAGGATTTCTAATCTTTCTCTGACATTCTTTCAACTCTTCTTTCAAATGAAATTCAAGTTGAGTTTCTTCTTCTTCAAAACTGCTGTTTTTGAAATTTTCATTATTCACTATTGCAATAAAAGTATTCTCTCCAGATTTCTCAATAAAAGATTTTTTGGATTCAGCTTCACTATCTTCTTCTTCTTCATCTTTAGACAAAAAGTTTCTTCTTCTAGATTTGAAGAACATTTTATCTTTCCCTCTGGCAAAAGATTTATTCTTATCACCCTATTTCTTCCATGACCTTCTTGACATTCTTTCTTCTTCACCACTATCCTCTTTTTTCTTTCTTCGAGAACAGTTTACCACAAAATGCCCAACGACTCCACATTCAAAACACTTAAAGGGAAGTCTTCCTTTATATTTACCTGTACTTCTCACATTTTTAGAAAACAAGGATAAAATTTCATCAAGATTTTTACATACCTCATTTTCGGAGTCAGATTCACCAACATCATCTTCCCCAAGAACCTTTTTAGACTTTTCTTTCTTGGCGGCTTTGAAAGATATTTCCTTATCAGCTTTTGTTTTTCCCTTCATAACTTTCTCCCTTTTCATTTCATATGTAATGAGAGTACTATGAAGATCATCTAGAGATAGTGTTTTAAATCTTTATCTTCCAATGAGGAAACTTTGACAGCAAATTTGTCGGGAAAAATTCTTAAGATTTTTTTTACAACCGGTGAATCCTCCAACTTTTCATCACGACATCTGATAGTACTGACAATGTCATTTACTCTGGTAAAGAAGTCCCCAACAGATTCGTATTCACCCATCTTGAGATCTTCATACTTCAATCTCAATATTTGCAATTTTGCCTTCTTTACTTTTGTATTGCCTTCGTAAACGTTTTTTCAACTTATCCCAGATACTTTTGATAGTGGCAACACCTTTCACTCTTAAAAACTCACTTTCAGAAAGTGATGATGTCACGCCCTGGCCCCGGACTGCCCCGAAGCCGATGCGGAGTTGAAATAAAACATGGTGTAATTTTTTTTTAATAAAAGAGCTGAAATCACACACACATGTTCCGCTAGAGAGGGTCGTTTTGGTTTAGGTTCTGGAGAATCAGATACAATTATTACAATTCCTTCAAAACTGAACAAAAATGTCTCACTAAGCAGTCACCAAACAGAGGGACTCAAATCTGCTAAACCTGTAAAGGAAACAAATTGAAAACGTAGGGTGAGCATACGAATGCCCAGTAAGGGGTTTTAAAATAACATAATTTACTAATTAAAACCTTTTGAAAACATTCCTTTAAAAATTATTCATAAAACATTTTCTTAAGGAATGCTTTAACACATGTATCATAACACAACATTTAGACTAAGAATGATAAGAGCATATTTCAAGGAATACTAATAGGGTTACAAGGAAACATGATTCAATTATAAGCATGCTCATTCAGAATAATAAGAGACATTCTATCTTTAATAGGTATGACATATGAATATGCAAGTACAAAATTAATAACTAAGAGTAATACATGTTCAGAGTTGCGCATAAAATAATAACTTCAATTTCATCCTTGACTACTGTGAAACATATACTCGCTGATAAATCTCTGAGTGCTGAATAATTAATAAGCCATAAGCTTTTACTTTCTCCGATACTCATAGGTACAGGCTCTTTAACCAAGCATATTGTCCAGTTGAATACACACTTGGTTAATTAAATTTTGTAAAACTCTTAATCAAGCATATTCTCCAGTTGAATACACACTTGATTAATTAAACAAAAGGAGAGAACGTATAATGCCAGACTCTGTCAAGACCTCGTGTCAAGACCTGAAATGTCATTGGCCTCGTGCCACGACCTGATTGTCTCATGAGAACTATCGATGCATTCATTAACCGGTCCCCAACCCGTTATACTGAGTCTAATACATTCCTCATATGTCAAATAGGGTTGTATATTCAAAATGTCCCATACGACTTTGAATATTTAATTTCTCATTTCATATTATTCAAAATGTCAACCACTTTGAATAATTTAATACTTAATCCATAAAAGGTCATAAGAATTTAATTTCGTTCTTTAGCATTTACATATATTTAGTGAATCAGGCATATAACTGTTAATTACAAAACTATCAACTGCATGACTATGACATTAAATGACAAACATGATAATCAGATTATAGCATATGCGATGACAACTAATGCACAAAAAGAAATACAAGTTTTGTCACATAAAATGATAACCTTAAATTCTAAAACTTTATTAATCAAATATATATTGGAATTTCATCATGGATTGGATGCATAATTAATTAAAAGATAAACCAAATATTTCATGTGGGGTATTAAACACATAGATGCCCAGACATTTATTACTGGTATGCTTATGAATAACATATCACAAGGGTACACATAATGTTAAAAATGAAAAGCATGAAATTCAACCATAACTAATACCATTTAATATATATGAAAATAAGTGATTCATACATACATATATATATATATATAAGAGTAGCAAACCCCAAATATTATACTCATGAATTCTCCATAATTACTAAATGCATCAAAATTATAATATTTGGAATATCCAAAATTAGGGTTTAGTGTTGTGTAAATTCGTTTATACACAAGGGTGTATATAAAGAGTTGTATTTTTAAATAAAAACCATTCATATTTAAAAAAACATGTTTTATTTTTTCTTAGCAATCCTTTGAAATTTATAAATATAATTGCGGATCAAAGTTTACATGTAGACACATATATTCACATAACCGAATATACATTATGTATTAAAGAGTTTATACCAAAAATTCAATGACACCCATATGACTTTAATATATTAGTCACATTAATTAACAAGGGTTCCTAAATTTTATAAAATTTAAAAGGTTTATTTATTAATCAACTCATATATGTGTTTATGTAACATCGATATACATATATTATTTATGTGTATATATATAAGGGTCTTACACTGAGAGTTATTAACACTTGCATGTTTTAAAATATTAGGAACATTAGTAAAAACAAGGGTTCATAAATTTCAAAAACGTGTAATTAAATATAAAAAGTTTTGTTTATGAAATATGTGTACATATATATATGCTTATGTATATTTCAAATTATATAGAATATCAAAAAACACACATTCCTTTGCATGATAAAGGATTATGAACTTCATGTAGGATTAAGGACTCACCACCTTAGAAGGAAACAATAGGTCTTATGCTCAACCATATATAGATATACAAGTGTATACATCTATATGTATATATATATATATAAACCCAAACCGAATCAAAGCAAGGCAACATAGCACCCTTACCTGGTTTGAATGAGGAGAGGCTCGGGAAGGCTCAGGAAGGCTCGAGAAGGCTCGAAGGAGGCTTGAGAAGAGGAAGAACCAAGATAATGGAAGTGCAATGAGATGTATATATAAACTATATTATACAAATTGTATAAAATAATTTAAAGCCACTTGCATGGAAACCGAGACCCACTCGGTTTATAAAATGACTGAGGGTGAGTCTTTGTGGAAAATGAGAGCAAGGGAGGGTCCACTGGAGTCACGGGTGGAGAAAAACAAATGAAGAAAGTGGAAATACCCACTGGTGCAGCGCATGCACAGGAAGAAGAAGGCGACAGGGAAGAAAAACCGGAAAATAAACGGACGGTGGAGATTAATCGAGGGAAGATCCAGCGGTGGAGGCGAGTCCGCTGATTTTAAAACGAGATGGACGGTCCATATTAGATCGCGACTCGATCCGACGGTTGTGGTAAGACGCAGTGATTTAAAAAGAAGGAACAATCGTGATTAGATCCATCAGGATCGGACGACGCACAAAAACGCGGAGGATATATTGCTGCTGCTGAGGATCGAGGACCAAACCGAATCGGACGGCCCAGATCGCACGCGGCAAGATCGAACGGCCCAGATTCGCTCCTGGCTGATTTTCGCCGTCCCACATCGAAACGGAGGAGCTTCCGCGACTCCTTTATAAGCCCGGGACTCTGAGCCATCGCTCAGAATACTCCCTCTCCCCTCCTGGTACCGCCCCGTACCGGGTTCTTCTGCGGGCGCGCTCCTGCGCCCACCCGCGCCGCCGTGCCGCCCCACATGGTGGCGTGCTCTGGTCCTTGCACACGCACCCGTGCGCGCTGAGGGCGAGCTATGCTTCCCGTGCGCGCGACTTAGCACGCACCATGCGTGCGCACCGCCCCTGGGCCATTGCTAGGGGGTTGTGGGTGAGATGCCCATCAAGGCTTTTGAGGGCTGTTACAAGGTGGTCCTCGGCTAGGTGGGGTACTCCCCGATATTTTAGCTAAGTAAATATTTATTTTTTGTTAAATATAAAAATAAGTTTATATATATATATATAGGTTCAAACAAAAATGAATCCTCTACTATAACTACGTATTTTCCTTAGTTGTATAAATGCTAAAGTTTTAAAAACATAAAGTGATAAATCAAAGTTCAATACATCATTAAGAAAATCTTATATTAGTATTACAAAAATCAAAAACATATTCTTAGTTAAGACCTTGGTTTTATACCTCTGTCGGTGAACACATTTATAAAAGCTTTTCATCATATTTGAAATATTTCAATAGTATTTGAAATTCATACCTCATTTTGAAATCACACTAAGTGTAGCTAAAATATTAAATTATTATCCTTTTAAAAGTTTATAAAAAGAGTTTATATGATGAAATTTATAATTTCAATGCATACTTTAATTATTTTGGAAAACTAATTTTACCTGAATATTTTAATTTAAACCACCAAAATAAGCAACGACTATAATTATAGTCGTTAGAAACTCAACGGTCACCCCTAAGGGCAAAGTCGAATTGAGGCCCTTATAAATACATGTTTAGAGTCAATCCATTTCTAGACGACCTGGTGAAAATGATGCTCGTCATTCCACTGATGCTCAGTGCGGTTGCAGTGGCTCTGACCATAATGATGTTTATTGTGATGGATCCGAAAGATCCTTACTATATGCTTGGGTTCTTTGTTGTATTGGGTGGTCTCCTTGTAATTTTAATTGGTCTTTTAGTAGGTATTTTTGGTTAGTTGAATTTTCTTAGTTTTGAAGCAATGTTAACATTTCAGTGTTTAATAAGAATGCATTGTGTTTATTTCGTATGTTTTGTTCAAAATGGAAATTAAATAAAATATCACCCTACAATATTGTTATTACATGGAAGATAAGTTCGGGGCGTTACAGATGAGAGTAAAACATTTTTAGCTCTTTCATTATTCTCAAGATTCTTTTTATCAACAGGTGTAAGAGGAACCTTATCATCAATAGGAGAAAATCCATCTGTTGTAGTTTCAAGAACATCATACCCAAGAGACATAAGATTATGCGTCATTTTATCTTTTCAGATATGATAATTATTTTCATTGAAGATCGGAATCTCTTTACTGTTCGATTTTCCAATCTGATTCCCAAGTTCGATTTACTCAATACAGAAATATTGTTTTGCCAGAATACCATTGAAACAAATCTGAATTTCATCTTCCTCAGTCCGAAAATCTCAATACGATTTTCTTGGTCCGATTATCCAACTCAATACTGTAGCCAGCTGAATATGATCTTCTTCTTTCTTCTTCTTTTGTCCGGCTAACTTCTTCAAGAAGACACAATCTAGAAACTTCTTCTTGCTTAAATTGCGGAGGTTCTCTCTCTTCCGTGAATTATACAAGTCACAAAATACACAAAGTATTATCCTCTTATAGACACGCCAAAATGGTTTAAGCGGGATCTTGAAAATATTTTCCCGCTTCACCAAATTTCCTAAATCATTAATCTTTTTTAAATCTTGGATCTTTCTTTGACTCATTAAATTCTCCTTGAAATCTGGATCTTTCTTTGACTTCTTCAACCTTCCTTGAATTTCCGATCTTCTCTTCACTTCATATCCCTTTAGTCTTTCTAACAAATCTTCAATCCGATTCTGATTTGTCATTCCGATTTTCCCATTACAATTCTCCATTATGATGATCATCCTCATTTCTCGACCCTCCATTATGATGATCATTGTAATGACCCGCCAATTCCCATTGGCTTGAGAGCTCAACGAGTCATTACTAGGCCTTAAGCGACATCCTCAAAACGCCAAAGGCTGACAATAAATGCCGAAGGGTTTCGAATACAAGCGGGAGATGATTTACCCTTTAAGAAATAACTCAGTAAACCAGCCAATCATACCCAAACATTCACTATATGATGCATGAACAACTGAAAGACAACTAAACAAACTTCATTTATGTCAAACCACATCAGAGTGCACAAAAGCGGAAGACCAAACCAAGTATCAAAGTTCATAGCGGATGAACAACTCAAGACACTCAAAAGTCACTACAACTCCATGCTCCACAAGCTCCAAGCTCCACAACATCTTCCAAGCATTACCACAAACCACTAGCAATAAGATGCTTTACCTTTACCTGTGTCCCGAAATACGACATCTGCAAAAGCACCAACGTGGCAAAGCAGGGGTGAGTATAAAACTCAGTAGGTTTTCCCCAATGACTTCTCTACTCATGCCACTAGGATAGAAGAGTTAATAATTATATAAAAACAGTTTATATAAAACATTTTCTCAAAAGCAGTTTATAACTAAATATAAACAAGTTTCCAAAATCATTCGTAACCAAAAGCATCCAAGAGCAATTGAAACCAATTTTTCAACAAGTTATTTTTCCAGAAAAATAACCAATCAAGCTTTAAAACCCTTTCACAATCTCTCCTTTTTGGCATACCCAACCATTTCACAAACTCGTGAAAACAACCATGCATGCTACGTTATGAAAGTTCCATACTCATGAACGGTTTTTTGTCAATCTATCAAGTCGTCACAAGGTAATTGTTTCCCATGTTCCGTTATCCCTTTGGCACCGAGCACAAGGTCATCTTTCAACCAAGCCCCGTATTTCCCATGTGCTATTAACCCTTTGGAATCGAGCACAAGGTCATCTTTCAACCAAGTCCCGTATATGCATTATGAACACACACCACATATTCCCAAAAATCATGCCAAAACCATCCTTTCAATAAAACACCTTTTATTGAAAACAATTTCCATCAAAACCAAGTGTGTTCAACCAATTCAAACCATTTCAATAAAACCGTACTTTTATTGAAAACCAAATAATGAACCAATTTCATCAAGCCATTTCAATACCAAACCATTTCAATAAAACACCCATTTTTATTGTAAACCCATCTTTCATCAAACCATTTACCATTCCAGCAAATCCATAATTTAAAATCAACATTTTAAATTTAAGAAGCCAAATCACTTTGCACAACAATTCACCAAGATTTCACAATTTCTTCAAAACCATAAATCATCACTAAAGAAGGTTTGTTCCATGCTTTGCACAATCAATTTCAGTCAAGTAACCCAATTTGAAACTAAGCCAATCAATTCTAACAAGAGGAGTCAAGAGTGAAGCCTCCTACCTCAAAGGTTTTGACGAAAACCCCAACAAACGAAAAACGCACAAGAAAACCGGGTCGATTCTCCAAGAATTCTTCTTAGATTTCTTCTCCTAACACAACCAAGACCAAATCTCATCATATTTGGCATCCACACCCTTAGATCTACCCATAACGTGCGTAGATCTAAGAAACCGAGAGAAGAGTAGAAGTAGATCTAAGTAGATCTAAGAAACCGATCAAGAACGATCACATACCTCAAGAATCCGGCTTCGATTTGCCAAAAGAAGCCTTCAGATCGCCTCTGGAACGATGGGAGAACCCTCCTTGACCTTAGGAGAACCAAAATCCCGAGTTAGGGCCGCTTAGGAGCTTAAACGAGGCATTTAGAGGCAAAAACGCGTGAGATCCACAATTTAAGTATCTCATTTAAGTGCCCGCACAGTTAGTTCGCACGGTTTGACAAACCGTGCGCTAACCGTGCCTTAGCTACTGCCTCGATTGTCCTTCTCGCACGGTTTGGCCGCACGGTTAGACAAACCGTGCGCCGACCGTGCGGGAGCTACTGCCTCGAAGACCCACTGCGCATGGTTTGGCCGCACGGTTTAGACAAACCGTGCGCCGCCCGTGCGACTTTCCCTTTGCCTCAAAAACATCATTCCAAGTTCTCCCGACTCTCCCATTCAACACCCTTAACTTTAAAACCATGAAAAACATCAAGTAAGGGTTACATACCAGAAACCGGGGTACTACAATCATCCTCATTTTTTGACCAACTTGTAAATATGGAACTGAAGACTTCTTAACAAACTTCAGTCTGATTCTGATTTTTGATTCTGATTGCCCAATACGATTTCTTCATTATGATAAAAGTATTTGGTCATTCTGATTTTCTTGACCCACTTTCAAACAAATTTGAACTGAAGATATTTCATTACGTTGCTCTGCACTACCTGAAAGACTATATGCCCATTCCGATTTCCTCAATACAATGGAAACATATGTTCAACAACAGTTTCTTCATTACGTTGCTCTGCACCAAATGTAAGAAGGAAAACATGTCTTCTCATTACGATTCTCAGAACCAACTCTCATTCCGATTTCTTCATTACGATGGAGACAAAAGATTCTTTCAAACTTCTTCAACTGATTCTACTTTTCTGAATACGATAACAAAGATCTTTCAGTACTCAACTTCTTTCTCTTTTCTAATTACGATACTTATCAACTTCTTTTTCTGAAGATTTAAATTTTTTGACTTTTGATCTGACTGAAAACCAGCATCTTCAGTTTCTTTCATTACGATCAAGCAAACCTTTCCAGCCTTCAAACAAATCTGAATCCGATGATGTAAGACTGAAAAGCTTTTACTTCAACAACTTTCTTCATGACTTTGATTACGTTGAAGATCAGCTTTAGCATCGTCTGACTTTACCAAGGAAAGTATTATAACTTGCTTATATTCCAGGAACATCTTTCTATTCAATCAAATCTGAATATGATTGATAACACCTTTTCTCCCCCTTACCTTCATAAGACTTTCATCATAAGATCCCCAAACAACTTATGATATTTGTGAAATACAAATCAACAAAGTATCGTCAAATTTATATTGGATCCTTGCTGAATCCGATTCTCTTCCTCATTACGATCAAGTCTTTCATTTCGAACTCAAGGTGAGTTTGATGATTCTGAAAACATATTCCCAATCCGATGGACTTTCTCAAGATTTGTGAGTTTGATTTTCTGAATACGACAGTCATTTTGATTTTCACCAAAAACAAAGTGTGGTGATTTCTTTTCTTTTTGAACTTCCTTGACAATAAAAGACAATACCTGAATACGACGATCTTCCTTATCAGTCTAGTCCTAACAGCGTGGGGTTCCCTCTGTGTAGCATCTTGCTACGTGGGTGAGGGTACCGTCCGCGTAGCGTTGTGCTACGTGGACTTGAGTTCTGCCCATGTAGCGTGTTGCTACGTGGGGCTAGGTTCTGTCCGCGTAGCGTGTTGCTATGCGGGGCCAGGTTCTGTCCGCGTAGCGTGTTGCTACACGGGGCCGAGTTTCTGCCGCGTAGCGTTTTGCTACGCGGGGCAAGGTTCTGCCCGCATAGCATTTTGATATGCAACGCGTTTTTCTACAAAGGGGCTATCTGTTCATGCCCCGCAGAATGGTGTCCGTAAAGGGGTTTAAAGTTCACGGACGACTGAATGTTTTTTATTTCTCCTTAATGTATGTGGTGAGTTTACCTGCTGGGAATTGACGACTCTCTTCTAATTCGTCTCCAAGGCTTCGCTTTTTGCGTGTCCTTGTCACTCTTCTTGGCTCTCAGCTTTTCGGCGCCCCTCAATGTCTTTTATAGAAGAATTGAGGGACCGGATATCGGCATGACCGGTTATCCGTGGTGGGCCGCGAGGCTTCTTTTGCGGGAGCCCAAGGAGGACACCTGGGCCCGCGAACAACTTCGTTTGTGGGGTGCGGTCGTTCGCGGGGATGAAAATCACCGTCCGACCCCGCAAACGACTTGGTTTCGTTTGCGGGGTCGGACGGTGATTTTCATCCCCGCGAACGAGGCCGCAGGACGAGACAATACCGCCAACGCCCGCAAACAATTGTGGTTTCATTCGCGAGCATCGACGGTGCCGTCTCGTCCCACGAACGATTTCGTTCGCAGGGTGCTTCGCGAAGCGGCAGAATGCCATGCGGAGCGGCGGTCCTTGAAGCGATTTTCACTTCACGGGATCAACCCGTCCTTCACAGCTTCGCCCCCTTTGAACATTTTATTCAAATCTTCTTTGGGTTTATTATTTTACCCTTTGCCAAATTAATGGAATTCTCTGGAATTTTCAGGACCCAACAATGTCTCATATGAATCAGCTTCTATTGTTGGAACCGGGCGTGCAGCGGAAGCCCCAAACAGGTGGGTTTTTAAAATTTTTCCACCGACGATCGACGTAAACTTGTCGATGTCGGTGCAGGGCAGCCCGATCAAAGTCGAGGATCCAGCATGAAGGATTTTAAGCACAAAAAAAAATCGTAAAAAATACCCGGTTCAATTCCGAAGTTGCGCACGACGTCTGCTCGTTGTTGGCGATCGCTGCTTGAAGAATCCGAAGCTGAATTCTTCTAGATCGTCCACACGCGCTTCAAAGAATCCGCGGGAGCGCTGTTCGTCGTAATCCGGATGTTAGCGCGGAATTGCGACGACGCTTTTGACGCTCCAACGATCACCGCACCGCTTTGCTAGTGATGCCTGAGAGAGTGCTTGATCCATGCTTCTTGGATCCAGAGCATCTCTCTCTAGATTATGGGAGTGAGGAGAGGAGAGGAGAGGAGAGAGAAACTCCATGAATAGTACATGACAAAAGCCCCTCTTCTATTTCTAGCTAATTAAAATACTCGGTATCGCCTCGCCGACTCCGAATACTTAACGCACTATCAACAATATTTTATGACTACTAAACTGAGTCATAAATATTACTATCATTTACTTGGAATATATTAAAATATATTACGCGATAATAATTGAGTCATTAACTCGACTCATCGCTCCCATAAATATTAATTGAACCTTTAATAATTTAATATTCGTCAATTAATATTTTTTTATGTATTTACTTAAAACTCGTAAATACATTTAGTAAATAAATTCAATACTCATTATTCTAAACTTGAATAATATGAATTTATTTATTGCATTGGTGATCGTTTAACTTTGAACAAATCCCGGACCCCTGTGGCGGGGTCCGCTATGTCCAAAACTCCTATTCAACTGAATATGCCAGATTTTTGAATACGCTACTGTGTGTGACCCTCTAAGCCCTTATCTCAACAGCAGTGAATAGTATTCACAGATCAAGAGCAGCAACAACCAACCTACGAACACGGACTGTGTAATATAATCTCTTTGTCTTTAATATCTCATAAAGCAGGACGCACTCACGTGTCATCGCCCTTATCTTGCTTTATTATTTGTTGATTTAACTGGATGGATTTACCCTTGACTGCAATGACCATGGTCTTATAAAGGTACTGTCATCCATATCAACATGGTCTGAGATATATTACTTCCATAACCCGGAAGCGACAAATCCTTTCTTGACTATTCAACCAATGCCATGCCACCAATGACGCACCCAACACAAACTACCTCGCCACGACTTTATTGCCATGGTTTTCGTCTTGCATCAAAGTACGCAATCAAATGACATACATTGATAATGATCTCAAGTCTGGTGACCATTACACATGATCGTAGATAAGAACATCCAATGACATCCAAAACATGTAGTGTTTCTATTGGCGGGTCAGTTCTCATGATCTCACTACTAAAGATCAACAAGTGCGAACTTCATGAAAAGAAGTCTTAATGCTTATGAGCCCCCAACACCTGATGGTCAAACATCTATTGTATCCAATCAGTAAGATGTATCTAGACCATAGAACATATGATTAAGATTAATGTCATAGTATCTAGAGGTTCTCATTATAACCTTGGAACTGCTATAACATTTCAACATGACAATTAATCTTTGGACATTACTATTACAATAGTGGACGCAGAAAAGTCTACACTATAATGGTAAGACGACATCATGTATAGCTAACTGTATACATGATATGGTAATTAAAAGCACAGAATAGTTGGGTCTAGGGCACCCACTATATCAACATCTATATCTTTCATTATTGCATATCCTCAAACTCCGTCTTATGTCTCATCATATGAATCAGCCTCTATATCTTTCATTATTGCTCTTTGTTGCCTTGACTCTTGATTTTTGATGTATTGACTTTTTCTGTTTGGCTTTTAGTTTGTCTGTTTACTTTTCTTAAACCTGTTGTGTTTTCTAACACTCTCTAATTTAGTTGTCCACTCTCGTTACCAAATACATGCTCATTTTACCATCTTCCTTTTTTCTTGTTTGTTTGGTAAATCCCTAAACAGTCGATATATCTTTTATACTTATAACCTAATTCTAAATGATTAATTGGGTTGGAGTTCGTATTTTTCTTGAACTAAACTTAGATATTATATTTTTAACTAATTGGGTTGGGCTTTAAAGATACTAACACTTGGGATTGAGCTTTTGTTCTTAGATGAATTTTGCAGGTGCAAGCAGTGTTGCTACTCCTGGGTGGATGTGAAGTTCCTTCTGGACTGCCGTCCACAACAGGATCTCATAATATTAGGGTGTTTCTCTGCTTCAATGTGCATAGCATCATCATATCTTCATAGTAACTGTATTTGGTTCATCACTCTGCGTGCGTCTTTCACAGGGAACGAGTGAAGGCCCTGAAAGACTAAGCCAACCGCAGAGGGCTGCTTCTTTGATTCGATTTAGGGAGAAGAGAAAAGGACGATGCTTTGACAAAAAGATTCGCTATGCTGTTCGCAAGGAAGTTGCCCTCAGGTTTGTGATAAAAGCAATTAAATTAACACGTTAGGAGGAATCCTCTTTTTGCTTGGCTTACATATTTATAGCCACGGAGGGCTAACACTCACGAATAGTATTAAGGTTGTAATCTTAATGGATCAATGCATGTACTGTTCACCGCTTTCTGGATAAGGTTCACCATGACATATAGCCTTCCTTCCTGATCTAGTCTCTGCCGTATGGATTCTCCTGTCAGTCACCTTTATTTATATCACACTATTATTATTATTATATAATTCTGACATGATGGGGCACACCTGTCTTGTCCGAGGGTCCACACATATATTTGTTCATCATGGGTTTGCATAACTCTTTCCCCTAATCAGAAAGGTACAAGGTTTTGCACATACATGTGCTCTACTGTGTTGCACATATCTTTTAGGTCTTAAGTCGTTGAGGTTTTACAGGATGCAGCGTAAGAAGGGTCAGTTCACATCATTGAAGGCATGCTCCGAAGAAGCAGCTTCAGGTTCTTCGGACTGCAATGCGACACCCAGTTCTGGCCATGATGAAAACTCACCCGAAACCTCGTAAGTTTCAAAAAGCTCTCTGCCCATATGTGGATTAGAATTTCCTCTATTAACTTTTTATTTTAATGATATTAGGTAAGGTTTTTGATATAGCCCAAGACCCAGAGGTGGGAGGTTTTCTATAGCAAGGGTAAAAGTGTCTTTGTGGAGGGAAGTCTGTTGGGCGGGGGGGGGGGGGGGTGGGCCCACGTGAAAGAAAGTGGGGTGGGGGGGGGGGATTTGTTAAGTAGGAGTGGGGGTGAGAGTGATGGAGGCGGGAAAGATTATTGTTAGGCAGTTCGGCCAGCTGGTCCTGTCGAGAGTGCGAGGGGCCTCTCGAGTGTTTTCTCTCTTCTCTTCTATTCTTCTTCGTTTCTTCTCCTTCTTCCTCCGCCTATAATTCTGTTTCATGGTCTTTATCACTTGGTCTGACCTGCGGGATAGGTTCTTGCGGGAGGGGGTTGTAATTCCTTTTAGAGGGGGAGCACACTGTCTGAAATTTGCTCAGAGGAGGCGCGCACTGTCGGATTGCGTTCAGAGGAGGCGTGCATTGCCGAATACGTTCAAAAGAGGCATGCACTGCCAAAAAGCTTGAGGAAGGGTGATCGACCAGATGACGATGGAGATGAGACTCCAAGTGTGGTTTGAAGGGATAGAGCAGTGCATGAGGCGCATTGAAGCCGGGATGGAACAACACATGGGAAGCCTTGAGGTGACATGTCTGAGCTTGTGTCGACAGTAAATTTGTCTACAAAAGAACCGGCTGAACTTTGGAATGTTGCATCCAGTCAGATACGGTGTTTGGAGAAGATGCCGATGCACGACAACGTGTGACCGTCGGAACCCATTGTGGAATCCGGTACACACTCATTGGGGGTCGGAATGCGAAAACACCAAACCGGCGGTACAGTCGGAATGCCGACTAGGACTAACAACATCGCTACACCCATGTTCGTCAAGTCGAATTGCCGGTTTTCGATGGTAAGGATCCATGTGGCTAGATCACGTGTGCAGTGCTGCATTTCTGAATCCATTAGACAGCAGAGGAGTCAAAAAATACCACTAGCTTAGGTCAGCATGGAGTGGGTCGCGATTCACTAGACGGTTCCAGATGAGGTGCACTGGGAATTAACATGGTCAGTGTTCAAAGAGCTGCTGGAGCATTTCAACGGATTGGAAATTCAAAATCCATATTAAGTACTTGCATCTATCCAGCAGAGGGGATAAGTTCAGGAGTATATTGAACAATTTGAATATTCGGCGTCTTTGTTACCATGCCAACCTGAGCTGCAATACGTAGGGTATTTCTTGTATGATCTGTGAAAAGAAATTAGAAGTTGAGTCTGCATTCACAACCCAGAGACTCTGTTGCAAGTGATGCGGTTAGCTTGACATATGGAGCTTGCTTTCACGAGAGGTGTGGGTGCTCAATTCTGCGGAGGTGGGTCACGGAATTCTAGCGGTGTATGTGAGACTGAACTGTGGCAGCCACCAGACTGTCCTGACACACCTACAAAGCAGGACCACTCTCCGACTGGTCAGACGGGAGGTTGCTGTGAATGGAGTTGGAGGAGGCTCCAAGGCAAACGACCTCCGGTGGGCAAGGTGTTCGGCACCTGATGACTCATGAATGGGAAGACAGACAGAGAGTGTGAGGGGCCTCTTGAGTAGGAGCAGGGGTGAGACTGAGGGAGGAAGGATTATTGTTAGGCCGTTCGGTCAGCTGAATTTGGACAAGAGTGCGAGGGGCCTCTTGAGTGTTTTCTCTCTTATACTCTTCTTCTTCCTCCGCCTGTAATTCTGTTTTGTGGTCTTTATCACTTATCTCTAAATTCTATGGTTAATCCAAGTCAGTACTTGCTGTTAGTTTTTGGGTCAGCAATAAAACAAAAACAGCCTAGTTTCTGTGTCCTTTAACCCTATCATGGTTCCTGTATTGAGACTTTTTCATGCCGGTCTTGCATCGCAGGTGTACTCACTGTGGAACCAGTTCGAAGTCCACTCCAATGATGCGGCGCGGGCCATCCGGCCCACGGACCCTTTGCAATGCATGCGGGCTTAAATGGGCCAACAAGGTAGGGTTTGGATCCATTTTGCTAAGACAGCTATCTCAACATTAGAAAAACTGAAGCGGGTTCTAAGTTGGAAATACCGGAAAGATTCAAGTATCACTTGTAAAAGTGGTTTTCAAGTGAATTTTAAATCATGTTTTTTGAAATACTTAAGAAGTACCAAATATAATAACAGTTAAACGGGTCCCGTCACAATCTCCTCCAAACCAACCTTTTCTATTTTGCAGGGAATGATGAGGCCCCTTCCCAACAGTTCAAACTCAGAAAGTATTGAAGCTGTCAGCGCCCACAAGCAAATGTGCTTTTCACGGAGCCCAGCTTGAATCATCCTAACTTTGTTCAAGGCAGCGTGACATGGGTGGCTCTTTTTTCTATTTTTCCCTTATTTTAGTTGGTTGGTATAAATGTTTGTGTCACAGTGTGATTATATCATTCAGCCTTGATTATATAATTAATGTACAAATGGTTGGGTTTGTACCGTAGGTTTGTAGAGTCAAAACTATGCTAACGTCAGATAAATGACCTCCAAGGCCACTCCGAAACAATCTGTTCGTCCTCTACAATTGGAGGGGGTCGTCGCCAGCAAATTTTTTATTGGGTATCTGATTTAAAATTAATCATATATAAACACAGCATTAATATTTTTTCAAAACTTATTAATGATGTATTTCTACGAGATCACTCTGGAATTTGCACCGCTTTAATTCATCAAAGAAAATTTTCTAGTATATGTCAATTTTTACTGTGTTTTGTTGGCGCAAAACCAATCACTTAATTAACAGAAATTTTGAGATACAAAAAACATGCTACCCTTGTGGAACAAAGCCTGGCTAAACAACATTGTCACCTGGATAATGTGCAAGGTGTCGGGCAATCCAATTCCCTGCTTTTCTAGTAACAGAAAACACACAATGATCAAAGAGCAAAACTAATCTCAACATCTCTCCCACTAGGAGACCGAAGCTAGACAAGTTCTCCACCTTAGACCGAAGAACATGAACAACCTCCTTATAATCCGACTCAACACAAATATTCGTCCAACCTTGAGCCAAAACAAATGAAATACCTTCAACCGTTGCCTTAACCTCAGTGATCCAATTGGTTGAAATTGTTTTGTGAACACCACCCAAAACTGTCGAGTAGAACCACGCCTCACCAATCCGCTAGATGCACATCATCGGACCTTACACGCAACCGACGGTAAAGCTCCAAATGCCTCCATCGACCAGACATTTTCTTGTGATCTTGATGTATTGGGAGATAGGAAGCTCATACACCATACTCGTTGATATGATTCGTTTTATCATCTAATATTACATTAGGTATTTTGGGGTACAATTACAATCAAATACACACACACACACTGCACACATACAAACCGAAAATGCAAGTCACAACCCCCCAATGGATACCTGACCAACCACTTTATTACATTTAAAATTTATGGGCAAATGCCCATTGAGCATGAAGCCCATTTCATGACCTGTAGACCCACCATTGGATGACCTGAATACCCCGCTTGCATTACGCCTGCATCACCGCTTGCCCATCGTGTCTGCGTCACTGCCCCCTTTTGATGGCCTGAAAGCCCTTGTGGCCTGTAGGTGCAAATCGGTGGCCCGAAGATTCAAACGAATGAATAGTTCCGACTGCTACAGTACTTGTTATAGTACTCGAAAATCTTCATCCACTAGAATTTGATCTCGGGTTTCATGCAAAATTACGAGGTGTGTTAACCACTTGGCTACCACCTCGACTACGTTCGTTTGATCATATAATGATTATTGACAACAGAAGTGAACCCAAAACACAGAAGAATCTATCTCCAAAAATCAAACATGCAAATGTGATTGAAAAACATAGCATAAAACGACATATCTTAAATGCTCGAATATCAGTAGCATCCAACTTCTTCGATGGAGCATGGTTGATGAAGATCACAAGGAGCAACAGACGTATGCCTCTTACTTTTGAGAGGGGACACCGACCAATGGATCCATGAACGCTTCGCGGGGACTTCTGAATGCTTGAAGGGGTGCCAATGCCTTCTTTGAACAATGAACGAGCTTCAGGAAGAGAAGAGTCTCGACTAGCATGTAATTGTCATAGGTTCCACACCCACGACAGGTGAGGATCACATCCTCTTATATATCCATCCTCAACGCTTTTAATCGAATGGAGAGTGTCAGCCATAACGTAACGTTTTAGTCTGTTGTTGTTCATTCATTGAACATTTCAATGAATGAGGTGCGTCAACCATAAATGAATGAACTCTTTGGTTCAAAATTGATGCAATCGTATGGGAGGGACGCGACCCCACACATGTATCACATGCACATCAAAACCAAGCATGATTATCCACCACGACATCACATGCATCACTACAACGTAATGGTTCCCATTTTAGTGCACATCCAACATCTCTGCACTCGCACTAAAATCCTATAAGCACTCTATGCAAAACTTCAAAACTATTTGTGAATCCATCCAAACTCTTTTGGATGCAGTTTCATCAAGCTTTCTTCATTTTGGAACAAAAAATTTGTCCAAAACTTAATCCTTATGCAACAGTCCAACTGTGTGACCCTGCATGCCTTAATATCATTGACAATAAATATAAAATCCCTATTTCATAGATGCAAGCAAAGAATGACCTCTAACAAAGCATCAATGCTACACTACTAGAAAAATTGGTAATTGCGACGAGTTATTTGCGATAGGGCCATTTTCGTCACAAACATGTGTTTATTATTATTTATGATGGGAAATGTATCCCGTCGCAAATACCTTTAGGGTGCATACTCCCCATTCCATGAGAAACATTATTTTTGATGACTAATAGTGACATTGATGGATAATGAAATCCGTCATAAAATGTTTTTGAAAATTACTTTTAGCGGCAGAAAAAAATTCATCGCTATTAACCTATGTCAAATAAACTTTAATTAAAATCCCGCAGATTCTTTCTTCTCCCCTCCCCCACTTCTCCTTTGTGCAGACACTGCCCATCGTGCACTCATCGATCAAACCACCCCCAAAATCGTCCGTCACACCTAATTTATTGCAAAATTTAGGTTCAAATCCCCCAAGTACAAACTCTTCCTCTCTCCATTATTTTTGTGATTTCCCATTCAATCTTGCACCTATTGATTTGGTCAAACCCTAAGTCAAAAAATTTACCCAATTTTTATGGTTTGTTTGATATTAAGGGTTACTCTAAGTTTATTCTTCCATATTTGGGTGTCCACCATCGAATACGTGTTTCAGCTCTACATAGGTTGATTCTAATTGATTTGAGGTATTTTTTACTAATGTTTAACTTTTAGATTTTATAGATTTTATATTTGGGTGTTTGTTTTTGTTTATTTTGAAATATCTGGCCGCTCTACTGACTCCCGATGCGCCTGTGCGCAAGTTTTTTTTAATAGGTTTTCTGATTTTTTTTAAAAACAACATAGGTTAAAGATATTTTTAAAACTACGTTTTAAAGGCGGCATCGACGATGCCTCCTTCCATCCCCCGCACCGCCTTTGTCCCCGATCGATGACATGGCAAAGACGGCGGGGGGATGCCGCCTTTCCCTCAGATCCCTATAAAAGGGTAGCCCCCCTTCTCCTCACTTCAAATTTCTCCCATCTCTCATAAATCCACTGCTTCTCTCTTTAAAAAAATTCCATTTCCGTGCAGTGGAGTCAGTGGTCCAAAAGAAGGTAGTTTTGTGCGAAGCATCATTCAAAGGTATTTTTTATTTAATTTAATGTTTTTTATTTATTTAATTGAATTCTTTTTAGTTCTAAATATTTTATTTTTTAAGTAGTTTAGTTAGTTCTAAATATTTTGTTTATTAGGTTGTTTAATTAGTTATATATAGTTTGGAATAATAGTAATTATTAGTAATGATTAAGTATAGATTAAGTATAGAATAACTTAGGATTAAGTACTGTGAAATTTTTGTAGTATAAAAATTATGTGGTTATCTAAACAATCAAATCCCTGTTTGGATACAAACAAGTGGATGTGGCTCTAACATAAATGTACCTAGGGGTAAAACCCGAAAACACCGCTTTGAGCTACACTCGAACGGAAACTGGTGCACGATAACGGGTCTTGTTGCACTCCTGGTTTGACACTCTTGGAGATATGCTTAAGATAATTCATATTTTCTTTATAAACTACTAAAATACCTAAGAAAAGAAAAATCAAATAAGTATATTTATCAATGATAAAATGATAATTATGATGTTATAGAATGAAATGGACAAGGACAAAGACATTAAATAATGAAAGTTATTATTAGTAATTGAATTCTTTTTAGTCAGTTTTAAAGATGTTATTTATTAAGTAGTTTAATTAGTTATATATAGTTTAGAAATAATACTTATTGTTAGTAATGATTAATTATAGATTAATTAATGATTACTTAGGATTAAAAATGAATACATATAATTAGTTAATTATAATTAACTAATGGATATAATATAATTATTGATTAAAGAATAAATAAATAATTAAAGAATAACTTAATAATGATTAACTAGGGATTAAAGAATGATTGATTAGTTAAAAGCTATACTAAGAAACATTAGTATCATTGTTTCAGTTATAACAAGATGTTATAAAATTTTAGTATCATAAAGATTATATAGTTTAGAAATAATAGGTTTTATTAGTAATGATTAATTATAGATTAATTACTGAATAACTTAGGATTAAAAGATGAATACATGTACTGATTAGCTAATAATACTTATCATTGATAAAATGACAATTATGATTATATAAAATAAAATGGAGAATAACAAACACATTAAATTACACATGAATGTTTTACAACATACAAGAAATATCTTGACATTTTTCAATTAAACATGGTTTGGATGAGAGGAGCCTGACTTCGGAAGTGAGGTAAAATCCAGTTTATTTTTATTTGGTTGCTTAATGACATCATCTAAAGATATGTACTTAATAAGTTAAGCACATACTTGTAGAAGATGTTATTAAGGCATCAAATAAAAATCAGTTGGGTTTTACCTCACTTCTGAAGTTAGGCTCATATCATCCAAACCATGTTTTGTTGAAAAATGTTGGTATTTCTTGTATGTTGTAAAACATTCATATGTAATTTAATGTGTTTGTTCTTCTCTATTATAGAGAGATTGAAGAATGATTAACTAATGATTAACTAATGATTAACTAATGATTAACTTAGTAATGATTAACTAGTGATTAAAGAATGATTAACTTAGTAAAAACTGTACTAAGAAACATCAGTATCATAGTTTAGGATATAAGAAAATGTTTTAAAATTTTAGTATCATAAAGATTATATAGTTTAGAAATAATAGTTATTATTAGCAATGATTAATTATATATTAATTAATAAATAACATAGGATTAAAAAATGAATCCATATAATGATTAGCTAACAATACTTATAATCATATAAAGTGAAATGAAGAAGAACAAACACATTAAATAACACATGAATTCTTTATGACATACAATAAATTTGTTGACATTTTTCAATAGAATGTGGTTTGGATGAGATGAGTCTCACTTCGTACATGAGGTAAAATCCAGCTTATTTTTAATTGGCAGCTTAATAACATCTTCGAAGGATATGTACTTTACTTTTGAACTTTCAAAAGTTTTCGGCCTTCTAATGACATCTAAGATGACATCTAATACATTTCATTAGAAGGTTGAAAGCTTTTGAAACTTCAAAAGTGAAGTACATATCTTTCGAAGGTGTTATTAAGCTGTCAATAAAAAATAAGTTGGATTTTACCTTATCCGAAGTGAGACTCATCTCATCCAAACCACATTTTATTGAAAAATGTCAACGAATTTATTGTATATTATAAAGCATTCATGTGTTATTTAATGTGTTTGTTTTTCTTCATTTCACTTTATATGATCAGAATTGTCATTTTCTCAATGATAAATAAACTAATTTGATATTTCCTCTTCTTTTTACCTCGGTTTCCAAAACGTTCTGTGACTTATATTCTAATAAACTTTTATATAATGAAACATTACTAGCATATTTTAGGGTATAAAAAGTGTGAATTTGATTCTCACATCGTTTTTATTTTGTTAATTAAAATGCAATTTTATTTAATATGCTGTTTTTTTTGTTGAGAAATTGTTACGCCGTTGGAAAGGGGGAACCACCCTCTCAAGCTCCACCGTCCATGTGCCCCGATTATTCTTTCCGCATCATCTCCATTTGAGGGACGAGGGCACTGTTTCATCTGGGAAGCGAGGGAGCAGCTCAGTTGGCCAGAGAGAGAGAGAGACTCCGACGATGGCGTTCTTGGTTTTCCGCCAACAAAGAGAGGAAGGCTTGAGCAGCTTCTGCGATGTTGAGCATCTTCCGCGATTGCCGAATGCGTAGCGGTCTAATCTTGTCTTACCAGAGGAGAAGCGAGACGAGGGCTGGTAGGTGCAAAATCGTGGAGCTCGCCGTTAGGCCATGGAGTAGTGGCGCCCTCATACGCTGGTTCGCTAATCTGGATAACAACGATGATCTTGATGGAGCGTCGATCTCGGATAGCAGCACCGATCTCAAACAGCGACATCTGTTTTGGATAGCGGCACTGAGTTAGGGAAGCATCGCCGAACATGAATCCAGGACAATCTTTTAAGGCAAAGACATAAGATTCATACGATGTTGGATCTGAAAATGAGTCCGGAGGATCCAGACTCGATGTCGACAACATCCAACGCTTTGAGCATGGAGATTCAGCGGTGAAAAAGGTGATACCGAACCCCTGGTAAGGGGGGTTTCGATCCAGTTTTTTTCTTCTTATTTTCTTTGTCGATTTTGATTCTTTTACATGCTGTCTTCTTTGCTGTGCACCGTCGTCAATGTGTTGTCTGCCATGACTGTTTGTTCTTGCACTCTCCTTTGTTTCTTGGATATGTTTTTTTAGAGGTACTGTTGGTTGTGTGATGAAACTGCTCGCTGGTTTATTGTAATATGTTATCTTGCATAGTAAAAAACCCCTGATGATTCTGCCCCGTGCACGTAGGCCATATGGCCGAAGCACGTAAATTCTTGGTGTCCCTTTTACTGCTTTCCATTTCCGCATTTGTTCGACTTATAAATTGCTGAATGAATTCGCTGCTTTTGAATATTAATTCAAATATGTTAGTTTTGAATTAAATATATTGTTGTAATTGCCACTGCCAGTGCGTTGTTCACTGCTGTTGAATACTTTTGAATATATTCATTTGAACATTCCTTATTGTTGGAATGCAATGTGATCATGTTCTATGTTTATCAATTTGCATGTAATAAATTGAATATAAACGTTGTTTATGCATTTTGGATTTTGACGAAGCAAAACACCCAATAGTTCATGGGCTATTATGTGGGGATTGCCTCTCGCGCAGGGGTGCTCCCCGCAACAAAGTGGTATTAGAGCCTAATTGGGTTTAAGTTTTGCTTTGTTAAAATTTGAAATCAATTGTTCATTTCTTTCAAATGATTTTTAGTGGCTTTTACATGTTGCAGCATGCTTTGTTATTTTGTTCAGGTAGGTCGTTAGCTCTCTTGGGTTGTAATTTCATTCTGTTGCTGGTAGTTTGATTCCTCGTTGTTTGCTTTCCATTTTCCTTTACCTGTATGATCCTCAAAAGATGCCTCTTGGTAGTTTCTACCTATGTGTGTCTATGGTTTCGGGGTAGGAATGGGTACTTTGTGAGGTTTGCCTATGTTTGAGAGCTGGTTAGCAGTAAGGGTTTGGCAGGATCATGTGTCTCCAGTGTCTGCCTTTTGCCTAGGAGATGAGCTTATGTTAGCTCTGCTGTGTTCCTCCGCATCCTTTAGGAATGTTTGCTCCGGGTATGGTCCCGTTGCGAGTTCGGTGTTTAGGTTTGGGTAGCTTGTGGGTGCAGTGTCGCTTGGCTGATCACCAAGCTTCTTTGTTTACTGTTCGACCCTGTTTAGCGGCTTTGTTTGGTTTCCCGGGAACCGTGTGCCGTTAGTAAGTCTAGACTAGGACGTGTGGCCCTTTAGTGGCTTGTTTTCCCCTAGTTTCTAGCTGGCTCCCAACCTTTGTTCTCGTGTTTTAGAGCTGTCTTAGGATGTTGGGACTGCTTGCATGTGTCCTTGCAGTTTCCCCTTTGTGTGAGGAAGTCTCCTTTTGGCTTTTTTTTAGGCGGTCGTCTCCTATGGTGGAGATTCTGAATCCTTTCGGCTGAGGATCTTATGGTGCCTTGCGTCGAAAGTCCAGGCGACGTGTCTCGGTTTTAAAGCCGACGGTTCTTAGTCCTTTGGTCCTCATATGTTTTTTTTGGGTTCATGTGGAGACTTTTTTTGGGTTGTTTCATTTACTATGCATGTGCTATCTCTGTTTCTCTCTCTTTGCTGCTTCCTTTGTTGCTGTTTTTTTTGCATGATTGCACTGTTTTTGTACTGAGTTACATTCTATGTGAATTTGTCTGAGTTTTGGTTTGCCATGTTTTGTGTGAGGATGGTACTGCTCTGTTTATTTGTGTTCTGCAGGCACATGTGAGCTTGTTTGGGGACCTGTTGACATGTGATTTGCCGGTCCATGATTTCCTCGTTGGCATCGTCTCAGAGTGAGACTCAGGTAAGTGCAGGTATGAACCTTTATCATGCATTTGTTTAGAATTGTTTTATTCTGAACTTGTTTATCATCTTTTCAATATCATTCAACTTCGGGCGACATGTGTCACAATTGATACATGGTAGGGGGGATGTTTGGGTCATAACCCATAGGTTATTTCTTGTTTAGGATTTTCCCAAGTTGATGATGTTAGGTGGCGCAGAATCATCATGTGGTTTATGTTTTAATTTGCAAGGTGGAGATTATGGTGCATATTAAATCTGTTCATGCATTCTAATTTCCAAGGTGGAGAATTGTGAATTTGATTCTCACGCCGTTTTTATTTTGTTAATTAAAATTCAATTTTATTTAATATGCTATTTTTTTTGTTGAGAAATTGTTACGCCGTTGGAAAGGGGGAACTGCCCTCTCAAGCTCCACTGTCCACGTGCCCCGATTATTCTTTCCGCAGCGTCTCCATTTGAGGGACGAGGGCACCATTTCATCTGGGAAGCAAGGGAGCAGCTCAGTTGGCCAGAGAGAGAGAGAGACTCCGACGATGGCATTCTTGGTTTGCCGCCGACAAAGAGAGGAAGGCTTGAGCATCTTCCGCGATGTTGAGCATCTTCCGTGATTGCCGAATGTGTAGCGGTCTAATCTTGTCTTACCAGAGGAGAAGCGGGACGAGGGCCGGTAGGCGCAAAATCGTGGAGCTCGCCGTTAGGCCATGGAGTAGTGGCGCCCTCATACGCTGGTTCATTGATCTGGATAACAACGACGATCTTGGTGGAGCGTCAGTCTCGGATAGCAGCACCGATCTCAAACAGCGGCGTCAGTTTTGGATAGCGGCACTGAGTTAGGGCAGCATCGCCGAACATGAAGCCAGGACAATTCCTTTGAGGCAAAGACATCGGATTCATACGATGTTGGATCTGAAAATGAGTCCGGAGGATCCAGACTCGATGTCGACAACATCCAATGCTTTGAGCACGGAGATTCAGCGGTGATAAAGGTGATACCGAACCCCTGGTAAGGGGGGTTTCAGTCCAGTTTTTTTATTCTTCTTTTCTTTGTTGATTTTGATTCTTTTACATGCTGTCTTCTTTGCTGTGCACCGTCGTCAATGTGTTGTCTACCCTGGCTGTTTGTTCTTGCACTCTCCTTTGTTTCTTGGATATGTTTTTTTAGAGGTGCTGTTGGTTGTGTGATGCTGCTGCTCGCTGGTTTATTGTAATATGTTATCTTGCATAGTAAAAAACCCCTGATGATTCTGCCCCGTGCACATAGGCCATATGGCTGAAGCACGTAAATTCTTGGTGTCCCTTTTACTGATTTCCATTTCTGCATTTGTTCGACTTATAAATTGATGAATGAATTCGCTGCTTCTGAATATTAATTCAAATATGTTAGTTTTGAATTAAATATATTGTTGTAATTGCCACTGCCAGTGCGTTGTTCACTGCTGTTGAATTCTTTTGAATATATTCATTTGAACATTCCTTATTGTTGGAATGCAATGTGATCATGTTCTATGTTTATCAATTTGCATGTAATAAATTGAATATAAACATTGTTTATGCATTTCGGATTTTGACGAAGCAAAACACCCAATAGTTCATGGGGTATTATGTGGGGATTGCCTCTCGCGCAGGGGTGCTCCCCGCAACAAAAAGGAATCCTAAAATTACATTCTAATAAATATTATATGGTCAACCATCATTGTTAATATTTGTTACACTATCATAATTTTGATCAAAGAAACATTTTTGACGTAGAGAGTCATGGAGATACCCAAATGCACATCATCGGTTCTGCATTAGACACATTGCTAGCAATGTGCATAAAAAATTCCACAACGAACCGATGAATAATGCAGTCACGAGGCTTGGTATGAATTGTATTTGTTATTTTTTAATATTTCAATGTAAAGATAAAATAAAATTATGTGAAATATCATCTATTTTTTGTAGCATATGAGTAGGATCAATGACGGTTTGAAGAACATTTCGAGAAAATCCGCCAGTCTAATCAAGAAGTTTATGATTATATGATGCAGATTCCAAAAGAAAAATGGACATTGGCATATGATGGGTGGAAGAGGTACAAAAGACACTTTCAATGGTGTCTTCAAAGGGCTTCACAAGCTACCTATAACTACCCTAGTTCAGGAGACATTATATCGTTGCGTGAAGTACTTTGTTGATAGAAAAAAAACTAGCATCAGATGGAATATAGCAGGGGATAAGGTACAGAAGACACTTTCAATGAAAGATTGAAAAGAACATTTAAGAAGCTTATGGTTATCATGTATGCCTTTTTCGATGAGAAGACTCTCGATTTGAAGTTCAAGAGCATTCAAACCCCATCACAAATCGCATTGGTGAAAAAATGGTGGTATTACTGGAAATGAGGCAATGTTAATGTGGAATATTTCAGGCCTTACAATTTCCATGGACACACGCCATTGCAGTATGTGCCTCTGTGAACATATCATGGGAAGCATATGTTGATCCAGTGTACCGAATGGACACCATTGCTAACTGTTATGCTGCACCATGGACACCTATTGGGGAGTTTCGTTATTTCCTAATGCTTGAAGACCAACCGATAGTGATACCTAACATAAATTGGTTGCGTCCTCATGGGAGACCGAAGTCCAGTAGGATGCAGAATGAGATAGACTGGCCTCAAGAACAAGGGCAGAGTTTGAGATGCACCATATGTCATCAAGAAGGTCATAACCGGAAATGATGCCCTAACATTGTTGGGTTGAGTTCACACTCTCATCCACAATGATGTATTGTATTCATTGTGATATTCTCATATTATAAATTATAAATTGTTATCTCTTCTTTTTCCCTCGGTTTTCTAAACCCCAAAACCTAAAATTAGAACACTAAACCCCAAAACATCTTCCCTATACCGTAATCTCAAAATTATAAACCCTAAACCTTAAAACCTAAACCCTAACCTTGAATTAATAAACATAAACCCTAAATGTCACATACATGACTTATTTTAAAGTTAAATTTCATTTAATTTCCATTCATGCTTTGTTTTGGGGGTTTTCCAAGCTTTTATGGAGGAATGTGTGAGTTTTCATGAATTGGGCCAAACCGTGAGCCCAATTCTAGATTTAAAAATAAATTTTGATTCCTTTATAACTCCTTCATTTTTCAACATTTTTCATCCATTACAATTCCTACTTGTCATCCCCTGACCTATTAACACCACCATATTAATTTGGACCATTTAGGAATCCATAATCATGGTGGATATGGGTTTTTATTTAAGGGACTGGGCCTGCCTGAAAGTCCATTTCCTGCATTAAAAATATTTTTAATTCTTTAACATCTCCTTCAATATTTACATTTTTTTCGGAGATTACAAATCTCCCCTGATCCCACATACCCAAGGCACGCCCCCATGCTCTCCTCCCCCCCTTTGGAGCTCGGTTTCATCGCGAATTTGGATGAGACTTCTCTGAATTTCTCAAATCGCCCAGATTTGAAGAGGTAAATTGATTATTTCATAACTCATTCATTTCTCACTGTTTTCCCCCCATTCTAGTTCTTAAATGATCTCTTCAACCTTGTTCTAATCTCCCTTGAATGGTTGGCTGTTTGAAAATTCAGATACTGGTGTATTTGGGGTGATTTCTTCAATATTTTTCAAGGTAAGTGATTCCTTCTTGGTTTCTTCCTTTTCCCTTAGGGTTTCCTCCCTCTTTCATTATGCTCTAAAATGTCCATAAGTTAAGGTTTGAACCTAGGATTTTATTTGGTGTCCTTTTTTTCAAATATTGTGGTCTAGGGCTGGATTTATCTTCCTTGTGGTGCGGCGGTGGTGCGGTTGATGTTTTGCACCAAGTTTTGAGGGATTCGACACTTTCAGTAGGTGATTCCATGGTTAACCATTCCTTGATATGTTAGTTTTCTCATTTTACTGGTTTTTAATGTTCCCCATATACTGTGTGTGGTGAGAAAACCATTTTTGAGGGATTTTATTAAGCATTTAATTTTATAATTGCATTTTTTTGAAGTTGTGAACTTTTCGAATGTAACACATGTGGTATCTTTTGTGGTAGTTTTATAAAATATGAAATTGATTTATTAGTTGTTTAAAGGGGATGAAAATTATTTTTTGTTAATGCCTTAGTGTCATGTGGGCCTTGGAAGAGGGTTTTTGGAATAATTTTGGTGTGTAAAACTTTGTTATACATCTTGAGAGCATTTTATGAAAATGGGTGTTTTCATTTGTATCTTTCACGGTATTATTCAAGGTTATTTTATCACACTTGAAAGTGGTTTTATAAATGTCTCTAGGGTTACCAATTATACTTTTCTATTGTTTTGGTGTGGTTTTGTCCTTGAAATATGGTTTTGAAATGGGTTTTATGAGCAAAGATTGGGTATACTCTTTGGAATTGTTTTATGAAAGATTTGAATGATTTAATGATTTATGTAAGTGGTGAAACCATATTGGAAAACTTTTTTGGAGTGTCTATATTTTAAAATGGTACATTTTAAATGTTAAAGGGGCTGTTTTGTGATGTGTTCCATCTTGGAAATGTTTTTTAAAATGTTTGAAGGATTTACTAAAGTGTGTAAGAGATGTGAAAGTGATGTGGGATGTTTTGTGCGAGTGTGATGTGAAAAATGGATTTTGGTTATGAAAAGGGTATTATGTAACATGTGAGTGGGATTTTATGTGATTTGGAATATATTAGATTGGTTTTATAAAATTGTTTAATGGATTTGGGGAAGTGTAAAAGAAATGTGAAAAGTGTTGTGGGCTATTTTGGTGTGAGTCGGATTTCAAAATCAATTTGAATGAAAAGTGGGATTTTTTGACTTGTGTGGTATACATGTGGGCTGTTTGGTGAATTTGTGATGTGGAAATGATATTTGAATATGAAACGTATTTTTCTTGACTTTTTAAACTTGTTTGAGCACAAGGGGAAAACCCGAGTATCTAGGTGGGTGGACGTGTACTAGTATGCTAGTGAATTCGTGGGGTTTGGCCTCAGTTTCACTTAGCAAGATTGAAGCTTACAACTCTAACTAAACTATGATGATGATGATTGGGGACCACTAGGTTATGGGTATGTTCTCTACTAGTGGCTCGTGCATGAGAACAGATATTTGTGATAGTTACTCTCACCGAGATACGAGGTACCTGGGACCCACAACGAGCTAGTGCCAAGGGGTTATTTCCTATTTCTAGTGCTCATTAGATCCTTTATACATACCGTCGGCATACGTTATATTTGTATGGAAAATTCAGTAGCTTTGGAATTTATTTTAAAATTGTTGATTCTTTAAATTAGCCCACTTGAAAACTGATTTTTGTTAAGTTGCATCTTTTAGAAATTGTAACTAGAAATTATATGTTTTTGAAAACTTGCATGATTTTCATTTTTGAATGTTTATCGCATGGAATCTCTTAGTGGTGGTAACATACTGGGAATTAGCTCACACCCTACTTACACCCTTGGGTGTAAGTAGACTTGGTTATTTTTTTTGTCGCAGGTTGGGTATAGTTTTTAGTTCCAGTGGTCTGGGTTTCTAGCAGGTCCCTGGTGGTGAAGTCTTGTGGAGATGGATTGAGGGCGGTGCCCCTTGCCATGAGGGTTCTTGGGATATTTACTTTTGGTTTTGTACCTTTGTAATAGTCTTGTTGAGTTGTTTTAAAATATGTAATTCAGTTCTGAATTTTTTTAAAAGATTGTTTGGTTTGAAAAATCCAGATTCGTTTTATTGGATTCTTTTGTTGTTTTAAGTTTATAAACTCGGGTAAATCATTACCAATTCTCATTTTATGATACCCAGACACTTGTTCCAGCCTGTGGGGATTGGGAACGCCCTTCGGTTCTTGTCACAGGCCGGGTTTGGTGCCGAGTTCGGTGGCGACCAGATTCAGTTCGTGACACTAAAACCTTTCAAAAAATCCCAAAACTTAGACCCAAAACTCAATATTTGAAACCCTAATCTCTAAATACTAAAACCTAAAAGATGAACTGTAAACCCAAAAACATATTCCCTTTACCTCGGTTTTCAAAACATTATGTGACTAATATTTTAATAAACTTTTATATAATGAAATAATAGTATCATATATTACTGTACAAGAAGATATTATACAATTTCAGTATAATAAATATTATATGATCAACCACCTTTGTCAATATTAGTTACACTATTAGAATCATGATCAGAAAACATTTTCGACGTATAGAGTCAGGTTTTACCTATGTGTACTACTACGAGGAGATTATACAAACTGATAAAGGAGCTTGTTATAGTACACAACCAAAAATAGAGGTTAGTACAACTAATTCTGTAACACTAACTGAACTTCAAGATAGGATTTGTGGGAAATGAACCACGACGTAGGAGGAATAATGATAATGACGGTGGTGATGGAATGAGTTTACGTCATCACCGTCATTATTGTCATTGTTCCTCCTACATCGTGGTTCATTTCCTACAAATTCTTTTTTGAAGTTTAGTTAGTGTCACAGAATCACCTTTACATGTGACAAAATAATCATGAAACATACCATCATGTGGACAGTCATACATAAATTACAAAGTACACCATTTTCTAATAAACATCTACAAAACAAAGAAAAATTATATATATATATATATAAATATATAAAACTATATATTACAAAACACCATTTTCTAGGCAAAAGCATATCTTAACAACACGTTAGTAATATGCTTTGAAAAACATGAAGACATGCCCCTTTATTTTGGTAAAAACAACTTCATAAAATAATGTGAATACACATGGAATGTCTTGCATTCTATAAGTCATAACATTCTACCAACCATAACATTATATTTACATTTTACACTTATAATTCATTTCATTTGTTTATATGCAGATGGATGATACCATACTACCCACTCAGTAGCATACCCATATTTCCCTGGTCATGCTAGAGGGTGGTGAGGATCGATCGACTAGGGTACATCGATCACACCATTTTCATCACAGAGAGCCTTCACATTCCATTAGACCATACTTGCACCATGATGGCTTCTATGACATTACCGTATCAGATTTCACATTTGTAGACCATCACTCGCTTGCTTCCCTCATGAAGAGGTGGAGATCAGAGACAAATACATTCTACCTACCTGAGGGAGAGATGACCATCACCCTCTAGGATGTGGTAGTGCTTCTTGGTCTTCCTATCTAGGGAAGAGATGTTATTGGACCCACTCATGCATATTGACCTGACCTTTCTCAGTGCTTATTAGGCATCGAAATTTTGTCCGACCGTAGGGATACAGATGGAGCGTCGATATTTATACCTTGGTTGGAGGTCAAAATCCCACATTTACCCAATGACATTGATGATAATATTGTCATGCGTTATGACCATGCATATATATTACGGCTCATTGGAGGGACCATGTGTACTGATCACTCGGGGATGCACGTGCACATGATGTATTAACCCCTATTAGAGAAATTTGATCGGGTCAGGATGTATAACTAGGGATCAGCCTGGTTGGCATACACATACAGATCATTATGCAGGCTATCCCATAGGGACCGCACAGGTCTTGGGGGACGCGTCATCCTTATTTAGATGTGGGCATGAGAGCGCACCCCCACATTCCACCCTGAGCTTGTTGGTCCGCCGATCGAGATGGAGGTGCTACATGAACCTCCGCATAGACACTGGTATGATCACTCATTTCTTTTAGTTTTTGATGATACTAGGAGTTACTGACTTTAATTTCTCATTATTTTTCACTATCGATGTTGTATTTTACAGGTGGTGTCAGCAACACAATTTCGACGCAGTTCCGAGACACCATTTGGGTGTATATCGACTCCAATTGGACTGTCTCTTACCTGACCAGGTATGTATGTATATATAATCTATCACTATCTAACAAATTTAATAATAGAATCAATTTTGGTTTTTAGTTAGGAGTTTTTTTGAAAAAGGTCACATGTAATTTCAGATTTCATGGCTTCCATACTGGACTATTATGGGATAGTTTCCACTATACTACACTGTTGGATTTGAGGATGCTATGGTTGTAGTGCCCCTTATTTACTTCCATATTATTGAGTGGTAGCAGCCTAACAGATTCATGTGCCAGTTTTGCTGTGCTCAACTGATTCCATTGCCACCGAGACAGACATAGTAGCTTCATGGGTTAAAGCTGACAGGGAGGCAGGATGAGGACTGGGGCCGAGTATATGCCCTCTTTCTCGACTACTGTTGTAGACGTGTAGAGTTTCATATTTAGGGTGTACCTATGAATCAATTCTTTTTTTGGAGCAGGTTGAGTATGATCCATGGTATAGACTGAATTCTATACTGTATCTTACCCGATATGGATAAGAGATGCATAGGATGGTAAGTCAATAAATTTCCATTAGTTTTTTATTGAATTATTTTCTAATTCATTTTGAATCTCTTTACATGGCAGTCACTCAGAGCATCTTGTTCGCATGAGTGATAAAGAGGAGGAGGGGGTATTTAGCCGGGTATCCATCCATGATGAAGCGTTGGAGCTGAGGGCATATTATCATGCACTTTCCAAGAGAATCTTTGAGTGTCCATCTCAGAGAGAGGTGGTTCCTGCCCCAAAGGAACATCCTAAAGCAGCTGCTGGTGCTGAGGATCCATGACCACATTGACGTAGACAACGTATTGCTACACGTGAGACCTCACCTGTTCCATAGGCATAGGTCAACCCTCTAGTAGTCCGGCCTCAGCCGATTCAAGATGTGCCTTAGGTGGCATGAGATCCGTCTTTCTTGACAGGATATCCGTAGTTCTCTTCATCTTGGGGTCTAGATCCATCGTATCCTTGGGGTACAAATCTATCATAGCCTTGGGGTCTAGATCCATCGCAGCCTTGGGGTCCATATCCATCGCATCCTTGGGGTATAGCTCCCCATCACAGGATTGGTTCCCTACTATGATGATGGCAGGTCCTTCTACCAGCCTAGTGGGAGAAGGATCAGGAGGGAAGTACAAGACACAATTGAAAACTCCTCCCACTGACACACAGGTGGAGGATGCAATAGTTGATGTTCTAGTGCCCATGGATAAGCCCTCTCCAGGTCATCAGACTCCATAGTGAACTCAACACAGACGTCCTATTCGCAGACTGCCATGTGGGACAGAATATCCTTGCCATAGACATAGACATTTATTGTACATGTTCATTTATATGTTTTATGTCTATTGAAATAAAAATATTATTATTACTATTATCCCATCTTATATGTTTATCTAGTATTTCATTTTTCATTTATCTTTTAGTCACATTTTATATTTGTTAGCTTTTAAAGTCAACTACTTGAAATATAGGAATAATAAATAAATTTCAAGTAGATAACTTTAAAATATTATAAAATATACAGTATAAAAACAATTTAAATAAAATTTAAAAGATATCCTAAACATCTATTTTTTTTTTGAAAATAAAGAGTTTCATAAATAAAATAAATAAATGAAAATGAAAGGAATGTAAGAAAAGTAACTCGAAAGTGAGAGTAAAAAGAAGGAATGTCGAGGAAGATCCTAAGCCACCTACTTGACTTTGAAATCCTATAAAATATAAACTATAAGACCCGTATAAATAAAAATTAAAAATTAGACTAATTTTTATATGTTTAATTAATGTTTAAAATCTCATTCATATTGGTGTTATAGTTTATATTTTATAGGCTAGCAAAGTCACGTACTTGAAACATTTTTAAGTTTCAAGTAGGTGGATTAGAAAGCTTATAAATTATTTTTCATCAACATTTTTTAAGAAATTATTTTTATTTTCAACTACTTGTTATATGTTTAATCAATTTTTAAAATTTCATTCATATTGGTCTTATAGTTTATATTTTATAGGCTAGCAAAGTCACGTACTTGAAACATTTTTAAGTTTCAAGTAGGTGGATTAGAAAGCTTATAAATTATTTTTCATCAACATTTTTTAAGAAATTATTTTTATTTTGACTAGTTATATGTTTAATCAATGTTTAAAATTTCATTTATATTGGTCTTATAGTTTATATTTTATAGGCTAGCAAAGTCACGTACTTGAAACATTTTTAAGTTTCAAGTAGGTGGATTAGAAAGCTTATAAATTATTTTCCATCAATTTTTTAAGAAATTATTTTTATTTTCAACTACTTATTATATGTTTAATCCATGTTTAAAATTTCATTTATATTGGTCTTATAGTTTATATTTTATAGGCTAGTAAAGTCACGTACTTGAATAAGATATAAATTATGCTGAAACATTTTGTTTTATTTATATATATATATACATATATAAACATAACAAAACAATAATAAAGCATTAAAATTTTAAATATATAAAAAAGAATAATTAAAATAGAAAAAAAATTATTGTTTTAGGGAAAATGCGGCATCGGCGATAACGCCTTTAAGGCATATTTTTAAAAATATTTTTAACCTATGCTGTTTTTAATATTTTTTTTTCAGAAAACCTATTAAAAAAAAATTGCCTGCGCGCGCCTGTGGCTGCTAACATCTTACACTCCATGTATATATATAATCACACACACACATAGACAGATATATATAAACGTTCAATATTTTTTTAAACCTATATATATATATATAATTTTGTGTAACATGTGTATATTTATATATACATAATCATGCCGAAGTGAATGTTGTTAATTTTTTTTAAAGAGATTGGAGAATTGCATGCCTTATCGTGATTGTTATTTTTTGTATAGAAACCCTAGTTGAACTAAATAATCCATGATCTTCCCAGCATAGCCTGTTCCCCTTCAAGTGTACCAGGACCCGGTTCTCAAATGTTATTCACGTTTATATATGTATATTGTGATTATTTTTAAAGCATGTTTATAGTGATATAATTTTTGATGAATTATGACAATGTTTGGATTGTGGCCATGATGTTAAACCATGCTTGATTGTTATATTATAATTGGTTTTCATTTATTTAAAATACATGAATATAGTTTTGTAAACGTTTGGATATATATATAAACATGTGAATAAACATATATAAACATTTAAAAAATGTGTAAGGTTTTTAATATATATATATATATATATGTACATATAGATTTGATATGTATATTTGTTTAAAAAAATGTGTAAAAATATATTTGATGTATATATATTTGAATAAGAAATCATATAATATATAAATACACACACACGCACATAAAGTATGAAATAAATAAGAAATGAGTGTTTTATAAAAATGATGAGAAAATCAATCTAAAGAAAACATTTGAACACAAAGTTTTTTATAATAAAAACATTTTTGATAAAAAACACTATAAAAATTATTTTAATGGAAAAACAATAACTATTAAAAATAATTAATATTGATTAAAAACTTAGTTATTAATAATTAGTAAACATTTTTCAATACCTTATAAAAATATAAAAATACTAACAATTATTAAAAATTTGTAATAATTAGTAAAAATGTAGTAATAATTTAAATAATTAGTAATAATCATTAAATAATTTTTAATAATTAATAAATAATTAGTCCATATTAGTAATAATTAGTAAATGTTAGTGCTCATTACTAAATGTTATTAATAATTTTTAAATATGAGTAAATTATGATAATTTGTAATAAATTGTAAAAGAAAATATATGAAATACTAAAAATTATTAAAAACAAGTACAATTTATTAAAAATACAATTATAATTAATAAATAATTAGCATTAATTATTAAATAATTTTATCAATTAGTAAAAATTAAAAAATAGCTGTAATAATTAGTAAATTTTTAATACCTTGTAAAAAATATAAAAAATACCAACAATTAAAAATTCGCAATAATTAGTAAAAATATAGTATTAAATAAAATAATTAGCAATAATAATTAAATAATTTATAATAATTAATAAATAATTATTCAATATTAGTAATAATTAGTAAATGTTAGTATTAATTACTAAATATTATTAATAATTTGTAAATATTAGTAAATTATGATAATTTATAATAAATTGTATAGAAAATATATGAAATACTAAAAATTATTAAAAATTTGTAATATTTATTAAAAATTAATTTATAATTAATAAATAATTAGTATTACTTAATAAATAATTGTATCAATTAGTAAAAATTTAAAAAATAATTTAATAATTAATAAAAATCAGTAAAAATTCATGATAAGTAATCATAATTATCTAGAATTAAAATATAATAATAATTTGTAATTATTCACAATGAGTAATAATTATTCTTATATTTGTTGTTTTCTAGATAATTATGGACTCTAGAAGTAGATACTAGTTTCTATTACGCGACCATGATTAGATAAATCATCAAAAAAATCCCAACATATATGATATAAATTCTATCTACATTAAGGGTGTTGAAACATTTATATCATTTGCATCCTTATATTCAAAATTTTTTTATAAAGAAACAATTAAATGTTTATGTAAGAAATGCGATCTTAGGAGATTTGAAACATATGAAAATGTTGGAATTCATCTAATGTGTTTTGGTTTTTGAAAAGATTATATTTTTTGGTATCAGCACGGTGAACAAAATCCATTAGAAAAAACAATTTTTTTGGTTCTAGATTCATCATTTCAAAATTTAGTAAATGAGGCTACTAACCCATCTATTCAAGAAATAACAACTTAGAATGATATTCCAAACCTTGAATCAGAACCATACCACTTTTACAATTTGTTGAATTTTTATAAGGATACCTTATATCCGAGATGCCAGATAAGCAAACTTGAAGTTGTTAAAAATTTATGGCTATTAAATCAGATTTTGGAATGTCAAATAGTTGTTTCAATAAAATATTTTCTTTGGTTAAATCATTATTGCCTAATGAAAATACATTACCTGTAAGTTTCTTACTGTCCTGTTTTTATAACTCCATACAAATTACCTCCTTGGATACTGATGAATGTACTATATATATATATATATTTAGCACTATTAATTATAATACCTTCCAAGAATAATATCGATGTTTATTTGAATCCACTAATTGATGAGTTAATTTCAATATGGAACAAAAGTGTAACTACATATGATATAGTTTTAGATTATAATTTTACACTAAAGGTTGCATTAATGCGGGAAATCAGTGACTTTTCATCATATGGTATGTTATATGGATGGAGTACACTAGTCTAAAATCATGTCTATACTGCATGATTGAAATCAAAACATTTATGTTTATCAATGGAAGAAAGACTAGTTATTTTGATTGTCATCAGATATTTCTCTCTACTACGGATCACCCTTTTCGATGGAATATAAATAATTTTATAAAAGGTAGTATTGAAGGAGAAAAACCTCCAATAGTGCCTTTTGGTATTTAGGTAAAATCCATCATCTCTCCATTACCTCTTGTTACTTTTGGACCAATTATAAACGAACAAAAAATATATGGATTTGGAAGAGATCATAATTGGATAAAGTGGAGTATTTTTTAGGACCTTCCATATTGGTTTGATTTGTTGGTTCATCACATGTTAGATGTAATTCATATTGAGAAGAGTTTTTTGATGAAATATTTTATACTGTATTGTACATACCTGATAAGACCAAAGATAATGTAAAGACATAGTTAAATCTTGCCCAGATTTACAGGAGTCTTTAAATTGAATTATTTAAAGATGAAAGATCATAAAATCTAATGAATCCAAAATCATCTTACACACTTTATAAAGAAATCTAATTATTATTCTGTGAATGTATTATATATTTGAGGTTAATAGATGATTATTCTTCTAATTTGTCTGGTTGTGTCAGAAATGAACATATTACTGAGTTAAAAAGTCACGTCTGTCATGTCATAATGGAAAGACTACTGTCTGTTGGTCTTAGAAAGATATTGAATTCTTCAATATGGGACATGTTGATCTAAATATCATATTTATTCTGATATATTTGTGTGGAAAGATCATATTATGATGCATTGAGTATGATATAAAAAGATGTTTTAATTTTATGTAAATTGGAGAAAATATTCCCACCGACCTTATTTAACTTAATTGAACATTTAATGTTGCATTTATTATATGAAGATAAATGTGGAGGGACGATATATTTTTAATGGATGTACCCATTTGAGAGATTCATGTAAAAATTAAAGAATAAAGTATATAAGAAATCATCAGTTAAAGGGTCAATTGCAGAAGCGTACTTATAGGGAGATATTTCAAATTTATCTCCAACTATTTTCAATCCGAATATCCTTCAAAACATAATAACATAGGTCAAAATGAGGAAAATGTTGATGATATAAAAGACAATTAGTTGTCAGTTTTTATTCAGCCCAAGCTTGGTTTTGGAGGTTATCATGAATGATGACTTTTAAATTAAGGACTACACAGAGCTCATACATATATTCTACTCAATTGTGAATAAATGGCATGATTTGTACAATAAGTACTACTTGTTATTATTATTTTTTAATTTTTTTAATAGATAAATTTATTTATATTATTTTTTTGTAGAATATATGATGACCATATATAAAAAAAAATTATACAAATTATCCCTGCTGCTCTTGAAGAATATCGACAACATAATTTTTCATATTGGTTTCAAAGACTGGTAAGTTAAGTTGTTTACGATATAATAATAAATTAATTTTGTAATGATATCTATTATTAATAATTTTTATTGTTTGCAGGCAACACAACATGAAATAAAAATTGATAGTTGAATATGTGTTCTAAAAACCCTCCAGCGAAATAAGTAAAATCTTATAATGGGCATGTGGTTAATGGATTTTGATTTCATACACACACATATGGTGAATCAAAGAAATCAGTGAATAATAGTGTTTGTTTGAAAGTATATCACCATAAAGAAAGTGAAGTTGAATTTTATGGTATTCTGGATGAAATAATTGAGTTATGTTATTTGAGACTAAGTTATGTAACAATGTTTAAATGCCATTGGTTTGATACAGATCAAGGATTGAGAGTTCATCTATGACATGGAGTCATTGAAATTAAATATAATAGTCTTTTTGCCTCAAAGGAACCATTAATGTTGGCATATCAAGAACATCAAGTTTATTATATAAATTACTACTTTGTTTCGAGAGATTTAAATGATTAGTGGAGTTTAATAAAAATAAAATCTCATGAAAATTAGTTTCTTGAATATGAAAATAGTTTTTCGGAAGTGCAACATATTGAATTTTTTCAAGGAACATCCCCAAGTACTTCTCTTACTTGGAGCGATATAAATATTGATGATGAATCCCTCCAGTCAAGGGCTGATGATATTGATAATTTTGATGAAGTAATAAGGTATGATGAAATTAAAAGTCATATGGAAGTTGATGATGCTGAAGAAGAAGATGAAGAAATCTTCATCAATGAAGATGAGGATGAAGATGATGAATGATGTATTGTATTTAGCTATTTATTAGTTTTTTATATTTTATATCTTCTATTAACAATTATTTATAGGTAATATTGTTTGTTTCAGATGGCTACAGATATTCCCGATGATCTATTTCGTTCCCTCACTGATGTCGATATTTATTAGTTTTTTATATCTATTATTTGTATTAAAAATTATTGACAAGTAAGAATATTATATTCTACATGATATTTATTAGTTTTTTATATTTGATATCTATATTAAAAATTATTTATAGGTAATATATATTATATTCTGATATTTATTTTTAGGTAATTATTATATTATGATATTTATTAGTTTTTTATATTTGGTATATTTATTAAAATTTATTTATAGGTAAGATTATTATATTTTGTTTTTTTTATATTTGATATCTGAATTAATAATTTTTTACAAGTAATATTATTTGTTTTAGATGCCCGAATATTTTCCTAACAATCTATTTCATTCTATCATTGATGCCGAACTTTCTGATGATGGGACCAATTCATCTGACCCATAGGATAATGTTATAGAACCACCTATTAGGAGGGGGCCTTGCTAGATTGATGACTTCAGAACCTATTCCATAAAAACATCAATCTCTTGATTTTGATCCTTGTTTATGGTGGTGTGTTCAATTTTTTAAGGTATTTATTTTATATTAAGTTTTTGTATTAATTTTAGTAATAATATTTTGATCATTTTTTTTATTTGCACAGTTTTTTTCATTTAGCTATTGGACAGGCTGGTGCAATTCTAAGAAAGTATTTTTCTGCACCATGAATGTCATGATATCTAGTTCCCATTGTTATTCATCATCAAATGTTCGACCATTGAATTATATTTTATTAAATAATATATTTTATTTTAAATTTATTTAATTAGAAACACATTGTTTTTAATTGTATTGCATAATTTATGGTATTTGATTGATGATAACCTGAGAGCTCCTATTTGGGAGGCATGAGGGATTTTTATATATGAACATTTTCATCATTTTTTACATAAACTAAGAAAGTGAGCCATGTGCATAACTTATGTTATTATTTTCAACTGGTTTTTCTTCTCTCATTGGCCTGACTATATATCATCTCAGGTATGATATGGATTGTGCTCCTACTGGATAGAAGATACTTTTAGGAGTTGGTCATCATATGGACGTTAGAATCTGGGGAGTCAGGAGGTCACACATTAGGCCAGGAGTCATACATTTGGTATACATCAACGACATATGATAAGTAATATTATTTATTAATTTATATATAATTTAAATGTAAAATGTTTCTTATATTATATAGGCCACTACTGACCCCTCTATTATGGAGTTTAAAGTTTACAAAAAGATGTACACTGATCCCCGTACATGACAACTTTTTGAGGACACACAATGTTATATTTTGGTTAGTAATTTTTTCAAAAAATTTATCAATATCAATTTTATTGTTATTTTAATTTCTAATTATATGTGAATGAAAAATATGAGGCTACAACTTCTCATTAAAAAGAGAGTCAAGCAAAGAGTGAAATATATTCAACTTGCAATTCAGGTTTTGATGAGGGATCTTGGATATAAGTGACTTTACTTGGTGTCAAGAAAGCCTGGGTGACCGGTATTGGTTCACAATTGACACTTACTAGTTATTATGAAACTTATGAAATGTCATAGATCAACTCAAAAGGAGATCACAAAGATCCATCATTTTCATCATCTATTTCATAGTATGAAGAGAGATTTTGAGCTCAGGATGAGATGATACAATGGATGCAAATAGAGCGGGAGGAGAAGTGTGAGAAGCAGCATTAGAGAGATAATTAGATGTTGGAGTATAATTGATGAATTGTGTGTGGTATTGGTATGAAGTACCTTAATTGACCCTTTAGATGATCCTCCTCCCTCGAGTATTGGTTGATCCTGAATTGTTTTTATGACTATTATGTATTTTGATTTGATAAACATATTATGCATAAAATGATATAATAATTTTATGCTTGTTTTTATTGTATTTAATTTTTTTTTTTTAATATATATATATATATAGATATTTAAAAATATAATTGATTTCAATGGATATTGTAATATTTTATAATTGGGTTTTTAATTTTTTTTCAAAATTATTTGTGATGGGCCATCACAATTGGTTTTTAAAATTTTAATGCTATTATTTTTAAAATACCATCACAAAAAAAAACATATTTGCGATGCTATTTTCTATGATGGGATATTAGCGATGGATTCCCATTGCTAAGGACCTATAGAGATGAGAATCCTTTGGTAATTCCCCATCACAAATGATTAAAAATCTAGTAGTGCTAATAAAGTTACTAAGGGATTTGGTGTGATCTCCATCAAACATACTCATATCTCTATATGAATATATGCACCACAAGATGTATCATATACACCCATATAATCCTTTTTTATATGACATTGAGTGACCAATAGACATGGAACATGTCAATCCAGTATATTTTAACTCATCTTTTCTTGATTATCTGAAAAAGACTGACTGAGTCGATCAGTGCATCACATTTCATTCATTTATTTGACAAGTACATCATATTCCACTCATCCAAGTAATTGAATACATCATATGAAACCTAACTAAGAATTACCATGCATTTCCTTAGTATAATTCAATCAAGGTACAAATGCCTTTAACTTTTCATACAAGTGGACAAATCTCATCTTAGTTACACTCCAATCGATGACATGATCAACATCATACTCAACCAACCCCATATTAGCTAAGTTCACTTTTGACTTGCGTAAGTAGAGTACCAAAGTATGAAGATTCTCATGCTAAATATCACGCCAACATTTGGTAATAAGGATTGATAATAAGAATACACCCCTAAGTATATTGATGACCATATTACATTCCATGATATATACTTTGGTGGTCCAATCCAAGTAACGAGACTCTACTTATTACGCTATAAATCCATTTTTAATATCTTATATACAAATATTTATAATTATTATAAAAATTTATTCAAGTTAATTTTATCATATCATTAAACCCCATAATACTTTTTAATGGTATTTTGGTAAGGATAACTCAAATTCATACTTTGAGGGGATATTATCATTCAACCATTCATATTAAATAAAATGCAGCACACATGAATAGATGATAAATGAAGTTTTCCTTTATTATAATAACATGATTCATTTAAAACTAATCTCTCATGTGACTTACACTTAGAGATTCTAAATGGCCCTCATATTGTTTTTGTGTTAATGGTTTCATCAAAAAATTTGATACATTCTCCTATATAGTCACCTAACTGATCCTTATATCGCCCCTCTCAATGATCTCTTGTATGAGATGATATTTGTAAAGGATGTGTTTGGCCCTTTGGTGAGACCATGATTCCTTATCCTGAGTAACACCCCCATTTTTTTCACAATATAGCTAAATTGATCCCACAATGACAGGAACAAATCCAAGTTCAGTAATAGAATTCTTGATCCAAACAACTCCCTTCATAGCATTTGATACAACGATATACTCTGCCTCTGTTGTCGATTCCTCTATGGAGGATTATTTGGAACTTTTCAAACTGAAAGCTCCATCATTTAGAGAAAATATGAATCTATATTGATATTTCATGTAACATACTATTACTATTTTTAGGTATTCCTAAACCCCTCTTTTGATCATGCTTTGGTTGGGTTTTTTAGGGTTGTTTTAGATAAAATTTTGTTTTTTGTAAATTTCTAGACTATGCACGGTTGGCACATAGTTTTTACAAACCATGTGCCCACCTAGTATAATCCGTGTACCTTTCCAAAAAAGGGGTGCATGATTAGGGTGAATAATTTGTCTAAATGTGAAACCCTATCTAGGAAATTGTCTGTACGTGATTTTTTTAATCTGAAAATTAATTTTTAAAATATTGAATCCCACTTTTTTAGGTTTCTAATGGGCCGGTATGAGATTATTACATTTTATTCTTCCTTGGAAGGTCTCAAGAGTTTATTTTGGCCCCTCTATACCCATCTGGAAGTGAATTGAAGCTAGGATAATGATGTTAGATCTCTTCTTGGTAGGTTTTTCTCTTCCCATTCCCTCTATCATGCTCTCTCCTCTTTCCTCCCTAGGGTTTTATAGATCGACATGTTTTTGGAGGATCTAATCCACGCCATTTTAGATCTTTAATCTAGGTTTTATTCTTGGATCCTCATTTTCGACATTCTTTATTAGAGTTACCTGATTAGGGATTTTCATTTCGAGATCCTATAATCCCAAGGTAGGTAGTTCTGTTATGATGGACAATTTTGATTAACACTAAATTGCTTGATTTAAATTCAATTTTTTGATTTAAATTCAATTGATTGATTTAAATTAAATTTCTTTCAATTGGTTTATTGAAAACCCAATTCCATTGAATTGGGTATTTGGATTTGTTTTGGCACGAAATTGGAAAAATCGTCAATTTTAATTCATTGGGGCGTGTTTGTGAAATTGATGGAAAATTATGAGATTTAAATTTATGAATTTAAATGAGTGAAATTGATTTTATGAAATTTATTTCAAAGTTTTATTTGATAAAAATGGCTTAAAATGGTTTTGATAGAATCCTAGTGGTTTTATCTTGAAAAAAGGCATTATTTGATTAAAAACCCATGTGTTTGTTTTTAAAAGGAAATTGGCATATTTGAAATGGATGAATGGGATGAATTTTATTTTAAATAGTTTTAAAATAAATTTCCCATCATTTATTATTATTATAAAACATTCAAGCCTAGGTAGTTAGTGAGTTATTTAGGAAAAAACTCTATTGACGATTTATAACACTAACAACACATATATCATTGGTCACATCCACGATGGGATGGTGATGGGTCCTATTTGACAAGTGTCATAGGGATGTGTGTACACATATTACCATGATAACTATTTGAGTGTGAGGAATTCCCATATCCTAGAACTATCATACCTTTTGGCAGATCACCTTGTCTCTCATTGTTTGTATTTGAAATATATTCCATTGTTTGTAATTTTTTTTACACATGCCTTCTAAATTTATATAAACTATTTTATATAAAATGTTTATTAATACATTTGTTTAAATTATTTCCATAATTTGAAATGTAAAGCATGATTTGTTTTAAATATGATTTTTAACTTCTATGATTGTTTATTTAAAATTGAAAGCTTTATTTGGTTAATTAAATGTTGGAATCTTATTATGGAATCCTCAGCGAGACCCTACTGAGATTTTAGCTTACACCCTACCCATGCCTTCATGTTTTTGTATATTATCTTCTTCGAGGTTCGAGAAAGGGTAAGGCGCCACTTGGTGGTGGTAGTAGTTGTTTATTCTTAGGTTTTTAGAGTTGTGTCTATTGGGACTTGGGGTTTTTATCCTATTTTTTGGTACTTGTGGTTGTACTTTAGACTGTTTATGCCTATTTGAATTTTGGTACAGTTCTCCACATGGAGTTTTTCTTGTATTCATATTAACTTGGTTATCTTTCTTCCATTGTGTTTGTGGTAAAGTCATTCTCACTTTCATTGTGTATGATTCCAATTAAAATTTTCCAACCCATGGGGACCGAGAACTCCCTTCAGGATATGTCATAACTGACTCTATTATTAGGTTACTAGGGTATCAGGTTTGGTTCATGAAAAAGTGGTATCAAAGTTGGAGGGTTTTCATCTTGTCTTGATGTCAATATAAAATTGTCTAATCTTGTCAGGACTTAGGAGATAGTTTCTATTGAGTGCCTAGCTAGTTATCACCATGATGAGACTTAAGTCACCAGGGATAGTTTAGTAAATATGTATTGAGGATTAGTTCTATTCTTTTCCCAGATTTTGATTTGGATTGATTGAAATACAAATCTTGTTTGTCTATATGTTGGGATTAATTTCCATTGTTGCTTTGTTTGAGTGTTAATCTGATGTATTTAATGTTGTTTGTTGATGTTGTGTTGCATCATGCCTCTGAGAAGATGTGAGAATTAAATCCAGGAGGAAGTTGATGATGAACCGTAGTGTTCAAATCCTCTCACAAACCTGAGTCTGGTTAAGGTGATTGTGCGTACTGTGAAAGATCTGGGACATGCACGACCACTGGTTCCCATTCAGGCTCTAGTTGTGGAACCTTAGAGGGATGTTTTTTAGATTCGTTCTCAGGAGTTCCTTTCCTAGAAACCACCAGCATTCAAGGGATCTATTGATCCTCAAGAGGTTGAGGAATGGTTGAGAATAATTGAGTGTTTGTTTGAGTTCTTGGAGACACCTGATGAAATCAAGGTGAAGTGTTCCACCTTCGCACTAGAGGGACCAAGAAGGAGATGGTGGGACATGATGGTGATGGAGAAGAAGCACGAGGTCTTAGAGTGGAAATACTTCAAGTATCTTTTCACTGACTAGTTCTATATAGATTTTATGGTGTTGGCTAAGACTATTGAGTTTTTTAAACTCGAGCAGGTTGACATGACCGTGACAGAACATGCAAACCATTTTTCTGAGCTTATGCAGTTTTCACCTAAGATTGTATCAAATGAGAATATGAAGACTCAATGGTTCGAGATGAGACTTAGATAAGATATTCATTCTCAGGTTCTCTTGCTGAAGGTGCCTTATTATGGTGATGTTCTAGATAGATCTTTGATGGTCAAAATAGACCTGGATGGTAAGTTAGGGTTATTGGGAGTTCCGTTTTCTCTTTATGTTGGTTCTATGAATTCCTCTAATAGAAAGAGGAAGTGTGATAATTCTCATAGTGATTCTCAACAATAGGATTTTTCTAAATCTACTTTAGTGTTCTGTAGAGGCCATTTAGTTTTCTACCAGTGTGGCAAGCTAGGGTATTATAATTGGGTTTTCACTGAGGAACCCAAGATATGTGGCTCCTGTAGATGATCATGTCACTTTTAAAAGTTCTTCCATGTCTTTTCTACTCCTCATAGTGTAACTGGACCATCAATGCCTATTTAAACTATGGTTCAATCAGATGCTTCAAGGAAAAATGGGTTCCAACCACAGACATCTGGAACAAAGGTTCTTCATGTAGTGGAAGAGTCTCTAGAGGAAGAAGATACGAGTCCAATGAATGTGAGAGGTACCATCACCATAACTTTTTCATTAGTGACTAATTTATTTGATACTGGTGCATCTCATTCATTTATTTCAACCTATTTTATTAACATGCTTAATCTTCCTATGAAACTTTTGTCTTATCTGATGAATATTACTATATCCCTTAGAATAAAGATGGAACAAGGTCTCTATAGATCCGCTTGTACTTTCTCTTTATCAAATGTTGAGCTTTATTGGGATTTTATGGTTCTTGACATGAAACCTATTTACATCATATTTAGGATGGATTGACTCATTTCCAATAAATCCCATATTGATTGTTACCTTCGATGAGTCTCATTTACCGCACCTAATGGGGTTTACCATATCTTTCAATGATAATGGGACCCAAGGTCGAGTAGAGTTAGACCTTCTTATCTAGAGTTGGGGAAAGTATTATCAATGTTTTCTTTTTACCTAGAGTGAGAATATTTGAGTACTGTTCTCCCTCCAATTTTCGTTGAGTTTCCTGACGTGTTTCTTTCTAACTTATATAGTTTTCCACCAGTAAGGGAGGTATAGTTTTCTATTGACTTGGTGCTTGGTACTTAACCAGTGTCGATTCCTTCTTACCATATGGAACCAGATGAAATGAAAGAGTTGAAGTATTAGTTGGATGATCTTTTAGAGAAAAAATTTATACACCTGAGTGTGTCACCTTGGGTAGCATCGATCCTATTTTCTGAGAAAGTTGATGGTTCACTTCACCTTTGTGTTGATTACTAAAAAATCAACCGAGTTTGGTAAAGAACAAATATCTGTTGCAAAAAATTTATGACCCATTTGATTAGTTGAAAGGGTAAAAGTGGTTCTCAAAGATTGATCTTTGATATGGTTACCATCAATTGAGAATAAAAGAATATAACATTTATAAAACCTCCTTTTAGAGTAGGTATGGACATTATGAGTACCTTGTCATGACATTTGGTTTAACCAATTATCATATGGTCTATATGGATTTGATGAATAGGATATTCCATGAGTATCTTGATACTTTTGTGGTTGTATTTGTGGATCGAATCCTCATTTAATCTAAGTCCGAGGAGGATCATGTACATCATGTGAGATCAGTTCTAGAATTGTTGAGAAATCACTGAGTTTATGAAAATCTTTAGAAATGTGATTTCAAGATTCAAGAAGTGAATTTATTAGGACACGCGGTGTCAGAACATGGTATTTTTGTTGAACCTAAAAAGGTGAAATATGTTAGGACATGGGAGAAACCATGAAATGTTTTCAAGATTCAGAAATTTTTGGGCTTAGCTGGGTATTATCTCTAGTTAGTTAAGGAATTCTCAAAGTTGGATTCTCTGATGATAACTCTAACTTGTAAAGGATTAAAGTTTGCTTGGGATAAAAAATATCAGAGTTCTTTTTTTGAGTTGAAATGTATTTTGACTATCGCACCAGTGTTGACTCTTCCAAAGGCTGGGTAGGGCTATGTGGTCTTCTGTGATGCATCAGGTTCTGGATTGGGATTTTTTATTATATAGGGTGATCATGTCATTTCTTATGGATCTCATCATTTTAGTCCACATTAAAATAATTATCCAACCCATGACCTTGAACTTGCAGCTATGATTCTCGTGATTAAGAGTTGGCAGCATTACCTTTTTGGATAAAGGTTTACCATGTATTTTGAACACAATATCCAGAGTTATATCTTCTCTAAAAAATATTTGAATCTATTCCATAGGTGTTGGGTGAAATAACTACAATATTTTGACTTTGAAATTGCCTATACCCTGGGGGAAGGGAATGTCATCGTAGATGCATTGAGCAAGAAACTTCCAACCTAGGCCATGAAATAATCATCAGAAGACTGTAACTTGATGGATCTTTTTTATAGTTACATATTGGAGTCTGGGAATCAAGGGTCGAGGTTTCCTTGGACAATTTTTAGTTGACATCCACTCTTCTCAAAATGATTATTTAGGAGAAATAGATTGATAATGAATTCTGTAGTATTAAAGACTCTGTTTATGGTGGGGAGACCATTCCTGAATGGTCATTCTCCATAGAGGGAATTCTATACTATCAAAATTGATTTTTTGTACTGTTATCAGTAAAGAAAGCTATGATGGGGGATTTCCATAATTCTTATTAGGTAGAGCACCTAGGAACCAAAAATATGTTCTATGACATGAGACTTAAATTTTCGTGTCTAGGTATGATATGTGGAATTGCTGATTTTGTATCTCATTGTTATACATACCAATAGGTCAAATATGAACACTAGAGACCTTCAGGTTTTCTTTAGCCACTTATAGTCCCGACTTGAAAGTGGGAGAGATATCTATGGACTTAATGGTAGGGTTTCTATGTACCTAGAAAAAGAAGAATGTGATATGGACTGTGATTGATAGGCTGATTAAATTGGATCACTTTATACTCATTCGTGATATAACCAAATTTGAAAAGTTAGAAAATCTATATTTGAAAGATATTGTTCATTTTCATGGAGTTTCATATGCTATAGTATCTAATAGGGATCCTCAGTTCACTTATTTCTTTTGGAGAGGCCTTCAGGAGGCACTAGGATCTCAGGTCTGTTTAAGCATGATATACCATCCGCAGTTGGATGATTAGATAGAAAGGGATATTAATATTCTTTAGGACATTCTCTAAACATATTTTCTTGACTTTGGTGAGGGTTTGGGATAACTATCTAGGTATGATTGAGTTTTCTTATAACAATAGTTACCATTCCGCTATCATAATGGATCATTTTGAGGCCTTGTATTAATGGCCTTGTAAATATCTATTGTGTTGGTCGGGGATTGGTGAAATTTACCTGGTTGGACCAAGCTTGGTTCAAGAGAAGACAAAAAAGATTCAGTTAATTTTTCATAGGATGCTGATGGCACATAACTGGTATAAGTCTTATGCTGATCATCATCACAGACTGTTGGAATTTTTATTTGGTGATTAGGTGTTCTTGAAAGTTTCACCATGTTTGGGTCATCGACGACTTAGTAGAAATGGTAAACTTGCTCCTTGTTTTGTGGTACCTTTTGAGGTTATTAAGAAGGTGGGGAAAGTGGATTATAATTTAGCGCTTAGACTATATCTGGCATCGATACATAACATTTTTCATGTATCTCAGCTATGAAAATATCTTTTTGATCCATCTAATGTTTTGAGTTGGAGTGATATTGAGGTTAAACCTAATTTATTTGTGACTAAGCATATAGCCAGGATAGTTGATTCTAAAACCAAGGTACTTAATAGAAGGATGATACCTTTGGTTTTAGTACTATGGAATAATAGTTTTGATTATCATGAGGTGTGGGAGAGGGAGGCACTAATGAGGGAGTAGTGACCTCATCTTTTTGACATGGAAGCTTCTTAACAAGATTTATGGGGACAAAAAGTTTTTATAGTAGAGAGGTTGTAACATCATTTTTAGGTATTTATAAACCCCTCTTTTGATCATTCTTTGTTTGGGTTTCATTCAGGGTTATTTGGAGTAAAATTTTGATTTTTTTGGAAGTTTTTGGGTTGTTCATGGTTGGCGCATGATTTTCAAAAATCATATGCCCTCTTAGTGGAAACTGTGAAAAAACAAATAGCGGGGGTTATCATGGATAGAAAAAAGTTTGAAAAACCATGCACCCACCTAGTAGAAACTATTCACCTTTCCAAAAAGGGGCACATAGTTAGGGTGTATGGTTTTTCTAACCGTCTGACTTGCCCAGGAAACCGTGCGTATGAGATTTTTTAATCTACAAATTAATATTTAAAATCCATAAAACCTATTTTTAGGTGATCGATGGGCTGGTACGACCCTATTACATTTTATTATCTCTTGAAATCTCCCAAGAGGTGATTTTTTCCCCTCTACACCCCTCTATAAGTGAATAGAATCTAGGAGAATGCTGTTCAATATCTTTTCAGCAGGTTTCCTCTTCCTGTTATCTTTCTCCCACTCTATCCTCATTCCTCACTAGGTTTTTATAGATATCTATGTTTTTAGAGGATCTAATTTCCACTGTTTCAGATCTTAAATATAGGTTTGATTCTCATATCCTTGTTGCCAACGTTCTTCATTAGAGTTTCCTAATTAGGGATTTTCATTTCGAGATCCTGTGATCCCGAGGTAGGTGGTTCCGTTATGATGGACAATTTTGATTAACCCTAAATTTGTTGATTTAAATTAAATTGTTTGATTTAAATTAAATCACTTGACTTTAAATAATTTTCTATAGATTAGTTTATTGAAAACCCAATTTTAGTGAATTGGGGATTTGGATTTGCTTTGGCAAGAAATTGGGAAAACCCCCTAATTCTAATGAATTGGTGTGTGTGTTAAATTGATGGAAAATCATGAGATTTAAATTGTTGAATTTAAATTTGTGAAACTCATTTGATGAAATTTATTTCAAAGTTTTATTTGATAAAAATGAATTAAAATGGTTTTGATAGAAACCCAATGGTTTTCTCTTAGAAAAATTCATTATTTGATTAAAAACCCATGTGTTGGTTTTTAAAAATAAATTGGCATATTTGAAATGAAAGAATATGATGAATTGTATTTTAATTTTTTTATAATAAATTCCCCATCATTTATTGTTATTATAAACATGCGAGCCTAGGTAGTTATTGAGTTATTCGGGACAACACTCTATTGATGATTTACAACACTAACAATATAAATGTAACAAGTCACATACTCGATGGGATGGTGATGGGTCCTCTTTGACCAGTGTTAGGGAGATGTGTGTACACATATTTCTGTAATAACTATTTGAGTGTGAGGGAGTCCCATAGCCTGGAACTATCATATATTTTGTAAGATAACCATCTTTATCATTGTTTGTATTTAAAATATATTCCATTGTTTGTAAATTGTTTTACACATGCCTTATGAATTTATATAAACTTTTTATATAAAATGTTTATTAATACATTTTTTTAAAGTATTTACATATTTTGAAATGTAAATCAATATTTTTTTAAATATTCCTTTGAACTTCCATGCCTATTTATTTAAAATTGAAATATTTATTTGGTTAATTATATGTTGGAACCTTATTATTGAATCCTTGGCGAGACCCTACTAGGATTTTATCTCACACCCTACCTGTACCTTTGAGTGTTTGTAGATTATCTTCTTCCAAGTTCGAGAAAGGGAAAGATTCCACTTGTAGGTGGTAGTATATATTGATCTTTGGGATTTGATATTTGTGTCTATTGGGAATTGTGTTTTTATCTTGTTTTTATGGTACTTGTGGTTTCACTTTGGTATTTTTATGCCTATTTTACTTCTGGTACAATTCTCTCTATGGATTTTTTCTTGTATGCACACTGACTTGGTTATCTTTATTTCATTGTGTTTTTAGAAAATTCATTCCCACTTTCATTGTGTATGATGCTAGGTTCTAGTCACTAAATTGTGGGGATCGAGAACTACCATTGGGATATGTCAGGACCAGCTCGATTATCAGGTTACCAAGGTATTCGGGTTGGTTAGTGACATTTAATATCATATTTTTTATATTTAAAACTATTATTTTTGTAACCCTTTATACATAGTTCATCCTTTCCTCTAAATACCAACAATATATCCTTAGTCCTTCTCAAACACTTAAGAATGTTCTTCACAACAATCTAGTGACTCACCAGGATTGAATTGATATCTACTACTTATTCTCAAAGGATAAGAAACATTGGGTCGAGTAAAAAACTTGGAATACATGATAGATCCTATGATACACACATAAGGAATTCTAACCATCCTTTCCAACTCTTTAAAATGATCTTGAATATTTCTAATATTGATGCCCTGAAATAATGGTAAAGACTCATTATTGGAGTTCTTCTTGCTAACCTACTTTATCACATTACCAATATATGTGTTCTAAATCAGTCTAAACAATATCTTAGATCTATATCTAAAAATATTCATACTGAGTAAGTAGGCAATTTCAACCATGTTTTTCATTGAGAAACATTTACCCAACCACATATTCATAGAATGAAGTGTTGGGGAAATTTTTTTGATAAGCAATATGTCATCTAAAAACAATTCCAAAAATACCACAACAATCCTACTAACCCACTTATATACACAATAATCATCCACATTTTTTATTAAACCAAACTATTTGATTGCATCATCAAATTGAATATTCCAACTTTAAGAAGCTTGATTCATTCCATAAATGGACCATTAAAACTTGAAAACCATAACTGACTCATTTGAAAATTTAAATCCTTTGGGTTGTATCATATGCATGTCCTTTAAAAAATTCCTATCAAGGAAAGTGGTTTTGACATCCATATGATATATCTCATAATCATAATCAGCTTCTATGGCTAAAAAATTCCAAATAGACTTTATCATCATTACAAGTGAAAATATCTATTCATAGTCAACACCATAAATTTGTTTATAAAATTTTTATACCAAGAATTATTTATAGTTAGAAACTCTACCATCCATGTTGGTTTTCTTATGGAAAACCCACTTACACTATATGGGTCATACCCCTTCATGTGCATCCACTAAGTTCCAAACTTGTTTAGTGTACATGGATTCCATGGATTTTAACCATTTATCAGAATTAAAACTCTCAATGGATTCCTGGTAAGTGGGTTCATCACATATAAATAACACCTCATCAATATTTTCTATGTTAAATACATATCTCCATATCTATTGATGAATCCTACCAGTAAATTGAAGATATTTTGTATCTTGAGTCAGTTCTTCTTTTATAACTCTTTGTGGAATTGACTCAACTTCCATATTAGGAATGCTTCTTGTTTTTTGGTCTTGAATTTATGTAAGTTCAACATTATTCTCACTAAATTCTCAATTTATATATTCCTTCTCAAGGAATGTATAAAATCATGCCACAAACACTTTTTGATTAGTAGGATTATAGAAATAATATCCCTTAGTTTCCCTTGAGATAACCAAAAAATAAGAAATTATCATATTTTGAGTCAAGATTATTAGAATAAAATTTTCATATGAATTATTTGAAAACCCAAATCTTCATAAAATACATATTGGGACATTTCCCAGTCCATATCTCATATGGTGTCTTTATGAATTTTTTATATGGAGTGTTGTTTGGTAAGAATGCAACAATATCTAGAGAATAACCCTAGAATTAAATAGTAAGGTCACATAGAATCATCATTGATTTAACCATGTCTAACAAGGTATGATCAATACATTCATACACACCATTCCATTATAGTGTTCTAGGGTGAGTGAGTTGTGAAACAATTCCACAATTTCTCAGATGATCTATGAATTATTGGCTCAATTATTCACCACCCAGATCAAATCATAGGATCTTAATAACTCTTGTCCAATTTATTTTGTACTTTTTTTGAAACTCTTTGAAATTTTCAAAAGTTTCATACTTGTGTTTCATTAGAAACACATATCTGTACTAACTAAATTCATCGGTAAAAGTAACAAAGTACTTAAAACCACCATTTCCTTATGTACTCATTGTTTCCATAGATCACTATGTATGAAATCTAATAGTCCACTAGACATCTCACATTTCTCCCCAAAAGGTTTCTTTTTCATTTTTCCAAATAAACAAGATTCACATGTATCAAATAATTTATAATCGAATGAGTCCAATAATCCATCCCAATGGAGTATTTGAATGCATTTATTGTTTATATGTTTGAGGTGACAATTCCAAAGGTATTTGAGATTAGAATCAACCCTAACCTTCTTATTCTGAATGTTATAAATTTAATTATCTATATTTTGAATTTATAAAGCATTCATAATATTCATAATTCCATAAAACATTTCATTTATACATATAGAACTATAATTTTACTTAATATAAAATAAAAATACTTTATCATCCAAACAAGATACAGAAGTCAATTTTTCATTTATGGTAGGAGAATAATAATAGTTCTCCAATTATAGGACCAATCCACTAGGTACAATTATATCATAAGTGTTGACTTCTAATGTAATAACTATTTCTCTATTTTTGACATGAAGATATACTTCTCCCTTTACCAATTACTTCCTTTCTATGAGTTTATATTTGTTAGAAAAAATGTGTGACACACACTTGGTATCCAATAACCATGAGCCAGAGTTGATGGAATTAATTTCTATAACATCCACATTAAAGGTCTCTACATTTTTCTCCTCTATAAAACATCTTAATCCTAGATACCAATCTTTTACTATTTTATAGCCCATTCCTATTAATGACCACAAAATGATTAATGTAAAGTATGCCATAATCTACATCAAGGACATATCAATGGGCAATTATCTTGTTTTATATATCTTCATTAAGGAATTTAAATGACAGTTCTACCACTAAAACCGATGACCTTGAACATCACATCCTTTTAGTGATCCAATATCCATATTTCATTAAGAAATGAGTCCACTTTTTCATTCCTCTCACCACCTAATTTTTTAGGTAGGGAAATATACCAATCATAATAGTTATGATTCTTGAATAGTTTAGCAGATAACCACTTATCCAAATCCATCATATGGATTCAATCAACTCTATTCCTATAGTATCATTCCTAATAGTTTTCCAGCTAAGTGTTTCCCAAAGAAAATGCCAAGAACAGACTAACAAAAGACAATCTCGAGGCACACTACTTTGGCAGAACCTACCCACGAATGATCCAATGTTATTTATTATTTTATTTTCTTATACAAGATAATATAGGGGCACCCTAATTTAAAATAACCTACCTGATTGAACTATTGAGGTCTTGGAAAGTTACCCTTTGAAAGGAATCTCACACTTAGTTTTTGAGTAGTTTTTTAAGGTCTCACCAATTTAATATACATCATATGCATATTAAATTAATAACTATTAAATTATATGAAATATTTATCTTATCATGCTTTATTCATTTTGTGTATAAATTATTCTAATGATTTAATTTTTGAATCCTTATTCCAATCACTAAATTAATGTGTTCTCACCACATTAATGTGCAACACTTCAGATAACCCACAATATATGTTACTCACATGAAAATAAAATCCAAAACATATTCATACATATATAAATTCGTCATATGCATAAGTTATATGAACATTTCATGTAAAGGAATAAAATTATATGTGATTGATAATCTCCACATGAGTAATCCTGGAGTGAAAGATAGATAGCCCCATTCACATTTCAAGACAAGGCACAAACCTCTAGGCTGGTAGGTGGTCCGACACCAAGTCCCTCTACCTGGGGAGACATTAACTATGGGATAATTCAATTCATGATAACTATAACACATAATATTTACAAACTATTCCCAAAAACTAAATTCAATCTAATAACTTCAATTACAAATATAGATCAATGTTTATGAAAACTAAATTTTATGATTTCGTATTTGGCATGAAATGAAAGGATCTATCCTAGAAGTAATTTATCATATAAATTTTGCATACAAAATATTAAAATTTCACCAATAATTTAATAAACATGAATAATAAAATAATTAACAAATAAATAAACATTTTATTTATTTTCTAAAATATAAGACATTTATGAACTATTCATAAAAATAAGCTAACTATAACCAGTTTATAAATTAGTTAAAACATGAATATAAAATATTTATATTAAAAATCAAAATGAACTATTTTATATTATATTAAATTTCAATTTATTATTTAAAGAATTTATTAAATCAATAATAGAAACATTTTTGATGAGGTTTTAATAATATATTTAAATAAGACATTCCTTTTAATTTAAAAAATTTCAAAGTAATTAATTATGGACAATTCATAATTATAAATATAAACACCTTTATATTTTTTCCATATAATTTATAACCCTTTATAAATTATTTCTTATGATTTCTAAATAAACATTTTATTTCTAGATCATAATATATGACATATAAATTGTAAAACGTATTTTAAATATTAATGTTTAATATCTAATTTTTTTAAATGTTTCTAAAACATTTAATTAATTATAAAAAATTTACAATTAATTAATTTATAAACCATTTATAAATTAAAATCTCCAAAAATAACATTTATAAGGACTTATAAAAATTTTATAAACCATTTAAATTATTAAGTCATAAAAACTATTTAATATTTTTTAAAGGACACCAAGGATTTATCTATGATTTAGAATTCTATCTCTACCCATTTTGGATAGAATATCCATGAAGAGAAAAATGCGGTTCACTACAAGGAATACAACCCATTGAGCTAGCTATGGAGCTTGAAGAATCATAGTGAAGAACCACCACAAGCAGTTCTATGCCATGGTGATGGTGATCCTTTTTGAAAAAATGGATTAAACATGTTTAATACTAATTTTTTTTTCTATGATACCAATTATAGGATTTTTTCAATCATATAATGATCATTGGTAGTAGAAGAAAACCCAAAACACAAAAGAATATATCTCCAAGAACCAAACATAAAAATTTAATAAAAAAATAGAGCATAAAATCTAAGGGGGAACACCAAATAGTGGATCCATGAATGCTTCATGAGGACTCTTGAATGCTCAAAGGGGTGTTTCACCTTTGTCAAAAAATGAAAAAGATTTGGGAAGAGAATAGAATATTTTCTAGAATGAAATCATCATAGGTTCCACACACACACTATAGTAGAGGATCACATCCTCTTATATATCCATCCTAAACACTCTTCATCAAATGAAGAGTGTTGTCCATAATGAAACATATCAGGTTCCATCTCATGGAACCCAAACATTACAGTATGTTGGTGTTTATTCATTGTACACTTTAGTGAACAAGGTACACCAACCATACACTGACCAACTCTTTGGTTTATAACTGATGACATTGTGAGGGAGGGATTTGGCACTATACATACACCACATTCATCTCAAAACCAAGCATGATTGTCGAACAAAACATCAAATGCACCATTATAGTGCTGTGGCTCTCATTTTAGTGCACACCCAACAATCAGCACACTAATTAATTTGCACACACACTCCAACAAATATGTTGCAACTTTCATTCACCTTGTTCAAACCACTGATCAATATGTGTTCACATTAGATCATGACATTGTATGATCATCTTGCCTTCATTGGATTATACTGCTACTACCTACACCTCACGAACATGCTATCTTCTGATTATTCCCCTTCCATTAGAATGAATATACACTTGAAAAAACTTCACAATCCCAATAATCTTCCACTTGAAGAATTATTATAGGAAACCATGGAGACTCTCCAACTCTTCAGGACAATCTTCCATTTCTGATGCAGTTCCTCATTCCTCCTTCTGTTCACCCAAGTTTCACTAAGGCACAATGTTGCCTCAGAATATCTTGGACTAACAGTTTGGTGAACATGTTTTATGGTTTTTTATTTACAACTATCTTATTCAAATCAAGTTTTATTTCCTCTAGAAACTTCTAGATAAAGTGATATTTCATATCGTTGTTTTTTATCCATGAATGGAACACTAGATTTTTATCCAAGTGTATTTCCCTCTGACTACCATAGTAGAAAAATCCACCCCATTGGTTCCTTCTGAGCTCATCCAAAAAATTATTCAACCATATCAATTATTTTCCCTATTCTGTTTCTACCACATACTCTATTTCCATTGTGGACAAAGCTACCACTGATTTCAGTCACAACATCCAGTTCACTATTTTTCCTCCATAGGTGAACATAAAATTGATTTTACTCTTTATAGTATTCGAATATCCTACAAATCCTTCATCAATACACCCTTGGAATAGATCATCCCTCCTGAAACATAGGGTTGTTTCTTCCATTATTTTGAGATATTGGATTGCCCATTTCACAGATTCTAAGTGCTCTTTTCCTAGATTAGACTTGAAATGGATGACGACTCCCATTACATATACAATACCCGAGCGAGTTCACACCATGGAATATGTCAAAATTCCTACCTATGGTAAAAAGAAACCTTTTCCATGTTCTTTACTTAATCCCCCATTTTTGGTGCCCACCTATTAGATAACTTGAAGTTTTTAGGCAAGGGGGTTGATATTGGATTATATCAAGACATACCGAAACTCTTGATAATCTTATAGACATAATCCATCTGATATAACTCCAAGCTTCAAACTTTCATGTATTTCTCAATTCTCATCCCAAATTTTTTCTTATCCTCATTGAGATATTTCATCTTGAATCTTTCAGACAAGAAATTATTTAGCTCCTAATTCCTTCTAATGTTCAAATTGACGAGAATCATATCATCCACATACAAGAGAAATAAGATAAAACTCCCATACTTAAATTATTTTGGATATAAATAGTGTTCCATGTTTATCTACCTGAAACCCTTATCAACCATGAATGCATTGAATTTATGGTTGCACTTCCTTGGTGCTTGTTTCATTCCATAGAGACTTCTATTTAGTTTACACACCAATTTCACATTCTTCTTATCCATGAAACTCATTGGTTTATTCATGTAAATTTACTCTTTTAAATATCAATAGATAAATGCTATATTTACATCCATTTACTCCAAGTGAAAATTATCACATGTAACCATGATTAACACCATTCTAATGGTAGTATGTTTAACTACCAATGAAAATATTTCAAAGAATCCAGTCCCTTATTTCTACTGAAAAAAATTCATCACCATCCTAGCCTTGTACTATTTTTTCTATTAACTTCTTATTTTAACCAAAAAATCCATTTCTTATCCAGTTCTTTCATTCCATGTGTTAAATATTTTATCTTAAAAATTTCATTCTCATGCACCAAAACCAAATCATACTTCATATCTAACTCCCACGTATCAAAATCACTAAGTCTAGCCACTTATTCTAGGACCTCAAGTTCATCTCTTTCTATTAAAAATAATAATCTAATGTCATTTCCACACCTCTGAACCAATTTCCTAACTCTGGTTTACCTTAAAAATTCCACCAACGAATCATATTTGTTCAAAACTACAACTTATAGAGTCCAAAATTCTAGAACTCTAACTCTACCCACTATAGTCCTAGAGTTCTCTGGTATATATTCTGTTATCCCATATATTGGAATTTCTATTCTTCTATCTAAACTCTCTAGAAGTTGTGACCTTTTGGGATTATCATTTAGACCAACTTGGATTTTTTTATTTGAATCGTTACCTTCAAATTCATTCTCTACCAATTTTCAATCTTTATATAAGACTCGATCATTCAAGATCATATTTTAGCATCTCAAAATTCTTCACTTGTCATAATCCCAAAGTTGAAACCCAAAATTTTCAATATCCAAAAAATCATGCCTTGTATTTTTATTTGAGTTTATCTCAATCCTTATCATAAACATGGACATAAGAAAGACTCCTGAAAAATATGAGATGGTTAAGTTTTTATATTTTACCAGACCATAGTGCTTTTAAAATTTCCTGCCCCATATGCACCGAAATACTTCTATTAACTAAGTATGTTGTATAGTTGATCAATCCAACCTAAATTTCCTTAGGCATTCTGGAATGAAACCTCATGATATGTTCCATCACTATTAATGTATAGTTCATTATTTTAGCCACACCATTCTATTTTGACATCCTGGGTATAGTCTTATCAAATATTATCCTTCTATGCTTGCAGAAGTTCTAAAATATCATTACTCTATACTATCCACCATTTTCAAACCTTAACCATATTAGATTACTTTTAGTATCATTCTACACTATTAACTTCCACTGAATAAACACTTCAAATACATTTGATTTATGTTTCAAAAAGTAAATATAGAAATTCCTCATGTACCCATCAATGAATTATATAAAGTATTATGACAATTTATGAGATTAGATAGAGGATGTACCCCATATGACCATGTGAATAAGCAATAACTTCTGACACTTAGGTGTCCTTACAATATAGTTGAATTACACCTTTTGTTTTTTCCTAAGTATGTAACTCTCATAACTTCCAAAGTCTATATAACCCATATTCAATATTCCATTAACTATTATAACTTTCATATTATTCTCACTGAGATTCCTGAGATGAGAATTACATAACTCTAAATTCTCATATTTATTGTTTAAATAATTTTCACTCCATTTGATCTTCCATTCAAATATAGGGTTCTGTCCTTTATCCCACTATCTATTACATGGATCCCTGAGTGACCTTCCATACCCCATTGTAAAAGCTTGTTTCAAAACCTTATTCATCTATATGTCCTCTGAAAATTAAATTTTTCCATAAACTCGCTATGTGTTGAATTACATTGAGATCAAGGTAACTTGTGTTCTTTATCTAAAACTTTAAATTTCTCTTCCCTATGATTTCATGATCTTAATTATTGACTAAGTACATGTTGATAAAATTCTAAAACACATAATTTTCCATGCATAACTTCTCTACCATGGAGTGGAATGATGCTCCAGAATCAATGATCCATGATTCCACTAAAACATGGACACTTAGTAATAAACTAATGCTACATACAAATTCTATATAATTTTTGGAACTTGTATTTTCAGATTCTTATCATCCATAATTTACCCTTTTTCCCCTAGAATATTTTTTGATATTCCACTTATTACTTTAGTTACAACATACTAGTTCAAGACCAACCAATTTTCCTCAGTTATTCTCATGTGACTCATTATCTAATTTCCTTTGACTTCTTCAATGAGGAGACCATAATTTTCCATTTTCATTGATTTAACTTCTGGATGGTTCTTTGAATTCTCTCTTTTTGAGTTATTAATTCAAGATAACCCATAAAAATCCTCAAAAACAAAGTTAGATTTCCCATAAGAAATTCTCATGGTGATTACCATCACCTCCCAAATTTCTAGAAGGGAGGATAACAATAGAACCCACAAATCATCCATGAAATTGACATTAACAGATTCATGTTGACTTCAAATCATGTTAAAATCATTCACATGATCATCCATAGATCAATCTTCCAATAATATCATGCCATAAAATATTCACATCATGATCACCTTGTCCATCATCATTGGATTCTCTTACATATTATCCAGATTCTTCATCCACTCTACCAAGGTCTTCACATATCAAATGTTAAAGGATATGTTTTGAGATATCTGTATGATACTATGTGACTTTATATCTAACCTCTCTCATTCCACCTTTTCTATTCCCTCTAACTTGATTCTAGTCAAAGGAACTTCAAGGTCTGTTTGAATAAGATAAAAATCTGAACTTTCTAGAATAAAAAGTATTTCCCATCATGTTTATAAATATAGACCTTGTAACCTTATGAAATCATAAATTTTGATGAAATAAATCCCACTGAATCAAAAATAACATCAAGATAAGAAATGAATACCTAAGTCTTCCAAGTGTGCATTACCAAGCTCTAAAACAAGATTTGGTACCACTTGTTAGGGTAGAACCTTTACTCAATGATCCAATAGATGAATACAACTGAACCTTACCTGTAGTGGATATTAATTATTTTTAAACCTAAACCAATCGTACATTACCCCATGATCTTGATTGTAAAACCCTGATCTAGAAGCCACTAAACCGATTCCCCAAATCAGTTCTCTATAAGACCTCAAGCGCACCTCCTTGTACACTAGAGGCTATCACCTAACAGTGAGGTTCTAAAGTGTAATTTTAAAGATACTACAACCCCATATCAAAGTGAACAACCATAAGTAACTAACCAAATATCATACACATCGGGGTAACAATAAAGAATAAATAAATTGAAACATGATATAATAAAATGAAATGAAATGAAAGCCTGAACGACCATGTCATATATACAACCAACTACCCACTGGACTAGTTATAGAACATACCAAAATAAAAGAAAATACAATAATTTACACTAAATCACTAATACAAAACCATACGGTCATCTAATACCACTTGAGTAAACCTACTTGACTAAACAATATTTAATGCAGGACTTAGCCCAAACCTGTGCCTATAATAAACATGTAATAGCTACTCGGGTACCCAAGTGCAATGGAGACCCGAGCAGGGTGTGAGTAAAACTTAGTAGGCCACTACCAAAAATGTATAAATAAAATAATAGTTATAGAAACAATATATATGGGTAAATAATGAAATAAATAAATAATACAAAAAAGAGATACAAGATAAGAAACACAATAGCTTATTTACTGTCCACAACCCCCAAGGGTTCTAAGGTGACACCCAGTCCAACCAAGCATGTAACGAAAAAACCAATCCTCTAAAGAGTACCATGGGGGGGGGGGTACATCATATATAAACCCAAAGAAGGGTTTCTTCCTATTCATTCAACTCAGGGAGGCATAATATACATCCACAGTACCTACCTCATGTTCCCGTGCCATTAGTGCTCAAAACATCGGTTTGGAATCTAAATAAAATATCAATATCAATATCAAAAGTGGATAGAACCTCCATAAAACACCTAACCATATACTAAAATATTGGTAGCGATACTATACATCATGTATATAAAACTCATAATAAAACATAACAGTAGTGCCCAAAGTCTCAGTCCAACATCCAACTTTATAAAACATCAGTGGTTCCTAGAGCATCAGTTTGGACCAGCCCAAGGAGGAGGAGCATCAGTACAATGTACTTTTCCACATGTTATACCATCATATCCCAAAGCATAAGTCTATTAGCTTGGTCCAACACACAAGACCCTATCTTGGTTAGGGTGTTGGGTTTTCATGTTGGTTTAGGATTGTGGCGATGGGAGTAGTGGCAATGCAGGCTTCTTCATGAGGTGGTTCCCCCCTTGGATTTTTTTATCTTTTGATTCAGTTCTTTATATTTGGTGTTTTATCTCTATGAATATTATAGGATATTGTTACATCAAATAAAGAACCCAATGATGAATTTTTATATTTATGGATTTTCAATGGTTTTTAGTTCATTTGATTCATAGTGGAGGCACTGGTTATCCACAAATTTGGTTTGTTTTAAATGGATAGTTCATATTGATGGTGTGTGGATCTTATAGATAGTATTTAGTTTGAGATATTTGGTTCTTATGCCTCTGGATAGAGCTATAAGTTTGAGTTCTATGGATATTAATGATGTTTACTAGCCATCAGTGTGATTTAGTGGTATCAACTAAAATGATGTTTATGTTTCATGGTGGTTCAGACAATGAGAATTCATCAGTGATGAGGAAAGTGAAATATGAATAGTGAGGATGATGAAACATAATGTTGGATGGTGGCCTCAGTTGATGTTTATGGTGGATCTACGTGGCCTCAGGCTTCTTGATTTCTCCAGGTGTAGCAGTTTGAATTTGAATTTTTGGTTTTGATTTTATTTAGGTTAATGGTTCCCACCCAACTTTGAATAATTTTTTTGAAAATTAATAAAAATATAATTTGGTGGTGTTCTTGGAGAATCATTTCAGCACTTTAACCATTATATCATTTCTTAAATACCTATTCTCAATATAATGACCAAAAAAATGCTTAAGGAAAACACAACTGCCCTTTTTATACCATTAAAACTAACTAAGGTCCCTAGATACATTTAAAACCAAAATGATCCTCAATAAAGCCTAACCCTTTTCACATTCCAAACAAAACTAAACCAAACACCCTCATTAGACATTTCAAAATCACCCTTCTCAAACACGGGTCTTTCCTTTTGAATACTAAACAAGGCCTAAGGCCTATATTTATATTTAAACCATCACAAGATCCATTAATTCATTTTTTCTAAATATGCAACCACATACCCATTTCAAATAAACATTTGAAATCCAATAAGAACCCCTTTTTATAAACCACTTGGAGGTCATCACCTCATTTCAAAATAAGGATCACTTCAAAAAATAACCTTTCCCCTTTGATACCCAAAACCAAGTCAATCCCCAATGCACATATTTAAAATCATTTCAAAATACCCATGGAAATTTCACAAAGATCAACCCATAAAACACCTCACTTTATCCCCTTAAGGGTCGCACCCCTTTATCTCCAAGTTCCACCCATTAACCCTTTTTCTATTTAATCAAATCAACTAATGAGATTAATTAAGTTAATATCATCACAAAACTACTTTACTTAAACCAAGGAAGAAAACATGATGCTCATGTGATTTAAGGTGCACACCACATACACATGGAAATAAATCAATAAGACTATGGGTAATCTCTTAGACCACCTACCTCATCAACAAAGCTTTCCAAGACATTCCCAAAGAACAAAAACCTTTCCAAGGCCCGTCTAAGCCTCTTCCAAACCCCATAACACCCAACTAAGATTTTCACGATCACCCATGATCTATTATTACACAAAAAAAAAACAATAAATGAATTACAAAAATTATAATTAACTAATTATCCAAAATTCAACTTGAAATACTACTAGAAAACTCACTGGTTCATCATACCACACTAAAAATGAACCCAAACACTCATCGAGGACTCACTACATAACCCTAACCACATTATGTCCCCAATAACTAATAGGATATACCAATTAAACAGGTAATTAAAATTAAATCAATAGGAAAAACCTAATAAAATTCACTCTGGTCACATACCTTAATGAAACATCTCGCAATAGCGTGCAGAATCCATCTCACGATCTACTCTACACAATCTCACCAAAAACCCCATGAGAAATAGACAATTCCACCATTATCTGCTAGAATCATCAATAAAACCTAAACTAAGGAATCCCAACATCATGGAGAAATTATAAGATGAAGAAAAGAAGCCATCATAGGAGTATAACTCACCTAAAATTCCGAAGAATCACAAATAAAACACCCCCAAAATAAAAGGAGGGAGGAGGTAGAAGGGGGTTGGATAGCCCCTGATTCATGAGCCTAGAATAGGGGAGAAATGGGGTGGAGAGGCTGAAAAAACCAAGGGGGAAATTTCTTTAAACCCCTATTTTTAATAAAATATGGGTAGCTGCATAGTTTGACAAACCATGCGCCAACTGCGTGGTTGGATCTATCTAAGGCCAACCCTTCGACACTATTTGGATGCATAGTTGGTCAAAATGTGCACCAAACATACTCACCCCGACCATCCAAATTCCATTCCCTACACGATTAGGCTACATGGTTTGAAAAACTATGCACCAACCATGATATTAGCACTATCTCCCACCTGAAGCAAGGTACATGGTTTATCTGAAACTATGCATAGGCTGTGCACCATGTCTCATACCCTCCTCTACCTAGAACTAATTCTCCCTTTTCCTTATATGGTTTATACCAAACCATGATCTAGACATGAAAATAAAAAATTCTTAGCACAAAATGAATTGAAAACCTCATGATCCTCAAGGTGTTTCATGGTTTCCCCTAAACCGTGCACACCTAATCGTTCACCCTTTCTAGAAAATTCTCAAACTCCCAAAACTTAGCCCAAAGCCTCCAAATCTCATCAAAACCCATGGTAAACCTACTTAACATAATTCCTCATATAAAAAAATCACTACAAGACATTAAAAATATCTGAATATCATTATGAGTCTTAATTCAATATTTGACCTATCTGGTAATGAAATTCAAATTCTTTTAGAAATTTTCGATCCAATCGAGTGTGAGATCTTAGTAAACTACCCACCATAATACTTATAATCCTTGATAATTATTAGTGGTTATACTCCTACACCACTCTACCCACACCATTAACCCCATTTCAACCAACATCCTCATCTAGCCTCTGATATCCTGAAACACTATTGAGGCACAACCTCCAACTCAAGGCCCTCATCTTACTGAAAACCTGATCTAACTCTTGTTGTCAAAACCAAACACCCAGATGGTGATTAACAGAGACAATATAATAGAAACATTTATTATAGAATCACCCAATCAGTCACCTAGATTTGGTTCTCCCCACTATAAGCTCCAACTTATAACCACCAACTTTCAATACTTAATACCCCTTCTATTAGGAAAATCAAACTAAACCTGAAATCATTTTACCACCAAGTTATTGAATCATTTCCAAAATACCTGGATAAAATTTTCATCCCATATTAATCTCATCTTACTACTATTACCTCACACTCAAAGGCATTCCAAAACCACCCAAAAATATCCACTAGTTTCCATACCCAAACTACTTTTCAGAACCAACTCGAGCCTGGAGACAACGCTCGACTTGATCATCCACCACAACTGAACTCCCATTGGAATTCCATATGAGATTTTAGTAAAAAAATCAACGGTTTTTCATTAGAATGAAAATTACACCATGAACAATCCATTGTAAGTTCCACACACCCACAATCCATCCAGCATAAGGGTCCTATCACCACAACTGTTACATCACTCCCCACCATAAGAGCATTGTCGTCACTGCCTCACTCATGAGACTCTAATCACCATGGTACACATTCCAACCATTGATAACCTAATAATTGGATGTGTCTATATCAACCTCACATGAAAAACCAAATGAAACATTAATTATCACCCATTCACAACATCTAAGAACAACATCCATGGAATTCTTTGACATCTAGTCCATCATGAGGACCTCACCCATAAATAGTTGATGGTGCACCTCCCACTATACAACTCCACATTCATTGATCCAAGAGTATAACCTCCAATAGGCCCCATATCTAACCAAAATACATTAGGTTAGCTAGGTATATATCCATTACTCTCTCATCATTCCTAAGACGATGTCAAGATATTAGGAATGATCAGCACTACTAGGAGTACATTGATATATTGTCGACGAATACCACCACCACCCACTCATCTCCAATGTCACCTCTAGCTATAGGGACATAATAAACCCACCCAAAGGTCTCATTACTCCCTACCCATAGACATATCATCATATCCATATCGGTCCTCAACCCACTCATAACTTCCCACATAACCTTACCACCTCAGACATACAATCCATAATGTTTGATCCACAAACAAAACAACACAACATGACACCACCTACTCATGCCTCCAAGATCCCATCAACACTTAACCATCACACACTCTCTTATGTGACCCCACCAAACAACCTGATTCTTACTCCAACGAGTCACTATTTAATAAAAATTGGCTCAAAAAACCTATACAATGGAAATTCCTACTCCACATGCCTATCTCACCATGCACAGATCACCCTTGGTTATTTACAAAACCAAAAAACAACTCATAAAACTAAAACCACCTATTCATAAACTCAAGACTTGATCATCATTCAAAATTTCTTCTAAGTTCATGTACACTCTCACCATGTTCCTAGAGACACATCTAGAGCTATCCGAGTCAGGAACCTAGCCGGTTTTCCCCCCATAAACCACATTTTCCACCAAAACAAAAATTCTCTAAGTATTTCCCATATCTAGAAAACTGAACACCTCCATGTTCCTCATACCAAAATAGACTCACACACATGGTCTCCACTTGAATCGAACTCACCCACATGAAACTAAATTTCCCCAATCATGCCTTATACTCTAGATCCATCTCATAACCACCAGGAAAAATCATATTCACATACATTACCTAGTATAGGCACAAAAATAATACCTCCCCTCTATAATTAAACCACAATTCTAAACAAGATCACTCAAGTACTCCTTCTTAAAACCAAAGGAATCCTACTTTCCAAAAAATCAATACTAGGATTCACCCTTCATGCACTATTGTAAAAATTACAAAGCATACATCTATGCCCCATGAACCCAAAAGAACTCATAACTCAGTCAAACCCTCTCATGAGTCACCCTCAAAATCCACACAACACCACTCCCAAGACTGGAGTCACGTCAAAAGGTCACTAAGTCCAACCAATCAAGGTCCATGCTAGCTCACAGAAGTCCACAACTCATAGGGAATAAACATGAACCCATATCATCATTACATGACATTATAAAAACAAAACACCCTCATCCAGGGTTCTTCACTACAAAGATTTCATATACCAACCAACTACCCACAACTAGGGCACCCATCCTCCCTGAGAATCTGCACATCAGACCACTCCTTGGAGGACCCAAACATACTACCAAACTCAAACCAAAACTACCAACAAGGTTCCAACAATATACACTTATACCACACTAACCTAATAGGGTCACTACACCAATCTTGCATGAGTACCACACCGACATCCTTATTGACAAGCACCTCACTGTAGATCCACATGACCTTCCATCAGAGAGAAATCTATAAAATAAAACACTAAAAGGCCTATAATATATGGATACGAAGTGCCTAACATGGTGCATGATATTCTTCATACTTCTACAGACCAAGAGTAAAAAATAAATCACATTCCTCTTTCCAATGAGCCAATATATTTAAATACATAATAAACCATCAAATCCAAACAACATATACATTGCTCAAGGTGAAAATAATATACAACCGTAACCTCAAAAATCCATAACATCAAACCCATCCCATAGTAACTTGGACTTCCTACTAGAATATGTGTTTATAATGGATAAACCTAATATCCATCTCAATCTCTGAAACATTCCTATATATCTAGTATACCAAGAACAAATAGTAAAATAACAGGAAATTAAACTCCTCTGATACCACTTTGTAACACCCTTTCCTGAAATCCACTGAACCAGTGTCCCAGAACCATTCTCTATAAGACCTCAAGCACACCTCCTCATACATCAGAGTCCTCTAACTAGAAGTAGGGGTATAAATTGGAACCATGAGGAGACTAAAAACCTATATCAAAGTGCACAACTGGAATAAATTAACCAAATATCATACTCATTAGAGTAAGTGGAAAGAATAAATAAACCGAAACATGCTATAATAAAATGAAATGTAATGAAACCCCAAGAAACCGTGTCATACATACAACCAAATACCCATTGGTATAGTTACAAAACATACCAAAATAAAATAAAATACAATAAGATCCACTGAATCACCAAGATAAACCCATCTGGCCATCTGATACCACTCAAGAAAACCCGATTGACCAAACAATACTCAACGCAGACCTTATCCCAAACCTATGCCTATAATAAACATTTAATAGCTGACCAGGAACCCAAGTGCAATAGAAGTCTGATAAGTGTGTGAGTAAAACTCATTAAGCCACCAAAAATGATTTTTAATGCAAATAATAGTCAGATAAATAGTGTATGCGGGTAAACAATGAAATAAGTAAATAGTACATAAAATAGATACAAGATAATAAACACAAAAACTTATCTAGTATCCACGGGTGTTGACACCTTCCAAATAGGCATCATCAAAACCAAAAAGGAAGAAACATCCAAACATGGATATTATCTTCCCCACCAAAGTAAGGAAGTAGAGGATGATTAAAGAATCATGATTGCGTGACCATTTTAAAGTCATGAAAAGTCTCCACACAAGGTTCCTAACCTACGGTAAGTCCTGAATACCCCTCCTTAATGATAACCCTTGTTCACCAATGGATGAATGGTTACAGCTAGATGAGAATCTTCTAGGCTGCGTGGGTTTTCATTGTAAAGTACTTGAAAAACCATCTGGAATCCTTTAAAAATCAAGGGAAGACACATTCCAAGGAAGAGACCCCTGGTGGTCACACATATCGCATGCCAAATCATTATTGGGGAGAATAAAATCTATAGATTATGTCCAAGCCATCTCACAAGACCTATGAGCCTTTGTCACAAATAATGAAGGAGATAACTAGGAGGAGACAATAGGGGATTTCGGTCGCTGAAGAACATGCGACACACCCCTGGAGACATGAGACACACCACGACCTGTCCGTTACACCTCACGAAACCCCTTCAAATCATCAACCGCACCACATGGAAACCTCTAGATAGTTCCACAATTCTCTAATTACAGACACATGGTTTTCTCCACAATACTTGTGCACTCTCATATGATCCACATTGGTCATGTGTGACACCACTGGAAAATCGATTAAAAGTCACAGATATTACTCAAGAAAACTCACATACCTCCCAACCTTTTCACATGAAACAAAGGTGATCAAAAGGGAGGAGGAGAGTGGTATTCAAGGTCACTGAAAGACATGTGACACACACCTCGAGCAATCTGCAAGACACCACAAGACCTCGGTGTCATGAATGCTTTATCTCACAATGTCCTTCCAGCTTGTCAACCTCGCTGTACAGAAGACCTTGTGTATGTCCAGGAAGATCCATGATGCTCTAAGGATAAACGAATAGGTTTTCCCATGGGATGCTCACATACCACTGTAAAATCCATATTGGTCATGCAACGTATCTCCAAAAAATATATGAAATACTATAATTACCATTCACATAATCTCACATGAATCCCGAACTTTGTCACATAAAATGAAGGAGATAGGAAAGGAGAAGGCAAGAAGGGTTCATGGTTGCTGAAGGGCATGCGATGCACCCAGAAAACCCTCGTTGTGTCCCTATGATACCCCAATACAAGCCATATAAGGGCTCTAGAATTCCTTTTGATAGTCATTTGGATCTCGTGATGACCCTTGGACATGTTGACATGACGACATGAAAGTACTTTGAAGCAAAAGTTTTCAATAGTCAGCAATAATATGATAAAGGACAGATGAAATTACGATCGCTAAAAATAATGTGGCACCCTTGACATGGTCCACTATAAAGATTTGTGAAACCACGCAATTCCAAACCCCATGTCAACTCCATACTAGAATCATGGTAGATTCCCCACACAAACCGGTGAGTATGCGGATGGCTATGCCTAAAAATTCTCTATTCTAACTCATAAAAAGGGTTGGATAGTTGATCAGATGCTAAAAGTTTGGACCCAGACTGCTACTATGCATGTTGGCACTCAAACTTTGGGCTTCTTCACACATCCGATCATTATTTTGGTCAACTTTCCACTAGGAAATACACTGTTGGACCGCCAGAGCAGTCATCATCCAGGCATAAAAGACCTCTATGTGATCAATAAAAGATCACACAAAGGACTTCTAGCGAGACATGTGAAGAAAAAATTGCATGTCCTTCAGATCATGTGAGACCCAAAAAATGACACTAAACCAAACCAAGACACTCTCAATACAAGGAAAAAAACCAGTATTCAAAGTGGAAGACCCAAGTGGAAGACATGATCGCAGAAATTTTCATGCTTCGCACGTGTCAATAAAGAATATGCAGCGGTACCAAGTCGCGCCATGCTGGCCTCACGAAATCCCTTTGAAATGTCATTTGGGATATGAATAATGCTCTGGACATGTTGGGACAAGTCTTGCAGACCCTTCATGGGCACCACTTGGATCCTGAGAACCCTCTGGGTTCATCACCCCATACTTTCAACGTCCTGAGGATGAACCACCTGACTCACATAACGACACTCACTCATGTCAGACGAGTCTCATCGACACATCTGGACATGACAATCTAGCTCCCACGGCGTACCCCCTAGACATATCGACATGGTCCCACAATGTCTCCTCGAGGTGTCAGCCAAGAGATGAAATACCCCCAGACATATAAGCCTGGTCTCACGGTGTCCCCCCCCGAGGTGTCATCCAAGACATGCGACACCCCCGAGACATATCATCCTAGAATCGTGATGTCCCTCGAGGTTTCAACCAAGACACATGACACCCCTAGGACCACACCACCATGGATCTTACGACACCCTTCACATGTGTCGAGCTAGGTTATGTGATGACCTCCAGGGTATGCCAACAGGGTCATCTGACACCTTCCAGATAAGAAGTTCCATTCACTAGGGTAGCCTCAGTGTGTAATACCCAACATTTCTAGGAGAATTACGAGGACTCTAATTTCCACTATAACCATGATATGTAGGATGCCTCTTTAAAGGCCCGAGATCCATATCAAACACTCGAAGGACTTACCCAATATGCAGATCCCATATCTATATGCCATGAGGCTGATCATGCACCCCATTGTTTCTCACAATGAGCATGGTTCACATGGACTTAGGGTGATGAAACAAACACCTCATTAGGTATCAAACAACCATTCACCAGGGAAGCCTTAGTGTGTAACCCCCAACATCTCTAGGAGAACTACGAGGACTCTGATTCCCACCATAACTTAGATATGTAGGAGTCCCCCTTAAAGGCCTGAGCTCCATATCAAACAATCCAAGGACTTCCCCAATACGCAGATCCCATATCCATATTCCATGAGGATGATCATGCACCCCCTTGTTTCTCACAATGATCATGGATCCCATTGTCTTATGGGGGTGCAAAAAACACCTCATTAGGCATCAAACACCAATTCACCAGGGCTACCTCAGTGTGTAAGCCCAAAAATCTTTAGTAGAACTATGAAGACTATGTTTCTTGCATAACCAGGACATGTAGGATGCCTCCTTAAAGGCCCAAGATCCATATAAAACACTCCTAGGACTGCCCCAATATGCAAATCCCATATCCACATGCCATGAGGCTGATCATGCACTACACCTTGTTTCTCACAACAAGCATGGATCACTTGGGCTTAGGGGGATGCAACAAACACCTCATTAGGAATAAAACACCCATTCACTTGGGAAACCTCAGTGTGTAAGCCCTAATATCTCTAGGAGAACTACGAGGAATCTAATTCATACCATAATCAGGATACGTAGGATGCCTCCTTAAAGGATAAATCTCTATATCAAACACTCTAAGGACTACCCCAATATGCAGATCCCAAATCCTTTTTCCATGAGTTTGATCATGCACTCCCCCTTGTTTCTCACAATGACCATGGATCATGTGGGCTTAGTGGGATGAAACAAACAACTCATTAGGCATCAAACACCCATTCACTAGGGCATCCTCAATGTATAAGTACCAACATAAAAGAACTATGAGAACTATGATTCCCACCATAACTGGGATACGTAGGAAGTATCTTCCAGACTCGAGCTCAAATATTTGTCATTTTGACACCCCCATATTAGTCCTTACTACATATAACATCCCGCCTTTAAATAACATAAAATTTCATTACATTTTACAAAACTGAGGATCTTTAAGGTTTAGTGTCTTGGAAACTAGGAACTTAAAACATGAAAACATAAAAAATTCTTCTTAAACACTTGAAAGGATTCTCCTCATGTTCATCCTAGGTTCATTACTGCATCTCATAACCTGGGGACATACATCAAAAGAAAGGGTGAGCAGAAGGCCCAGTAAGGTAAACAAGAGAAACATTTTATATGTGAACTTGAGATACTTCAATAAGGTCATGAAAAGAACTTTAAGGCATGAGAAAGAAATCATGAGATATATCATAATAAAAATAAAATTTTTCATAACTTGAAGATGTGGCTAAAACATTTAATATCGACAATAATTTCGTTTAACCAAGGTCCATCCCCAAGGTGTCATTAAAATTTACCAAGGTTATTCACCAAGGTATTAGTCTAAAAAGTCATCTCTAGAGATTAAGTATTTACCCAATGCATTGGAGCGCTATCTGGGCACACCCTTGACATGTATTTATTATCATGTGAGCCACATATATCATTATAAATCATTTCATAAACAACCCATATAGCATAAAATAAATGGGTTTCATTTCATAATCATAACGTTTTAAAAACTGCTTTAAAGACATGTTCTTTATGTCACTTTAAACCCACAGAAAGGGAAAGCGGGTTTCATGTATGTAAATACCAGAATTTAAAATAGAACATTTTGATATATATGTGAATACCCCTGTAGAAATAAGAGATTTGAGTATTCACTTTATAACATAAAATAATTTTGAGAAAAGAGAGAGGCATTTTGGGATGAAAATTCTGCAGCATAACACCTACGTTACAGGGTTTTAGAAAACATTGAAAAGAGAGGGGACATGGGTCAAACATTCATAAATGACACATAAAACAGTAGAGGGACAAAATATGAAGGATGTATGAACATGGTAATGAAATTTGAAAGATATACCATATGAAATGAAGAACATGAAAGGAAGAAAAAAAATAAGATTTCTCTTATGAAAATTTAGCAGCCCAACGGCGTCACTTAAACTTCAACAAAAATGAATTGATGAGATCAAATAGGGTCTCTCATCATATGAACATAAAAGATCAGTATGATAGATATAGATATAATACCCCAACATAATAAAAAAGTAACTTTAAATACTTGACATGAAAGTAGATCTTTGAAAAATGAGAAAGGCGAACGAATCCCTTAAAAATTCGGCAGCCTAATGGCGTCACTTAAACTTCAACCAAAAATGAATTGACAAGATCAAAATAGGGTCTCTCATAATATGAACATAAAAGATCAGTATGGTTGATATAGAGATCATACCCCAACATAATACAAAAGGAACTTGAAATACTTGACATGAAAGTAGATCTTTGAAAAATGAGAAAGGCGAACGAATCCCTTAAAAATTTCGACAGCCTAACAGCGCCACTTAAACTTTCATAAAATGAAATGATGAGAGTAAGAGGGGGTCTCTAATCATATGAACATAAAAAGGATAGTATAATTAATATAAAAGAACATCCTCCAACATAAGAACATGGAGCATAAAAGGAATGACATAAAAGAGATTACTTGAAAAGAAAGAGAGAGGTTTGATCCCTTACCTTAAAACGTAACTCTTAAAACTCAATGGTAGGGACCTTGAGGGCTTGGGGGAACCTTGGGAGGACTCCTTGGGAGGTAAGGAGACCATAACTTCGTTGAGAATGATTTTGGAGTCCAAAGGATGAGAGAATGGCTTTGTATTTATAGGGAAAGTGAGGGGACAAGGCATTAATGGCCAAGGGACACCTCAAAAGTGGTTTTCTCAAAACCATGTGCTCTCCCATGATATTTCCCATGAAGTTAGGCCACATGGGGCCCTCAATAAAATAATTCATCACCTTTGGTCGGACAACCCTTAAAATATATCATGACATCATCATGACACGGTTATGATGTCATTAAACATACCGAAACCCTAAAACGGTATTTTTACTATTCACTGAAAATTCAACTTTCTCAGAAAAATCCCAAAATTTCACCTTAACCAAATATCAATGCTCTGATTTCAAAAATAAACTCCATTTTATAAAAATAAATTTCTAAATATTTTTAATTTATTTTTTAAATAAATACACTATTCACCGAAAATTCATTTTTTTCAGAAAAATCCCCAAAAATTACCTCAACATAATATCGATGCTCTGAGTTCAAAAATGAAATCCATTTTATAAAAATAATTTTCTAAATATTTTTAATTTAATTTTTAATTAAAAAACACTATTCACCCGAAAAAACTAATACTTGAATAATAATATATGAAACCGTTATTTAACCATTTTATTGAATCACATTACTTAATCAAGGTGCCTAGATTATATTAATACTTTATTTAAGTGAGATTACTAATCCATTTGGTCACATTACTAATCCTAAGCATAAAATCACTATTCATAATTTACTATTCATCAAAAATTAAGTTGATCTTATTAGACTCTAAATTTCGTACTGAATATAATTGTAGAAGACCATTTTTTGAAAATCATTACACATTTTTAATTATTTAAGGTTTACATAAACATTTTTTAAAATATCCTTTTTCTAAAATTCATCAAAAATATGCATACTATATTTATCCGGTCATTTGAAAATTCATAAACTTCATCATAAGAAGAAATCCCAATTTTTATTTAAAACAAAGGATTACACAAGGCAGTTACGGTCTCCTTACATAGCCCCTTATCACTCCAGCATAGGACCTAAGTTTAAGGTGTGCTAAGGTGAGAGAATCTGAGGGAGGCTCGACCAACATCGCACGAGTAGTAATTTCTATCAGTTTGAACTTCTCGCAAAGGAGATTCCGTTATAGCTTCACATGATGAAGTTCGGCTTGGGTTTGGTCCAGAGAAAAGCCCAGTGGTGCTACCTTTTTCCCAAGTTCTGTTAGATGGGCTTCGATCGGTCCAAGATTACTGGGTGAGGCCATCAAATCTTCTTTCTATATTAATTAACCAAGATTACTTGTATTTAGAGACAATAATCAAAACGTTTAGTTTCCAGTGGTCATATTGACCAATGGTCATATAACAGTCAAAACCCAATGGTCTCATTTTAATTATACTCATGTTATCAAATGAAACATTTTTGTTATGTATAAAAATAAAATAAAATAATACAAAAAATTAGGAAACAAGATTTATTCGAAATTTCGGGTCGTTACAATCTTCCCCCCTTAAGAAATTGCGTCCTCGCAATTTTTAAAATTGGGTTTTGAAATTTCATTGAAAGTCCCACATCAGAAAAGAAGTCAGTAAAAATATTACTTTAAAAGAAAGAAAGGGAAGTACAAAGGTCACCCGAGTTAACCCACACTAGGATTCCATGTAGGAAAACATGGACATGGAGGAGAAAACAAAGGGTCAATTTCTGAGGAAGAGTGATAGAAAACATGATTAGGAGAAAGTTAACCATAAGAAAATCCCAAACTTATGATGTGTGTAAACGATCTTTGATTACCTAGTAGGAAATGTAAACCAACAACATTTTTGTTTTATGTTCCTTTTTATAATTTTGAGGAATTCATTTACTACATAGAACAAAAACATAAGAAAATATACCTACCTTTATGTAGAGTTTCATCCTTTAATAAGTTTCTACCAAAACTAATCTTTTCTCCAAACAATGAGCATTCAAAACTACTTGGTCTCATCAAAACACAAGAATCATCTTCTAGAGAATCACATAATCCACAAAAGATTAACTATCTATTTCTTCTATCTTTAAACATTATCCCAAAAACAGAAAGGGTAAGGTAAAATAACTCTTCAAACAGAAAGAATCCCATAGGAATAGAAACTACTTTTAAATCTTCAAAGTTCCATGGTACTACTCAAAGTTCATCATAGACCATTCCATAAATAACAGTCTGTAAGATTCCTAAAAATAAACCAAACTAAGATTGAAACCCAAATACAAGAAGGATTTGATAACATAGTCTTCCAAAATAAACTTCATTGTTCATCTCCAAACAACATCAACCACTCCTAACATCTTATAACAAAAGTAGCTAACCTAAAAATATTTTACCCAAGATAGGTTAATCATTCCCATAAGTAACCTAAATTACTATAAGTCCACCTTAAATTCATCGATTCTTCAAAATATAAGTCAACCTTACTCCTTAATGAAAATACCGTAGTAATCTATTTAACTCGATCATATAGGGTCCCCAAAATAGTGAACATCTTCCAAAATAATAATCATCTTTTTAATCCCCTAATCATATATGTCATATTAATATGGAAATCGTCACATTTCCTATCACATTGGTTATTGGGACATGTTCTTCCATTTCCCTCCATTAACTATGAAAAGAAATTACAATTAGAGGCTTGAATGCTTAGCCAATAATCATGAAAAGGAACTTAAAGCATATAAGGATAACTTGTAGAAGAAAAGTATACCCTAACTTGTGATCCCCTAGGTTCCCATCTAGGTTATCCATGATCATATATTCTTATGTGAATCTTTATTTTATTTTATCTTTGTTCCTTTAACAATGGTTCATACTAAGCTTATGAATTTACCAAAGCATATCCCCCAAGAGTGTCGTAACCAAGAGTGCAGCAAGGCCCGTTGTCGTGTACCAGTTCCTATTTGATTCTAGCTCAAAGCGGTATTTTCGGGTTTTAACCCTATGTACATCTGTGCCAGAGCCACCTCTACCTGCTCATATCCAGACAGGGATGTATTTTCTTGGCAACCCACTACTCAATACTCACCAAAATACCAGGAAGATTACCTATATATAAACTTTTTTATAGGCTTCTTCCTAAAGTTTTCATATCCTAATTTCCAAAAATAACTAAACCATACTTTTATACCAACTATAACACCCCGCCTTTAAATAACATAAACTTTCATTACATTTTACAAAACTGAGGATCTTTAAGGTTTAGTGTCTTGGAAACCAGGAACTTAAAACATGAAAACATAAAACATTATTCTTAAACACTTGAAAGGCTTCTCCTCATGTTCATCCTAGGTTCATTACTGTATCTCATAACCTGGGGACATACATCAAAAGAAAGGGTGAGCAGAAGGCCCAGTAAGGGAAACAAGAGAAATATTTTACATGTGAACTTGAGATACTTCAATAAGGTCATGAAAAGAACTTTAAGGTATGAGAAAGAAATCATGAGATATATCATAATAAAAATAACATTTTCCATAACTTGAATATGTGGCTACAAAATTTAATATTGATAATAATTTCGTTTCACCAAGGTCCATCCCCAAGGTGTCATTAAAAATTACCAAGGTTACTCACCAAGGTATCAGTCTAAAAAGTCATCTCTAGAGATTAAGTCTTTACCCAATGCATTGGAGCGCTATCTGGACGCACCCTTGAAATGTATTTATTATCATGTGAGCCACATATATCATCATAAATCATTTCATAAAAAACCCATATAGCATAAAATAAATGGGTTTCATTTCATAATCATAATGTTTTAAAAACTGCTTTAAAGACATGTTCTTTATGTCACTTTAAACCCACGGAAAGGGAAAGAGGGTTTCATGTATGTAAATCCCAGAATTTAAAATAGAACATTTTTATATATATGTGAATACCCCTGTATAAATAAGAGCTTTGAGTATTCACTTTATAACATAAAATAATTTTGAGAAAAGAGAGAGGCATTTTGGGACGAAAATTCTGCAGCATAACACCTATGTTACAGGGTTTTAGAAAACATTGAAAAGAGAAGGGACATGGGTCAAACATTCATAAATGACCCATAAAAAAGTAGAGGGACAGAATATGAAGGACTTATGAACATGGTAATGGAATTTGAAAGATATACCATATGAAATGAAGAACATGAAAGGAAGACAAAAATAAGATTTCTCTTATGAAAATTCGGCAGCCCAACGACGTCACTTAAACTTCAAAAAAAAATGAATTGACGAGATCAAATAGGGTCACTCATCATATGAACATAAAAGATCAGTATGATAGATATAGAGATAATACCCCAACATAATAAATAAGGAACTTGAAATACTTGACATGAAAGTAGATCTTTGAAAAATGAGAAAGGCGAACGAATCCCTTAAAAATTCGGCAGCCTAACGACGTCACTTAAACTTCAACCAAAAATGAATTGACAAGATCAAAATAGGGTTTCTAATCATATGAACATAAAAGATCAGTATGGTTGATATAGACATAATAACCCAACATAATACAAAAGGAACTTGAAATACGTGACATGAAAGTAGATCTTTGAAAAATGAGAAAGGCGAACGAATCCCTTAAAAATTTTGGCAGCCTAACGGCGCCACTTAAACTTTCATAAAATGAAATGATGAGAGTAAGAGGGGGTCTCTCATCATATGAACATAAAAAGGACAGTATAATTAATATAAAAGAACATCCTCCAATATAAGAACATGGAGCATAAAAGGAATGACATAAAAGAGATTACTTGAAAAGAAAGAGAGAGGTCAGATCCCATACCTTAAAACGTAACTCTTAAAACTCAATAGTTGGGACCTTGAGGGCTTGGGGGTACCTTGGGAGGACTATTTGGGAGGTAAGGAGACCAGAACTTCGTTGAGAATGATTTTGGAGTCCAAAGGATGAGAGAATGGCTTGGTATTTATAGGGAAAGTGAGGAGACAAGACATTAATGGCCAAGGGACACCTCAAAAGTGGTTTTCTCAAAACCATGTGCTCTCCCATGATATTTCCCATGAAGTTAGGACATATGGGGCCCCCAATAAAATAATACATCACCTTTGGTCGTCCAAACCTTAAAATATCTCATGAAATCATCATGACACAATTATTATGTCATTAAACATACCGAAACCCTAAAACAATATTTTTACTATTCACTGAAAATTCAACTTTCTCAGAAAAATCCCAAAATTTCACCTTAACCAAATATAAATGCTCTGATTTCAAAAATGAACTCCATTTTATAAAAATAAATTTCTAAATATTTTTAATTTATTTTTCAAATAAATACACTATTCACCAAAAATTCATTTTTTTCAGAAAAATCCCCAAAAATTACCTTAACATAATATCGATGCTTTGAGTTAAAAAATGAAATCCATTTTATAAAAATAATTTTCTAAATATTTTTAATTTAATTTTTAATTAAAAAACACTATTCACCTGAAAAAACTAATACTTGAATAATAATATATGATAACGTTATTTAACCATTTTATTGAATCACATTACTTAATCAAGGTGCCTATATTATATTAATACTTTATTTAAGTGAGATTACTAATCCATTTGGTCACATTACTAATCCTAAGCATAAAATCACTATTCATAATTTACTATTCATCAAAAATTAAGTTGATCTTATTAGACTCTAAATTTCGTACTGAACATAATTGTAGAAGACCATTTTTTGAAAATCATTACACATTTTTAATTATTTAAGGTTTACATAAACATTTTTTAAAATATCCTTTTTCTAAAATTCATCAAAAATATGCATACTATATTTATCCGGTCATTTGAAAATTCATAAACTTCATCATAAGAAGAAGTACCGATTTTTATTTAAAACAAAGGATTACACAAGGCAGTTACGGTCTCCTTACATAGCCCCTTATCACACCAGCATAGAACCTAAGTGTAAGGTGTGCTAAGGTGAGAGAATATGAGGGAGGCTCGACCAACATCACACGAGTAGTAATTTATATCAGTTTGAACTTCTCGCAAAGGCGATTCCATTCTAGCTTCACACGATGAAGTTTGGCTTGGGTTTGGTCCAGAGCAAAGCCCAATGGTGCTACCTCCTTCCCAAGTTCTATTAGATGGGCTTCGATCGGTCCAAGACTACTGGGTGAGGCCATCTAATCTGCTTTCTATATTAATTAACCATGATTACTTGTATTTGGAGACAATAATCGAAACGTTTAGTTTCCAGTGGTCATATTGACCAATGGTCATATAATAGTCAAAACCCAATGGTATCATTTTAATTATACTCATGTTATCAAATGAAACATTTTTGTTGAGTATAAAAATAAAATAAAATAACACACAAAATTAAGAAACAAGATTTATTCAAAATTTCGGGTCGTTACACTACATGAAATTAAACTGAATTAATCAATAGAACTATGTAGGTTTTGATTCTTATAATAACTAGGATATTTAGGACACCTCATAATGGGTCAATACCATCCTTAGAATACCAACCACCTTCATAACAAGGAGCATAGCCCGAAACACTTGGTAATATGGTTTGAGTATACAAGTGACCGCTCATTACTGTAAAACTATGAAGAACTTCAGATACATACAGATGGATTCACAAAAGAGATCCCAGTATGTCGCATGTAAAAGAGAGTTAACCCATATCCATTTTTTAGGGTAACTGGTCCCACATCGGGATTAGGGAGAGATTCATGAACATGTCTTAAATTTATAAGAGAGTCCTGAAGTAGGAAAAAATTCCCCCCAAAAGGGTGCAATGTGTCTGACCTCCCATCCTCTCAACCAATGTGAGTCCCTAAGAGTTGCTGGGCCTGAAAACCCAGATGATCGCTGACCTTTAGAAAGTAGGTCTATGCCCAACTATGGATAGGGGGACCATTTGGAGTTTTAGGGAAAAGTGACAATGGTAACGCAAAAAGTGGAATTCATTCCATGCCAAAAAATCCCACATGAAATAAAAATGGTGAATCTGATGTGAATATCTAAAATAATAAGATGATCAGGTTATAATCTGTCAGACCATTCTATTTTCCCCATACATAAACAAAAGTGATAAATCCAATGCAAATCCCTATAATAATAAAAAATTGGTTTATACTCCATAAAGACATGTTTATTTCCCCTTATATTCAAAAATCACTGATAGGCTCAACGTGAACCTCTTAGGCCACTTTGTTTTGTAAACCGTACACAAAAAAAGTAGTAAGACCATCATAAACTGGGATTCCTATAAGTCCATCCTTGTGTTGACAAGTCCATGTGAGCAGAATGGCCGAAAAGGGAATACAATAAAATTATGCTAACCATGCATATCTAATTGAGAATTATTATTCCTATGATATAGCACTGATTAGTTTCCTTGTTCCTTATTGTCTTCATGATTTCATACTCCCAATATGAGAAAATATCTTCATCTTCCAGCACTCATTCTGGTACTTCATCTATCGCCGCGACCCCCATGGGTTGTAAAACGGTATCTCCTACTAAACATCTCTAGTAGTAAGTAGTGAACATGATGATTCAGGATTACCACTGATATGGTATTATCCTAACTATGTAAGCTACCCACAAGATTATTCAAGCACAACAGCTGGTGAGTCTACATACTCGATGAAGGTTTCCACTAAACTAGTGGCCCCCATCACCATGACCAATCACTTCAGGAGACTATCCTTGAAGCATGAAAACCACTACCTTCCATACCCAATGAATGTGGATTAGGGGGCCACATCCAGCTTCCCCATGGTTTAGGCACTGCCAAGGAGGGTGCCTGCTAATCATCATCACCAAAATCATCATACTGGTACCTATCAACCACCTGCTAAGGGTAACTCCCAAAAAATAGTCACCTTGGACCCCCATGCACGAGCTCCTACAATGAAGACTTATTGGAGAATGAAGATGTTGGATACCCAATAAAGGGATAATAACACCTCTTCTACTCACAGCACCCACCAACATACTATGGCAGGGACTAGCTAGTAGGCTCATATCCTTGCTCACTCAGAACAAGGTCTTTGGGTGTATTCCCACAATAAACATGGGGGAGGCTCATACTCCTACCCCCGTACACAAAGCCCATTGGCATATGCTGATGGAACATAGAGGGAAGAAGTGGGCGCACATCCCTGCTTCAATAGAAGATATATTTCAACAATTTATGGAGATGAAAAATGTGTGGGCTTATATCCCCGCACACACTTTTATAAAATGCCAATACATCTTAACAATAGCTGAAGAACTCCTCCGACATATTCTAACATTTTTGCAGATTAATGGAAATTTACATACTCTTATATATATATATCCAAGATGACTCAACACACTGATCATCATGATCGATTGGTTGTACCAAAGCAAGCACACATTCTTGCTCCCACCCGGGAGGATTATCAACAAATCTTGATGAAGGGTGAGGCATCAGACCGATCTCATAATCTCATTCCAATCAGGGCCAACTAGGTGAGAGAATCACACTTCTTGGGAGAGAGGCACATGTGTATCGAAGAAGTCCTATGACATAATTCAAAGGCCCAGGATCAGGCCCATATCCCAGTTCTGGTTGAGGCTAACCAGGTGAGAGTGGCACAATCCTTAGGAAAATATCATATTCCTATTAGTGAATCTTCTTGGAATACTCTAGTAAATAATAGAAGCAAGGCTCATATTCCATATTCCTCCAAAAAACGACTGCACTAGCATCATTCCAAGGCAATACAAGAGGAGGCTCATATTCCTTCTCCCATTTCGGAGGTCTGCCGGCATATTCAGGTAGGGAATGAATATTCAGACTAGGTGTATATTCTTGACCCAACAGGGTCCAACCAGGTGAGAGTGGCACACACCATGGGGTTGGCTCATACTCCTTCCAACAAAGACCGATGACATATCCCAAAGGCTCAAGGTCAGGCCCATGCCCCCATCTTGACTGAGGATCACCAAGTGAGAGTGTAACATGCCTCAGGACAGGCTCATATCCCTATCGACAATGAGGTATCTTATCAATATATTCCGATAGTTCCTCAGTGGTGGGATTATATCCCCATAACACCAGGCAGTTATATACAAATTCCAGCAACCACCATACAGTAGGCCCATATCCCTGCAAAACCACGAAAGGCAGGTCTATATACTCCACCCACGATGCAAAACATGACTCATATTTATAATTTACTCAATGCCAGTGTCCTTGAGGTTTTTCGAGACACAATCTCAACACCAAAAGGGTTCGTTAACTCTTATATCAAATCAAAAGTAGGAGATGCTCATTACCATGATATTTTTTCTCATGGTAATGTGGAGATGGATTGCGGGGACTCTACTCCTGACATCCACCATGGTCAACCTCCCCACGATGATATCTCCCATGGTAAAGGAAATCCTCCCTATGTCTAGACGCCTACATATAGAGAGGTGAAAAAAAAACACTGACACCTTTTTATAGAGAGGAACTCGAAACACCAGGGTCAACTGTATATAGTTCCCCATTAGCATCCAGCAACACTCCACTCATGTCATAAGGTGACCATCAGAGTCATATTCTATGGTATGACCAGATGGAGGCATGAAAGTCTGATGAATAAGAGAATGGAATTGAAATATAGAGAGAGTTAGCTGGAAACAACCTCCCCATCATGTTTCCCCCCCTCGCTACTTATATATATGAAATCCCCAATGAGCTAGAAAAGGAGTGCATTCCTTATCTATGCCATAATATATGGGATACTCATTGGAAACTGAAGGATTGACATCTCTCTTATCCAGGATATTAATGTCACCTTCAGACCATTAGGATACTCTATTTCTAGCTTAACCTAGCTGCTATCTCCATGGACCGGGATCCAAAACTAGAAAATCATAGCACAAATTTGAAACACGCTTGCCACTATTTCATCACGACACTTTGGTATCTAATATTTGAAGCCATTTATGGCATAAAAATTTGAGTATGAGGACAGTATAGATCATTACACTTCACCGCTCCCCTAAAATAGTAGATCCCATCAGACACGACATCCTGCAATGTTATAACCTCCAACAAAGTCAAGGGACCGAGAAATACTTGGGCCAGTTGGTCACTACAATAGAATGACCCAGCTCCAACAGTGCCTAGAAATCATATATGGGGAGAGAGAATAGCCAACAAGACTTAAAACTGAGACCCTCAAGATAATAGAAGGATGTTACAAACACGGAGATTGAAGTTGAAATCACCTGGGAAACTACCCGCAAGGAACGATCCTCATCATGGGATGCCATCGCACTAAGATCTCATACAATCACAACTGTGCCACATCACAGAGACCACAATAGTAGTTTACATAGCGGTCATCCAAGAATAAACTCACCCCCTAGGCTAGGAGAATATTTTCCACTACCTCCACCCCTCGATTCACCAGTTCCCGAGAAAATTTAGGACGTTCTTGCAACAGTCATAGGAAAACCCCAACCCAAAGGGATAGGGGAATTTATATCTCAATCCCCACATCCAAATAAATTATCCCCTGAAAAGGTATGAGATAAATCAAGGGCGATTCTAGATCACCTCAACCCCAACGGGCTAGGGATAACTACATCTTCATGTCTAATGACAACCCCTATAACAACAATGATCTTTATTACACACATAAACATGATTAATTACATAAAATTGCACTTAAGACAACTCTGAGGATCAAGAGGTCTAGTGTCTTGGGAAATTAGAATCATTACATAACAACTTAGAACATAAAACCTCACATATTTTTTGAAAACTTATTTTACATGACCAAAACATTCCCTCATACTTAGCATTGCATGGGATAACCTGAGAAAATGAATAAGAAAAGGGTGAGATATAAAGCCTAGTAAGGGAGTAAACAAGGCATAACATGAAGAATACAGTACATGTTATGAAATAGGCATTTCAATGGAGCACAATAGAAACATGAACATAAAGGCACGATATAACATGATTATCATAACATATAAATGTGGAAAAAACATTTAACATGATATTAGCATAATAAAAGGATCATTTCACATGGATAATGAGTAAACACTCATTGCACTTGAATTATAATGAGTAAACCCTCATTTTAATTGATGTATCATGATACTAGTATTTACCCAATGCATTGGAGCACTATCAGGGCCCAACCTTCTTAAACATTTCATTTCACGAATAAGTGTGCCACATGGATCATATAACATGGAGTCATTCAATATATAAAATTTCATAAAGTTTAATACCCTTGATAGAGAAATGGGTATGGTATTCACTTTAATTGATGATTTTGGCATGGAAATTTTGGTGTAACTTTGACACCATAACAAAATTAAATAGAAATTGTAAAATGGGTTGATGAGAGAGAAAGAGGTCTCTCATAATTTATACATTAAATGTACAGTAATGGGGTCTTGGAAATTAATATCCCAACATATTTAATGGAATTTAGATGCATAATATAAAATAATTTCTTTAATGTAAATGAGGAGAGATAACTTTGTTTATAGAATTTCAGCATGGTAATGGGTGTACATGAGAGGAATTAATGAGATAGAAATATGTATATCATCATTAAAACATAAGGAGGGTAGTACAGGGGAGGTGTGAAATCATAACCCAAAATTTTTAATTGAAAATAAAAGGGTATAACAACATAAATAAATTTGGACAAAAAAATGAGAAAGGAAGAAATCCCTTACTTGGAAGTGTGATCCCAAAGGATTGGGTGAGGCTTGAGAGGGGCTTATTGGAAGCTTGGGGTGCCTTGGAAGGATTATAGAGAGATGATGGTAGATTTTTATCGATCTCTTAATGATTTGAGTGAAGATTAATGGGATATTGAGTGGGTTTATATAGGAAAGGAGAGGGAATTATTTATTATTTAGGTTTTGGACACCACACATTAAACCAATCAAAACCACAAACCATCCCATGGTTTTTGCCCACGGTTTTTTCCAAAATGGAGTGGAAAAAATTATTTTATAAGGCCAATGTCCAAACTTATTAAAATATTAGTCTTGATTATGTGGAGGTGAGTCACACTTTCATGGAAATCATTTTAAAAAGTTAAAATATTTTATAAGTCTTAGAGGGTCCACTAAGGCATTGAAAAATTAATAAAAAAATCACATTATTTTAAAGATAAAACATATATTGGACGAACAAACTTTTTATAATATTTTATTACATCACTATTAGGTCATTATGATGTAATAAAACACATTATATATTTAAACGGTATTTAATTTTTACCCAAAAATTAAGCTGTCTTAGAAAATTATGAAAAATTCACCATTAGATAATTTTGATGTCTTGAATCCAAAAATAATATTCATTTTATATAAATAATTTTATACATATGTTAATTTTTACTTTTAAAATAAAAACCAACATTTATTGAAAATTCATGGTTTTGACAAAAGAAGCTTTTAAACCTTAATAAAAATTACAATTGTATTAATAAAAATAATACGATCATTTATATTTAAAAAGTAATTTAGTAATAATATTTTATTAAAATATTATTTAATTTAAAAATCCATCAATTCATCAAAATATATTTGTTAATTGAATATTAATAAAAAATAATATTTGTACTTTAAAAAATATTTACAAAGTAACAATAATAAAATGAATGTATATTATTTATTCTATAAAAAATAATGCACATAAACATAGTGCAAGGGTCTTGTTACATAATCCCTTATAACACCTGCATATGACCTAAGGTTAAGGTGTGTGATGGTGAAATACTCTTGGGGTGGCTCAAATAATATCACTCGGGTGGTAATCTCTATCAACTTCCACTTCTCTCATAGGCCGTTCTGTTCAAGATTAACGTGTTGAAGCTCAGCTTGGGCTTGGTCTAGTGCGAAGCCCAGTAAAGCCACCTCCTTTCCAAGCTATGAAAAATGGGCTTCATACAGATCAATTCTACTAGATGAGGCCATCTCTTCCTTTCTCTAAGTAAATTGGATTTGTTAAAGCCTTATATTTATACTAATCATGTGATAACTGTTCAACGAATATATTAGCAATGATAAACATTATTAATGGTATTTTAAAATCCAAAAACATAAAACAAAAAAGTGCATATGTTTTATATAACCATATTACATAATAATATGTTTAATCAGATCAAGATTAATTTTCATTAGTAAAATTTTGGGTCGTTACAATATTCCCCCCTTCATAAATTTCTCCCATGAAATTTATTTTTCCCACACTAAAACAGATGAGGGTAACTCTACTTCATTACTTCCTCCAATTCCCATGTTGCTTCTTCAAACTTGTGGTTTCTCCATAACACCTTGACAAGGGGCATTGTTTTATTTCATAGAACTTTTTCTCTACGATCTAAGATCTTCACTGGCTTCTCTTCATAGGAGAGGTCATTCTACAATGGTACCAAATCTGGATTGAGTACATGCAATTAGTTAGTTATGTACTTCCTCAAGAGTGATACATGAAATACATCATGTACTTGAGATAGGTTTGGTAGGAGTGCTAGTAGATAGGCCACTACTCCAATGCGATCAAGGATCTCAAAAGGGCCAATGTACCTTGGACTAAGCTTTACCTTCTTCCCAAATATCATAACTCTCTTCCACAATGATATGCGGAGGAATACCATGTCTCTAACATCAAAATCTAGATCTCATCGACGATTATCAACATAGATCTTTGGTCGACTCTGAGAAGATTCAATGTGATGCTAGATGGTCTTAACCTTCTCTGCCATTTCTTCGACCATTTCTAGACCTAGGAGTTTTCACTCTTCAACTTCAGTCCAACATGTCGGTGTTCTGCACCTCTTTCCATAAATGGCTTCATAAGTAGCCATTTGGATGCTTGAGTAGAAATTTTTTTTGTAAGAGAACTCAACCAGAGGAAGATGTTGATCCCATCCTCCTTTGAATCCCATTGAGCATGCTCTTAACATGTACTCAAGTGTTTGGATAGTTTGTTCAGATTGTCCATCAGTTTTAGGATGATAAGCCATACTAAAGTTAAGATCAGTATTCAGATCATGTTAAAGACTCTTCTAGAACTTAGAGGTGAATCTTGGATCTCGATCGAATACAATAGATATTGGTACTCCATGAATCCTTAACACTTCTCTGATATATATTAGTGCCAATTTATCTAATGAGAAATCCTCTCAGATTACAATGAAGTGTGTAGTCTTTGTAAGACAATCCACAACAACCCAAATAGAATTGTTTCCTTTGGATGTCTTTAGAATTCTGTTGAAAAAGTACATGGTGATGTTAGCCCATTTCCATGTTGGTATGAGTAATGGTTGCATCATCCCCTTACACTTCTGCCTCTTAGAATTTATTTTTTGACATACCAGGGACTTTGATGTATACTCAATGATCTCATTATTCATGTTATCCCACCAATAATTATCTTGGAGATATTGATACATATTTGTGTTTTTTGGGTGAATGGACAAATTCAAAATATGTGCATCATCCAAAAGTTCTTTCTTTAACTCAAAATTTGATGGAATGTATAGTTGTGACCCAAATCTCACAATTCCTTCTTCATTAACATTGAACTCTAAGTATTTCCCTTTTCTGATAGTTTCCACTTTCTTTTAAATTCCTATATCATCCTTTTAATCATCCTTTAACCTTTCTAAAAGAGATGGTTGAAAAATCATTTGTGAAAGGATTGCTGATGTTCCATTCTTTATGATTACCATGTCCATATTCATAAAATCTAAGAAGATTGGATCCTTTTCAATTCTCATCAATAATAGAATCACTGGTTCCTTTCTACTTAGAGCATTCACTACCTTGTTCACTTTCCCAGGGTGGTAATGGATTGAGCAGTCATAGTCTTTGATAAGCTCTAACCATATTCATTGGAACATATTCATCTCTTTCTATGTGAATATATACTTGAGGCTTTTGTGATCCATATATATTTCATACTTCTCCCCAAATAGGTAATGTTTCCAAAATTTTAAAACGAAGATTACTACAGCCATCTCTAGATCATGTGTTGAATATTTTTTCTCATGAACTTTCAATTTCCTTGAATCATAGGCAATGACTTTGTCATTTTTCATCAACACACAACCTAGGTCCTTCTTCAAATCATCACTGAATACCACAAAAAGTTCTAAACTTTTGGGTAGTGTGAGTACGGGTGCAGTGATAAGCCTCGTTTTCAACTCCTTGAATCCATATTCACATTCATCACTCAAAGAAAACTTGACTCCCTTCCAAGTTAGCTTGGTAAGAGGGTTTGACAATCATGAGAAATTTCTCACAAATTGGAAATAATATCCAGCCAACCCTAAGAATCTATGGATATCTATCACCGATGTTGGACTTGACCATCCCTCATTGCAGCTGTCTTGGATGGATCCAAAGATATCCCATTGCTTGTGATGATATGACCCAAGAATGAGACCTCCTTCAACTAGAACTCACACTTTCTGTACATTTCATAGAGCTTCTCCTTTCATAAGGTCTCTAGTACAGTGCTTAGATGCTCCTCATGCTCCTCCTTGGTTTTGGAGTATATTATAATATCATCTATAAAGACTACCAAAAATATGTCGAGGTAATCTCTAAAGACTCTATTCATCATGTCCACAAACATTGACAGAGAATTAGTGAGTCTGAAAGGAATTACTATGAATTCATAGTGCTCGTACCTTGTATGAAAAGTAGTCTTGGGGATATCCTCCTTATTCACCCTTACTTGGTAATATCCCAACCATAGATCCACCTTGGATAAGTATTGTGCTCCATGTAGCTAATAGAATAATTCATCAATTTGGGGTAGAGGATACTTGTTCTTTATCATGATTTTTTTGAGCTCACGATAATCAATGCAAAGGTGCATTGACCCATACTTCTTCTTGATGAAGAGGACTAGTGCACCCCATGGTGAATCACTTGGGCATATAAACCCTTTACCCATATTCTCCTATAGTTATTTCTTTAACTCCTAAATCTCCACAAAAACTATTATATACAGATTCTTGGATATTGGAAATTCCCTAGGTATAAGATCAATTGAAAATTCAAAATATCTTATAGGAGGAAGACCGTAAAATTCCTTAGGGAACACTTCAACGAATTCCCTTACAATAGGCATGCCTTCAAGGATAGTTTATTCCTTAGAATCAATCATATAATCAAGATACATGTGCTCATAGGGCAGTAATATCCACGCTTGAGATGATAGTGCTAAGGAAGATTCATCCTCCTCCTTGAACTTGTACAGAATCTGGGGTCGATTCGCCATATGGAGAGCAATTTCACTCTCCCAAAAATTTATGTTGGCTTTATATAGGGAAAGCCAATCCATGCCAATAATTGCATAAAATTCCACCAGAGGGAGTGTGAAGAGGTTCTCTAGGAAGTTTAAACCACAAATTTTGATAGGGGATGAGTTATATTCATGGGATGCAATGATTTCCCCATTTTCCATTCTCATCGGCATCTTTACTTCCATGATTTTCGGTGGTGTTGGGATTGTTATAATAAAATTTTGGGATATAAAAAAATTAATAGAAACATAATAAAAAAGTAATTTTGATATTCTTTAATGAATAACTAGTGTACCTATCACCACTTCATTGTCAGGGTTCGCTTCAGTGGTAGTGATGGTAAAAGATATCCCTTGCTGCCTTGGAGGTTGTTGGTTGCCTTCAAAAACCCTTAGCTTAGAGAAATGGTTTGCAAAGTGCCCTGGTTCTTTGTAGTTGATGCAATGAACAATACATTGCAGGTTTAATGGAGCGTTCCTCTCCTCTATCATAGTAGTAGGTTTTTCTTGTTGATAGTTAATATCCATGTGCCCTTATCTTCCACACCTAAATCATTTCCTAATCCCCTTCAAGGAATTTCCAGGGTGCTTCTTTCCGCACCTTTGGAAAGTGGGGTGCTGGAATTTCTTAGAACCGTTGGATTTATCCATTAGACTTCCAGAATTAAAGTCCACTTTCCGATTCTTATCCCCATGACACCCCTAAGATTTGCTGATCTCCATTTCAACTTTGAGGGCATATCAGAAAATTTCCTCATATCTATCGAAGTCATGGATCACTAGGGATTTCCATAGGCTAGGTTTTAGCCAACCAAAGAAGTGGTCAAACTTTCATTTGGGGGTAAAGACAAAGCTGAAGGCGTATCATGCAAGACTCTTGAATTTTGACTTGTACACTCTAATGGATTTTTTGTCTTTTTTCTTGAGGGAAATGAAGTCCCTTTCCATCTTAAGTCAGAGGGTGTGAGGAAAATATTTATCAAAAACCATTTTCCGAAAATCCTTTTATTCCAACAACTCAATATCCTCCTTAGGATTTGTACTTTTGATCAATGTCCTTCATTGATCAACTTCACCCTCCATACGATAAGCAGCCGAAAGTACCTTCTATTTTTCAGAACATTTAAGGATGGAGAAGATATTCTCAATGGAGTTTATCCATTGTTTGATGATTGAGGGATCAGATGATCCCTTAAAATTTGGAGGCCTTTGTATCATGAATCTCTCTATTGTAGCTTGTTCTTTCTTGGGGGGGGGGGGTGAACCTTCCTCTTGACTTATGTTTCTATTCAAAACTTGAGTTAACTGAGGGAGTATCATGAAAAAGTGTGTGATTCCCACTCCCATCAGATTGGGAATCTTATTAGAACAACCATCAAATTGATCTTTGCATCAGTTGTTAACCCGAGTCCTCCTATTAATATACATTGGTTGGAATAAAATGAAATTTAAGGGTAACACATAAAGGGGAATCCAGTGACAAAGAGAGATAACTTATAAATGACATTTATTTCCTTAACTTATCTATGTTATCCATGATCTACTTCCCAATATATATTCATAGGGGTATTTTTTTTAATTCCCTTAATAATGGTTCATACTAAGATAATGAATTTACCAAATAACATCCCTCGGGAGTTTCATAACCAAGAGTGTAGTAAGGCCCATTGTCGTGCACTAGTTACCATTCGAGTCTAGCTCAAAGTGGTGTTTTTGGGTTTTACCCCTAGATACATCTATACCAGAGCTGCCTCTACCTGCTCGTATCCAGATAGGAATTCATTTGCTTGATAAACCACTTACTCAATACTCACCAAAATTTAGGGATGTTTTTATTATAATTAGTCTTATCACTAAGGCTTTCACTAGGGTTTTCTAATCATAATCCCAAAAAATAACTAAACCTATCCTCTGATACCAACTATAACAACCCTGCTCTTTATTAAACATATAAATATGATTCATTACATAAAATTGCACTTAAGAAAAATATGAGGATCAATAGGTCTAGTGTCTTGGAAAATTAAGAGCAATACACAACAACTTAGAACATAAAACCCAACATCTTTATTGAAAAATTCTTTTACATGACCACAATATTTCCTCATACTTAGCATTGCATGGGATAACTTGAGGACATGCATAAGAAAAGGGTGAGATATAAATCCAAGTAAGGGAGTAAACAAGGCATAACATGAAGATCACAATACATGTTAGGAAATAGTAATTTCAATGGAGCACAATATAAACATGAACATAAAGGCACGATATAGCATGATTATCATAACATGGAAATGTGGAAACAAAATTTAACATGATATTAGTATGATCCAAGGCTCATTTAACATGAAGCATGAGTACAACCTCATTGAACTTGAATTAGAATGAGTAAACCCTCATTGCACTTGATGTATCATGATACTAGTCTTTACCTAATGCATTGGAGCGCTATCAGGGCCCACCCTTCTTAAATATTTCATTTCATGAATAAGTGTTTCACATGGATCATATAACATGGAGTCATTAAACATAATAATTTATTACATGGTGAATGAATGTGGAATAAATACATTAAAGTATCATTCAATATGTATAAGTGCATAAATTTTAATACCCTTGATAGAGAAATGGGTATGGTATTCACTTACACGATGATTTTTGCATGGAAATTTTGGTGTAACTTCGGCAACATAATGACATAAAATAGAAATTGTAAAATTGGTTGATGAGAGAGAAAGTGGTCTCTCATCATTTATACATAAAATGGACAGTAATGGGGTATTGGAACTTAATATTACAACACATGTAATGGAATTTAGATGCATAATATAAAAGAATTGCTTGAATGTAAACAAAGAGAGAGAAATTTCCTTACGGAATTTTGGCATGGTAACATGTGTACATTAGAGGCATTAATGAGAGAGAAAGAGGTCTATAATCATTAAAAAATAAGGAGGGAAGTATGGGGGAGGTGAAAAATTATACCACAACATTTTTAATTGAAAATAAAAGGGTACAACAACATAAATAAATTTGGAAAAAAATGAGAAAGGAAGAAATCCCTTACTTGGAAGTGTGACCCTAAAGGCTTGGGAGAGGCTTTAGAGGGGTTTCTTGGGAGCTTGGGGTGCCTTGGGAGGATTCTAAAGAGATGAGGTTAGATTTTGGTCAAGATACTAATGGTTTGAGTGAAGAGTAATGGTAGATTGAGTGGGTTTATATAGGAAAGGAGAGAGAATTATTTATTATTTAGGTTTTGGACACCACACATTAAACTAATCAAAACCACAAACCATCCCATGGCTATTTTCCAAATTGGAGTGAAAAAAATTATTTTATAAGTCCAATCGAAGAAGTTATTAAAATATTAGGCTTTCTTATGTGGAGGTGAGTCACACTCTCAAGGAAATCATTTTGAAAAGTTAAAATATTTTATAAGTCTTGGAGGGTCCACTAAGGCATTGTAAAATTAATAAAAAAAATCTAAAATCACATTATTTTAAAGATAAAACATGTATTGGAAGAAAATACTTTTTTTTATTATTTTATTACATCACTATTAGGTCATTATGATGTCATAAAGCACATTATATATTTAAACAATATTTAATTTTTTCCCAAAAAATCAACTGTCTTAGAAAATTATGAAAAATTAACCATTAGATAATTTTGACATCTTGAATACAAAAATAATATTAATTTTATCTAAATAATTTTATAAATATTTGAATTTTTACTTTTAAAATAAAAAATGACATTTATCGAAAATTTATGGGTTTAACAAAAGAAGCTTTCAAACCTTAATAAAAATTAAAATTGTATTCATAAAAATTATATGATAATTTATATTTAAAAATTAATTTAGTAATAATATTATATTAAAATATTATTTAATTTAAAAACCCATTAATTATTCAAAATAGTTTCTTAATTTAATATTAACTAAAAATACTATTTGTACTTTAAAAAATATTTACAAAGTAACAATAATAAAATGAATGTATATTCTTTATTCTATAGAAAAATAATACACATAATCATAGTGCTAGGGTATTTTTACATAAACCCTTATACCACTCGCATATGACCTAAGGGTAAGGTGTGCGATGGTGACATACTCTTGGGGTGTCTTGGATAACATCGCTCGGGTGGTAATCTTTATCAACTTCCACTTCTCCCATAGGTGGTTCTGTTAAAACTTAACACGTTGAATCTAGACTTGGGATTAGTGAGGAATGAAGCCCAGTGAAGCCACCTCCTTTTCGAGCACTGACAAATGGATTCGTACGGAGCAATTCTACTGGATGAGGCCATCACTTCCTTTGTCTGAGTAAATTGGATTTGTTAAAGCCCTATATTTATACTAATAATGTGATCACTATTCAACAACTATATTATAAATGGTATTTTAAAATCCAAAAACATAAAACCAAAGAAGTGCATATGTTTTATATAACCATCTTACATAATAATACATTTAATCAAATCAAGAGTAATTTTCATTAGTAAAAGTTTGGGTCATTACAGCACAAGATAAACCCTATCCCATAGGCCTGGAGAAGTTTTTATTATCATTAGCACCATAGAGAGAATCAGTATTCTCTAGGTTGGGAGGAAGAGATCAACAGTCGACATCCCACCGGTTCCTCCCACCATAAGACAAACCTCTGTTGTTTGGTGCTCATTAGGTAACCCATATTGGAAATTACCTTAAGGTAACCATTAATAAACCAAGATGAGATGAGTGTAAAGTGAAAGTAATTAGGCCCTACTAGGTTCACAAGCCAAAATGGACCAATAAGTCCAAGGGTTTGAATAACAAACCTAATAAAAGCCTTACAGAACCAACTTTCCATGTGGAAAGTAATGGAACAACCACCATTTCTCGATAAGCCTATTTGAACTTCATCACTGTTAATATGGCGGAAATGGATCAAGATTCAGATGAAGAGGGTCACAATAGGGAATACATACCCCAGGAGAAGGGTGATTTGGATACACCAAATGAGGGTGCTCTCACCCTAAATCAAAGAAGGCTCCAGATTTTGGCACCACCAAATAATGAGTTGCCACCTCCTTGATGAAACATCTCTAAAGATAAAGGGGAAGAATTAACCCCACCTAGGTTTCCATGTTTGGAAGAGCAATTTTCACAATATGAGAGTAAAATACGAGCTCTTTAGTAGCTCAATGAGGATATAATCAGGGGAAATATTCCTACTGGGCATCATCTCCATCCAGAGGTGAATATTCTCCCTCCTATGGTTAATCTGCCAACCAGATTAACCTTTGAATATCATATTGGCTTCGAGTCTAGACAAACCATCCATATAAATAAGGAATCTGGGAACAATCGGGACTTCCCCTTACTATGAAGTCAGCCTCTCCCTTTCCAAGGTAACTCCTCATTCATAGGATAAATAAGGGATCAATGGGAAATGAAAGTGGGGCCAAATTATCATCCCCTACCCACTCCCTACGGTTGGAAGGCGACTCAAACAATATTTCCTCTAAAGTTACTCACTTCCATTAAAGCACTAGCCACTTGTATGGAAGCCATGGAAGGGAGATGCACACCAGTACAGCTTGAGAAGAAGCTATATCCCGAATGGGTAGACGATACCCTACCTCCACCCAACTTTGAAAATCCTACCTTTTCCATCTTCAATGGTGTATGTGATCCTAAGCAGCATCTCACACACTTTGTGTCTCGATGCGGGCCGATGATGGGACCTCAGGATTAGTAGGAGGCAACCAAGATGAGGTGTTTCATATAGACATTGACAAGTCTATCCTTTGTCTAGTATAGTAATCAAATCTGTAGGATCCATCATGGGATGGGAAGACCTTCTTTATCCGTCACTTTACCAATTTAGTTCAACACTGAGGAAGATGACGACCGTTGACCTGACAAACTAAAAGAAGCATGAGAATGAGAGGGTGTACGACTTCATAGAAATTTTTAAGGGTATGAACTATTCACTCAACATCCCTCTCTCATAGGAACAACTGCTGGAACTCTATGCTGAAAATCTCAGGGATGAGATGTAGAAACCCCTAATCCCCATGAAATATCTAGGTGGATTCAAAGAGTTCACTGAAACAAAATATCATCTTAAAGAGGATATTCAATGAACCCAATCCAAGTCTTAACCCACACCCACAAAATAAGGAAAAAATCTAGGAAGTTCAGAAGCTGCATCTATCACCCTCAAGCCCACAATAGTCCAAGAACCTAGCCAATCTCCGAACTGCCTAACACCTCCTACTGACTGACAGTAGAAGAAAAATCACCCTCTATTGGAAGCACAAAGAAACCATGGCTGCCCAATATTTCAGGAATGAATGAACAAGGTGTACTCCTTATAAAATGAGAAAGTCCTAGGCTACTTCTTGGAATCCATGGACAACAACCTACTCATGCTTCTATAGCCCATGAATCACAATGAAGTCAACCTCACCTACTGTACTGACTATTTCCCTTTCCATAGAAGGCTAGATTATAATTTCCAGAACTTTTTTGTCTTTAAGGATGTCCTTTAAGGCATGGTCAACTCCAGACATGTGACCCTAGACAATTCTCCAGAACAAGTGGCTTGCATAACCATTGCTTGGTTAGAGGAAGAGAAAGGATGAAAGAAAGTTCCTATCAGGAGAGAATATGAGTTTGAAAATTGGATGACTCGTAAAATAGCTGATCGATCCCATGGCACCCTCAAGGTACAATTTTAAAAACTCAAAACAGTTCCACCACCTAAAAAGGAGAAGTTTGATATACCTCCCAAGGGTGGGCGTGGCAACCAAAATTAGGAAGAAATAGAAGAGGAAGAGCCATATTCTACTCCAAAGCAAACTCTAAATCTCATAGATTTCTTCCTTTAAATATCTGTGACATGGGAACTTACCCACCAAATGGAATCCTTATAAGGAAAAGAGCTCATATTCGGATCCATCAACACAATACACTTGAAAAACCCCTTCTCCAATGATGAGCGTGCCCCCCCAAATACGTTATTACCATATATAATAGGGGAATGAGAGGCTGCATATGCAAAAGCTTAGGATACAGGGGATAGCGCGAATATGGTTGGGGTTAGTATCCTAGTCATATCCCCACTGAAGACACATATGCAGTTGAGACTCATGGACAAGCACTCGAGTAGGGTCAAAGAAGGTAGGGAGGTACCTCAGATCCCTCCAATAGTTTCCCACACCTGATAATATTGTTTGACTTCTTAATGAGGGTTCAACCTGATCAACCCAGACAATGGGGAATGCTGATTCAACCTATTCCACTAGCGGAGAATACTCCCTCAACCTCTATGCAAGTCCCAGGTTCATCGACCTTAGCCGTACCATCTCCTGAGCCATATTCCTAGGAGCAAGCCCATACCAGGAAAATATGACCTCTAACACAAAATTATGATGTTCTAAAATAGCTAGCCGCATCCCCATCCATGACCTCAATCCTTGATGTGATTATTATTTAAAAATAACTTAGGGAGTCACTTGTTGAATCCCTCCAAAGACCATAGGAATTTGAGATAGAAGTTTCTACAATTGAGGTCTATCGAGTAGAGACTATGTCCTTAGGATGTCATGTTACCATATCATTCACTAACCAAGATCAGGAGGAGTCCATCTAGGGACACATCATACCCTTTTACGTCTCAGGAAAACTCAATAACGTCAATATCGAATGGGTGTTGATTGAAAATGGATCTAGGATCAATCTCCTCCCAGCCCAAAACCTTCGACATTTTAGGTATGGATAAAGGGACTTATCCCCTAAAAATCTAACCATCTAATGGTATGATAATCATGAGAAAATTCACCTTGGAAATATTAAGCTAGAGAACCAATTTTTGGAGCTCACATCTGTTGTTGAGTTCATGGTTATCTAGTAAGACACCACATATAATGTCTTTATTGGAAGACCCTGGCTCCATAGCCACTCGGGGATACCATCAAAATTAAATCAATGTTTGAATTACCTCATCAATGACAAGTTTGGAATACTTCATGGAAACAATTCTCCCTTTGATACTTGTGGATCCATATATGCTGAAGCATAATTATACAAAAAATGAGGCAAGTAGTTGATGGCGGATGATGTTATATAGGTTTCCACCCCCAATGGTTTAGAGACCACCCCTTTAAATACCTGGAGCATGCTTGATGAGGATTATGTACTCCCCATAAACATGATTTAAATAGCAGACCCAGTCCCATATGTACAAGCCTCTCCTATCCTCAGTAACAATCATCTTCAACATCTCTCTTACACAACATAGATGAAAAGAGATGATGATATTTATTTCGATGAACTCCCTCACCCTGATAGTGATAAAGATTCCCTCAAACTTCTATCCTCATTCAAAAATGTCCCTATAGACTTAGAAATGGAATAAGATGAAGATGATATCAGAAACGCCCCTTCAGTATTCAAGGAAGATGTTTCCACCACCATAGATGATCTCCAGTAGATAAACTTGGGGACAAAGGAAGACCCATGACCTACCTTGATTAGCGCCGCAATGCCCCTTGAAGAGAAAGAGACGTATATCACATTTATTAAGAAACACCAATATGTGTTTTATTAGAACTATACAAAAATGCTTGGGTTGAATCCAGATGTTGCTATGCACCATCTCGGGCTACCTAAAGAGCATCGATGCTTCAAACAGGCAGTCAGAAGAATGAAACCCTCTCATGAAAAAAATGTAGAGGTAGAAGTCGACAAGTTGATCAAATACAACTTTTTTTGAGAAGTGAAATACCCTAAATGTCTTTACAACATCATACCCATAAAGAAAAAGAATGGATAGATTAGGGTTTGCATCAATTTCAAAGACCTTAATTAGAATTTACTGAAGGATGAATCCCCATTGCATATCACATAACTCTTGATCGATGAAACTAATGGATTCTAATCCCTTTTCTTTCTATATGGGTACTTGGGGTACAATCAGATCAAAATAACCCTTAAGGATAAAGAATCCCCTGCCTTTAGGGAGCCACATGGAATCTTTTTCTACCAGGTCATTACCTTTAGATTAAAGAATGACGACACCACATATCAGCGCGTCATGCATGGAATCTTTAAGACATTATTGGGAAATATATCTGAGTGTTATGTTGACGACCTGGTCATCAAATCCTGACAATGATGTGATCACTTCACGGATCTATAAGCAATATTTGACAAGTTGTGATAGCATAGTCTAAAGATGAATTTTCTAAAGTGCACTTGGGGGGTAACATCATGTAAGTTACTCGATTTTTTGGAATGCCACCATGGTATTGAGGCAGACCCAAAGAATACCAGTTCTATTCGAGTAATGTTTCTCCTAGGAATATGAAATAACTAAGGGGGATCCAAGGGAACCTCACCTATATTCGAAGATTCATAGCCAACCTGGATAAAAAACCCCTCCCCTTCATGAGACTAATGAAGAATGGGGTCACCTACCAATGGGATGATGAGTGAAAAAAATATTTCAAAAATATCAAGAAGTATCTAGTACACCCACTGGTTTTGAAGCCTCTGATGGAAGGGAGGCCACTCATCTTATATGTGGCCGCCATGGAATGATCACCTGGTTCCCTCCTCATATAGAAGAATGATGTGGGTAGTGAGAATAGTATTTACTACCTTAGATGGACTATAATGGGAACTGAGAACATATATTTTTATGTTGAAAAGAATTTCCTTGTGCTCATCTTTGCAGTGCAAAAGCTGAGGGATTACTTTCAGCACCATGAGGTTCACCTAGTCTCTCGTATTGACCTACTTAAGTACATACTTGGATGCACTATGTTTACTGAGCACTTGGCTTGATGGGTGTTCATTCTACAACAATATGAAATCCAATTTATACACCATAAGTTAGTAAAATGGAAAGCTTTGGCTGACTTCCTGGCAGTATATCCCACTCCATGAAATACACCAGATGACACTGAGATCCCAGAAGAAGAGGTCTTCTATGCCCATGAAACTCCTTAGATATGGGAAATGTATTTTGATGGAACCTCCCAAAGTCCTATCAACATAAGAGTGGAAAACCCTAAGATCAAGTGGGTTAGTCTAAGAGTTATATTTGTCTCTCCAGACCAAGCAGTTCTACCATACTCTTTCTCACTATCCGAAGGCTTCATGAAAAACATGGATGGATACCAATCCCTCATCACTGGGTTGGATCTAGCTTTATAGCTGCACATATCCTACATGAACATTAAAGGGGATTCATAATTGGTGATAAATCAATTCAATGGTGATTATTCCAACAAGAAGGAAGAAATTCCACCCCCTAAATGGCTATGTCATGGGACTAATGGTGGAGTTCACCTTTGAGCCCACAATGCATTATATTCCTCAATCACAGAATGCTCATTCTGACACACTATCTAATGCAGCATACATCTTGGAAGACCCTGATTAGGACGAAGAAACCTTCCATATAATACATCAAAGAATGGTCTCATCGATCATCATATGTGATATGAAAGAGATTAGTCAGGTCAGCACTATCCCAGAGCGTGATGAACCAGTGAACTCCTCAGGGTGGATGGATCCCATAATCAGATATATTTGGGATGAAACTCTCCTGATGGATCATGCTATAAAGTAATAGATTCAGTGATGGACATAAAAATTCACCTTGTAGGATGGCCCAAATGATCAGAAAATCCTATACAAGCATGGATTCAATAGAATTCTCCTCAGGTTCATAGTAGAAGGATAAATCCTTACTATAATGGAAGTACACATAGGATCCTACGGTTCCCACTAGTCTGGAACTAGGATCTCCCACAAAATCAGAAGGTTGGGGTATTACTGGCAGACCATGATTCAAGACTACATGGAATTCACCAGAAAATGTCATGCATGTGAGATTCATGAAAACTTCATCCATAAACCACTAGAATTACTGCATACAACCAAATATTCCTAGCCATTCACCATTTGAGGGATGTATGTCATCGGGCCATATCCCCCATCCACAAAAAAGTAGTTCAATTAAATCCTTTCTGCTATTGAATTTTTCTTCAAATGGGATAAGGCGATACCCCTAAAGGAATTCTGAATGAAGAATACCATCAACTTCATAAAGTCCCATATCATCACAAGGTTTGAATTACCTCACATGATATTGATGGAAAATAGAACTGAATTCTATTCTGTGAAGCTGAAGAAGTTATACCAAGAGTATAACATCAAATCCAACCACTCATCTAACTATCATGTGGCGAAAAAATGGATAGATAGAGGCCTTAAATAAGACCCTATCAAAAATACTCTAGAAGGTGGTGAAGAAGGATAATAATTATTTTCCAAAAAAACTCCTCAATGATTTATGGGCCTACCGTACCACCACACATACTAATACACAAGAGACACCATACTTGTTGGTGTATGGAACCGAGGAAGTGCTACCTATAGAGGTCCATCTTCCATCACTCTGAATATCTGTTTGCGGGAAACTCTCATATGATGAACAAGTGCATAAATGGCTAGATGATTTGGAGTGTCTATATGAGAAGAGGTTGTACAAAATTCACAACCTCAAGGTCCACCAGAACCAGATAACACATGAATTTAATAAAAAGTCTCACTTCCATTCATTCCTCTAGGGAGAATGGGTGCTAGCTCTCAAAACCCCAATGATACTGGGAAAGAATCCACTGAAGTTGGAACCCAAGTGGGAGGGACCTTACATCATACATAAGGTCTATCATAATGGATCCTATTTGCTTGCCACCATGGATGGGGAGCATATCACACCACCCACCAATACAATATTTTTAAAGAAATACTTTGAATAATCACCAGCAATAGGGATTCCACATCGGTGTAAGTCCCATATTCGTCCTCATCTCATGATGCTAAACTACATGGAATTTTTCACACATGATAATAAACTGTGTAGGCACATCCTCACCGCATGACGTAAAACTGCACAGTCTCTCTAGAACTAAATATGACTTAATTCTCATTTTTAATGAGATACATAGGGATGCCTTAATCCTATATCTTGACCCAACCACCACACAATATAAAATACATTTATACTATACTCCATGCCTCTAAATAGTGGAAGAGACCTTTATCAGTCCTTGTTTATTACACCGACCATAGCTCATACAAGCTTAAGAATTACAGTAAGGGTTTACCTACACAAAATAGAGCATGAAGGATTGGGATGATCTTGTTATCGTCCTAAATAAAAGGAGTTAAAGGGTATATGTAACGACCCAAACTTTCATTAATGAAAGTTCCTATTGATCTAATTAAATTTTTTATTATATAAAATGGTTATTTAAACTATGCACTTATTTAGTATTATGTTTTTGGATTTTAAAATACTGTTAGGAATTTTAACTATTGATAATATATCCATGGAATAGTGATCACATGATTACTATAAATATAGGGCTTTAACAAATCAAATTTACTCAGAAAAAGGAAGCGATGACCTCATCTAGTAGAATTGCTCCATATGAAGCCCATTTGTCAGAGCTCGGAAAGGAGGTGGAATCATTGGGATTCATTATTGACCAAACCCAAGCTAAGATTCAACATGTTAAGCTCAAACAGAACCACCTATGGGAGACGTGGAAGTTGATAGAGATTACCACCCGAGCGATGTTATCCGAGCCACCCTAAGAGTCTGTCACCATCGCACACCTTACCCTTCGGTCATATGCGAGTGTTATAAGGGGTTATGTAACAAGTCACTAGTGCTATGATTATGTACATTATTTTTTATAGAGAATATACATTTATTTTATTATTGTTACTTTTTAAATAGTTTTTAAACCAAAAATAGCATTTTTAGTTAATTAAGAAATCTATTTTGATGAATTAATGGATTTTTTAATTAAATAATATTTTAATAATATATTATCACTAAATTAATTTTTATTAAATATAAATGACCATATAATTATTATGAATACAATTGTAATTTTTATTAAGGTTTGAAAGCTATTTCTGTCAAAACCCATGAATTTTCAATAAATGTCAGTTTTAATTTTAAAAGTAAAAATTTACATATTTATAAAATTATTTAGATAAAATTAATATTATTTTTGGAATCAGAATGTCTAAATTATCCAATGGTGAATTTTTCATAATTTTCTGAGACAGTCAAATTTTTGGGTAAAAATTAAATACCGTTTAAATATATAATGTGTTTTATGACATCATAGTGACCCAATAGTGATGTAATAAAACACTCTAAACATTATGTTCAGAATATATATTTTTTACCATTAAAATAATGTGATTTTAGTTTTGTTTGATTTATTTTAAAAAGCTTTAGTGGACCCTTCAAGACTTTTAAAACATTTTAACTTTTTAAATTGTTTTCCTTGAGAGTGTGAATCACCTCCACATAAGAAAACCTAATATTTTAAGAAGTTTGGACATTTTACTTATAAAATAATGTTTTCCACTCCCCTTTAGAAAAAACCATGGGCAAAAACCATGGTCTGGTTTGTGGTTTTGATTAGTTTAATGTGTGGTGTCCCAAACCTAAATAATAAAGAATTCCCTCCCCATTCCTATATAAACCCACCCAAGCTCCCACTTCCTATTCACTAAAATCCTATTTATTTCATCCAAAATCTACCCTAATCTATCTATAATCCTCCCAAGGTGACAAAACCTCCCAATAAAACTCTCTCAAGCCTCTCCCAAGCCTTTGGGATCACACTTCCACGTAAGAGATCCTCACTTTCCTTCCTTCCTTATTTATGTCCAAGTTTTTTTTATGTTGTTATGACTTTTTATTTTCAATTAAAAAAGTTGGGGTATGATTTTGAACCACACCCATACTTTCCTATTTATTTTTTAAAGATCATATACCTCTTTCTCTCTCATTAATTCCTTCCGTATACACCCATTACCATGCCGAATTTTCCGTAATGAATTTCTCTCTCCTCATTTACATTCAAGAAATTATTTTGTATTATGAATCTAAATTATATTAATTATGTTGGTACATGTATCTATATTACCCCATTACTTTCCATTTCATTTAAATATTATGAGACACCCCTTTCTCTCTCATCAACCATTTTTATGAAGTCTTATGTTACGCCGTTATGCTGCCGAAATTGCACCGTAGTTTTCTAAGCCAAAATCATTGTGTAATGAATACCATGCCCATTTATCTATCAAGGGTATTCAACTTTATGAAAATTTACTTATTGATGTAAGAGTTTAATTTATTAATTACACATTCCTTAATCATAGAATAAATTATTATGTTTAATGAATCCATGTTGTATGATCTTGTGGCACACTTATGCATGAAATGAAATTTTTAAGAAGGGTGCACCCTGATAGCGCTCCAATGTATTGGGTAAAGATTAGTATCATGATAAATCAAGTGAAATGAGGTTTTAGTCATGATAATTCAAGTGAAATTAAGGTTTACTCATGATCCATGCTCAATGAGCCTTGTCTCATGCTAAAACCATGTTAAGTATTGTTGCCACATTTCTATGTTATGATAATCATGCTATATCACGCCTTTATGTTCATGTTTCTTTTATGATCCATTGATATGTTTATTGACTAACATGTATTTTATTCTTCTTGTTATGCCTTGTTTAATCCCTTACTGGTCTTTATATCTCACCCTTTTCTTATGCATGTCCTCAGGTTATCCCATGCAATGCTATGTATGAGGGAATGTAGTGGTCATGTAAAGGAAGGTTTCAATAAAGATGTTGTTTTTCATGTTTTAAGTCATTATGTAATATTCCTAAGCCCCCAATACACTAAACCTCTCGATCTTCTATGTTGTATCAAGTGAATATTTTATGTAATAAATCATGTTTAAGTGTGAAATAAAGATCAGGTTTGTTATAGTTGGTATCACAGGATATGTTTAGTTATTTTTGGGATTAGGATTAGAAAACCCTAGTAAAAGCCTTAGGGATATGACTAAGTATAATAAAAACATCCCTAAGTTTTGGTGAGTATTGAGTAAGTGGTTTATCAAGAAAATACATCCTTGTCTGTATATGAGTAGGTATAGGCAGCTCTGGCACAGATGTACCTAGGAGTGAAAACTCTGACAAGGAGTTTCGGGGTTGACCCGAGGTATCCTGGTACACGACAATAGGCCTTTCTGCACTCTTGGTTATGACACTCCTAAGGTATATTATTTGGTAAACTCATAATCTTAGTATGAACCATTATTAAGGGAATTAAAAAAGAAAATTCCCCTAATAATATATGTTGGGAAGTAGATCATGGATAACATAGATAGAAGCCTATAGATTCATAAGTTAAAGAAATAAAAGTTATTTATAAGTCATCAATTTTTGTCATTGGATTACCCTTTATGTGTTCCCCCTAACTTTTCTTTTATTCCAGCCAATGGCTGGTAATAGGAGGTCTCAGGCTAACAACCGATGCGAAGATCAATGTGATGACTATTCTAATGAGATGCCCAATCCAATGGGAGCGGGAATCGCGAACTTTGTCATGATAATATCTTAGTTAACTGTAGATTTGAATAGAAACACGGGTCAAGAGAAACGTTTAATCTCACCTAAGAAAGAACAAGTCACAATCAAGAGCTTCATGAGACAAAGGCCTCCTACTTTTAATGGATCATCTGATCCCTCAATTGCTGAACAATAGATAAAATCCATTGAAAAGATCTTCTCCATACTTTAATGTTCTAAACAAGAGATGGTTCTTATAGATACTTATAATATGGAGGGTGAATCCGATTAAAGGTGGACATTGATCAAAAATACGAAGCATGAGGAGGAGATCGAGGCATTGGAATGGAATGATTTCTGGAAAATGTTTTTCGAAAAATATTTTCCTCACACCCTCCAACTTAAGATGGAAAGGGACTTCCTTTCCCTCAAGCAAAAAGACAACGAATATATTGGAGAATATGAGGAAAAATTCACAAGGATTTCATGACATGCCTTCAACTTTGTCGTTACCCCCAAATGCAAGGTTGACCACTTCTTTGGTGGGATAAAACCTAGCCTACGAAAAGCTCTGGAGATCCACAACTTCTATAGATATGAGTAAATTTTCCGATGTGCCCTAAAAATTGAAATGGAGATCGACAAATATTAGGGGTATCATGGGGATAATAAGTATAAGGCGGACTTCAATTCTGGTGGTCTGATGGATAAATTGAATGGTGCTAAGAAACTACAGCACCCCACCTGCCAAAGGCGTGGAAAGAAGCACCCTGGGAATTGCCTAAAGGGGATGAGTAAATGCTTTAGGTGTGGTAGAGAAGGGAACCTAGATATTAACTGCTGACAATAAAAACCTGTGGCTATGATAGAGGAGAGGAACACTCTGTTCGAACCTCAATGCATTGTTCATTTCTTCAACTGACAAGAACTAGGGAACCTTGAAAATCATTACCCTAAGATAAGGGTTTTTAGAGGCAACCAACAACCTCCAAGGCAGCAAGGGTGAGCTTTTGCCATCACTACTACCGAAGTGAACCCCGACAACAAAGTGGTGAAAAATACACTATTTATTCATTCAAGAATAGCGAATATACTTTTTTGATTTTGGTTCTATGCATTCTTTTGTATCCCAAATGTTTAGTAGAAAAATACCAATACCACCACAAATCATGGAAGTAAAGATGTCAGTGAGTATGGAAAATGGGGAAATCATTGCATCCCATGAATATAACTCCTCCCCTATCATAATCAATGGATTAAACTTTCCAACAAAACTCATCATACTCCCTTTGGTGGAATTTGATGTAATTATCGACATGGATTGGATTTCCTTATATAGATCCTACATAAATTGTTGTGAGAGGGAAATCACTATCCATATGGAGAATCGAACCTCAATTCTATACAAGTGAAAGGAGGAAGATGAATCTTATTTAACATTATCATATCAAGCATGGATATTAATACCCTATGAGCATGCATATCTAGCTCAGATTCTTGAGTCTAAGGAAGCAACTGTCCTTGAAGACATGCCTATTGTGATGGAATTCGCTGAAGTGTTTCCCAAGGAATTTCCTAGTCATCCTCCTAGAAGTGATGTTGAATTTTCAATTGACCTTATACCCAGGGAATTGACAATACCCAAGACTCTATATATAATGGATGTTTTGGAGCTTGATAAGCTAAAGAAATAATTACAGGAGAATCTAGATAAAGGGTTTATACACCCAAGTGATTCACTATGGGGTGCACCAGTCCTCTTCATCAAGAATAATGATGGGTTAATGTGCCTTTGAATCAGTTATCACGAGCTTAAAAAACCACGATAAAGAAAAAGTATCCTCTTCCATGAATTGATGACCTATTTGATCAGCTGCGTGGAGAAAAATACTTATCCAAGGTGGATTTGTGGTCGGGATATTACCAAGTAAGGGTGAAGAAGGAGGATATTCCCAAGACTAATTTTCGTACAAGATATGGGAACTATGAATTCATGGTAATGCCTTTCAGAACCTATAATTCTCCAGAAATCTTCATGGACTTGATGAATAGATTCTTTAGAGATTACCTTGAAAAATTTGTGGTAGTATTTATAGATGATATTCTAATATACTCTAAAACCAAGAAGGATCATGAAAAGCATCTAAGAACTGTACTAGAGACCTTGCGAAAGGAGAAGATATATGAAAAGTACAATAAGTGTGAGTTCTGGTTGAAGGAGGTCTCATTCTTGGGTCATATCATCATAAGAAATGGGATATCTATGGATCCCTCGAAGAAAGCTGCAATAGAGGGATGGATGAGGCCAACATCAGTAATAAATATCTGTAGCTTCTTGGGGTTAGCTGGATATTATCACTGATTTGTGAGAAATTTCTCACAATTGTCAAACCCTCTTACCAAGCTAACTCGGAAGGGAGTATAGTTTGCTTGGAGTGATGAATGCGAAGAGATATTCAAGGAGTTTAAAAGGAGGCTTATCACTGTGCCCATGCTCGCATTACCCACAAGTGGAGAAATTTTTGTGGTATTTAGTGATGCTTCGAAGAAGGGCCTGGCTTGTGTGTTGATGCAGAATGAAAAATTCATTGCATATGCTTCAAGGTAATTGAAAGTTCATGAGAAGAACTATACAACACATGATCTAGAGTTTGTTGTAGTGATATTCAATTTAAAAAAATGGCGGCATTACCTCTTTGGGGAGAAGTGTGAATATATACATACCACAAAATCTTCAATTATATATTCACACAGAAAGAGTCAAACATGCACCAATGTAGATTGTTAGAGCTGATCAAAGACTATGACTGCTCAATCCATTACCACCCTGGGAAAGAAAAAAAGGTGGAAAATTCTCTAAGTAGAAAGGACCCATTGATTCTATCATTAATGAGAATTGAAAAGGATCCAATCTTCTTAGATTTGATGAATATGGACATGGAAATCATAAAGAAGGGAACATCATCAATCCTTTCACAAATGATTTCTCAACCATCTCTTTTGGAAAGGTTAAAGGATTATAAAAAGGATGATGTGGGAATTCATAAGAAAGTGGAAACTATAGAAAAAGGAAAATCCTCAGAGTTCAATGTTAACGATAAAGGAATTGTGATATTTGGTTCAAGATTATTTGTTCCATCAAATCTAGAGTTAAATAATAAACTTTTGGATGATGCACATAGTTAAAATTTCTCCATTCACCCAGGAAACACAAAGATGTATCAAGATCTTAGAGATCATTATTTGTGGGATAACATGAAGAAAGAGATTGCTGAGTATACATCAAAGTGCTTGGTATGTCAGCAAGTGAAGGCTGAGAGGCAGAAGTCTAAGGGGATGATGCAACCATTACCCATACCAACATGGAAATGGGATAACATCACCATAGAATTTGTCACCGGAATTCTGAAGACATATAAAGGAAACAATTCTATTTGGGTTGTTATGGATCGTCTTATAAATACTTCACACTTCATTGCAATTCGAGAGGATTTCTCATTGAATCAACTGGCACATATATACATCAGAGACGTGGTAAGGCTGCACAGAGTGACACTATCGATTGTATCCGACCGAGATCCAAGATTCACCTCTAAGTTTTGGAAGAGTCTTCAACATGCTCTAGATACTGAGATGAAATTTAGTATGACTTATCACCCTCAAACTGATGACCAATCTGAGTGGACTATCCAAACACTTGAGGACATGTTGAGAGCATGATCATTGGACTTAAAAGGAGGATGAGATCAACATCTTCCTTTTATTGAGTTCTCATACAATAATAGTTTCCACTCAAGCATCCAAATGGATCCTTATGAAGATCTACATGGGAAGAGGTGCAGAACACCAGAATGTTGGGATGAAGTTGGGGAGAGAAAACTCCTCAGTCTGGAAATGGTCGAAGAAATGGTAGAGAAGGTTAAGACCATCCGATATCACATTAAAGCTACTTAGAGTCGACAAAAGAGCTATGATGATAATCGTCAACAAGACCTAGAGTTTTATGTCAAAGACATGGTATTCCTCTACATATAATCGTGGAAGAGATTTATGAGATTTGATAAGAATGGAAACCTTAGTCCAAGGTACATTGTCCCTTTTGAGATCCTTGATCGCATTGGAGCAGTAGCCTATCAACTAGCACTCCCACCAAACTTATCTCAAGTACATGATATATTCCATGTATCACTCTTGAGAAAGTACATACCTGACCCATCACATGTACTCAATATAGAGGTGGTACCATTATAGAATGATCTATCCTATGAAGAGAAGCCGGTGAAGATCTTATATCATAGGTAAAAATTTCTATCAAATAAAACAATTCCCCACGTCAAGGTGTTGTGGAAAAACCACAAGTTTGAAGAAGTGACGTGAGAATCAGAGGAAGTGATAAAGAAAAGTTACTCGCATATGTTTTAGTGTAGGAAAATAAAATTTTGAGGGAAAAATTTCTTAAGGGGGAAGATTGTAACGACCCAAACTTTCATTAATGAAAATTACTCTTGATATAATTAAATGTATTATTATGTAAAATGGTTATATAAAATATGAACTTATTTGGTTTTATGTTTTTGGATTTTAAAATACCATTATGAATTTTTACTGTTTCTAATATAGCTATTGAACAGTGATCACATGATTAGTATAAATATAGGGCTTTAATGAATCCAATTTACTCAGACAAAGGAAGTGATGGCCTCATCCAGTAGAATTGCTCCATACGAAGCCCATTTTTCAAAGCTCGGAAAGGAGGTGGCACCATTGGGATTCTCTCTTGACCAAGACCAAGCTGAGATTCAACATGTTAAGCTCAAACAGAGCTGCCTACAGGAGAAGTGGAAGTTGATAGAGATTACCACTCGAGCTATGTTATTCGAGCCACCCCAAGAGTCTGCACCATCACACACCTTACCCTTCAGTCGTATGCGGGTGTTATAAGGGGTTATGTAAAAATAACCTAGTGTTATAATTATGTACATTATTTTTGTATAGAGAATATACATTTATTTTATTATTGTTACTTTGTAAATAGTTTTTAAAGGAAAAATAACATTTTTAGTTAATTAAGATATATATTTTGATGAATTGATGGATTTTTGAATTAAATAATATTTTAATAAGATATTATCACTAAATTATTTTTTATTAAATGTAAATGACCATATAATTATTATGAATACAATTGTGATTTTTATTAAGGTTTGAAAGCTATTTCTTTCAAAAACCCACAAATTTTCGATAAATGCCAGTTTTAATTTTAAAAGTAAAAATTCAAATATTTATAAAATTATTTAGATAAAATGAATATTATTTTTGGAATTAGGATGTCAAAATTATCCAATAGTGAGTTTTTAATAATTTTATTAGATAGTCAATTTTTTGGGTAAAAATTAAATACCGTTTAAATATATAATGTGTTTTATGACATCATAATGACCCAATAGTGATGTAATAAAATAATCTAAACATTATGTTCAGAAAAAATATGTTTTACCAATAAAATAATGTGATTTTAGTTTAGTTTTATTTATTTTAAAAATCTTTAGTGGACCCTTTAAGACTTATAAAACATTTTAACTTTTTTAAATTGATTTCCTTGAGAGTGTGACTCACCTCCACATAAGAAAACCTAATATTTTAAGAAGTTAGGACATTGGAATTATAAAATAACATTTTACACTCCAATTTTTCAAAAACCATGGGCAAAAACCATGGGCTGTTTTGTGGTTTTGATTAGTTTAATGTGTGGTGTCCCAAACCTAAATAATAAAGAATTCCCTCCCTTTTCCTATATAAACCCACCCAAGCTCCCACTTCCCCTTCACTAAAAGAATTTGGAGTTCATCCAAACTCTGACCTCCTCTATATATAATCCTCCCAAGGTACCCCAATCTTCCAAGAAGCCTCTCTCAAGCCTCTCCCCAGCCTTTGGGTTCACACTTCCAAGTAAGGGATCCTCACTTTCCTTCCTTCCTTATTTATGTTGTTATTCCCTTTTATTTTCAATTACAAATGTTGGGGTATGATTTCTCACCTCCCACATACTTCCCTATTTATGTTTTAATGATGATAGAACTATTTATCTCTCATCAATTCCTTTCTTGTACACCCGTTACCATGCCGAATTTTCTGTAAGGAATTTCTCTCTCCTCATTTACATTCAAGAAATTATTTTGTATTATGAATATAAATTATATTAGTTATGTTGGTAAATGTATCTATATGAACCCTTACTTTCCATTTCATGTACATATGATGATTCACCCTTTTCTCTCTCATCAACCATTTTTACGAAGTTTTATGTCACGCCGTTATGCTGCCGAAATTGCACCGCAATTTTCCAAGCCAAAATCATTGTGTAGTGAATACCATGCCTATTTATCTATCAAGGGTATTCAAATTTATGCATATTTACTTATTGATGTAAGAGTTTCATGTATAAATTCCACAATTATTTATCATGGAATAAATTATGATGCTTAATGAATCCATGTTGTATGATCTTGTGGCACACTTATGCATGAAATGAAATGTTTAAGAAGGGTGCACCCTGATAGCACTCCAATGCATTGGGTAAAGATTAGTATCATGATAAGTCAAGTGAAATGAGGCTTTACTCATTATAATTCAATTTCAATGAGGGTTTACTCATTTTACATGTGAAATGATCCTTGGATCATACTAAAACCATGTTAAGTGTTGTTGCCACATTTCCATGTTATGATAATCATGCTATATCATGCCTTTATATTCATGTTTCTTTTATGATCCATTGATATGACTATTTCTTAACATGTATTGTATTCTTTATGTTATGACTTGTTTACTCCCTTATTGGGATTTATAGCTCACCCTTTTCTTATGCATGTCCTCAGGTTATCCCATGCAATGCTAAGTACGAGGGAATGTAGTGGTCATATAAAAGAAGTTTTCAATAAAGATGTTGTGTTTCATGTTTTAATTCATTATGTAATGTTACTAATCCCCAAATACACTAGACCTCTTGATCTTCTATGTTGTATCAAGTGAATATTTTATGTAATAAATCATTTTTAAGTGTGAAATAAAGAGAAGGGTTGTTATAGTATACCACGAGTCCTTGCCACATGACATTAAATTGCATGGTCAAGGTCCCCTACACAACATGAAACCATATGTTCCTGTGGAATTCACTCAAGAGGAACACCATCAATGGTGTTAGTATCCTACCACACTATCATTTCTAGAACTACATATGGCTTGATTCCCATACTTATGGGATACATAGTGACACCTAGGAACCTTATCTCTAGGTCCAGTTATAGGCCTTATTTGAGAACCCGTGACACATCATGGGACTTCATGGCCCTCATTCATGATGAGTTATAATATTCTATGTCATACATACCCCTTTGGAGGTATTCTCCCTTCACGTCTTTAACATAGGATGTTGAACTACACGGTCCTCCAAGAACTATATATGGATTGATTCTTGTCATCATAGGATATATAGTGATTCCTGGACCCCTATTTATGGGCCCTGCCATTGGATTATCTTCCTTTCACATTGGGTGATCCAATGCTCTTATCACAAGACACTAAACTGCATGGACAATTTCCTTACTACAAGACATTAAACTACATGGCTAATGTCCTTACTACAAGACATTAAATTGCATGGCCAATGTACTTACCACATGACATAAAACTACATGGATTCATGATATCCACCTTCATTCATGTTGATTGACCTTCATCCTTACCACATGACATTAAATTGCATAGAAACCCATCCTTACCACATGATATTAAACTACATAAAAATTCTTCCTTTCCGCATGAAGTTAAATTGAATGGTGCCTCTATAACCACGTGTGGATCGATTTCCATCCTTATGGGATATGTAGGAATGATTAGGCATTTAATCCTCGAGTCCAGCCCCAAGTACTGCAAATCCCACATTCTTTTCGGCCTCTTGGCCTGAGCCCCTTTTAGGGATGTATGGCATGGTGTAGATCTCTTTGTTCCTCATTCATGTTGGGTTTTCTTTATCACACCATGCACATTCCCTTAGAGACCTTATTCTCCCATCTTCGTCCTTACCACATGGCATTAAACAACATGGAAGTAAGTCCTTTCTAAAAGATGTTAAACTGCACGATCCTTTAAGAACTACAAGTGGATTGATTAACATTGGAATATGATACGTAGTGACACCCAAAATTCCACTCATGGTCCCAATTGAAATATCCCCATTAATTCATGTCGGTTTACCTTCAACCTTATCACACGATGTTAAAACTGCATGGAAATACATCCTGACCACATGACGTTAAACTAAATGGAAATATCAGACTTATATATGGCTTGATTCTCATCCTCATGAGATATATAGTGATGCCCAACCATTTTGTCATCGGGCGCAACCACAGGTATAACCTCCTTTAGACCCATTAGATTCAGTTCTCTCAGAAAGATGCATAGTGTGACTGATACCTCTTTGGTCTTCATTCACTTCAGGTTACTTCATGGCACCACATTATACATATCCATCAGGGAATCCATATTACGGTCCAAATCACATGACCCTAAATTGTCTGCATATGTCCCTACAACATGAAATTAAACTATGCCACATTGTCCTTACTTAATGATGTTAAACTACATGGAAGTAATCCCTTACCCCATGAAGTTAAACTATACGGTCCTTCAAGAACTACGCGTGGCTTGATTTTCACTCCCATGAGATACGTAGTGACACCCAAGTTCTCATAATTAGGTCCAACCACAAAATTACCGCCTTTCACATCAGTTCTCATGTCCTTATAGTATGATGTTAAACTGCACAAAGATTAATGTCCCCACTACATGATGAAAAACTATGCAGACCAACTCCATTATCCCATCTTATCAAAGGACTACGAGAGCCTCACCTTGGACAAACAAAGAATAGAGTGTTTACATCATCTTTTTAAACAACTCAATCCATGTCCCACACTTCATGTATCAAGCATATTGGGTCATCGAAAACCTTTCACCGCCCTTGAAGAGGAAAATAGATCTCTCTACATGGCCATGCTATTGATGTGAGGGGTCAGACCCACCAACCATAAACATCTTGTCCTGGCATAAAGGGATTTCTAATTCTTTTGAGCCTAAAATCACCAAGGTGGAACCCAACACCCCATTGTGTTATAGGTTATCCCTATAATGATTATCCCATATCATCAATCATGACCTGAGAACCTTGATCCATGATTTATGACATCTCCATTGCCCGCTCAAAGGGATGTTGGAGTACTCTTGACTCTGGGTATCCTAATGAGCCTCTTGTGTAACATCCCCATACCAAGTCCAAGTAGCATGACCTTAAACTACTCACACCTTGGTCAAAGCTATACGACCTTAAACTCTAGAACATAATGGTCTAAATCGTAAGACCTTAAACCACCAGCAAAAGAGATGAAAAACTCGTCAGGCCAGAAACTAGCAAAGGGATACCTAGGAAAAAGTCGAGTCTCTGCCTTCTAAACTCCTCATTCTTAGAGTTTATGAAAAATTAGGGCATAAGTAAATAATGCATAAAGATTATAGTTTCTAATCTATATCCCTAGTAAAATCCAATCTATGCTCACTAGATCCCCTGGTTCAAGAAAGAATTAGATACATGATTCATCACATCTCCTCACCATGAGAATATGTTCGACAAGTGGTGGCACAACTTTTAGGGTGCTCAAACCCTTATTAGATATTACATTTTCCATATATTACAATTCATGATATAAAGAATATCAATTTGTCACTAATATTTCATTTCCCCTGAAGAGGAAAAGACCTCTCTCTTATTGGACATGCTACTGATGCAAGGTCTCAAACCCACCAAATGGAGACATCCTAGCCCAGTGTAAAGGGATTTCTGATTCTTGTGAGCCTGACATCATCACAGCGGAACCCAACACCCCATTATGTTATAGGTTCCCTTCAGGGTGACTGTCCCATACCTTCCTCATGACTTTAGTGCTTTATAATATGATTTATATTCTCCATATCATACTATCCAAGCACATCTAATATCCTCAATGTTGCATCACCATGTTTTGTACCCATTCTCAAAGATGGAATGTGACCCTTCATTATTGAACCTTTTGATGGATCACACCTCATGATTCGAAACCAAAAGGTCTAGGGATATAACTGTCCAATTAAAAGCTAATTTTCCCTAGGGTGCTAGAACCCTTTCTAGATATTCTTCCTTTCATACCCAAATTCATCATCTTGATGTTTGAGCCTTCAAAAATATTTCATAGCCCCTGGAAAGGAAAATTGATCTCTACGCTTGGCCATGATATTGATTCAAGGGTTAAGACCCACTGACCAAAAACATATTATCCCCACATAAAGGGCCTCTTAATCCTTATGAGCCTCAATGACACCGTGGTGGAACCTAACACCCCCATAGTGTCAAGGGACATACCCAGCATGCCCACCCCATTATGTATCATTCGTATCAAGCTTCTAGGTTGTGATTTACATTACCCAAATCCTAATTATCCAGGTGGGACTAGATTACCTAGTATTTATCCTTCAAATATATTCATCCAATGAATATTTAATAGCCCTTGGAGAAGAGAAGAGATTAGATTTTCCTGGCCATGCTACCGACGTACAAGGGGCTTAACCCGGCAGCTAAAAGCATCTCCCACTTTACATAAAAGGAACTCCTATCTTCTTGAGCCCCATTAGTACCATGTTAGAACTCAGAACCCCATAGTTTTTTGAGACATTTATGGCATGCCATCCTTATATTCCATAAAGGTCTGAGCTAAAATACCTAAACTAAAGTAACAGAAGGTCCGAACTAAAAGACCCTAAACTAAAGAAATATAAAGTTCAAGCTAAAAGGCCTTAAACTAAAGTAACATAATGTCTGAGATAAAAGACCCTAAACTAAAGAAACATAAGGTCCAAGCTAAAAGACCCTAAACTAAAGAAACAGAAGGTCTGAGCTAAAAGACCCTAAACTAAAGTAATAAAAGGTCTGAGATAAAAGAACCTAAACTAAATCAATAGGTGGTTTGAGCTAAAAGACCATAAACTAAAGAAATAGAAAGTACAAGCTAAAATGACCTAAAATAAAGAAACAAAAGGTTTGAGCTAAAAGACCCTAAACTAAAGCAATAGTTGGTCTAATCTAAAGACCCTAAAATAAACCAATAGATGGTTTGAGCTAAAGAACCTAAACTAAAGCAACATATGATCCAAGATAAATACCCTAAACTAAAGAATATGACAGTTTTCATGAGGCTCACTGTATGACCCTATTTTTTCACACCACCAAGGACTCTGGAGGGAATTTAGTTGTCCTCAGGACCGATTCTTGGTCCCCTCAGACATTGATCCTAAGGGGGGGAATTTTTTGACACCCACCAAATAGGCATCAACAAAACCAAAAAGAAAGAAACATCTAAATGTAGACATTATCTTCCCCACCAGAGAAAAGAAGAAGATTACGGTTAAAGAATATTGATTGAGTGACAATTTCAAGGTCACATGAAGTCTCCATGCAAGGAATCTAACCCGTGACAAGTCCCGCAGAATCCTCCTCAATGAGAACCCTTGTTGACTAGTGGTCGAACAATGACATGTGGATGATCACCCCCCAGGCCGTGTGGTTTTTCATTCGAAATTACCTAAAAAAACATTCGAAATCCTTCAAAAATCAAGGGAAGAGAAATTACAAGGAAAAGACCCCAGTGGTCACACAGATCACACATCAAATCATTATTGGGAAGAATAAAATCCATAGATGATGTCCAAGCCATCTCATAAGACCTATGAGACTTAATCACAAAGAATTAAGGAGATAAATAGGAGGAGGTGAGAGGGGATCAAGGTTGTTGAAGGACATGTGGTGTGCCCTTGAAGACATGTGACGCACCAGAACCTATCCGTTGCACCTCATGAAACCCCTTTGGATCGTTATCCGCACCACATGGAAACCTCTGGATAGTTCTGCGGCATTCTAAGGACATACGCATGGTTTTTTCCACAGTAATTGTGTACTCTCATATGATCCACATTGGTCATGTGTGATACCCCTGGAAAATTGAGTAAAATTCATAGATATTACTCAAGAAAAATCACATACCTCGCAACCCTTGTCACATGAAACAAAAGGGATCAAAAGGGAGGAGGTGAGTGGTGTCTGCAGTCACTGAAAGACATGCGATGAATTCCTTGAGAAATCTGTGAGACAACACAAGAACTTGGTGTCATGAATTACTTGTCTTTATAAGTCATGCTGGCTTATTAGCCTCGCCGAACGGAAGACCTTGCACATGTCTAGGAAGCTCCACAATGCTCTAAGGACAAACGAATAGGTTTTCCCATGGGATTCTCACACAACACCATACGAATTATATTGGTCACACGACACGTCTCCAAAAAATGGACGAAATACCCTCAGTCCCATATGTATAATCTCTGATGAATTCCAACCTTCATCACATAAAACGAAGGAGATAGTAAAGGAGAAAGAGAGTAGGGTTCATGGTCACTGAAGGGCATCTGATGCACCCATCGCACCCTCAGTGTGGTCCCACGAGACCTTGAGACAAGCCATCCAAGTAATCGTGAATGCATTCCAATAGTTATTTGGATCTCCTGAAGACCCTTATACATGTCGACATGACAACATAGAAGTCCTTTGAAGGATAAGTCCTCAATAGTTAGCAATAATACGATAAAGTATGGATAGACTTGTGACCACTGAAAATCAGTCAGTACCCATGATGCGGTCCACCATAGAGACTTGTGAAACTTCGTAATGCCAGAAACCATGTTGACTTCATCTTGGACTCATGCTAGATTCCCCACACAAATTGGTGAGTAGATGGATTGATATTCATATAAATTCTGTACTCCAACTCATAAAAAGGGTTGGTTGGTTCATTGGTTGGTTAATCGTATGCTAGAAGTTTGGACCCAGACCACTACTATGCATGTTGGCGCTCAGACTCCGGGCTTCTACACACATCTGATCACGCGACTGGTCAACTTTTTGCCAGGTAATACACCGGTGGACCGCCAGAGTAGTCATGCATTAGGCATAAAAGCCCTCCATGTGATCAATAAAAGATCACATGTATGACTTCTGGCAAGACATGTGAAGACCATATCAAATGTACTCCATATCACACTAGACCCAAACAAAATGAAACTGAACCAAACCAAGGCACTCATAACACAAGGGAAAAAACAATTATTCAAAGTGGAAGAACCAAGTGGAAGACATGATCACAGACCTCCGCATGCTTCACATGTGTCAATCAAGAATACACGATGGTACCAAGTCACACCACCCAGACCTCACGACATCCCTTCGACATGTCATCTGGGATATGTATAAAGATATAGAAATGTTGGGAAAATCCTTGAAAACCCTTCATGGGGACCACTTGGATACTGTGAACCCTCTAGGTTTGTCACCCTGGACTTGCAAATTCCTTAGGACACATCACCTGACTCACATAACAGCGCCCACTCATGTCAATCGAGTCTCATCGACACATCTGGACCTAACAATCCATCTCCCACGATGTACCCCCTAGACATATCATCCTGTTCTTTCCATGTCTTCATGAGGTTTCATCCAAGACATGCGATACCCCCCAAAGATGTCAGCCTGGTCTCATAGTGTCCCCTTGAGGTGTCAACCAAGACATGTGACACCCCTAGGATATGTCGACCTAGTCTCGCGATGTCCCCCGAGGTGTTAGATAAGGCACATGACACCCATCAAACCATGCCACCATGGCTCTTGAGACACCCTCCACATGTGTCGAGCCAGATCACATGATGACCTCCAGGGTATTCCAACAGGGTTATTCGACGCCTTCTAGATAAGAAGTCCCATTCACCAGGGCAGCCTCAGTGTGTAAGCCCCAACACCTCTAAGAGAACTATGAGGACTCTGATTACCACCATAACCGGGATACGTAGGATGCCTCCTTAAAGGCTTGAGCTCCATATCAAACACTCCAAGGACTATCCCAATACACAGATCCCATATCCATATTCCATGAGGCTGATCATTGTAAAGACCCAAAATTTTAAATAAATCTCGTTTCTTAATTTTGTGTGTTATTTTATTTCATACTCAACAAAATTTTTTCATTTAATAAAATGAGTATAATTAAAATGAGACTGTTGGGTTTTGACTATTATATGACCGTTAGTCAGTATGACCATTGGAAACTAAATGTTGTGATTTTTGTCTCTAAACACAAGTGATCTTGGTTAATTAATATAGAAAAAATATTCGATGGCCTCATCCAGTAGTCTCGGGCCAATCGAAGCCCATATAATAGAACTTGGGAAGGAGGTAGCACCATTGGGCTTTGCTCTAGACCAAACCCAAGCCAAACATCATTATGTGAAGCTACAACGGAATCGCCTTCGCGAGAAGTTCAAACTTATAGAAATTACTACTCGTGCAATGTTGGCCGATCCGCCCTCCGATTCTCTCACCTTAGCACACCTTACACTTAGGTCCTATGCTGGGGTTATAAGGGGCTATGTAAGGAGACCGTAACTGCTTTGTGTAATCCTTTGAGATAAATAAAATTGTGTTTTCTTCTTAGAGTGAAGTTTGTGAATTTTCAAATGTCCGGATAAATATAGTAGACATATTTTTGATGAATTCTAGAAAAAGGATATTTGAAAATATTTTTGTAAACCTTAAATAATTAATTATGTGTAATGATTTTCAAAAAATGGTCTTCTACAATTATGTTCAGTAATAAATTTAGAGTCTAATAAGATCAAATTGATTTTTGATGAATAGTAAATTATGAATAGTGATTTTACGCTTTGGATTAGTAATGTGACCAAATGGATTAGTAATCTCACTTAAATAAAGTATTAATATAATCTAGGCACCTTGATTAAGTAATGTGATTCAATAAAATAGGTAAATAACTATTTCAGAAATTAATAGTCAAGTATCATTTTTTTCAGGTGAATAGTGTTTTTAATTAAAAATTAAATTAAAAAAACTTAGAAAATTATTTTTATAAAATGGAGTTCATTTTTGAACTCAGAGCATCGATACTATGTTAAGGTAATTTTTGGGGATTTTTCTGAAAAAAATGAATTTTCGGTGAATAGTGAATTTATTTAAAAATTAAATTAAAAATATTTAGAAAATTATTTTTATAAAATGGATTTTATTTTTGAAATCAGAGCATCTATATTTGTTTAAGGTGAAATTTTGGGATTTTCTGAGAAAGTTGAATTTTCAGTGAATAGTGAAAATACAGTTTTCAAGTTACAGGTGTTTAATGACAACATTAAATGATGTATTGAGTATGTAATCAATATGTTCGACTTATGAATAGTAAGATAATGTATGAGGTGTCTTAAGTGGCCAATACCATGGGCAGATAACATGGGCAAGCCCATGGTTTTTCCAATACCACCAATAAGGTGTCCCTTGGCCATTAATGCCTTGTCCCCTCACTTTCCCTATAAATACTAAGCCATTATCTCATCATTTCGACTCCAAAACCATACTCAATGGAGTTATGGTCTCCTTACCTCCCATGGAGTCCACCCAAGGTTCCCTCAAGCCCCTCAAGGTCCCAACCTTTGAGTTTTAAGAGTTACGTTTTGAGGTAAGGGATCCTACCTCTCTCTTTCTTTCCAAGTACTCTCTTTTATGTCATTTCTTTTATGCTCCATGTAATTATGTTGGAGGATGTTATTTTATATTCATAATACTGTCCTTTTCATTTTAATATGATTAGATACCCCCTATTTCTCTCATCATTTAATTTTATGAATGTTAAAGTGGCACCGTTAGGCTGTCGGATTTTTAAGGGATTCTTTCACCCTTCCCATTTTTCAAAGTTCTACTTTCATGTCAAGTCTTTCAAGTTACTTTTTATTATGTTGGGATATTATCTCTATATCTATCATACTGATATTTTATGTTCATATGATTAGAGACCCTATTTGATCTCGTCAATTCATTTTTTGAAGTTTTAAGTGACGCCATTAGGCTGCCGAATTTTCATAAGAGAAATCTTATTTTTGTCTTCCTTCCATGTTTTTCATTTCATATGGTATGTCTTTAAAATTTCATTACCATGTTCTTATATACATTATATTCTATACCTATACTTATTTTTTGGATCATTTATGAGTGGTTCACCCATGTCCCCTCTCTTTTCAATGTTTTCTAAAACCCTATAACATATCCGTTATGCTGCAGAATCTTCATCTCAAAATGTCTCTCTCTTTTTCTCAAATTATTTTATTTTATTAAGTGAATACTCAAAGATATTTATTATATATAGGTATTCAAATATATATCAATATGTTCTATTTTAAATTCTTGTATTTACATACATGATACCCACTTTCCTTTTTCCGTGGGTTTAAAGTGACATAAAGATCATGTCTTAAAAGTAGTTTTTAAAATGTTATGAGTATGAAATGAAACCCATTTCTTTGATGATATATGGGTTATTTATGAAATGTTGATGATGATATATGTGGCTCACATGATGATAAATACAAATTTAAGGGTGCGCCCTGATAGCGCTCCAATGCATTGGGTAATGATGTAACCACTAGAGATTACAATTTTAACGATACCTTGGTGAATAACCTTGGTAATTTCAAATGAAACCTTGGGGATGGACCTTGGTGATATGTTCATGATTGTCTAATTTAAATTTTTTAGCCACATATTAAATTTATGAATCATGTTCTTTCCATTATGATATGCCTCATGATCTCTTTCTCATTTCTTAAAGCTATTTATCATGACTTTATTGATGTATCTCAAGTTCACATGTTAAATGTTTCCCCTTGTTTCCCTTACTGGGACTTCTGCTCACCATTTCTTTTGATGTATGTCCCCAGGTTATGGGATGTAGTAATGAACCTAGGATGAACATAAGGATAATCCTTTCAAGTTTTTAAGAAGAATGTTTTATGTTTTCATGTTTTAAGTTCCTGGTTTCCAAGACACTAAACCTAAAAGATCCCCGGTTTTGTAAAATGTAATGAAAAGTTATGTTATAAAAAGGAAGGATGCTATAGTTGGTATCAAAGGATGGTTTAGTTATTTGTGGAAATTAGGATATGAAAACATTAGGAATAACCCTATATAAAAGTTTAAATATAGGAAATCTTCCTGGTATTTTGGTGAGTATTGAGTAAGTGGGTCCAAACATATAAATCCCTGTCTGGATACGAACAAGTAGAGGTGGCTCTGGCACAGACGTTCCTAGGAGTGAAAACTCTAACAAGGTGTTTCGGGCTTGACCTGGGGTAACCTGGTGCACAACAACGGGCCTTGCTGCACTCTTGGTTTGACACTCCTGGGGGATATTCTTTGGTAAATTCATAAGCTTTGTATGAACCATTATTAAAGGGACAAAGATAAAATAAAATAAAGTTTCACATAAGAATATATGATCATGGATAACCTAGATTGGAACCTAGGGGATCACAAGTTAGGGTATACTTTTCTTCTACAAGTTTATCCTTCTATGCTTTAAGTTTCCTTTTCATGATTATTGGCTATGTTTTTAAGCCCCTAATTATACTTTATTTTTTTAGTTCATAGCGGGAAATAGAATAACATGTCCCAACAACCAATGTGATAGGAAATGTGAAGATTTCCCTATTAATGTGACAGAGATGACGAGAGATAAAGTTGAACATATTGTGATTATGACAAACCAGCTATCAAAAATCACAATTAATAATTGGTACCTAGTTGAATGCCCAAATTCATCAAGAAAGAAGAAGACGAAGTCTCAAGGATGTTCTTCTGATAAAGTTGATTAGGGAAAGAAGACCCAATTTCTTTGTGCAAAAAGTGTGGAAAGGGTCACCAAGGAGAATGTCACAAAGGAACCAAGAGATGTTTTAAGTGTGGGGTGATAGGGCATAAAGTATCCAATTGCTTCAAAAAAATGGATAATGTGATGAATATAGATAAGGTTTGATCTAATGTACCTTATACTTTTCAATGTCGTAAATGTGGAGAAGTTGGACATTATCTAAGGAAATGCTCTCTTGGAAGGGATGAGAAGCATGATGAGCATCAATAATCTTCAAGTACAAGGGAATAATGCAAGTCCTATGCTGATATGGATCATGATTATTAGAGTACATGTAACTTCTTCGCAATAATTGTCTATGTCATGTTGTATTTTAGTCCGTTCTCTATGAGCATATCTTTAATGTTTTCTAAGAACATCGAGTCATTACCTAAGACGGTTTTATATCATTAAAAAAACATCTATTGTTATGTACCACATGTTGATGTTGTGAAGCTATTCTTCTTAAAAAAAAAGATGATTAGGGGATTAAAAGATGATTATTATTTTGGAAGACGTTCATTTGATCAAGGTAAATAGATTAATACAGTATTTTCTTTGAGGAGTAAAGGTTGACTTATATTTTGAAGAATCGACAAATTTAAGGTGAACTTATAGTAATTTAGGAAATTATTAACCAATCTTGGGGAAAATATGTTTAGGTTAGTTACTTTTGTTATAAGATGTTAGGAGTGATTGATGTTGTTTGGAGATGAACGATAAAGTTTATCTTGGAAGACTATGTTATCAAATCCTTCTTATATTTGGGTTTCAATCTTATATTGGTTTATTTTGAGGAATTTTAAGGACAGCTATTTATGTAATTATCTATGATGAACTTTGGGTAGTACTATGGAAGTTTGAAGATTTAAAGTAGTTTCCCTGCCTATGGCGTTCTGTCTTTTTGAAGAGTTGTTTTATCTTACCCTTTCTGTTTTTGGGATAAATGTTTAAAGATAGATAGTTATTATTTTTTGGATTACATGATTCTCTAGAAGATGATTCTTGTGATTTGATGAGACCAAGTAGTTTTGAATGCTCATTGTTTGGAGAAAAGATTAGTCTTGGGGAAACTTATTAAGGGATGAAACTCTACTTGAAGGTAAATATATTTCTATATGTTCTTATTCTATGTAATAAATTAATTCCTAAAAATTATTAAAAGGAACGTAAAAAAAAACATTGTTGGTTTAAGTTTCTTACTGGGTAATCAAAGACCGTTTAACCCATCACAAGTTTGTGATTTTTTGGTGGTTAAATTCCTCTTAGACATGTTTTCTATCACTCTCCATCAGAACTTGACCCTTTGTTTTCTCCTCCATATCCATGTTTTCCTACATGGAATCCTAGTATGGGTTAACTCGGGTGAAATTTATACTCCCTTTTCATTCTCTTAAAGTAATAGTGTTACTGACTATTTTCGGATGTGGGACTTTCAATGAAATTTCCAAGCCCAATTTTAAAAATTGCGAGGACGCAATTTCTTAAGGGGGGAAGATTTTAATGACCCGAAATTTTGAATAAATCTTGTTCCTTAATTTTGTGTGTTATTTTATTTTATACTCAACAAAACTTTTTCATTTAATAAAATGAGTATAATTAAAATGATATTGTTGGGTTTTGACTATTATATGACCCTTAGTTAGTATGACCATTGGAAACTAAATGTTGCGATTTTTGTCTCTAAACACAAGTGATCTTGGTTAATTAATATAGAAAAAATATTTGATGGCCTCATCTAGTAGTCTCGGGCCAATCGAAGCCCATCTTACAGAACTTGGGAAGGAGGTAGCACCACTGGGCTTTGCTATGGACCAAACCCAAGCCAAACTTTATCGTGTGAAGCTAGAATGGAATCGCCTTCACAAGAAGTTCAAAATGATAGAAATTACTAGTCGTACAATGTTGGCCGAGCCACCATCGGATTCTCTCACCTTTGCACACCTTACACTTAGGTCCTATGCTGGGATTATAAGGGGCTATGTAAGGAGACCGTAACTAATTTGTGTAATCCTTTGAGATAAATAAAATTGTGTTTTCTTCTTATGGTAAAGTTTGTGAATTTTCAAATGTCCGGATAAATATAGTATGCATATTTTTGATGAATTCTAGAAAAAGGATATTTGAAAATATTTATGTAAACCTTAAATAATTAATTATGCGTAATGATTTTCAAAAAATGGTCTTCTACAATTATGTTCAGTAAGAAATTTAGAGTCTAATAAGATCAAATTGATTTTTTATGAATAGTAAATTATGAATAGTGATTTTATGCTTTGGATTAGTAATGTGACCAAATGGATTAGTAATCTCATTTAAAGAAAGTATTAGTATAATCTAGGCACCTTGATTAAGTAATGTGATTCAATAAAATAGGTATATAACTGTTTCAGAAATTATTAGTCAAGTATCAATATTTTCAGGTGAATAGTGTTTTTTAATTAAAAATTAAATTAAAAAAACTTAGAAAATTATTTTTATAAAATGGAGTTCATTTTTTAACTCAGAGCATCGATATTATGTTAAGATAATTTTTGGGGACTTTTCTGAAAAAATGAATTTTTAGTGAATAGTGTATTTATTTAAAAATTAAATTAAAAATATTTAGAAAAATATTTTTATAAAATAGAGTTTATTTTTGAAATCAGAGCATCGATATTTTTTTATGCTAAAATTTTGGTATTTTTCTGAGAAAGTTGAATTTTCAGTGAATTGTGAAAATACAGTTTTTAAGTTATGGGTGTTTAATGACATTATTAAATGATGTATTGAGTATGTAATCAATATGGTCGACTTATGAATAGTAATATAAGGTATGAGGTGTCCCAAGTGGCCAATACCATGGGCAAGCCCATGGTTTTGCCAATACCACCAATAAGGTGTCCCTTGGCCATTAATGCCTTGTCCCCTCACTTTCCCTATAAATACCAAGCCATTCTCTCATCCTTTCGACTCCAAAATCATCCTAAAAGAAGTTATGGTCTCCTTACCTTCCATTTAGTCCTCCCAAGATTCCATCAATCCCCTAAAGGTCCCAACCTTCGAGTTTTAAGAGTTACGTTTTAAGGTAAGGGATCCTACCTCTCTCTTTCTTTTCCAAGTACTCTCTTTTATGTCATTTCGTTTATGCTCCATGTTATTATGTTGGAGGATGTTATTTTATATTCATCATACTGTCCTTTTAATGTTCATATGATGAGATACCCCCTCTTTCTCTTTTTATTTAATTTTATGAATGTTAAAGTGGCGCCGTTAGGCTGCATAATTTTTAAGGGATTCTTTCACCCTTCTCATTTTTCAAAGTTCTACTTTCATGTCAAGTCTTTAAAGTTCCTTTTTATTATGTTGGGGTATGATATATATATCTATCATACTGATATTTTATGTTCATATGATGAGATACCCTATTTGATCTTGTCAATTCATTTTTTGAAGTTTTAAGTGACGCCGTTAGGCTGTCGAATTTTCATAAGAGAAATCTTATTTTTGTCTTTCTTCCATGTTTTTCATTTCATATGGTATGTCTTTCAAATTTCATTACCATGTTCTTATATCCATTATATTCTGTCCCTATACTTATTTTTTGGATCATTTATGAGTGGGTGACCCATGTCCCCTCTCTTTTCAATGTTTTCTAAAACCCTGTAACATAGCCGTTATGCTGCAGAATTTTCGTCTCAAAATGTCTCTCTCTTTTTCTCAAATTATTTTATTTTATTAAGATAATACTAAAAGATCTTTATTCTATATGGGTATTAAAATATATATCAATATTTTCTATTTTAAATTCTGGGATTTACATACATGATACCTGCTTTCCTTTTTATGTGGTTTTAAAGTGACATAAAGATCATGTCTTAAAAGCAGTTTTTAAAATGTTATGATTATGAAATGAAACCCATTTATTTTATGCTATATGGGTTATTTATGAAATTTTGATGATGATATATGTGTCTCACATAATGATAAATAAAAATTTAAGGGTGCTCCCTGATAGCGCTCCAATGCATTGGGTAATGATGTAACCACTAGAGATTACAATTTTAACGATACCTTGGTGAATAACCTTGGTAATTTCAAATGACACCTTGGGGATGGACCTTGGTGATATGTTCATGATTGTCTAAGTTAAATGTTTTAGCCACATATTAAAGTTATGAATTATGTTATTTCCATTATGATATGCCTCATTATCTCTTTCTCATTCCTTAAAGCTATTTATCATGACTTTATTGACGTATCTCAAGTTCACATGTTAAATGTTTCCCCTTGTTTCCCTTACTGGGCCTTCTGCTCACCCTTTATTTTGATGTATGTCCCCAGGTTATGAGATGCAGTAATGAACCTAGGATGAACATAAGTATAAGCCTTTAAAGTGTTTAAGAAGAATGTTTTATGTTTTCATGTTTTAAGTTCCTGGTTTCCAAGACACTAAACCTTAAAGATCTGCAGTTTTGTAAAATGTAATGAAAAGTTATGTTATAAAAATTCAGGATTCTATAGTTGGTATCAAAGGATGATTTAGTTATTTGTGGAAATTAGGATATAAAAACTTTAGGAATAACCCTATAGAAAAGTTTAAATATAGGAAATATTCCTGGTATTTTGGCGAGTATTGAGTAAGTGGGTCCAAACATATAAATCCCTGTCTGGATATGAACAAGTAGAGGTGGCTCTGGAATAGATGTTCCTAGGAGTGAAAACTCTGAAAAGGTGTTTCAGGCTTGACCTGGGGTAACCTGGTGCATGACAACGGGCCTTGCTGCACTCTTGGTTTGACACTCTCGGGGGATATGCTTTGGTAAATTCATAAGCTTTGTATGAACCATTATTAAAGGGACAAAGATAAAATAAAATAAAGTTTCACATAAGAATATATGATCATGGATAACCTAGATTGGAACCTAGGGGATCACAAGTTAGGGTATACTTTTCTTCTACAATTTTATCCTTCTATGCTCTAAGTTTCCTTTTCATGATTATTGGATAAGTATTTAATCCCCTAATTATAATTTATTTTCTTAGTTAATGGTGAGAAATAGAAGAACATGTCCCAACAACCAATATGATAGGAAATGTTCTGATTTCCTTATTAATGTGACAGAGATGACGAGAGATCAATTTGAACATATTGTGATTATGCCAAACCAGCTATCAAAAATCACAATTAATAATTGGTACCTAGTTGAATGCCCAAATTCATCAAGGAAGAAGGAGAAGAAGACTCAAGGATGTTCATCTGATAAAGTTGATAATGGAAAGAAGACCCAATTACTTTGTGAAAAAAGTGTGGAAAGGGTCACCAAGGAGAATGTAACAAAGGAACCAAGAGATGTTTTAAGTGTGGGGTGATAGGGCATAAAGTAGCCAATTTCTTCAAAAAAATGGATAATGTGATGAATAGAGATAAGGTTCGATCTAATGTACCTTATACTTTTCAATGTCATAAATGTGGAGAAGTTGGACATTATCCAAGGCAATTCTCTCTTGGAAGGGATGAGAAGCATGATGAGCATCAACAATATTCAAGGACTAGGGAACAATTCAAGTCTTATGCTGAGATGGATCATGATGACTAGAGTACATGGAACTTCTTCGCAATAATTGTCTATGTCATGTTGTATTTTAGTTCGTTCTCTATGATAATATATTTAATGTTTTCTAAGAACATCGAGTCACTACCTAAGATGTTTTTATATCATTAAGGAAAAAATCTATTGTTATTTACCACATGTTGATGTTGTGAAGCTGTTCTTCTTGAAAAAAAAGATGATTAGGGGATTAAAAGATGATTATTATTTTGTAAGACTTTCATATGATCAAGGTAAATAGATTACTATGGTATTTTATTTGAGTAGTAAAGGTTGAATTATATTTTTAAGAATCGACAAATTTAAGGTGAATTTATAGTAATTTAGGAAATAATTAACCTATCTTGGGGAAAATATGTTTAGGTTAGTTATTTTTTTATAAGATGTTAGGAGTGATTGATGTTGTTTGGAGATGAACGATAAAGTTTATCTTGGAAGACTATGTTATAAAATCCTTCTTATATTTGGGTTTCAATCTTAGATTGGTTTATTTTGAGGAATTTTAAGGACAATTATTTATGGAATGATCTATGATGAACTTTGGGTAGTACCATGTAACTTTAAAGATTTAAATTAGTTTTCCTTCCAATGTCGTTCTCTCTTTTTGAAGAGTTGTTTTACCTTACCCTTTCTATTTTTGGGATAAATATTTAAAGATAGATAGTTATTCTTTTTTGGATTACATGATTCTATAGAATATGATTCTTGTGCTTTGATGAGACCAAGTAGTTTTGAATGCTCATTGTTTGAAGAAAAGATTAGTCTTGGTGAAACTTATTAAGGTATGAAACTCTACTTGAAGGTAAATATATTTCCCTGTGTTCTTATTCTATGTAGTAAATGAATTCCACAAAATTATTAAAAGTAACGTAAAACAAAAACGTTTTTGGTTTAAGTTTCCTACTAGGTAATCAAAGACCGTTTAACCCATCACAAGTTTGTGATTTTTTGGTGGTTAACTTCCTCTTAGACATGTTTTCTATCACTCTCCCTCAGAACTTGACCCTTTGTTTTCTCCTCTATATCCATGTTTTCCTACATGGAATCCAAGTATGGGTTAACTCGGGTGACCTTTGTACTTCCTTTTCATTGTTTTAAAGTAATAGTGTTTCTGAATCTTTTCTGATGTGGGACTTTCAATGAAATTTCCAAGCCCAATTTTAAAAATTGCGAGGTCCCAATTTCTTAAGGGGGGAAGATTGTAACGACCCAAAATTTTGAATAAATCTTGTTTCCTAATTTTGTGTGTTATTTTATTTCATACTCAACAAAACTTTTTCATTTAATAAAATGAGTATAATTAAAATGAGACTATTGGGTTTTGACTATTATATGACCATTAGTCAGTATGACCGTTGGAAACTAAATGTTGCGATTTTTGTCTCTAAACACAAGTGATCTTGGTTAATTAATTTAGAAAAAATATTCGATGGCCTCATCCAGTAGTCTTGGGCCAATCTAAGACCATCTAATAGAACTTGGGAAGGAGGTAGCACCACTGGGATTTGATCTGGACCAAACCCAAGCCGAACTTCATCGTGTGAAGCTAGAACGGAATCGCCTTGACGATAAGTTCAAACTGATAGAAATTACTACTCGTGCAATGTTGGCCGAGCCACCCTTGGATTCTCTCACCTTAGCACACCTTACACTTAGGTTATATGCTGGGGTTATAAGGGGCTATGTAAGGAGACTGTAACTGCTTTGTGTAATCTTTTGAGATAAATAAAATTTTGTTTTATTCTTATGGGGAAGTTTGTGAATTTTCAAATATCCAGATAAATATAGTATGCATATTTTTGATGAATTCTAGAAAAAGGATATTTGTAAATATTTATGTAAACCTTAAATAATTAATTATGTGTAATGATTTTCAAAAAATAGTCTTCTACAATTATGTTCAGTAAGAAATTTAGAGTCTAATAAGATCAACTTGATTTTTGATGAATAGTAAATTATGAATAGTGATTTTACGCTTAGGGTTAGTGATGTGACCAAATGAATTAGTAATCTCACTTAAAGAAAGTATTAATATAATCTAGGCACCTTGATTAAGTAATGTGATTCAATAAAATAGGTAAATAACTGTCTCAGAAATTATTAGTCAAGTATCAGTTTTTTTGTGTGAATAGTTTTTTTTAATTAAAATTAAATTAAAAAAACATAGAAAATTATTTTTATAAAATGGAGTTCATTTTTAAACTCAGAGCATAGATATTATGTTAAGGTAATTTTTGGGGATTTTTCTGAAAAAAATGAATTTTCGGTGAATAGGGTATTTATTTAAAAATTTAATTAAAAATATTTAGAAATGATTTTTATAAAATGAGTTTACCTTTGAAATCAAAACATTGATATTTGGTTAAGGTTAAATTTTGGGATTTTTTTGAGAAAGTTGAATTTTTGGTGAATAGTGAAAATACAGTTTTTAAGTTACGGTTGTTTAATGACATCATTAAATGATGTATTGAGTATGTAATAAATATGGTCGACTTATGAATAGTAAGATATGGTATGAGGTGTCCCAAGTGGCCAATACCATGGGTAAGCCCATGGTTTTGCCAATACCACCAATAAGGTGTCCCTTGGCCATTAATGCCTTGTCCCCTCACTTTCCCTATAAATACCAAGCCATTCTCTCATCCTTTCGACTTCAAAATCATCCTCAACGAAGTTCTGGTATCCTTACCCCCCATGGAGTCCTCCCAAGGTTCCCTCAATCCCCTCAAGGTCCCAACCTTTGAGTTTTAAGAGTTACGTTTTAAGGTAAGGGATCCTACCTCTCTCTTTCTTTCCAAGTACTCTCTTTTATGTCATTTATTTTATGCTCCATGTTATTATGTTGGAGGATGTTATTTTATATTCATAATACTTTACTTTTCATGTTCATCTTATGAGAGACCCCCTCTTGCTCTCATAATTTCATTTTATGAATGTTAAAGTGGCGCCATTAGGCTTCCGAATTTTTAAGGGATTCTTTCACCCTTCTCATTTTTCAAAGTTCTACTTTCATGTCAAGTCTTTAAAGTTTCTTTTTATTATGTTGGGGTATGATATCTATATCTATCATACTTATCTTTTATGTTCATATGATTATAGACCCTATTTTATCTCATCAATTCATTTTTTGAAGTTTTAAGTGATGCCGTTAGGCTGCCGAATTTTCATAAGAGAAATCTTATTTTTTTCTTCCTTCCATGTTTTTCATTTCATATGGTATGTCTTTCAAATTTAATTACCATGTTCTTATATCCATTATATTATGTCCCTATACTGATTTTTTGGATCATTTATGAGTGGGTGACCCATTTCCCCTCTCTTTTCAATGTTTTCTAAAACCCTGTAACATAGCCGTTATGCTGCAGAATTTTCGTCTCAAAAATGTCTCTCTTTTTTTCAAATTATTTTATTTTATTAAGTTAATACTCAAATCTATTTATTCTATAGGGGTATTCACACATATATAAATATGTTCTATTTTAAATTCTGGGATTTATATACATGATACCCGCTTTCCTTTTTCCGTGGGTTTAAAGTGACATAATGATCATGTCTTAAAAGCAGTTTTTAAAATGTTATGATTATGAAATGAAACCCATATCTTTTATGATATATGGGTTATTTATGAAATTTTAATGATAATATATGTGGCTCAAATGATGATAAAGACAAATTTAAGGGTGTTCCCTGATAGCGCTCCAATGCATTGGGTAATGATGTAACCACTAGAGATTACAATTTTAACGATACCTTGGTGAATAACCTTGGTAATTTCAAATGACACCTTGGGGATGGACCTTGGTGATATGTTCATGATTGTATAAGTTAAATGTTTTAGCCACATATTAAAGTTATGAATCATGTTCTTTCCATTATGATATTCCTCATGATCTCTTTCCCATTCCTTAAAGTTATGTATCATGACTTTATTGATGTATCTCAAGTTCACATGTTAAATGTTTCCCCTTGTTTCCCTTACTGGGCCTTCTGCTCACCCTTTCTTTTGACGTATGTCCCCAGGTTATGAGATGCAGTAATGAACCTAGGATGAACATAAGAAGAATACTTTCAAGTGTTTAAGAAGAATGTTTTATGTTTTCATGTTTTAAGTTCCTGGTTTCCAAGACACTAAACCTTAAAGATCATCGGTTTTGTAAAATGTAATGAAAAGTTATGTTATAAAAAGGTGGGATGCTATAATCATGCACCCCCTTTTGTTTCTCACAATGAGCATAGATCACATGGGATTAGGGGGATGCAATAAACACCTCATTAGTCATCAAACACCCATTTACCTGGGCAACCTTAGTGTGTAAGGCCCGACATATCTAGAAGAACTAAGAGGACTCTGATTACCACCATAACTAGGATATGTAGGATGCCTCCTTAAAGGCCCAATGTTCATATCAAACACTCTAAGAACTGCCCCAATATGTAGATCCCATATCCACATTCCATGAGGCTGATTATGCACCCCCCCTTTTTTCTCACAACGAGCATGGCTCACGTGGTCTTAGGGGGATGAAATGAACAACTCATTAGGAATCAAACACCCATTGAATGGGGCATCCTCAATGTGTAAGCCCCGAAATCTCTAGGAGAATTATGAGGACTCTGATTCCCGCAATAACTGGGATATGTAGGGAACCTCCTTAAAGGCCTGATATCCATATCAAACACTCCAAAGACTACCCCAATACACAAATCCCATATCCACATGCGATGAGGCTAACCATGAACCACCCCTTGTTTCTCACAATGAGTATGGATCACGTGGGATCAGGGGGATGAAAAAAACACCTCATTAGGAATCAAACACCCATTCACCTGGTAAACCTCAGTGTCTAATCCCCAACATCTCTAGGAGAACTACAAGGACTCTAATTCCCTCTATAACCATTATATGTAGGATGCCTTCTTAAAGGCTCGATCTCCATATGAAACACTCCAAAGAATACCACAATATGCAGATCCCATATCCATATTCCATGAGGTTGATCATGCACTCCCCCTTGTTTCTCATAATGAGCATGGTTCACATAAGCTTAGGGGTATGCAACAAACACCTCATTAGGCATAATAGCCCCATTCACCAGAGAAGCCTCATTGTATAAGTCCCAAAACAAAAGAACTATGAGAACTATGATTCCCACCATAACTGGGACATATAGGATGTCTCTTCTAGAATTGATCTCAAATATTTGGCATTTCGACATCCCCCATATTAGTCCTTACCACATGACATTAAACTGCACGAATCAACCAAAATACATGGGTTTTGATTTCCTATAGTAACTAGGATACATATGACACATTATAATGGACTAATTACATCCTCATAATACCAACCGCTCATTACTTGAAAATGATGAATAACCTTAGATACATACAGATGAATTCACAAAAGAGATCCCATTCTGTCGCATGTAAAAGAGAGTTAACCCATAGCCGTTTTGTTAGGATAATCGATCCCACATTTGGCTTAGGGAGAGATTCATGAACATGTCTTAAATCTATAAGAGAGTCTCAGAGTAGGAAATAATTCCCCCCAAAAGGGTGCGATGAGCCCGACCTCCCATCCTCTTGACCAATGCGAGTCCCCAAGAGTCGCTAGGCCTGAAAACCCAGATGAATGATAGCCTTTGGAAAGAAGATACATGCCTAAATATGGATATGGGAACCATTAAGAGTTTTAGGGAAAAGTGAAAATGGTAATGAAATGAGAAGAATCTATTCCATTCCACAAAATCCCTTATTAAATAGCAGGCCCTAAGGGTTATAAGGTGACACCCAGGCCAACTAAGCATGAAATGAACAAACCAGTCCTCTAAAGCTTAACATGGGGTGGGGGGTGTATAAAACATCTAAACCAATAGAGGGTTGTTTCCTATTCATTCAACTCAGGATGGAATAACATACATCCATAACACCTGCCTCATGTACCCATTCTATTAGTTCCTAGAACATTGGTTTGACATCTAAATCAAATATCAATATTAATATCAAACATGGCTAGAATCTCCATCCATCACCTAACCATATACCAAACTATCAGTACCAATATTGTACATCATTTCTATCAAACCCATAACAAAACATAACAGTAGTTCCCAGATCCTCAGTCTAGCATCCATATATACATAACATTGGTGGTTACTAGAGCATAACTCTTTCCCAACCCAAGGATGAGAAGCATCAGTTCAATGCCCTTTTCCACATGGTATACCAACATCACCTAGAGAATCGGTCTAACACTCTAATAATGAAGTATACTATCAATATCCAGAGCCTTAGTCTGATACCATATCTATAGTATACTACCTATGCCTAGAGCTTTAGTCCAACACCTAAACCATTCCATCATTTCTTAATTACCTATGCTTGGAGCTTCAATCCAGCACCTGAACCATTCTATCATTTTTAAATACTTATTCTCAACATCATGGCCATAAAAAATGTTCAAGGAAAACACAACTACAATTTTCATACCATTCACACTAACTAAGGTCCCTAAGGACCTTCAAAACCAAAATTTGTCTAAATAAAGCACAAACCTTTTCACATGCCAAACAAAACTAAACCAAAATACCTTGTTAAAAATTTCAAAATCACCCTTATAAAATATGGGTCTTTAATTTTAAAAAAAGGACCAAGGCCTATATTTCCATTAAAACCATCATAAGAGACATTAAGTAATTTTTTCCAAAGGTGTCACCACATAACAATTTCAAATCAATATTTTAAATCCAATAAGAACCCCTTTTTATAAACCACTTGGAGGTTAAAAAATCATTTCACAATAAGGATCATTTAAAAAAATAAACTCCCCCCTTAACTCCTAAAACCAAGTAAAATACCAATTCATATATTTAAAATCAGTTCAAAATACCCATAGGCATTTCAGAAATCTGAACCCATAAACACCAAACTTTATACCCTTAAGGGTCGCGACCCTTTATCTCTAAGTTCTACCCATTATATATTTTACTATTTAATAAAATTAACTAATAATATTAATTAAGTTAATACAATCACCCAAATACTTTACTACATGCCACTCATGGGATTTAGGGTGCATGTCACATACACATGGAAATAAATCAGCATGACTATGGGTAATCTCTTTGACCACCTACCACATCAAAGAAGCTTTCCAAAACATTACCAAAGAATAGATGCCTTTCCAAGGCCAATCGAAACCATATAAAAATCCCTTATCACCCAAACAAGATTGTCACAATAACCCAAGCTATAGTCTTACACTAAAAAACAACAATAAATTAATTAAAAAAAATTACAATTAACTAATTAACCAAAACCCAACTTGGAATAATGCTAGAAAACTCACTGATTCATCATACCACACCAAAACCAAAGACAAAAACTCATCGAAGACTCGATGCATAACCCTGAACACATTATAGGCCCAATCCCTAAGATGAGATACTAATTCAACAACTAATTAATATGAAATAAATAGGCAAAACTGAATAAAATTAATCGTGGTCACATACCTTAACAAAACACATCGTAATGGCATGCATAATTCATCTCGGGATCTCCTCTACCCAATCTGACCAAAATCCACATGAGAAATGGATGTGTCCACCATGATATGGCGGAATCATCAACAAAACCTAAACCCGAGAATCCCAAAATCAAGGAGAAATGAGAAGATGAATAAATGAAACAACTAGAGGAGGATAACTCACCTAAAATGCTATATAATCACTAAGAAAACACCCAAAAAATCGAAGGGGGGAGGAGGGATAAGAGGTTTGGAGAGCCCCTAGTTCGTACAATTGGAATGGGGAATAAAGGGGGTGGAGATTCTATAAAACATGAGGGGGAATTTTGGTAAAATTCCCTTTCTAATGAAATCTGGGATGGCACATGGTTTGGATACACAATTTTTCAAATCATACACCAACCGTGCTATCATCACTATATCCTACTTATAGCAAGGCACACAATTTTTCTAAAACCGCATGTAGGACATGCACTATGTCTTAGGCCCTCCTATACCTTGCACATCTTCTCCTTTTTCCTCACATAGTTTATCCTAAACCAGGATCTAATCATGAAACTCAACCGTGCTTATTTCAAAATGAACTGAAAACCTCTTGATCCTTAAGGTGTCATATTCTTTCCCCTAAACCATGCACACATAACTGTTCACCTTTTCTGAATAACTAAAAAACTTTTGAAAGCTTACTAAAAGCCTTCAAATCTCATCCAAACAATCGATCCACCTTTTGAGCATCATTCCTCATCTCAAAACACCATTATGAGTCATTCCAACTCTCATAATCTCATTCTGAGTCTTAATTCAATATTTGATCCATATGATAGAAAAAATTCAAATTACTTTAGAAATTTTCAATCCAACTTAGAAGGAGATCTTACATTAATGCACAAGAAGATATGAAGTTCACATACTATACTCACCCCACTAATTAGTTCACGAAAAAAAAATTCCAAAAAATATGTTGTAACCTATGTTCACCCTATTAGGACCTTTGACCAAAATGTATTACCACTAGATGATGAAATTTTATAATCATACTACCTTTAATAGATTTTGATACTACCACATACACCCCAAGACTAATAAATCATCTAGTTATTCTCCTTTAAGTATAATGACTTGACTCTTGAACATGATTCATAATCCTAAAAAAACCTCACGTGGAATCTAAAAAAATGACTCCAAAGACAAATCAACTTCCACCAAAACACTAAGAATCAACATTTAGATTAACACATCATAGAGGTGGATAATTATATTGGGATACCATCAACCAATCACCACAATTTAAACCATAGAAACTTACATAGATAGAAACAATGCTCCGAAAATACTTAGACCAAAAGAACCACACAAAAATAATGTATCAAAACTTAGGAAGTCAAACTCACTTAAAATCATTAAAATAAGTTGATATAATCACACACACTTAAGAAAAACCACAAATAATAGAAAAAAATATTCAATAGAAACATAAAATAAATAAAACACAAGAATTTATTTGGTTAAAACTTTAGTCCTACATCCACGAGAGAACACTACTACTACTTTTCATTAGTTGAAAGTTACAAGATTATAATAACTATTGAAAAATCAACCAATTAGGAAACTAATCATAATATAAAAATTATTGACACATGTTCAAATGGTCCCAACCTTATAGTAGGGTCAAACTAGTCAACCTATCTCACTGACCTGTGATCTTTTCAGGTGTCCCACCATTTACCACAATAACCTCCAATTGCATGTAGATTTACCAACCAAAAGTTTCAACTTTTAGTGAATAGTGTAAGTTATCTATTATATAATATATTTACTATAAAACCATGAGGAATGAACTTTATGAATTCTATAACTTCCTCACATATATCTTTTGGATAATTGACCAACATCACAAAATTTTTAGAACATGAGCTTCTAGAACCCTACTTTTGTTAGAATTCTATTTCCATGAGTCTGAACATCAGTACAAAACATAATTTCTAGTGTTTTTCCTTCCATATTTTTGAATTAGAACTTAAAAGAGACATTAAATTTCCTAAGAGACTCTCACTTAAAGACTATTTTCAAGGAAAAAATAGGATAACCACTAAAACTAAGGAAAAAAACAATTCTTCCAACATTCACAAAAACAATAGTGTCTCAACCAAATTATATTCACCCTAGTACCACAAAGTCATGATGTTGAATTCAAATTTCTTGGACTAAAATCTTGGTGAAAATGTTAGTCAAATTTTGATTTTTTCATATATTTTTTAACTCAATAAATATATTCCCCAATATCTTCTAGATAAAATGATATTACAGGTCAATGTGATTCATCTGTGAGTGAAACAATAGATTCCTAGATAAATTAATTGAACTTTAATTATCATAGGAATAAAAATCCACCTTCCCAAATTCTTCTAAGATCCTCAAAAAATACTTTAACCATATCAATTCATTACATACCCCCATTACAATGACATATTCAAATTTTTTTGTGGACAATGCTACCACCAACTGAAACCTTTATATCCAAATTATAATTGTTTGATCAGGACAAAATAATCATTACCCTCTATAACCTTGTGTTAATTTTTAGAATTAAAAACACAAGATCAAAAAACATTAATACTACAACTAAGTAGTATAGTATCCATAAGTATCGAGGTCAAACCCACAATAAGGATGGATTGTGATCTTTTAGTGTTGTTATCCCAATTGTTGAATCAAATATTTTTTGGTTTCAGTTGAGTAGAATCAAAAAAATAATTTTTTTTTGAGAAAATAAATTAACTAAATTATGGGTTATGAATCAATTTCAAAGTATTTTATAAAAGGGAATCACTTCTCTCATCCATTGGTTGGTCAAATTGTGTTATCCACAAAGTCATCCTAAAATCACCAACCTCTTATGTTCAAATCAGTTGGTACTACCTAAACTAATAGAAATCAATGGGTCTTGATAAATACATTAACCTAGATGAATTACACTTGACTCATAGTGTGTAACACAAATACGAGCTATTAATCCTAACTCCATTCACTTAATTAGATTGGATTTCCTCTCTATATACTCATCCTAGTCAGATTATTCTTGAAATACATTATTATATTAAATAACAAAGATAATTCTTAACTAAAATGACTTACATGAATTAAAATTTGTGATTCATGAATACACTCATCCTTATAATCTTGACCCCTCACACCTTAAATGATTTAACAATTCATGATAGAGGAAAAAACTATCGTATGCGATGAATGAATCCTATAGAATGACTAAAATAAATAGAACTAAATTGAAGAAATATTTAGTGAATAATTAAAATAACTTACTTGAGTTGAGAAGAAAAATACAAAACAAATCACTTGAATGGAAGAATACATCAAAGAGATTCTAAAGGAAATAAAAATGATAAATAATTTCTAACAAAATTTAGAACTCCCCTATATCTTGATAGAGTTATATATATATAATAAAAATCAATTGTGACATGAATAAACAAGATCCTCCCTCTTTAATTCTATACTCTATTGTATTATGAAACAACCAAAGACTTCATGATGGATATATTCTTTCCTCTATTCAAAATTGAATCTCCCAAAAATATTTCCACATGTGTTATTTGGGGAATCAACATGGATTTAATCCTTCGAATATTTTCTTAAAACATTACAGTGTGAAGTTCTTAGTCATACTATGATCCAAACTTTATGAGATCTTAAAAAGAAACCTTATGGGGATAACATCACAACAAAAATTTTTGTTTCATGGTGTGAAGTTTTATATTTGAAAAGTTCCCACATTTCATGTATCCCACATTAAAAAATCTAGGGGGAGGAAAATGATTTATCAAAGAATCAATATAATTACTAGATCATTGAAATACTTGTTTGTAATATATATCCATGGTGCTGATTTTCACCATGGTTCCTTCCCACTAGTGCTACTTTGTATCAACTCACTATTTCTCACATGTCAATGCTTCCCACATTGGCTCAATACACTCCTTCCCACCAACATGATGGTAAATGTCTATAGTTAATATTGGCCAGTTTTCTTATGGTGGTTGGATTGATCTCCCATGGGTGGTGGCTATAGGGGTTGGACCATTTTTTTCTTCTGATGTTTTAGGTTATGGAATGATGGATATCACAATGCGAAGCTCTGATGGATATAATTCCTCACCTATCCTCAAACTACTTTGAAACACATAGAACTATCCTCATATTGGGAATCCCTAATTTTAACAACTTAAATTATCCATTTACTCTATTCATGACTTGAACAAACCCATAATGGCATGAATTATCTTTAGCTACATAAACTTCTCTAAATTCTCAGTACCTCCTCCAAACTCAAAAAATTAAACAATTCACCATAATTTCACTACATTAGGATAAATTAAGCAGAAAAATCTTGAGAAAGATATCAAATATATACACATGAATTAAAATTATCAAATTCCCCCACACTTGAACAATTACTTATCCTCAAAAAATGTTTATATCAAACAATATTTCCAAAATATAATAACAATTAATAAAATAAAATTAGATCTAAGTTAAAAAATAGAATAAAGTATTAACTAAAAATCACTTAATACCAATAAATAAACCCCCAACATCTATTCATGATTTTTAATTGGATTTTTATACTAATTTATCTTTCTTTTCATCATAATTTTTCAATATTTCCTTATAAATCCATGTCTATAATGTGATTTTATTTTTTGAAATATTTTCACTCATCACTCAAGATATATTTTACTGGAGTTTTATCAATATCAATAATGTATTAACAATCAATATAATTGTAATATAGTCATATATTCACTTAGAAATTGAACCAAAAGCATCATGGGGACTCTGCATTTAGGTTCTAATGACTCTGAGACTTATAGTGGGTGAGTTATTATGTGAAAAATCAACACAAATGATAAAAAATGAGGCTAAAATATTAAATTACAATACATGATATCCAAAATAGATCATAAGTAAAAATATATTTCCTCTTTTAACTTCCCTCCATTGTAAACACCACTCTTTCCTTTTCATCTTTCTCATGGTTCTGAAAAACATGCATTTTTAACAGTGACAAAAAATTGCCCTCTTTTTCTTTAATATATTTTATTTATATAATTTTTTTAGTGAGATGTCATACCAAATTGAATGTGGTGTTTAAGGTCCATTTAATTCACATTAAAGGCCTCAAATACTAAGTATAAATTCTTTTTCAAAATTTTATATTTTCTTGTAACTACTTGAATGTATCATGTTCACACACTATGACATAAAAACCTTATTCTTGAGATCCACTATGGAATAGCCTCATTAATTATGATGTAGAAAATAAATTCAATAAAATACCATATAATTTACTACTTATTTTCTAAATTTCATATTATAGTTAACTAGATTCACAAAATTCTGTTAAACTTAATTCTCTCATGATCTCTACAGGATATCCTTAAATTCCTTAAAAACACATGATAGATTGTGTTGTTCTCCTATTTTGGATATGGTGTAGACTACTATAGGATTTGAGATCAAAAAATCACCCAAATTTACTCATATAAACTCTCCACATCATAAGATATGGATGTGGTGTAGATGTACTCTCTTCAACATAATTACGACATAACCTGTATCTATGGCATATACACCATGCATTTTCCAAAGAAATTGAGATTCAACTGAACTCTAATTTTGATGAAGTCTATGAAATGGTCACATGTTTTATAGAATATCACTTGAATTCAAAATTTCACATTAGACTTACATCTTAAAATTCATCACTATATCAAACACATCATTTAAAAAACATGTAATAAATATCATGTGGTACCGACCTATTCCAGGACCACTTCACCATAGTGTTTCCCTATACCATGGAATAACCTTCACATTTTCTAGTACTAAAATAATCTGGTGGTCACCAGAATTATTGCATTCTACAAAGTCTATATTTTATCTTGAACAACCACCCTTGGGAGGCTGGCTACTCAGATGGCCTTATTTAGTACTTGGCAACATTTTTACTCAACCTCACCACCTTTTCAGTGTAAACAGAGACTCTACGACATAGTCTTCTGAAGCTTGAAATGGAATTACCTATACACAACCTACCTATGTAACTATTACAATGTAGCAAGTTGTATTGTGGTGTATACTTCCCAAATTAAGCACATCCTATGACACAAAATATTGGGTTGCGACATGGATTCTATCTTCCAAATAGATCTATCAATGACTAATGAACCTTATAGATTTAAAAAATCCATAATAATCATCCAAGAATTATCTCTTCTCCACACCCTCAATCAACTTCAATAATATAATGTGATTTTTAACGAACATAATCAATGAAAAACACCAAATTGATTTGTGCTAATAATATTTCCCTTCAGGTTTATCAAAAATTTAATAGGAATCAAATCTCATCTCAGCATATGAAATTCTAGTGAAAATTAACCAGAACAACTTAATAATTCCATTTCCCTCAAGGAGAACTCTAAGATCACATGAAACTATCTTAGTGTGAGAAACAATAGTTATATGAGAGAATCCTTAAGATATAAACCAACTCTTCCACACCAGACTACACCTTCTCCCCCAAAATTTCAAACAAAATCTCCCTCCATTGAGTGTAAATATCCCTTTTTTTTAACATGGATAATACATAAAAAAAATTTATACCTCTAAGAAAAAACATGATAAATTTACCCCCTCTATCATAAAAACTATAGATAACTTACTTGATGATTTAAAAAATAGAGTTAGAAACAAATGAAATAAAATGAAATGAGAAGAGAAATCATACCTTTCTTAAAAATCATTTTCCATTAGGGAGTGGGGGTATCAATCTCCAAAAAAATGTAGAGAGAGGGGTTTAGTTAGAATCCTAAATCCAAACTATTCCATTCAAAATCCAATTTGGGTAGATAATTTTCCATTTTCACGAACTAGATTGATCCATCCCTCCATTAAATGCCCGAGTTGGCCCAAGATATCCCCAAGGCGCATTCTCAATCACCCTTGGGTGGAGTTAAGTGACATGAGCATCAAAATTAACTAGTGGGAATGATTTTTATTATAAAACAGATTAAGGGAAAAAAATATAAAAATGATAATGTACCATCCATACATTATACATCCTTTCCAGAATCAAATAACCATTTAGATATAAAATTATAAAACAAAATTAAACACACAATAAAAATAACCCCAGTCTCACTCCTTTTAAATGAAAAGATGAACAAAAATCCACCAAAAAATTATTTTGATTCACCCACCAATATTTATCATTACCCTTTATCCATATAAAGTAATAAAATGACTATGTGACCAATGCGAGAAAGAGAGAACTAAAAAAACAAACAACATACCTCCATGTAACTATACAAGTCACTATCCAACTAATAAAACCTAAATGCCCCATGGACAAGAATAAAATATCTAGAATCTAAAACTAAAAAATATAATGATAGGCATGATAAATTAAGCTTAGAAGATATTCCAAGTAAACCACACCCCAAGTAAAGGCTTTAAATGGAGGATACTTATTATATTACTTTAAAAATACATTATTAAAAATAGATTTATTATTTTGTTCTTGTTTCATAGTTCCTTGAAACATGTGTTCTAGTTTTAAGAATCACTGCTTCTAGGCAGTTTCCATTGGATTTATTCATGGAACTGGAAACACCCAATAGTTATTTATCCAAAAGGGACCTACTTTTCAAAGGTAGGAGTTCATTAAGTTTGAACTTTACAATACTTAGGAACATGTATTAGTTTAGAGGATGGGAGGTCGGACTCATCAAACCCTTTTGGGGGGAATTATTGTCTACTCCATGACTCTCTTTATAAATTTAAGATATTTTCATGAATCCTTATTAATTCACCAAGTATAATATAAGTTTACCTTGGAATTTTAAATCACTTATTAACATGTGTAAAATTTATAATCATCAGTATGTATTCAAGGTTCTTCATTATTGGAGATATCCATATGTATTCAAGGATCTCCATCAACAGTATCCTCTCATATACCATTTAGAGATTCTTTTCACCATCGTTATGATGATACTGGTTTTTAATCCACTCAATGGGGCACTCTAGAATTTATTTTCATCTAGGGAGACGAAGGTTGGTTTTGATATTGGGATCATACCCATAAAATAGGCTACCTACATATCCTTGTGAAAGGAATCAGAACCATCGTAGTTCGATGCTACTTAATGGGGCACATCATACCTTTTAAGGTCATGTGATAAGGACCTAACCATAAAGTTTAATGTCATGTGGTAAGGACATCTAAGTGAGAATTTATTAGTCAAAGTTTGGTGTGGGACTTATTCCAAAGTATCCCAAGTGACTTGGAAAGGATATGGGTTTCCAAGTAAGATTAGAACCTGTTGGGAATATGGCCTAAGGAGAACATGGTTGATTTGAAGTGTTGGGTTTGAACCTCAAGAAGGCTTCTTACGTATCCCATGTGGATAGGAATCGAAGCCCACATAGTTCAATGAGTCTCATAGGAGAGTATAGTCCTTTTATAGAAATGATTTTGGGATTACTTCCAAAAAAGGATGCCTTGATGATTTGGGGGTTTAATTTGGGGCTTATTCCGAAGTAGGATTCACAGATTAAGGGAATTAGGGTCGGATTCTTGAAGAGGATATCTAATGAGATCAGGCCCTGAGAAGGCTTCCTACGTATCCTAATTATGATAGGAATCAAAGTTCTCATAGTTCATTACTTATGAAAATGTTGTGACCATGAAAAATCTTTAAGGCCATGTGAGTCATGTTCGGTGTGAGAAATTATAGGATGTCAAATATTCAACAAAGGCACCCACACTTTTTCCTCCTCTACTGGTGGAAAAGGGCATGCCTATGGCAGCCAGGGTGGACGAGGTTAAGGCGACTTGGGAAGAGGAAGAGGTGACGAGCCCTCCCTCTGTTATCTTTACTTTGGAAAATGGTCCAATGAAAGGAATGAGGGATGAAGGTTAGGGACTTACACCAGGATGGATGCCCTAAAAATGGTCCTGGTAGGGTAGAGAGACTTTTCCTTTGTTTGAATGGAAAAGCAGGTGTGAACCATACCTTCCCTACCATATACCTGAGGTTTCAGGTATTTGAGAAGGGAGAGGTGAGGATCCAAACCCTCCTCCAAACCAAGAACTTCCCAACACTATTCTTGGGAGAAAGGTCCATGTGATTGCAAATATACTAACCCAAATACGCTTCATGAATCCTAATCCCATTGTGAAGAAAATGTGGGAAACCTATGACTGTGGATATACAAACCCAAATAGAGTGCACACTGATGTACCTATCCCAAAGGTTTAATAAGTTAGGAGGTTTTAGTGGAGGTCTCAATAGAATCCCTTTAAGACAAGGGAGCTAATGAATAATAAGCCTTTCCATGAATGGATTTGAGGAGGTCTTGATGTCTTGTAGACTAAAGAGAGTAGGTGAATCAAATAGGGGCACCAAAGTAGGTACTAGCATCTATGTATGGGTGCACAAGTAGGCTTGGGCGACCTAATGTTCACTTAAGTGGTGAACAACTTGTATGATAATACTAGGGTGAGACTTGACTCAAGCCTTCAAGAGTATTCACAGGTATTCCCAGAAGTGGGGTACTCAAGTTCCTGTGAAAGGAATAGGTGGTGCACAAGTGTTTTTGATTTAGGGAGGTTGGGTGCTTTAGGCGCACAAGTGTTATGGATTTCAAACACTAAAAGGACTGAAGTCATATGATCCTCCTTCAATTCCTTTTCTTTAAGTGTTAAAGAAGTACCTTGAAAGTTTTGAAAGACTTGGGTGAAGCACTAGGGAGACCAGAGTAGAAATTGGGCTTCAGGGAAATTTTTCCATACAAATGAAGTCCCCAAGGGACTATTTTTAGGTAAAAATAGGACCCTGGGCGAAAGAAGTTTGGTCACGCAAGTGGGTTGTGTGCCAACTTTTTGGCGTGCAAGTGGCTGCATGCCAGATGGGGGGCACCCAAGTAGGCTTCTGCGCCACTAGTGATATGGCCTAACTAGGGCCACTTTGAGGACTTAGAAAAAAATAATACCTTCATTATTCACTATCATGGTGGAGCGCAGGTGTTTGCATGCAGGTACCTTGGGCGCCTCCTTGAGGAATTAGCCCAACTTAATTGATCTATACCACAGGGGATGTGCCCCCACACCCCTTCTTGGGATCAGTGCTAGGTTGTGGTCCCATCCCTTCAGGCCAGTGTCTTCGCTACTGTCACTGACCCCCATAAAAAATACAGAGTCTCCCTGCAAAATTTTCAAGCCCGATTGAATTTTTTTTTTGAAAAAGTGCATGGAATAAATTTCATGGTGTCTACAAAATCCCCCCCCTTATAATTTGATTCATTCAGAATGAAAAGAATATTGTTCTAAGGTAAAAGTAGGGCACTTTAATGCATTCCAATATCATTTGGTTAGATTTAAAGTTATGTAAAGTTTGGAAGGATGCTCTAATTTTTTCCTAATACATGGGGCCTAATGAGCATAGTTTGATTATTGCTAGGGTCATATGGAAAACCCTACAAACATTGTGTATTTTGACTTTTTATTGCTCAATATTACCTAAATCATACAAAATGTAGGTTTAGTGAGTTAGGACTTGAATTTTGTTCAGAGTTCCCTTTGCAGGTTCTCAATCTGGTGAGTACCACATCTCTTGTTTTTGATAGTTTAGATTCATTTATGTTGGACTATAAAGGGATAATGTTTAATTTCAAATAGCTTTGACTATAAATTTTGAAATTAGATCCCAAAAAAGACTCAATGTCCAAGAATTTCTTTTATATTATTTAAACATTTCCAAGGGGAATCTTGAGCCATAATTTTTATGGTCACCAAATTTAAAATTTGTATCAACATAAGGGGAGTGTCCTCCAAGAATGAAGTTACCATTATTTGACAAACTCTTTACGGGAGTTGTCTTAAGTAGGGACAACTAGGGTGTATGTTGCATAGCCAAATAGTGGAATATTTTGACTAACAGACCCGTTATGTAGGAAAATTTTATGCAAGGCCACCTAAGGGCACATACTACATAGTCAAGCAAAAGAGATCTTAATAATTTAACATTTTACTATTGATAGACAAGGTAAAAATAAGATTTGGGTGACTCAAGACCACAATGGGTGGTTTTTCCAAGGAAAGGAATTCTGAGAATAAAGGGTTATCTATGCCGACATATGTCATGAATAGGAAAACCATTTCTATAAAAATTTGGTGTATAAGGAATGGTTAAAATTTATAAGAGAGGGGAATTTATGATATCATATTGTGTAGTTTTAAGTCATGCAGTGAGGACATTGTACTGCTCATTTTTAATTCATGCAAAGAGGACATTGTGTGGATTTAATTTAAGGTCTTTAGCTCTGACCAAAGGTATGATACTCTCCCAATTTCTTGATAATTTTTTTGGAAACATACTACCATATTCAGGTATGGAAGGGAAAATTGTAAACTGTGATTTTGGAATTTCTTGATCTGAAGAATGATACAGGAAAAGGGATAAAATCATTTGAGGAAGTATTTTCCAAGAACTAAGTTACCATTATTTGACAAAACCATTATGGGGGATGTATTATGTAGGGCCAACTAGGGCATATGCTGCATAGCCAAATAGTGGTATCCTTTGACTGACAGTCCCATTATATAGACAAATTTTATGCAAGGCTACCTAGGGGCACGTACTTCACAGTCAGACAAAATAGATTTTAGAAGTTTGACATTCTGTTGCTAAAAGATGAAGAAAGTTTATAGAGATTCAGATTTTCCAAAGCATAGAGTTTGGTTTATGAATAAAGGCACCTAAATATGGAGAGAGTATTTCCAATCATGATTTCCAAATAATAAGAGGAATTAGATTTCTACGAAGGTTTGACCCAAACGTAGGGAGTATGTTGTTTGTAGTGTTAGGTCATACAACTAGGAAAAAAATGGAAACAATATATTATATGTGGTCAAGTGATCCAAGGTTATTTCATATTTATTTGAACATATATAGAGAGAGAGATGTGGAAACCATGGTCTTCAAGACTTTCAGATCGAGAGAAAGATAATGGGATAAATATACATTAATGACTATTTTAAAATAAAAATTCTTGTATATTGTAATCAAAGTTTAAAGGGGGAAAGGACACTATAACCAAGAACGAAATTACCATCATTTGACTAACCTGTTATGGGGGATGTATTATATAGGGACAACTAGGGCATATGATGCGTAGCCAAATAGTGGAATCTTTTAACTAATAGGCCCATTATGTAGGCAACTTATGCAAGGCCCCCTAAGGGCACGTACTACATAGTCAAGAAAAAGAGTGCTCCAATATTAGAAACTATGTCACCAGAAACCGTAATAAATATTATGAATATCTAAAAATATTCAATATTAAGAGTGTGAAATATGTAAGGGGGTAATGCTCAATGCATATGAGAAATATTTGAATCAATACAAACCTTGAATTTGGAGTCCCTTTCATAGATCTGATTCGTATGTAAAATGGGGACATTCTTGTTTCCTTGATGGGTTCTCTGAGGAGAGGACCTAAAATAAAATCTTTCTACATAGATTTTTTTACTGTATGAAAGAGAGGGGGGAAAAAAATTTCCCCATGGCTGGGACTAAGATTTAAAACATATTCGTCCCTACCCATCTCAATGGAATGAGAATCAAACCATACATAGTTCTTAAAAGGACCGTGTTGTTTATCATCATATGACAAGGACATCTTGTTGTGAATTTTAAGGTCTTGCAACTAGGAACCTTGACAACCCCAAAAGGAATTGAGGCACCTTATTTATACAGAGAATTATTTTACCCAATTCCTAAGCCCACATGAGATATGCTTGGTGTGAGAAACAAGGAGGAGTAAAGGTTTCTTTTTTAACACAAAGATGACACAAGTGAAGAATAGGGGTATTATGATTAAGTGATGGCTGATCTAGGACATAGGACTTGGGTTCACTACATATATTGTTGGATAAAGAATCAAGACAAATGTAGTTCTTGTATTTTCGTGCAGTTTAACGTCATGCGGTAAGGATGAAGATAAACTGATGTGAAAAGAAATACATATCATAGCTGGACTAAGGGACAAAACCCAAGTGTCACTACATGTCTTGATGGGGGAAAGAATCAAGCCATATGTAGTTCTTTAAACATTTCCTATGCAGGTTTTGATTCTTATATAAGGAGGGTTTTTTTTATCATTGCTAGGACCAAGATTGGAGATCTGAGCATCTCTACATATCTCATATAGATGATAATCAAGCTATACGTAGTTCTTGAAACATTCATTTCCCACAACAATCGAGTTTGACATGGGAGATGGAGGATTTTAACACATTCTAGAAGAATGATTAAATTTAAGACATAAGATGGTATGAAAATAAAACCATGTATCTTAAAAGAGCACTCTGTATAGATCTAGTTCATATATAGGAGAAGAAAAGGGAAATAAAAATTTTGGTTGCTTGCAGCTGGGCCCAATATTGGATATCTAGGAATCTCTAAGTATCTCATATAAATGAGAATAAAGCCACATGTAGTTCTTGAAATGAGGTTCCTATGTAGATTTGACTCAGACTTTGGGAAGAAAGGGACTCATGTTCCACTAAGGATAAATAATTATGTTAATGATGCTTGCATATGAAAGATCCTAAATTCAATTAGAGAAGATGTTATCCATATAGTTTAATGTTGTGTAATGAGGAAAAATGATGTCATACATTTTAACGTTGTGAAATAAGGAAAAAGATGCTATGAATTTTATCATTGTGAAACATGGATTCTTATGGTTGTTATGTAGTTTAACATCTTGCGACTAGGACCTTGTGCTCTATATTTTAGAGTCTTACAATGAGGACATATGGCTATGCAGTTTAATGTCTTGCAGTGAGGACATGGGTCTGTGTAGTTTAATGTCTTTCTGTGAGGAAATGGGGTTGTTCAGTTTAATGTCTTGCTGTGAGGACATATCTTTGCAATTACACAAATTATTTCTTCAATAATCTCGCTTTGGTTGGAGTTGTAATAAGCTCTCCATCCATTGAGATTAAGGAATAATCTCCATTTGAGTAGACCTTATGTATGGAATAAGGTTCTTCCCACTTTGGATCAAACTTTAGAGGTTTCTTTCCACATATCATTGGAGTCCTAAGGACCAATACCAATTATTCTTAAAGAAATGAATGGAGGATAACATTTTTGTTAAAGGCTCTCACTATTATATTCTGATAGACTTCTAAATGATGAAAATTATGCAATATTTTTTCTTCTAATCACTCGAGCTCATCAAACCGTTTCTGTGACTTCTCATATGTAGACAACTGATCACAGATTGTAACTTTGAGTGAAGGTAATTGAATTTCAATTAGAAAAACTGCTTTTGTTCTATACACCAATGAATAAGGGGTTTCCTGTGTGAGAGTACGGGTAGTAGTCCGATAATCCCATAAAGTATGAAAAAGTTCATCAGGCCATGATTTCTTATCTTTATCCACCATCTTATGGAGTATATTTTATAGAGTCTTATTAAAGGCCTATATATACCCATTGGCCACCACATGATAGTGAGATGAATGGTTGGATTTGATATTGTGCTCCTGATATAACTTCTTTACCTCAACAAAATAGAAACTGGTGCCATTTTCCGTCAATACAGTATGAGGAACACCAAATCTAGTGATGATGTTAGTTTTAACAAAACTAACAATGATTTTGGATCCGATTTATTTGAGAGGTATTTCCTCACCCCATTTGGAGAGAATTCAGTAGTAGTAAGAATATACTTGAACTTCTTAGCCGTAGCTTGAGGATAAGGCCCTAATACATCCATTCCTCATGTGGTAAATGTCCAGGAGTATTTAAATGTATGTTGTAACTCTAGGGGTTGATGAATGAAGTTGGCATGCACTTGGAAGGGATGACATTTCTTAGTGAAATCTGTGAAATCCTGTTTCATTGAAGGCCAAAAGTATCTGAGCCTTTGGATTTGATCAGAAAGCCTATGCCCAGACTGGTGAGCACCACAAGCTCCTAAATGTACTTCTTTTATGATAGCTGTAGTTTCTTCTCCATAAATACACATGAAGAGGATTCCATTAAAGCCTCATTTTTAGGGAATCTTATGATGATTTGGACTATCATAAAGAGTAAAATTGGCCACTCATCATTGGATATGTTCTTTTTCATCTCTATCTGGTGGAAGTACTCCATTTTGAAGGTATTCGATGATGGGTGTTCTCCATCCCGTGGTATGACCATATGGCTCAGAAATAGGGCTAATTTCATTAATTTCCTCTATTATAGTTTGAATGAAAGTTGAGAACACACAACGATGGGATATACTAATGACTGTCTCATCCTAGTTTGGATCTTCCAAGGTTGTATCTATATTATCTAGTGTATCATCTTGGGAATTTTGTGATCACGGGACATAAGACAATTTCATCTCTGAGGGAAATTCATCCATTAACCCTCTGACATAATAAAAAAGGGATTAATTCTTTTTTTTTTCTGATGGAATATTCCCCATTGATTTGTTTGATCACTAAATCTGAATCACCTTTCACTTTCAAGTGATTCACTTGCACCTGAAGTTCTAATTCCAAGCCTGTGATGAGATCTTGATACTCTACCTCATTATTGGTTCCACCTTCCGACAACAGGAAGGAATAAGGAAACATTTCCTTTTTTGGGGAGATAAAGAAAATTCCTAACACAAATTTTTTGAGTTTAGGGTTTTCCATTCTCTTCCCTATTAGACTTCTGGAGGCACCATCAAAGTACATTTCCCATATTTGGGAATTATCTTGAATAGAGAAGAAATATTCATCAGGAAGTTAAGTATTCAATGATGTATCTTCCACAAATGGATGTTCAGCAAGGAATTCATCCATAACTTGACCCTTTATTTCCTTCTAATGCACAAACTGGATATCAAACTATTGCAAAATAACTACCCACTGTGCCAGAGGCCATGTAAGCATAAGACGAATGAGGATAAATTTGAGGAGGTTATTGTGAGAAACCAATTGGACCGCATGATGTTGAAGGTAGTGCCTCAATTTCTAAACTGAAAAGATTAATTTTAGGAAGAAAATTTCAATACTTGAATATCGAGTTTCTCTATAAAGCATAGTTTGACTGAGATAGTAAAGGATATTTTAATTCCCAATATCATTCTTTTGGGAAAGGAAGACACCCAATGATCTCTCTAAATATGTCACATAGATAATAAGTGGTATTCCTTAAACAAGTGGAATTAATATCGGTTGACTCAAGAGATATTTCTTGAGGGTATAAAATTCCACTTGGCAGTCTTCAGTCCATTGATAGGTGAATCTCTTCTTCATTAATATGGTGAAGGGAAAACACTTGCCTACCAAATTGGCGACAAAGCACCGAATATAGGCCAAGTTTTCTTGGAGTCCTCTTAATTATATCAAATTTTGAGGAGGTGGCATTCCAAGGATTGATTTTGTTTTCTTATGATCAACTTAAATACCATTATGGTGTACAACGAAGCCAAGGAACTTTCCTGAGGTTACCCCGAAAGCACATTTCATGGGGTTTATCTTAAAACTATATTGCTGAAGTTTATTGAATATGGTCTCCAGATCATTTAAGTGATTGGAAATTTTTCTGGATTTTACCACCAAATCATCCACATAACATTTGACACATTTCCCTAAGAAGGGTTTGAAGATATGGTGCATGACACGTTGATACATTGCACCTACATTCTTTAAGCCAAAGGGAATTACCTAATATCAAAACACACCTTGAGGGGATCTGAAGGCTATAGATTCTTCATCCTCTGGGGTCATATGGATTTTATTATACCCAGAATATATATACATAAAGTAAAGAGCTTCATAGCTAGCTGTTTCATTGATTAAAAGCACTGTGATCAGAAATGGAAAGTCATCTTTAGGAAAATCCCGATTAAGAACTTTAAAATCAATGAAAACTCTGATTTACCCATTATTATTCTCTACTAGGAAAATGTTGGCCAGAAATTTGGGATATTGAACCTCCTTGAAAAATTTATCCTTTATAATATTATCAACTTCAGATTCAATTTTAGAAGCATGAGTTGGATGTGTTCTTCTTTCTACCTGTTTAAATCCTCGATGTTCTTTTGGAAAACCCAAATTATGAGTGGATACATTAGGATTAAGTCTTAGAATTTCTATATAATTCCAAGAAAATATATCTCTATGTTGCTTTAGAAATGAATTATACATCTCTTAATCTTCAGAAGTCATGGCCTCACTAATTAGAGTAGGGCGTGGATCTTCTTCTGTACCCATATTTATCTCTATGAGCTCATCTATAGTGATAAAGACACCTTCCTCAAATGATGGAGGAGCATCCCTGAGATCTTACTCTTCTTCTTACTCTTCCTTACATGTCACTTCTTATATTTCTACTTTCATAGAAAATGAAAAAGAAAAACTTTTAGAGTTAGGGAAGGAATCAGTATTTGAACACCCTAAAGAAGAGGACACCATTTCTAACCCTATTGATGTTGAAGGGTTTTACTGGGGTAATAAAGAGGAGATAATGGATTGGAAATCAACATCCTTGTATCCCTCTAGCATTACTACAACTTATTCTATTTTGATTGACAAAGTAGAGGCTTTCTTAAGTTCAGTGGATGAAATGAAGACATCTCCATTTAAGCTTCTATCACTGGTTGGTGGATCAACAATTTCTCCCATGCTTCTAGGCTTGATTGCCGAAATTGACATTATGGAAGTCAATGGATGAGTGCTTAGATTTGGGTTTACCATTTCAATTTTATTGATAGTAAACACATAATCTATAATCAAATGTATAAATGGGTTTTCCAGGATCTTTTCCAATTCATTTAGAGTGTTAATTCTAGTTACCTCCTTTTCCATGGACCTCATTCCCTTTATGTGACAAAATTCTACCTCAATGTATTGAGATTCACACATTTTTAATGGAGCCTTGTCACCATATAATGTCATGATTTTACCATTAAAATAGTACTTGAGACATTGGTGGTATGACAAAGGTATGGACACATGTTGATGTAGCCAAGGCCTACCAAGAAGAATATTAAAGGCTGTGTCCTGACGAACAACCATGAAATCTCAATTAGACACAAGATACCCAAACTAAGTTCTGAGTGTAATCTCTCCCAAAGGTTCTTGATCATTCTTGTCATATATATTTGCCATACTAAAGTATAATGAGATAATTCATATTCATTGAGGCCCAATCGACGAAGTGTACGAATAGGAATAAGGTTGACTCCTAATCCATCATCAATGAAGGCTAGCCGGATTCCTATGTCATTGATCCTTCCGGATAGATACAAGGGCCTAATATGTTCATGTACAACATCATCTTCATCTTCATCTATAAAATATATGACTGCATGAAATTCTATAGGATCATTATCTATACGGTAAACCTCAGCAACATCAAATTTGGTTTCAAACTCTTGAGGACTTGACAAAGACTCAATAAGTTCTTTTCAAAGATCTTTTGATAGATTCAAGGAATCCAGAATTGACAAATTGGATGGTACTTAGGCAAGCTATTTTAAAACATCATAATTTTGGTCCAGAGGTATGTTTTTCCCAATACAGAGATGTGGTTTTGAAAGTTCTTTGGAATTTGATGCTCTTGGTGTGGATGTACCCTATGTCGGAGTAGAAACTAGAAATATGCATGGCTCTGGTAGATTAGACCTACTAGGTCTATCTACTTACTGAGAGAAATATGGCGTGACTTCTAATCAGTCCTCCAAAATAATCATGTCAGGACCGAACCTGTCATGCATGGAAAAAACTCCTTGTTATTGGTGAGTCCACTGAAGGGATCTTCCATGAGTTTCTTCCATATATATGGTTCGAGTAGAGGTAGAGTTAAAATAGTGGCTTTTAGAATACCCACATCTTACCTTGTATCCTTGACCTTGTCCTCTTCCTCTGGTTCCCCATTTAGGTACATGGAAATCCATCTCATTATAATCATAATCACCATTGGCATAAGGATCTATTTAGTGGATAACGTTGACGAAACCAAAGATCAATTCTTCATTTGATGAAGATTCTGCTTGATAGGTCAGTTTTGGTTGTGCCTTTTGGTAGGGAGATGACCATAATTTTGAAGCAGATGGCATGAAATCTTCCAGAGTTAAAGAAAACTTTGGCCTTGACACAAAATTGTCTTCTTCTGACTGCTCTTTAACCTTCTGATCATGTCACTTCTTTGAGGATTGACCTTTGGAGGACTGATCTTTGTATGAAGATGATTTTTCTATGGTGGGATTAGAAGGAGACACAATCAATTAATTCAAAATGTCATGAGTTAGGTTGATCATTTTCCTGATAATACAATCATCATATTTATGTGAATTTTTACTTTTGACTTCCTACCATTCACCTTCTTCCTCTGGATCAGCAGCAGTAACACATGCTACTTGGGCTGAAGAACTTTTTAGTTTTACTTGTCCAGAGTCAAATTTTTTTTTCATAAGTTATTTGAAAACAAAACACTCCTGAATGGGATGCCCTAACATCTTATGAAAGGGATAATAATTCAAAATATCTTCATCTCCTTCTTTGTTTGGTTTCTTCAGCCTTGGAAACTGAACCAAATTATTTTCCAAAGCTGAGATGAAGTTACCATGAACTTGTTTATTCAAAAAAGAATAAAATTTGTTCTTTAAATCCTCAAAATATTTCCAACTTTGATATCTTTGATCATCTTGATGAGGCGGTCTTTACTGCTGATACTTGGGAGGCAGATCCCTTTGATATGATGAAGGTTTTGAAGTGAAAGCAGGTACATGTTCTTTCTTGGGTGTGACTATAGCAACCTCTTCTTTACATGTTATCCTTTCCATAGATGATGGAATTACATGAGTTTTAACCTTAGTTTCCATGATGGAATCTTAAATCTGTTGAGAAATTGAATCAAGGTCTCAAAACCATCTTGTGTATTTCACAAGGATCAGTGGTGTGCGTAACTCATCATGTAAATTTTCCACAAAAATTGGAAGAAACTCTTCTTGAGGGAGTTCCATATTTAATGAATATGTTAATCCTTTCCATCAAGCAATGAAATCTGAAACTCTTTCATTTTCCCTTTGTTTGAACTTTTTAAGATAAAAAACTGTTATCTTCGATAGCATTGAGATAAATTGAAGAAGGAATTTCTGACAGAGATCTTCCCATCCAATAATTGATCGATATTGAAAACTTATGTACTATACAAAAGCTGGTCCCTGTAATGACTATACAAAACACCTAATATTTACTGCTTCTTGTTGTTGAGGAGTTCCCATCATGGGATCACAATATGAAACGAAATGCATTAAGTTTTTTTCTGGATTACTCGAACTATTAATGATTGAGAATGTGGTATTCACATAATTTGGTAGGGGAGGGATCAGATACACCTATTCAGGGTAAGCTTTATTTTCTGGATGAACTGGCACACATCGTTATTCTATAGTTTTCAATCAAGTTTTTAATGAATCAATTGTGTTCATAAGAACTTGGGGAATATCCAAATGAGATGGGACCTATACATGCACAACAATTGGAGCTTGAACCAGTGTAGTGACTGAAGAAACCACTAGTAGTGGTGCTGGTATTTTCCTTGGATAACCTATGAGAACAGGACTATAAGGATGTGTTTGATCCTACCATAGTTGTGTACCTAATGGAAGTAATTCATTATCTATATCTGTAGTTACCACAAATCCTCTTTGATGAGGATCTATTACAGGATGTGCAAGTTGAGGATCTTCCTAAGGAGTATGTCTAGAAGAAATGATGCTTCAAAGAAACTCTGTATTGAGTCTTTTCAACTCTTTCATCTCCTCTTATTGTTGTGCAAATATTTCTTCAAGAGAAAGAGATTGACCTTCTCCAGTGGAAAAGTGAGATGCAATTTGACTTTTAACTTTCCCCTTGTTAAATACCTTTCGGAGGAGTGGGATTTGGTTATTTAAAGGCGTACCTAGATTCTGGGTAAGCCTCTGATTTCAGGTATGTACACCTTCTTCATTTGATTCAGTGTGTACCATATTATGGATAAGAACTTCATCTTCTGATTCCCATGAGATAGAGTCATTTTCTGGAGGATCTTCTACAATGGTGTTAATGACATTTACCGACACATAATGCATTGATGACATTCTATCAGAATGCTTGTAGGATCATCTCCTTATATATCTTCCATGAGACTCTATTATTCTATATACTAAATTCTCAGGAATTTTTTTGGAGGACAATAACCCAAAGGCAATCCTTGGATAGTTTAGTTGTGCGCGCTCTTTGTGGCTTCTTCCCTAATCGGGAGAAAACTGACTTTTGTTGAGGAGGGGATTGTAGATGTGAAAAATCCCCTAGCCCTATAGGCTGGGGTTGTTCCTATTCTTCTTCTTCAAACCTTTGAACTTTGTTTAACGAATTTGAAGGTCTAATTAAACAAGACCCCATCCTTGCAAGCTGGGGTGACTATTGAACTGCTATGGCTGAGATTTGTGTAGCCGCTCTTCTGATTTTAAAAATTTTGGTTCGGATATTATCTGGGTGCATTATCCGATAACCACTCAAATCACCTATTTTAGAATATTGCTATTCCATTTCAAAAATTTGCGTTATCTGACGGCTGACATCCTCTAAGTAGGAGGCCTGCTCAAGATTCTCAAATGATTGCTGCAAAAGTAACTCAACAACTTGTTTTATTTGGGCCTGACTTTGATGATAACTAGTTGAGGCATGTTTTTGAGCGTATATTTGATTACATACAAAATCTGTTTATTTTAGATGACCGTGGGAAATAACATTCCATGAGACCACTTTTGGTGGGCTTTGCTAATTCTAGAGTGCAGTGAAATGTAATGCTCCATGTGCATCCCATCTTCTGATACGAACACCAGATGGGGTGTCAAAAATTAACTAGTGTAGCCTCTTTAGAGAATTGAGGCATGCATGTTGAAGGGTTCTCTACTACTTTTCAACTTTTGGATGTTGGGAAAATGAGAGAGATGCCAAGTCAATTTGGCATTGAAACCCTTCTATTAACTTTATATGACTTTGATATTAATTATATAGTAATACTTTGGTTTTCAAATGAAAAATAGTCTTCCATAAGTTGAGGGTAACATCATGAATGAAATCTTCTGCCACAAATTCTGGAGTGTTATATTGAGAATTTTCCAAAGGCCAGAACATGACTGATACTTCTACTTTAACTAATTGTTTTCTCATATTTAACATATCTTCATAATATTTCACTAGAGGTTCTTCCACTTGGTATGACCAAAGTGGACACTCTGTATTAGAAGAAAAATGACCCAAAGGAGGTTTGGAGAATGACTATTCCCTTAAGATGTCTTTTAGTTGAGAAAGTATTTTACCCGTTAATGACAAGGCATCAGACATGACTGGCCTTGTGTTGGTAAGTGACTTGAGATAAGAGGGATTTATTATCACTACATTGTGAATTATAGAATTATCTTGACAATGATAAATACTACTATGGAGAGGACTTTTTCAGTGAATGCCATCATGAGGAGGACCACCATGGTGGATTACAACAAGGGATAAATCCTCCTACTCCTTGGTCTTCTAGACACAAAGAGGGTTTCCGTGGCTCTCATCCGAAGATAGAATCTATGGATTGACCAAATTTTAATGAAGCAATCCTTCATGATGAAATGTACAATGGGGAACTTCATAATTACTGCTACTACTCCCATAATTTGGTAATGAGAGGGTATGATCTTGAGATGAAACATATAAATGTCTGAGGGCTTCAAGAACTCCAACATTAAGAGGATCCAAATTGTATCTTAACTCTTGATTTTACAACTATGTTTGGAGAGATTTATTCTTGGATACTCTCTTACACTTAGTTGGGTCCACTTTCTAAGAAAAGTGGTTATCATGGGTAGGTGTATATGCCTGCCTTGGAGTGGTTATCAGAACCGGCTGATTAACTCTAATTAGAAAGGGTGTATGTTCCCGATCCAGTTGTCCATATGATATGGGGGAGTATTCCACATGACCCTCCTAGAATAGAACAGAGGTATGTATCTGCTCTGGGATGGCATGATGATGTTTCATACTAGGTGTGGGGATAGATTTATGTGTCTGTTCCCCTGGTACTGCTAAAGTTGTTGTTATGATATCCTGACATGCTTCCGGAATATGGGTAGGAATTTGTGTCTACCCTTTCACCATTTATAAGATATGTTTGGTGACTTTAGTGACCAGAATGGGAATATAAGTCCATTACGTATCTGAAGTAGGTGTATGTGCCTACTCCTATAATACTTTTCCTATCAATGGGTATTGACAGTACTCATGTATGAGGGCATAGAGTTGAGTCTGCCCCAGATTTTTCATTGGATATTTCTGACTGACTTCTCTAGGTGCTACCAAATGAGACTGTTGGATATATTGATGAACATTGGTAGGTGTATGTTCTTACTGGTCGTTTTCCATCAAACAAGGTTGATGAATTTCCTTCAATACTGACAGATGATATTGCTAGCAGAATTGGTGATTGTAATTAGGTGTATGTTCCTATTTACCAATTTCCACTACATTTGATTGGTGGGATTCTTTGAATGCAGTCAGACGAGCCTACTGACTGGCTAATAATTTTTAAATAGGTTTATGTGCTTGTTCATGGTACTACACCAGATTTTCTTGGAGGGATTGGCGGGTTGCTACTAAACGAGTCTGTTGGGAAACAGAATTAGTACATATGAGTGTATGTGTCCGATCATTGTTTTCCATCAAGTTAGGTTGATAGAATTATCTGGAGGGGGAAGAGGTAAAAACCTGCTCCTGGTTGACTAGATGTTATCCCCAATGGTTCATCTTGCGTGACCGGGTCTGAGAGACATGGGCCGAAATTCCGGAGGCAACACCCCCATCATGTTGGGGGTTCACTACCATGCGATTCTGCTAGAGGTGATTATTAGTGGGAATCCTTAGGAAGGACCCATACATCCTTTAATTGAGGCCCCGAGTGACCTCTTGATTCACCTCCCTGTAGTACGATAGGGACTGGTTTTTTCGTTCTAAGGATAAGAACTTAAAACGGTTAAAAATAGTGGTTGGCACCGTCTGCTTCTTGATCATCGGTCATCATTTTCCAGATGATTGAGGATTGTTATTGACCTGGAGATCCTTTCGGGTAGCCTCCAAGGTTGGGATTGTACCATGCTAATGGTACTCCCTTATCATCACGTTGGAGACCCTGTGTTGAAGATGCTGGGTGGGTGATAACATCCTTCCTGTGGATGAGGATCCAACCTGAGCAGCGGTCGAGAAGTTCACATATGTCGTCTTGAATAAATCCATTTTGGACTAAAGGGAATTCTGAGAAAAAACTTGAAAACAAAAATAAAATTCATTAAAGTGACATCTTTTAGATGGATACATGAGTGATTGATTCCTTTGTCTGGGATTCCTTTGTCAATTGATAGGGACCTGACAGGTGGGTAACATTATTAACTTGGTTAAGGATTCATGTCGGGTTCACCATTTTTGTTTCGTAGTTCCTTTAAACATGTGTTCTAGTTTTAAGAATCATTTCTTCTGGGCAGTTTCCATTGGATTTATTCATGGAACCAGAAACACCCAACAGTTATTTATCCAAAAGGGGATTTCTTTCCAAAGGAAGGTGTTTATTAAGTTTGAACTTTACGATACATAGGAACATGAATTGGTCGAGAGGATGGGAGGTTATATTCATCACAACCTTTTGGGGGGAATTATTTTCTACTCCAGGACTCTCTTTATAAATTTAAGATATTTTCATGAATCCTTATTAATTTACCAAGTATAACATAAGTTTCCCTTATAATTTTCAATCACTTATTAACATGTGTAAAATTTAGAATCCTCAGTATGTATTCAAGGTTCTTCATTAATGGAGATATCCATATGTATTCTAGGTTCTACATCAATGGTATCCTCTCATATACTATTTAGAGATTATTTTAATCATCGTTATGACGATACTGGTTTTTAAGCCACTCAATGGGGCACTCTGGAATTTATTTTCATCTAGGCAGACAAAGGTTTGTTTTGATATTGGGATCGTACCCATAAAATGGGCTACCTATGTATCCTTGTGAAAGGAATCAAAACCCTTGTAGTTTGGTGCTTCTTAATGGGACACATCATACCTTTTAAGGTCATGTGATAAGGACCTAACCGTACAGTTTAATGTCATGTGGTAAGGACATCTAAGTGAAAAGTGCTTAGTCAAAGTTTGGTGTGGGACTTATGTCGAAGCAACCCAAAGAAATTGTAAAGGATATGGGTTTCCAAGTAAGATTAAACCCTATTGGGAATATGGACCAAGGAGAACATGGTTGATTTGAAGTGTTGGTTTTGAACCTCAAGGATGATTCCTACGTATCCCATGTGGATGGGAATCAAATCCCACATAGTTCAATGAGTCTCATAGGAGAGTATAGTTTTTTGAGAGAAATTATTTTGGTCTTACTTCTTGAAAAGGATGCCTTGGTGATTTGGGGGTTTAATTTGGGTCTTATTCCAAAGGAGGATTCCTAGATTAAGGGAATTGGGTTTGGATTCATAAAGAGGATATCCAATGAGATTGGGCCTTGAGAAGGCTACCTACATATCCCAATTATGATGGGAATCCGAGTTCTCATAGTTCATTCCTTGTGAAAATGCTATGACCATGAAAAATCTCTAAGCCCACATGAGTCATGCTCAGTGTGAGAAATAAGAGGATTCCAAAGATTCAACAAAGGCACCCACACTTTTTTCCTCCTTTGCTGGTGGAAGAGGGCGCACCTACGACGACTAGTTTGGATGAGGTCGAGGCAACCTGGGAAGAGGGAGAGGCGTCGAGCCCTCCCTCTGTTCTCTTTACATTAGACAAGGGTCCAATGAAAGGAAGGATGAATGAAGGTTAGGGGCTTACACCAGGATGGATACCCTAAAAATGGTCCTGGTAGGGGAGGGAGACTTTTCCTTTTCTTTAATGGAAAAGAAAGTGTGAACCGTACCTTCCCTACCAGAGACCTGAGGTTCCGGGCCTCTGAGAAGGAAGAGGTGAGGACCCAAACCCTCCTCCAAACCTGGAACCTTCCAACACTCTTCTTAAGAGAAAGTTCCATGTGACTGCGGATATACAAACCCAAAGATGCTTTATGAATCCAAAATCCATTGTGAAAAAAAATGTGGGAAACCTTTAACTACGGATATACAAACCCAAATAGGAGACACACTGATGTGACTTTCCCAAATGTTTGATAAGTAAGGAGGTTTTAGTGGAGGTATCAATAGAATCACTTTTAGAAAAGGGATATAATGAAAAATAATACTCTCAATGAATGGATTTGAGGAGGTCTTGATGGCTTGTAGATTGAAGAGAGTAGGTGAATTAAAGAGGGGTGCCCAAGTAGGTACTATTGCGCAAGTATGGGTGTGTAAGTAGGCTTGGGCGACCTGATGTTCACTTAAGCGATGAACAACCTGTATGATAATACTAGGGTGATACTTGACTCATTCCTTCAATAGTATTCATAGGTATTCCCAGAAGTGGGCTGCTAAAGTTCCTACTAAAGGAATAGGTGGCGCACAAGTGTTTCTGATTTAGGGAGGTTGGGCGCTTTAGGCGCACAAATGTTATGTATTTAAAACATTAAAAGGACTTAAGTCCTATGATCTTCCTTAAATTCCTCCACTTTAGGTGTTAAATAATTACCTTGAAAGTTTTGGAAGGCTTGGGTGAAGCACTAGGGAGACCAGAGCAGTAATTGGGCTTCAGGGAAATTCATTCGTACAAATGATAGCCCCAAGAGTCTATTTATAGAAAAAATAGGACCCTAAGAAAAAGAAGTTTGGTCATGAATGTGGGTTGCCCACCAACTTTTTAGTGCACAAGTGGCTGTACGCTGAATGGGCGCCCAAGTAGACTTGCTCACCTCCGGTGATTTGGCCTAACTAGGGCTACTTTGAGGACTTAGCAAAAAATAATACTTTCATTCTACTCCATCATGGTGGAGCCCAGGTGTTTACATGCAGGTACCTTGGGTTACTCCTTAAGTACATAGACAAATTTAATTGATCCATACCACGAGGGTTGTGCCCCCACACCCTTGCTTGGGATCAGTGCCAGCCTGCGGTCCCAGTCCTTCGGGCCAGTTCCTTCACTATCGTCACTGATGCCCCTGAAAAATTCAGAGTTTCCTCACAAACTTTTTATGCCCAATTGTGGAAAATTTGTGAAAAAGTGCATGGAAGACATTTCATGGTGTCTACAGTTCTACATAAAACCCAACATAAATTTTGTAAAATGTTTATAAATTTTCCTTTTATTTTCATTTAAATAAAATAATTTTTTTAGAGACATTTATCAGGAACAATCCTATTTTTTATAAAACCCCATTTAAAATAATTTTTAGAACACCTTTAAATATTATTTTCAATTCATTTTAGAATAATCATTTTTATTATTGAAGAATAAGATAAACAATGGAAATAGAGACTATAAAACATGGGTAGTGTAAAATTGGCATGAGTAGGAGAAAGTTATACAATACATGATTTAAAACAAGCATGATGGGATAAACACTCTAAGGGTTACTAAGGGTTGAGGAAACCTAGAACCAACATCACTAATTAGAGAAACCCTCAATTAGTTGAAAGAGCATCACATAACTAGAAAATGGAAATAAAATCACATTTAATTCACTAAGAATAACTAATGGAAAGGAAAAACATCCCAAACTAGTATCTCCTACCTAAGTACCAAAGCTTACCATGATTTTGAACTATAATAATAAGGTGAAACAAAACTAGGCAATTCCCTAATTTACCATAATCACATAAGATCCATAGTAACCATGAGTAGATTTAAAACCATGCATCAAGACATTTAAGATGGTGATTACCAAATAAAATAAATGTATTTTAAATAAATTAAAAAAAAGGTTTTTAACACTTATTGGGAAGGTTCCAATTAGGCCTTGTAATTTATTTTAAGAATCCCTTAAAACCCATTGGAAAATTAAGTTTGAGAATAACATGGAAATATACATTTTAGAAAATGAAACATTAGAAACTACTTGGAAACAATATAGAAACCAAATTTTAAAATAAAAATATTCTTAAAACATTTGAAACTTATTTATCAAGGCCAATCAAGAATTTATAAATTAACTGGTGTGAAAAATTAACTAAATTAGATTTTTAATATGTTTTGAAAACATCAAAACCCACAGTATTGAAATGAAAAAAAGTAAACTTGGTTTACCTTTAAAATGTAGCTTAAAAATATTTAATATTACCATATAATATCAAAAAAAGAGGTTAAAAATACAATAAATCAAAGTTATAGAATTTAAAGACACAAAACAAGGGTAACCTACTTGGAATCAAAGAGAAACTCATCACAATTTTCATCCTTCACTATAACATGACTCAAATTGAGATTCAAAATTCCTAGAAACCAAAAATAATAATTTATATAAACCCCTTACATCTAGGGTTTGACTGAGAAGAACAAAACATGGGGAAGATAATAAAAATTAAGAGGGAGGGAGAGGAAGGGGGAGGAGAAGGAGAGGAGGTCCTAACACGGATGATTCTCCATGAAATTTCAAAAAAAGGGAGTCTGGAGAGGAGGATGGTTGTATGAGGGATTACCCTAGGTTGAGTATTGAATTAAATGGGGAAGGTTATAAGGGTTTTCTTGATTTAGGTAGAAAAAGTGGAAGGGAAAGAAATGTAAAAGACAACTTTTTAAGTGATATAGAATTGTGCATGGTTTTGATGAATAGTTGGCCAACCCATGTGACAATTATGTTCCCCCACTAGAATACATGAATAAATTCACATGGTTAGGGTACACATTTTGTAAAACCATGCGATGATCATGCATTTTGTCTCTTCTAAATGACATATGCACTCATAATGTATACACATGGTTTCCACTAACCATGCACCAACTTTGTGTATGTGAAAAAAATATAAAATTTCAAAATTTCAAAATAGTTTAGCCTAAAATTAAAGAAAAATATGAAATCTAATTAAATAATTAAAATAAAAAATAAAAAATGGGAATGGGTATGAAAATTATCCCCACCATAACTCCTTTCTTCTCCCAGAAATACTTGGTTGAAAAGATCACTATAAACATTAAAATTATTAAATCAACTAATTAAAATGTGATTTTAGAAAATCAAGGTACATAACGACAAAATAGAATTACTTTCTATAATAGATAATGTCATCCTCAATACAAAAATGGGGCATACCACAATTTTCCAATTCCTTAATAACAAACAATCATAAGGGACCCTAAACATGAAGGACACTCTAAAAAGGGAAAAGGATGATTCCATAAGTCACAACTTTAGCACACATGGAACACCTCAACTAAAAGGGAAAATATAGAAACAAAAAGAGAAGGGATGATAAAAATACATCATTGAAATTTTATCTTTAGGTAGGGGAATTAAGGGAATAATTAGAGATGACCAACTGCATGACATCGATCAACCAAAAAACAAACTATACACATTATCAAAATGGACTATAATTTCATAAATGAATCACTTCTATAAAGATTTTCCAATGGAGGTCTCTCCAAAATTATATAATTCCACTCAAAAACTATCTGTCCAACGAAACCACTTACTCTAGGAAATGATTAAGAACAAAATTATCAAAAAGAACAAGAAAACTAAATTGGAAAGAAATGGATAAAACAATTCACTACAAGGGAAGCATGATTTATAAAGGACACTACCAAAAATCCATAAGTACCATAATAAAACACTATCTCCAATAACTAGACACAACCCAATATATTAAACAATAAAAAATGAGATGAATCAACAAATTAAGGGTAGACACAACTAGAATTACCTTGAATTAGATGTGTCTAAATAAGAATAGTCAATGCTAGCCTTAAAATAGAGGTGGAAGAGAAGGGAACTTGTGGATTCATACCTGAAACACTGAAACCCTAGTGAACCCATTTGAATAATCAATATATCATATAGGGAATGATATTTTCTAGGGGTAACACCCATCTAGGTCATCCATGAACACACCCAATAATTTTAACTTCATAACCCCAAAAAACATGATTACATAGTAAGGATATCGTCCTATCAAATCCTCAAAACACAATCAATCATAGAGACAAACATATGTCTAAGGAAATAATCATTCCATTGTGAGAGAATTTGTGGACAAACCCAAAGGAAAATATCAATCAAGATTCACCCAAAATCCAAGACAATAAATAACTACTTCAAATACTCCCTTTACACTATGATTGATAAAGACAAGTCTCCAACATAGAAAATCTCTATCAATAAAGAATGAGATTACATCGATACAATGTGAGGAAGGAATCCTGGAGGGAAAATGATCACCCATTTCATCTAAAAATTTATGGGAGTACAAAGCAAAGTCACATAAAATATAGGCGTAATCTAAACCATATATCATAATAAAAAATAAATGGATTAACATGAAATCAAGAGAGATTCCCAAAATACGACTCAATAGATTAAAATAACTTTAAAAAATATCTATTTTCTTTAAAAATCATAAATTCAAAATTAAGAGTTTAAAAATTGTTTCATAAAATAAATGCAACATAAATGAATCACCTCTTTTTTTAAAAGAAACCCCAATACTCAAAAACTCTTTGGATTATTTATAAAATAAAGCAATTTTTTTCTAAAAATCTATTTTCTTCTTAAAATACTACCCGAATCCATTTTAAAAAATTTCAATTTTTTTTAAATAAAGAATTCAATGATAATAAACCCCTTGAGATTATTTAAATTTTAGAAAAATTTAAGAAAACCAAATGAGATAGATTTTAAAACATCACACAGATTATTTCAAGAAATTTACTATAGTAAAATTTTGAAAATTTCAAAACATTTGTTTTTTTAAAAGGTTGGAGACGAAGCCTCATTTTTATTATTAAATCAAAGAAAATACCACTTTTACCAAAACCTCACTATTTTAATTCCAATCCTTTAAAAATTAAGACTCACAATTTTCCCAAAACAATAATACATTTATTAATCAGAGGAAATAAAGAAAAAAATTCTAATACATAATTCCAAGAGGGGACTAGGGTCTATGTGTGTCTTGGATATATAGTTTTTAAGACCTTATGGAAACTACACAAATTCTACAAAGAGTCATCACAAACCATATACTTAGGCATGAAATGGATTTCTAAACCTTGATATCTCATCAGGTACCACCAGTTCACTCCCTCTTGTCATCCCCAAATCACCAACATGAAATAGTTAGCTAGAATATTCCTACATATACCTCATAATCCCCAATAGTCTTATCTCAATCTACCATCAATTACTAAATAACAAAGGTAATTTTGAAACCAAGTCCCTCGAAGGACCTAATTTTTGATACAATGTTTCATGACCCAACCTCCCTAGTCATATGACCCCATGGGTCTCCTATAATACCCTGGTTTACTTCCTATAAAACCACATGATATTATCCACTAGGGTCACTTATCAGACTAATGACTCTCCACAAATAACCAAACAATTAAACAACTCACATATTAAAAGTAAACAACTACAATACAAAAACCAAAACTCAAAACATGACCTCCCATGGAAATCAAGATTCTGAATGTGAAAGAGCTAGCTAGAATCTTCCAACATGTACCTCCTAGATCTTGATAGTACTATCTCAATATACTATTAATTCCCAAATAACAAAGGGAATTCTAAAACTAAGTATCTATGAAGAACCTGATCTCTAATACCATTTTTCATGACCCAACCTCCCAAGTCATCTGACTCCATGGGTATCCTATAATACCTTGGTTTCCTTACTAGAAAACCACATGATATTATCCACCAGGGTCACTTATCAAACTAATGACACTCCACATAGGCCAACACTGGGAAAATTCCCTGGAGGTCACCCATACTAACACCACTCTAGGCCAAGCATGCTTAACTATTGAGTTCTAATTAGAAAATATCTAAAAATAAAGGTGTAACCTATTGACATGGTTAGTAACATTTAGTCATTTATGTCTTACCTTTATAGAAATTTTACACCATCCTCCCCTTTAATGCACAACACCCTTATTGTGGACCTCACACCTCAAACCTTGGAAATGCCTCTGTACTTCATGTTGGGTATTAGTTATGACACTATTTGTCATGACCAAACTTCAATGATCCATGAACCTAGTTATCTAATCCCATGGATCATTTGTAATACATTTTTTTTGTAACAGCCCAAGATTTTATAAAAAAATATTCTTTTTATTAATGTCTTGTGTTGTACGCTACACCAAAAGGAGCTTGCACAACACACATCCTTGACTTTCCTTGCATTACACGCAATCGCGACCTTCCTCGATAGCGTGTGTAATACGCAATACCGAGTTTCACTAAACAACGATATGCTATTAAAATATTATTAAAACTAGCCGGTATGAATAGTAATAACCACTTTTTAAAATTCTGTAAATCTTATTTTTCAAAATGAACTTCATTTTTGGATTCGAAGTATCGAATTTAGCCTAAGGTGAAATTTTGGTACTTTTCGGATAACTTTCATATTCTGATGAATAGTGAAAATTACTAAATTATAATTAAAAACAACTTTTTTAATCGAAATAATTAATAGTGATAAATTATTAATTTGAGTGGTTTTAAAGTATATTTAGAATATATTTTTACAATTTAATACAATGTTGGTCATTAGATGTAATTTCTCATTTAAACCAGACATAATCAAGTGTCAATCTTTTGATAGATATTGTTTCTTAAAAACACGCTATTTGTTTTAACAACGGGATTTAATTATAAAATTAATTAATGCAACTTCTATGTTATGAATTTGGTAAAATAGACTTCATTTTTGAATTCGGAATATGAAATATAGCTTAGGATGAAATTTTGGCATTTTTCTGAAAACCTTCATTTTTTGATGAATAGTGAAACTACTAAGTGGTAGTTAAAAAACTGAATTTTTCATAAAACTTAATTTTACCGCTTCTGTGAATGGAATTTCAAAAATCCGAGAGACACGGTTGATGTCAGTAAGTAAAATGTGGTTCAATGAGATGAAAATAATTTTTGGTGAATAGTAACTTTTTACTTTTATTTACCACGGTTAAAAGTAAATAGGGTAATTAAGGGTAATAATGATATTAATATTACCCTAAAACATGTCCTAATTCTATTGGACAAGTGTATCTCGACCAAAAACAACCTTAAGTGTAAAATATTATCATTTAGGCCCACTTGGATTAGATTAGGACATTTATTATTATTTAATTCAAAGAAGAGTTAAAAGAGTTAAAATCAAAGTTTATTCACTAAAACATTTTTAATATGGGGTTATACATAAGATAAATTCGACTATAAATATTCATTAGAAATCTAAAAAGATTTACTACATAATGATATTTTATTTATAATTTTTATACTTTAAATAAATTAATTTATTTATGACACAACGATGATGCAGTAATTACCCTTTTAAGGAAATATTAACATAATTGATGTTATAAATACTCAAATGAATGTAATTTGAGACTTTTTATGAATTCCACTAATTTTCTAGGTTACTATGATATATTAATGTTGATGTAATCAACTTGGTTCGAACATATAATTCTGTTATGACTTTCACAAAAATCATATATCAAATAGTGTCAAAATCGACACAAAATAGTTTTTAAATCAAATATTATATTATTAATTGTTATTGTATTCCTAAAAATCTAAGGTTCGGCCAAATGACTTAGATAAGGATATATATATTAATAATAAACAATTTGGGGTTCGTTTGGCATTTTATAGTAAGTGTATTAACCATATAGTGAAAGAAAACAAAAAGACACGGTAAAAGTTAAATTATTTAACTTAGAGTTAAATCTAATTGATAAGGTTAAAATAATACCCTAAACTTGTCTAAATCCTATTGGTTGATAGGATTTCTACCCATCCCCACTTTATCTTCGAAATAAGACCCTTTTGAACCATTATAAACCGATTTTGACTTTAATATAAAATAATATTTTGAGATATTCCTAAGGTGCCCCTCTCCTCCCCTATAAAAGGACACCTCCTACCCCTCCTCCTCACACCAATTTGAGCACTCAAGCTCGGCCAAACCCTGCCAATTTATCCTCTCCACTTCACTATCAACATCCTAGAGGTTCTGGTCTTCCTCAAAGACCAATTTTAGTGCCCTAAGAGGAGGTCTCAAAGAGGCACTTCAAAGAAGAGGTAATTACCGTTACCAATTCTTTCATCTTTATTTCTTCTTCCACTTCTTCTTATTAGGTTGTTTCATTATGAAGTAATAACATCAGTATCACTCATATACTGATATGTTATTATAAGTATGAAACAACCCTATTTCACCATCTATCCATCCTACGGAAAAAGAAATCACCGCGCGTGCGTACGTACGGAATACCGTCTCCACGCCGTGGTGTAATCTATTTTCCACCACCACCTTACATGGATGGGTATAATGGTGTAAAGAATAACTATACATAGTTATTAAAACATCATATTTATTCTGATATATTGTATAATCCACTCCAATTCAATTCAATATTTATGGAAATGATATCATCGCTCGTGCGTACGTACGGACTACCGTCTCCACGACGCGATGAGATTCATTCTCCATGTTAACCATTTAAGAATGATTATAAAGTATATATAAGAAATAATAATGAAATATATGACATTATAAAGCTACTGGATTTATGTATATATATATATGTATGTCATCTACTTACTTCCATTCAAGACAATAGGGAAAGGAAAACAGCGTTCATGCGTACGTACGGACTACCGTCTCCATGAACGGTGTTTTTCATTTCATTTATCTATCTATTATATATATATATACTGAATATATATGATATATAAATCATATTTTATATTCTGGAAGTAAGTAAATCATGATATAAGTAATAATAATGTCAAGAACAACAAGTCAAAACACCTACGATAAAAGAAACGATTTTACCCAAAACGCTTCTTTAACATGGAATTTACAAAAGAACGGGTAATATAATGTCATAAGTGAACCATATATGATATCATAACAATGAATATGATTATGTAATAAGTCAATGACATTATTTAAACCATTATACAGGAGCTTCGGACACGTACAAAGCAAATCGGACCTAAGGTAAGGGAAAATATCACAATCTCATTTTTATCCGAGATTGTTTATACTTTGGTATTTACTGGGGAGTATTTTATCATCCACATCCATGTTTACTCAATATGTAATATTATTTCCATCCACCTACAATTGTTTAATTCCAATTTTACCCTTCGGTGAGTTTTTAGTAAAGGATATGAAAGGAATCTTTTGTCGTTTTTCCGTACGAGGTACTTTTTGACTTTTCCGAAAAAAGTACGAAGAATGTTTTTTTTAACTTATACGGCATGAATGGATTTTTAAAACATTATTTCCAAGAAGCTTCCTTTACAAGTTTTCAAGTTTATTTTTAATCAACTTCTTTTTTAAATTCGTATGACATGTTATGAAAGGAAAAATGTTTTTGAAGAAGAAAGGATATTTTCCTCAAGAATGGAGTTCAAGTATTTTATCAAAATTATTTTCCATCTAAGATAATAAAAGGGTTCTGTTTTTATCCCTATTATTACATTGGTTTGATTATGTTGTGATGGAAATATTTTTATGAATTCCTTTATCTTATATGAATTGTTTTATGATGTCATGTTGTTTAAGAATCCCATTTTTATTACATGGGTTATGCAATGATGTATGATTTATGATAATGTGGCACACATAAGAAAGGATTCATTATAAGATGGGTGGGACCTATATCTCCCTCCAATGCATTGGGTAAAGATTTTATATCTCATGAGATAGATAGGGCTGGAACGGTAGGTTATACCGGTTCAGTGAAACAGGACTGAAACGAGGGTTACTCGATTCAGAAAGGGACTTTGTCCACTAAGATCGTCTTGGCAATTAGTCTTGACTAACAAGAAATGATTCTCTATGATTATGTGTGAATTCCACAAAGTTTCATGTTTTATGTTATGATTATTGTGATTACATTTCACTGCCATGATTTACCCCATGTTATGAAATTATGATCTCTTTTGCAGGTTAAGATTTCCAAAAGTTATGTGCTTATGTATATGATGTGATTGATATTTCTTTTGTTTACCCTTACTGAGCATTTGAGCTCACCCTTTTATGTTTTCTTTTCCCCAGGATATAAAGAAAGGTTTTAGGTATAAAAAAAAAGATGATCTTTATGGGAGATGTTGAATATCTTTCACCACGATTAGAAGATTATATTCCGAGTTTCCAAAGACACTAAACTATTACGGTCCTTGTGTGTGTGTTTTTGTTATGTACTAAGTATTCCGCAAATGTAATGTAATGTCCATGTACGTCAAGATACGGGTCTCTACAGTTGGTATCAGAGGAAAGGTTTAGTCAACCTTTGGAAACTAGGATGCGAAAACGTTAGTGAGATCCCTAGAGATATTTCTAAGGTATGTCTAGGGATGCCCCTAAGGATAAGTATACGTATAGGATATAGTTCTAGAACTGTGGTAACGATATTAGATTAAACCAAAGATGATAGATATTTAAGTTACTCCCCCTTTATTACGATTTTTGCATCTAACACTATTCTGTTTGGGTTTTAGAAAATGGCTGGAAACAAGATGATTCACAATAATGGAGGATATGATGGAAAATGGAATGATATTCTTCATGAGAAACCAAATGAAATGGGATTTGGATGTCCAAACATCATTATTATGCCGAATCAGCAATCTCACAACATGATCAATAAAGTAAAATTTGGTAAGTTTCCTGACTCGACTAATAAGAGAAAGATGGAGTTCCATGATGATCATAGAGGAAAGAAAGTTCAATTTCCCCTATGTAAATCATGTGGGAAGAGGCATCAAGGAGAATGTTTCAAGGGAACTGGAAGATGCTTTGGGTGTGGAAAAGAAGGACACAAAGCAAGTAAGTGCAAAGGAAAAGGGTCGGTTAACACCATGGATGAGGATAATGGTATTGCTACGACATCAAAAATGGTTAAGTGTTTTAAATGTGGAATGTATGGGCATTATGCAAACAAATGCCCTAAGGGAAAGACTCATGAAGAGAATCAGTATGGTCATATGGGTAGTATTTATGTGGATGATGATGAAGAGACTACAAATGATATGTGAGATGAAAGAATTTTTGAAGCTCGGTCAATGGTTTGAGAATGTAGTGGAATGATTACATGTTTATCATGTGTAATTTTGGAATAAAGAGAAATCTATGGATTGTTACACTGTTGTCTTTCCTTGTGTTTTGAAAGTGTATGATTAATGTTACTAGTATCCATGAAAGGTTATTCAGATATTTTTGGAATGTAGATGATATGCGCATAATGAAGGGATAAGGAGAAAATTAAATGTTTGATAGTATTCATGAGCTCATGATTGATATAAGGACTAAGTGATATCATGGTTTGAGTATATAGAATTTTGAGGATTTTGGTATGTGGAAAGTGTTAACTTTTAACTGCACTCATGTTTTCACTAAGGTATTCAAGAGAATACACGATTAAGGACTTTGAATGTTTGGAATGTGACCAACAAGACATATCTTATGATATGTGGGGATCAACGACAGTATTAAATCTCTGGTAATCGATGTCACTATATTATGAGAGTGGACTGCAGTATTATGTATAAGCCTAAAGATTAGACTGGATTATGTTGGACATAAGTTAGTATTGTTTAAGGATAGAAGATGGGATGTTATAGTAACGTAGTTTTAGAAAAAGGGACAACCTGCAGGACGGGCGACAGCCCATCGCTTCGGACAAGGCTGTAGGAATCGAACCCACAACCGAAGTGCGACTGGCCTTTATCGCCTACCACTGGCCTACAGGAAGTCCCTGTTTAGTAGAAACTAGTTTTATTATATTAAGCAGTATGATATATGAAGTATAAGTCCATTTTAGGAACTATATATGATTAATCTCACTATAGATCAACTTATGTATATAATTTTTGCTAACATTTTGTTTGAGACAGATGGAATGACCCGTCATTCTATCACATGATCTGCTAACACTTCACGAATAACAAATTCAACTTCATTTATTTAAGAGATGAAGTGGAAATTGTTCTAGGCACGAACAATAGTGAGATTGTACCAAAATAAAGAAAGTATTTATTCCAATTCAAATTTTCAACTTTAGGGAAATGATCTTGAAAACCAAAAATGTTGTCCTAGTGATCTTATACCTGATGAATCGGATGGTACCTTAGATCGTCACAAATTTATGGATTTGTGATTATTGGCTTTTCCATAGCCATGTTCTCTACCACTCTCCATCAGAACATGGTGGTTAGATTTCTCTTCCATATCCATATTTTCACCTATGTGGAAACCCAATGATAAGTTTATTTGGGTAACCGTTACGTTTCATACTTTTGTTTTAAAAGATTGGTTTTGATATTCCTTTTTACGATGTGGGTTTCTATTAAAGAAACTTTCAAATAGTAAACCATTTATAACCCCAACGAATTTCGAGGGCGAAATTCATTTTAAGAGGGGTAGAATGTAACAGCCCAAGATTTTATAAAAAAATATTCTTTTTATTAATGTCTTGTGTTGTACGCTACACCAAAAGGAGCTTTCACAACACGCATCCTTGACTTTCCTTGCATTACACGCAATCACGACCTTCCTCGATAGCGTGTGTAATACGCAATACCGAGTTTCACTAAACAACGATATGCTATTAAAATATTATTAAAACTAGCCGGTATGAATAGTAATAACCACTTTTTAAAATTCTGTAAATCTTATTTTTCAAAATGAACTTCATTTTTGGATTCGGAGTATCGAATTTAGCCTAAGGTGAAATTTTGGTACTTTTCGGATAACTTTCATATTCTGATGAATAGTGAAAATTACTAAATTATAATTAAAAAAAACTTTTTTAATCGAAATAATTAATAGTGATAAATTATTAATTTGAGTGGTTTTAAATTATATTTAGAATATATTTTTACAATTTAATACAATGTTGGTCATTGGATGTAATTTCTCATTTAAACCAGACATAATCAAGTGTCAATCTTTTGATAGATATTGTTTCTTAAAAACACGCTATTTGTTTTAACAGCGGGATTTAATTATAAAATTAATTAATGCAACTTCTATGTTATGAATTTGGTAAAATAGACTTCGTTTTTGAATTCTGAATATGAAATATAGCTTAGGATGAAATTTTGGCATTTTTCTGAAAACCTTCATTTTTTGATGAATAGTGAAACTACTAAGTGGTAGTTAAAAAACTGAATTTTTCATAAAACTTAATTTTACCGCTTCTGTGAATGGAATTTCCAAAATCCGAGAGACACGGTTTATGTCAGTAAGTAAAATGTGGTTCAATGAGATGAAAATAATTTTTGGTGAATAGTAACTTTTTACTTTTATTTACCACGGTTAAAAGTAAATAGGGTAATTAAGGGTAAGAATGATATTAATATTACCCTAAAACATGTCCTAATTCTATTGGACAAGTGTATCTCGACCAAAAACAACCTTAAGTGTAAAATATTATCATTTAGGCCCACTTGGATTAGATTAGGACATTTATTATTATTTAATTCAAAGAAGAGTTAAAAGAGTTAAAATCAAAGTTTATTCACTAAAACATTTTTAATATGGGGTTATACATAAGATAAATTCGACTATAAATATTCATTAGAAAGATAAAAAGATTTCCTACATAATGATATTTTATTTATAATTTTTAGACTTTAAATAAATTAATTTATTTATGACACAACGATGATGCAGTAATTACCCTTTTAAGGAAATATTAACATAATTGATGTTATAAATACTCAAATGAATGTAATTTGAGACTTTTTATGAATTCCACTAATTTTCTAGGTTACTATGATATATTAATGTTGATGTAATCAACTTGGTTCGAACATATAATTCTGTTATGACTTTCACAAAAATCATATATCAAATAGTGTCAAAATCGACACAAAATAGTTTTTAAATCAAATATTATATTATTAATTGTTATTGTATTCCTAAAAATCTAAGGTTCGTCCAAATGACTTAGATAAGGATATATATATTAATAATAAACAATTTGGGGTTCTTTTGTCATTTTATAGTAAGTGTATTAACCATATAGTGAAAGAAAACAAAAAGACACGGTAAAAGTTAAATTATTTAACTTAGAGTTAAATCTAATTGATAAGGTTAAAATAATACCCTAAACTTGTCTAAATCCTATTTGTTGATAGGATTTCGACCCATCCCCACTTTAGCTTCGAAATAAGACCCTTTGTAACCATTATAAACTGATTTTGACTTTAATATAAAATAATATTTTGAGATATTCCTAATGTGCCCCTCTCCTCCCCTATAAAAGGACACCTCCTCCCCCTCCTCCTCACACCAATTTGAGCACTCAATCTCGGACAACCCCTGCCAATTTCTCCTCTCCACTTCCCTAGCAACATCCTAGAGGTTCTGGTCTTCCTCAAAGACCAATTTTAGTGCCCTAAGAGGAGGTCTCAAAGAGGCACTTCAAAGAAGAGGTAATTACCGTTACCAATTCTTTCATCTTTATTTCTTCTTCCACTTCTTCTTCTTAGGTTGTTTCATTATCAAGTAATAACATCAGTATCACTCATATAATGATATGTTATTATAAGTATGAAACAACCCTATTTCACCATCTATCCATCCTACGGAAAAAGAAATCACCGCGCGTGCGTACGTACGGAATACCGTCTCCACGCCGTGGTGTAATCTATTTTCCACCACCACCTTACATGGATGGGTATAATGGTGTAAAGAATAACTATACATAGTTATTAAAACATCATATTTATTCTGATATATTGTATAATCCACTCCAATTCAATTCAATATTTATGGAAATGATATCATCGCTCGTGCGTACGAACGGACTACCGTCTCCACGACGCGATGAGATTCATTCTCCATGTTAACCATTTAAGAATGATTATAAAGTATATATAAGAAATAATAATGAAATATATGACATTATAAAGCTACTGTATTTATGTATATATATATATGTATGTCATCTACTTACTTCCATTCAAGACAATAGGGAAAGGAAAACAGCGTTCATGCGTACGTACGGACTACCGTCTCCATGAACGGTGTTTTTCATTTCATTTATCTATCTATTATATATATATATATATACTGAATATATATGATATATAAATCATATTTTATATTCTGGAAGTAAGTAAATCATGATATAAGTAATAATAATGTCAAGAACAACAAGTCAAAACACCTACGATAAAAGAAACGATTTTACCCAAAACGCTTCTTTAACATGGAATTTACAAAAGAACGGGTAATATAATGTCATAAGTGAACCATATATGATATCATAACAATGAATATGATTCTGTAATAAGTCAATGACATTATTTAAACCATTATACAGGAGCTTTGGACACGTACAAAGCAAATCGGACCTAAGGTAAGGGAAAATATCACAATCTCATTTTTATCCGAGATTGTTTATACTTTGGTATTTACTGGGGAGTATTTTATCATCCACATCCATGTTTACTCAATATGTAATATTATTTCCATCCACATACAATTGTTTAATTCCAATTTTACCCTTCGGTGAGTTTTTAGTAAAGGATATGAAAGGAATCTTTTGTCGTTTTTCCGTACGAGGTACTTTTTGACTTTTCCGACAAAAGTACGAAGAATGTTTTTTTTAACTTATACGGCATGAATGGATTTTTAAAACATTATTTCCAAGAAGCTTCCTTTACAAGTTTTCAAGTTTATTTTTAATCAACTTCTTTTTTAAATTCGTATGACATGTTATGAAAGGAAAAATGTTTTTGAAGAAGAAAGGATATTTTCCTCAAGAATGGAGTTCAAGTATTTTATCAAAATTATTTTCCATCTAAGATAATAAAAGGGTTCTGTTTTTATCCCTATTATTACATTGGTTTGATTATGTTGTGATGGAAATATTTTTATGAATTCCTTTATCTTATATGAATTGTTTTATGATGTCATGTTGTTTAAGAATCCCATTTTTATTACATGGGTTATGCAATGATGTATGATTTATGATTATGTGGCACACATAAGAAAGGATTCATTATAAGATGGGTGGGACCTATATCTCCCTCCAATGCATTGGGTAAAGATTTTATATCTCATGAGATAGACAGGGCTGTAACGGTAGGTTATACCGGTTCAGTGAAACAGGACTGAAACGAGGGTTACTCGATTCAGAAAGGGACTTTGTCCACTAAGATCGTCTTGGAAATTAGTCTTGACTAACAAGAAATGATTCTCTATGATTATGTGTGAATGCCACAAAGTTTCATGTTTTATGTTATGATTATTGTGATTACATTTCACTGCCATGATTTACCCCATGTTATGAAATTATGATCTCTTTTGCAGGTTAAGATTTCCAAAAGTTATGTGCTTATGTATATGATGTGATTGATATTTCTTTTGTTTACCCTTACTGAGCATTTGAGCTCACCCTTTTATGTTTTCTTTTCCCCAGGATATAAAGAAAGGTTTTAGGTATAAAAAAAAAGATGATCTTTATGGGAGATGTTGAATATCTTTCACCACGATTAGAAGATTATATTCCGAGTTTCCAAAGACACTAAACTATTACGGTCCTTGTGTGTGTGTTTTTGTTATGTACTAAGTATTCCGCAAATGTAATGTAATGTCCATGTACGTCAAGATACGGGTCTCTACATTTTTCCTTCCCACCATACCACATGCTAGTATCCATCGAGGTCACTTATTAGACCAATACAGGACAACACATGTTCTTTCAGTGTGCTTTATCCTCACTCACACACACCTAGGAAACTTCCCAAGAGGTTACCCATCCTAACACTAATCTAGTAAAAAAATGATTAACTAAGGACTTAAAATTAGGTAGGCTCCTGAAAATAAATTTGCACCTTATTGACTTGGGTAGTAACATTTAATCTTTTAAGTCCCAATTTTCCAAGGGTGTTACAACCATGATGTCGGCCGTTTGATTTTTCATAGGAATATACTCAAATTTCACAACATGTTTCTCAACCTTCTCCTTTAATAAATGGAATTTTATCTCAATATTATTCATAATTTAGTGTTTAATGTTATTTTTTCTAATATTTATAACACTAGATTTGTCACACAAAATTGGAATAAGAGATACCAAATTAATAAAATTGTATTTAAGATGTTTTAACATCCATATTAATTGAGTACAAGATTGAATCACTGCAATGTAATCCAATATGCAGTGTTTAACAACATATAATATTGTTTTTTTTACTTTGAAAATAAATTCACAAGCTACCAAGTAAAAAAAAACCTCCATAGGTAGATGACCATCAACTAAAACTGCCCAATTAGAATCTATATAACCCATTAATTATTATAGATAATTTTACTAATAATAAAAACCAAATTCCATTGTTTGGTTGATATATCAAATTATCCATCTTACATCCTTAATGTGTCTTTATTTCAGAAAAATATAATAACAAGAAACTTGACATGTGGTAGAAATTTTTTTGTTCGAGTGGATTTCAAGTAAACTAAAAATAATCTACCTATATAGAGTCACATTAACTTCCTTAACTTTCTCATTTTTAAAAATTTTATCTGTGTCTCCACTAGAGTTTTTATTAGTTTAGAATCATCCATTTGAAACTACTTGAGAACCTCCTTGGAATATTTAGTTTGGGAGATGAATTTACAAGACTTTCTTTGAGTAAAATGTATACTAATGAAAAAGGATAGTTAAAAAATTAGAGATATCTCAAATTCACACCTCATTAGTTCTAAAAAATGATTTCATTGGGTGTCCTCTAACCCTCCAAAGATGATTTCATCAATATATATATGCAATTCCACCCACTTCCCATACTCCTTCTTGATGTAGAGGTTTTGATTAACACCTAATCTAAGATAACCAATCTTATTTAGATACTAATTTATCCATGATTAATAGTCTATTAGTGCTTGATTTATCCCATATAATTCTTCCTTTAATAATTACACTTTTTTCTTATCATTGTGTATAAGGAATCCATCTGATTTATCAATATAGACTTTCTATCCAAGGATATTATTCAAGAATACTAATTTGATGTCCATTTGGAATACCTTAAAACCCCTTTTCATGTTTATAGATAAAAATAAACTTATAGTTTCAACATGAGTGATCTGTGAAAATGATTTATCAACATAGATTCTATCAATCTAAGAATAATTTTTTCACATTGTATATTATTTATTCCTCATCACTATACCATCTTCATTGAGTTTTTTTCTCTAGAAAAATCACTTGGTTTTTATCATGTTTTTATTTATTGACCTTGAGATAGCTTCCCATGTATTGTTTTTCTCAATATAGTCAAGATGATCATGCATAGGTTTGACCCAAATTTCATTTTTGGAAGCTTCATTAAATGATTTTGGTTTAAACTAAGATAAAAATGATTTTTTTGTTCTTTCATTCTTCTATTTTGAAGCGGAGCTGTCGAGTCACCAATGATATTGTTATCACTAATTTTAGATCTAATTGATTGTCTGTTTTTACTTTCTATACATGATTTATTTTCCTCTTCATCAATGATATAATCAATTTTCATTATATCCCTTTAAACTCCCCCAATATAGACACATATTCATTACTTTCCTACAAAAAAATTTGGTTACTTCTTTGTGAATTATTCTCATTTGTAGCTGAAATTTACTCACTTATATTTAAATTCTGCCCACTTTTAGTTATAGATACTTCATGTACTTAAATAATTTTAATCATATATTTATTAAATCATATATATTACTTTATTTTGTATGAATATCCCTAAAATATTCCTTCATATCTATATATTTCAAACTTTCTATTCTTTTCTATATTAAGAATAAAACACTTTCTTCCAAACAATCAAAAATATTTAAGTGTTGGATTCTTTATATAATAGATTTTTATGGAGTCTTGTAATCATTTGGACATAAAAATGACTAATTAGAGATATAAATCACTATTATAAACTATTATTTACAATAACTCTTTGACATGGAATTTTCAATAAGAATATTCCTATCCATTTTGTTGATAATATAATCCCTTATTTCAACACATCCATTCTTATAAGGAGTTCTTACCACTAAAACTCAGTGTTGAATCCCATGTTTTTCCATAAATTCTTCCATTTGGTATTTTTTAAATTCCATACAATTTTTGGTGTGAAACATTTGGATTTTTAGAGCAAGAATCTTTTAAGATTCACTTAGACATTGTGTAATAAACTTTTACACTTACGTTTTTTTGGGAAATCACTATCAACCAATCCATACCACTAAAATCATCAACAAAAAAACATAATACAATTTTTCATAAAAATCTCAAGGAGTGACCAGTCTTTAAACATCTACACACACAAACTCCAATACCTTTTATGATTTCCTCTTCTTTGGATTATACATCTTCTAAAAAATATTCCCATTTTGACAAGAATAACATGTATGGATATTGTTATATGTCATCCTGGAGAAATAATGAGCTATATCATTCTTCAATAGATTTTCCAAATATTTTTAGATCAAATTTCAATGTCATTTATTTTGTTCTATATCATGTTTTCATATTTATTGGACAACATACACTGATTTTCATCACTAATGAGGTAAATATTTACATTTTTACCCATTCCTTATAGATAATTGAATCATATATATCTTTAATAGTGAAACCCTTCTTGAAAAACCCCATATCATGTCCCAAGTCACATAACTGACTCACACTTGTGTCTAAGTCCTTCCACCAAGAGCACACCCATTTTTCAAAGATCCTTTCCCCCAACCCTTAGCCTTCTCAGATCCAATGATTTTGAGTCCTTTATTATTACTATAATAGACCACTCCACCTTTTTTATATCTAATGATAATGATAATATTCTCATTTCTAATCATGTATGAGGTACACTTGTTCTCTAGAAACCATAATATAGAATTATCCATTTATCTCAAAGAAATATTATCCATTTTCCTTATAATATCTTATTTTCATTATCCATGACCATTGAAGAAGATATATTGATGATTGATACACTTGATTTTCACCTAGTTCAACAATTCCCTCTTAATCTTGAAAAACTAATATTTTTTTTTCATTTTTGAATATGTTTTTCAAAGTTCCCAACTACTAATTTCAACCCTCTTGAGTCTCATGATTAAATTATTATTGAACCCTTGAGAAAAAATAATCCAATTTGTTCCCAAAACCTTAACACCAAAAGCAATAACCATTAAAATCATAGGAAAATGATGGAAAATTGATCACATATTTTTGGTGTTGTTCTATAAAAACATTTTTTCAATAGAGCACATATACTGAATGTTTCCCAATTTTCTTTATAAATAACACATAATTTTTAGATTCATATTTCCATCCTTTATTTCTTGATTGGCAGGCTTTCTAGATTCTCCAAAATCCACTTTCCTCCAAGGAGTGGATGCTTGGGGTCTATCACTATCCATGGATCTCTTCTCATTGTGATCATGCTCCAATTTTTTTCCTTTGTTATTAATATTCTGCAATTATGGGATGGGAATAAGTTCTTAAGTAGTCACTATAGGGTATTTAATAGCTTTAGTTTGGGATGGTGTCTTCAAGAAACTTGATACCATGAAAACTGTAAGGAATATTTCTTTATCCTCATACTTCCATCACTAAAACATTAATTCTTATTTGAGTTCCTTACTTATTTTAGCCCTTCATTTAACTATATTGGTCAATCCATATATGATTAAAGCATGCTCTTCCACTTTTATCTTGATAAAAAATTAATTCTTTGAGTTACCAAAAATTCCATATTTTATTTTTTTCAATCTATTCTTTCAGTTTTAACTTATATACCTACAACTGTTTCATATAATGATTTTATTCATGAACAAATTCATTTTTCTTCTTGATTTAGCTCTCTATTTCTCAATTTCATCAAGTGATTCCTCAAGTTAAACCTTAAGATCAACCCTAGGCTCAAATTTAGCATTTTCATTATCATGGTCATTGAATTCTAGTATTTCAATAACATATACTAAAGTATCTTCAATGAGATTCCTATAATCCTCAACCTATTCTACTTCCAAATCATATTATATTTCATCTTTAGGTGATGAAATGTTTTTCCTCTTGAATAATTTCCATTTTAATTTTCTCTTAATTTTTCACCTTTGAAAGGTTTCTTAAAATATTATTCATCCTTGTTATCTTGAATATTTTTAACGAACTTAGAAGTGATATGTCCTACCTTATCACATTAGAAGTAAGAAATTGGAATATTTCCTTTGAATTTTCATTTCTCTCTCTTAAGATTATAGAAAAAAAAACATCACTTCATTGATATCATCTTCATATAGATATTATTTAATAGAAAGTTTATTTATTTCTTTGGATGAAAACTCCCATGATTTCTATTTCACCCTCGACCCATTGTTGTCATTTCTCATTTCATATGTAACAATCATATTGTAAAATCTATCTAAAGAAACATCTTTTAGATATTTATCTTCAAGAATATATACCTTCACATCAAAGCACCACGGTAGTATCCTTCATATCATTTTAATGATTTTTAAATCTTCAATATTCTCACCAAGTCCTCACATATCTTCTACAAGATAATTGAGATGATCAAAAGGTGTATTAAATATTTTGGTTAGAATCATTCTAAAATATCTATACTTGTTCCAAAACACTTTCATATTTTGCACTCAAACTTTAGAATAAAATTCATAGAAATTAAAAAGTTTTTCTTATATAGAATGAGAGGTTTTTCAAGACATTACCTTAGTGTATATAGGGTTGTCCAGAGCTCCCCCTAAAGCACCGATTTCCTTAGAATCTATATTCAATCACTTGTGATGTATTTATAATAAATCCTAACTTTCCAAGGTTTCTAATATATAGTTAATGGATTTTGTGTAAAATTCCATATCCAAATACCTTAAGTAGTGCTACATATTGTTATTACATGACCAGAATTTTTTACCTTTGAAAATTGGAAAGTATTTGTGATTAACAACTACTATCACTACCATGATTCTTAGTGACAAAAACTTGACCCCAAAACCTTAATATTTGATACAAATTATTGGTCCCATATCTAGTAGATTACCCTGGGGGGGGGGGTGAATAATGGTATCACAAATATAAAACTTAACTCCTTGAAAATTATCTTATTATCTCAATGAAAGAAACACCTCTTTACCTCCCTTACTTTCTATTTGAGAGTGATGAAATAAATAAATTTCACACTATATTTTAATTAGTTTACCTGAATTGGTCTAGTCCAAGGAGCATTCAAATACAATTTTTCTATGCATAAAAAACACTAGAGTGAATTTCTTTGTTTAGTTTACACAATATATAGGTCACTAAAACCCTCCAAAATCACTGTTCAAATAATTGAGAAATTATCACTTCCTTCCAATATAAAGAGGAAATCATTGCTCCTTCCATGATACCCTTCTTCCTCATGAGATAAGAATGAAAAAATACACCTTACATGGTTTGCCTCTTCTATAAAATTTAATGAAGCTCCATTGAGATAAATATCCTATAATATCCTCACTTTTTATCACTTTAAAATTTCCTTCAATCCTAGAAATCTTCTTTCCATAACTTATCAATTAGACTCTATGGATTCCTATTAAAATACCATATCTCCACTCATACTTGGAACTTCTACGTGCATTTATTGAGAAATTATCAACCTTGATTTGATCCAAGGTTTAGGATAAAGAAACTCTTCCTCTATATTCTTAAGGTCATTCCATGTGTCATACTAACTTGAATGTATTGGTTAAGGACCATTTAATTCACATTAAATTCCTTAAATATTTAGCATAACTTCTCTATAAAAATTATAGATTTTTTTGTAACTACTTGGTCAGGATGTGGTCACACACACTCCGATGTAGAAAACTTCTTCCATAGCTTCACCATGAAATAGCCTCCTTCATTATGGTGTAGAAAATGTATTTAATAAAATACTATGTAATAGAATATTTTCCTATGGAGTTTTCTCCTATAGTTGACTAGATCTACAAAATTTAGTTAAATTTCAATGCTCCCATGATCTCCACACATTCTCCCAAACATCCTTCAAAATTATGGACAACTTATGGAGTGCTCCCCTTTGTCCATGACATAGAATTCTATAGGATTTGATATCACCTAATCATCCACAATGACTAATCCAAACTCTCTGCATCATAATATATGGCTATATCATATATTTCCTCTCTTCAACATAGCTGTGATGTAAAATATTCTCCATACTTTAGATACCCTAAATTTTATAGTGACATTAAGATTCATCTGAAATCTCCTTCTAATGAAGTTTATGATGTAGTAACATGTTTTACATCATATACCTTGATTTTTAAATTCCATATCATAATTTTATCCAAAGATTAAATGTTATATCATACACCTCATAAAAACAACATGCTAGAAATATCATGTGGAACTGACATGTGCCACGACCACTCCACTGTGGTACTGATTTTCACCATAATCTCATATTCACATGTTCTAGAACCAACATACATTGGTGATCACCATTACTGGCACCTTTGGTTTAGGCTGAATTTGAGATCAATTGGATTCCCTTGGGTGGCTGGCTACATGGATGGACTTAGCCAGTGTATGGGCACATTTTTGATCAACCTCACCTTATTTGTGGAATAAATAGGGACTCTAAGGCTTATTATCATGAATCTTGGAAATGGAATTACCTTTACACAACTTACCTATCTAAATCTTATGATGTATCAAGTTGTACTATGGAATATGATTCCCAAATTAAACACATCCTATGGTGTAGAATAATGGGTTATAGTGTGTAGTTTGTCTTATAGGTAGATCTAACTGTCATCAATGAATCTTATGGATTTAAAAAATCCATAACAATCCTCCAAGAATCATCTCTTATCTACACCTTTGTTCAAATTCTATACTCATATGAGATTGTCAATAAAAAAATCAATGAAAAACACAAAAGGGTTTTGCGATAATAGGACTTAATGAAATATAATAATAGAAATAATGAATTTTATTCCCACATGATTAAGAAATGAATCCCTCATACTTATTCATTAAATTCTCAAAAAATAGCACCATGAAACACTAAATATCCACTTTTAAAGCTACATAAATAATAATCACACAATAATACTCCAGAAAGGGTAGGATGTACATGTGGTCTTGTAATGTGGGTTCCTATAAGGTATTCCACAATTTCCTAAGCTTCATAAAGGATTAAATGTAGGTTTGGTCACAAGATAAAATGGTATGAAAACATGTTAATCTATAGAATGAATTAGTTAATTTTGGTTTAAGATCACTGTGTTTTGAAAATATATAAAATAATTTTATAGTAATAATACGTGTATTGTGTTCTCTTAATAAATAGGGTATGTTAAAGAATATGAAAAATGGTTTAGAATACCTCTTGGGTATGCAAATTTAAATGTTTTTACAATTACTCAAGATATGAGTACCAAGTAATAAGTTGATTAAAAAAAAATTTAGAAAATAAAAAACAATGATCAAAATTCAATTCAAAAATCATACTAGATTATACATAATAGAAGACAAGAAATTGATTCTAAAATAAATTCCACCTAAAAATTTCACTTATATTTCCATGGTTGTTCTAAAATTCTCATGTAAATAGTATGTATCTAAAGGAAAATGTGTTTTGACTATTAAAGGAAGGACACCAGCCAAGTGGGGTGCTAGTTAAGATCCAAAATGTCACCCAAATAAAATCAAACAATTCCTCTACTATTTTATAGAAAGGTGAGAGGAAAACTATAGGAAAATTACTTAGTAAGGGAAACATAAAAATTAGTAGGAAAAGAACCCTCCCATATGGAAATTTATGCTCTTTGGAAGACTGATTATGGTTGGTAATATATATTTTTATCTCTAGAAAAGGAAGTGATGACTAAAATAAAAGTTTTATACTTGGAAAGTTATGAGGTCAAAGAGTATACAACAATTGTTTACATGGAGTAAGGAAATCTCAAAAGTTTTCTATATACTCAGTTAAGTAATTTAATAAAAATATAGAATGAGATCAAAATAATAGAAGACATGAAGACATCAAAAAATCATTGAAATAGATATAAAAATGAGGGAGTAGGAAAAATCATAAGACTCTAAGAGTGTATTATCTGGATTCTAAATGGTCTCCCCCCATGGGTTACCTGTCAAATATTCCTAGTGAAATTAATGGATGCTATGGTTTCTGGACCCAGAGGAGTGACAACCAAGTAACCTACTAATTTCTACTCAGTAATAGTATGAGTAGGGGTAGTTGTTGGATACTCAAAGAAAACTAGGTGGAGGGTAAAGTTGGCATGGAAAATGGAGGTAATTATGGTTTTATATGGGGATAGTCCCTAATTTAGAGAGATGTCATGTGTATGATAGCTAGACAAATGAAGGGAACATCCCACACCGTCTTTGAAGCTGAGCCCTTAGATTTCCTATGATATTCAAATACAAACACCTATTGGGAATTTGGGTCAGTAATATGTTTTGGAATGTGAATGAAGCCTCAACATACCAGCTAGAAAATTTCTACCTAAATAGTGGAAGAGTATATTAGAGGAGTCACTATAGAAGTAATGATATGAGTAGGATATTGGTTAAAGGATGTTTGGTTAATAGAGGATGATAGCTGATGATGAAAAAATGAATAAAAAAATGACTTAGGGAATAGAAACCCCCAGTCTTGAAACAAAACCCAAAGGTTCTCCATTATATATACCCTAATTTTATACTCATTTTACTATTATTTTTTAATATAAAAACTTTAAAAAAACAAAGGATTTGGAGGTCTAGTGTCTCCAAGAGATTAGACACATAATACATCAATATAAACATAAAATACATCTATATTATTTTTTATCTCCATAATGTGATCCTAAATCCATTTGAAATCCTTTTAATACATAGGATACCTTATGAAAATAAATAAAGAAAAAGGGTGAGCTTTAAAGCCCAATAAGAAAGTAAACATGACAATGAGGTATAACATATATGAAAAATGGCATAACATGATATCATAAAAGACAAAGATCATATATAATAATATGTAAGTATGGAATAAAGAAAATTATAACATGGAAAATTTAATCCCAAGAATGTGGAAATAATATAAAACATGAAATCATAAACATAATCCAAGGATCTCTTCCATGGCAACATAACATAGTAGATAGACTAACTACATATTCCCCATACCTGGTATCTTATGATATGAAAAAATTACCCAATAAATTGGAGGGATATTTAATTCTATTCCCACCCATAACATCATAACATGTGCATTAATATGCATACTATATAAGGAAATCATATAAAAGGTATATTTATATGAAATAACCATGAGAAAGAAATGGGTTACATAATCTTATATCAAAACATAATCATTGGATATTTCATAAATATTACCAATATAATAAGGAATTAAATACTTTGGATATTTATATTTGAAAAAGTAAACATACTCATTAAATATTGAGTCTAATTTAATAACATTTCATAAGAAAAGGGTGGATAAGTTAGTATAGAAATGAACCTCTTAAATGATGTTTTATGAAATGGGTGAAGAAACTTTAAAGAAGGTGAGTACATAGTATTTTAATTTAAAAATATAATTAAACAAAAATGGTTTCCCATAAAATATCTATCATTTTATTAAATCATGCAGGGATTAAAATTTAAAATATTGTCACATGAAAATGAATAATGATTAGAAAATTTCCCTTTAATCAATATCTTTTTAACGAATGATTGAGATGGGAACATGCATTAATTGTATAAAACCAAAAAAATAAAGGGAAAATAGACTAGGTATATTTGTGATATACATATATAAATAATATATAAGTGATACATGAGAATAATAGAGATATAAAATTAGGTTTAGAGAGAGAAATGATAACCTAAAATAAAAGAGGGTGGTTCAGAATTTCCCTTACTTTGGGTACTGACTCAATTGGTTAAGATGGATGACCTTATGAATAATCAAATTAAGTTTATTAAATACATTTTTAAAATAATTTTTCATCTATATTTTATTTTTTACTATTATTTTATGTTTATTTATAATCATTTTATTAAGACATCATGTTTATTAATACAACCTCGAAGGTGTTTGTTTCATGGTTCTTTGGACGCTTTGATTTTTTTATGACTATGGAATTTATTTTAAAATGATAAAATAACACTATAAGTGAAATTATATGATTTTAATATCATTATAGAAGTTTAAATGTCCCCATAGTCATGTTTTAGTGAGTATAAATTTTATTGTTTAATGACATGTTCATCTAGAAGGTTTTACCATCCATTATAAACTAGATTTTTCTATTTAGTTTAATGATTATTCATCCATTATATATCATTAAATAAGTTAGTATTATATTATAATTATCATATTTAAGCATAAAATTATTTTTACAACTATCCATGAAGGTGATGATGAAAAATTAAACACATCATCCATGAAGGCAGTAGTCCACACATAACACAGAAAACATTTTTATTTTTTAATGAATTAGGGGAAGGTAGATTGTGGATATTTTATTAATATAACAAAATTTTAGTTTATTTATGATACCTATGTAACTATTTCAATTTTTATGTAATATATTTGGGAAAGTATAAGAATAATTGTTTTAAATATTTTCATTAAAAACATTTTCTCTTCCTTTGGATGTCATCTCTTAGACTACACCTTAAGGCACCTTGGATTGGTATTTTGGGGATAAAATAACCTATAATATTTGGTAAATATTTTTGATGATATATTTTAGAATTATATTTTTGGAAAAAATGATTATGGTGTGAGGATAAGTGGGGTGGTAAAGGGGTCCTTTTATAGGTGAGAGGGGTGGCATTTTTATAAATATAATTTCTTAATATAAAAAGAGATGTCATTTTCAAGTAAAGTAGTTCCAAAATTTATAATTAATGTGTAAAATATTAGGTAAGGTTATGAAATCCCTCATATACCCATTTAATGATAATTTTTTTTTGACATTTACCTCTTGATTTTAAATTTTTACATCATTTTAACCTTTATCGCAGTGACTAATTTTTACCTTAGTAACTTAATTTTATATGCTAAATTAAATTGAATTTATTAAATATTTTTTATTATGATAATTCAAAATTTTAAATCCATTTTATTGAATTTAATTTCCAAATGGGATAAAAATTAACTTCAATATAAGTAATAAAAATAAAACTTTTACTATGCACTAAAAATAATTTTTTTTAAAAATACCAACAATTCACCCTAAGATATATTCGATTTTCTGATTCCAAAAAATAAATATATATTTTTTAAAATAATTTTATAGTTATGATAAATTTAATTTTTAAAATAAATATCTTTTTTATTAAAAAATACTAATTTTCAGGACAAGATCGAATTTCCGACCCTTAGAAAAATTACTTATGTTTTCATAAAATAATATGATCAAATAAATATTATTTAATGAAACCATTTTAGGAAAATAAATTTTATTTTAAAACCATAAAAATATATTTTAATGAAAATAAATAAATATATTTTACCATAAATATAAGTATTCTTTTTTTGAAACATTTATTTCATCACATTTAATAATTTTATTTAAATTTCTTGTTGTATAAATTTTTATATGTAATAATTTAAATTAATATAATAAAATGAAATTGTTTAATACTATATTCTTAATTATGAAACACATGTTTATTTAAAAGGGAAATTCCATTTATAAAGTTTGAATTCATTTCATTCTTTCCCACTTAAAAAATTTCACCCTTGAAATTTCATTTCGTACTCTAAGGTGAAAAAATGAGGGTGCTTATGTTTCATTGCTTCCTCAGGTTCTGATGCTACCTCTTAGAACTTATGGTTCCTCCAAAATACTTTCACAAGTTGGGATGTCTTGTTATGTATAACTTTTTATCCATAGTACAAATTCTTCACAGGATGCTCCTCGTAAGAAATATCATGATCCAAATGCACCACTTATGAATTTAGTACATGTGAGGGATATAGAATGTACTTCTTTAATAGGGATATATGGATCACATAATGTACTTGAGTCATGTTTAATGATAATTCTATTCAATAGGCTACAACTTCAATGTGATCAAGAATCTTAAAGGGGCCAATATATCAAGGACTTAGATTTCCCTTCTTTCTAAACCTCATGACTATATTCCATGGATATATAGGTAGTAACACTTTATACTTGACCAAAAATTACATATATCATTAGGTCCCACCATCCTACATTCACCAACCTCATCCCAATATGTAATTTTTCTACATCTCTTCCCATACAGGGCCTCATGAGGAGCTATATGAATGTTCATGTGAAATCAATTGTTATATAAGAACTCAGTGAGAGGAATATGTTGGTCCCAATCAAATTTTAAGTATATAGAGTAGGATATCAACATATCCTCAATTTTATAGATGGTTCTTTAAAAATTTTCATCATTTTTGGGGTGATAGGCCATACTAAAGTTTAAATCTACATTTAGAGTATGTTGGATACTTTTCCAGGGATTTGTTGTTAATATTGGATCTCGATCAGATACAATTGATAAATGTGTTCCATGAAGTCTTACCACTTCTCTAACGTATAAATTTGTAAGTTGATCAAGTGATAAATCCTCCCAAATAGAGATTAAGTGTAAAGTCTCTATAATATGTTCCACCGCTACCCATATGGAATTATTTCCTTTCGATATCTTTGGAAGAACCATAAAAAAATACATAGTGATATTCTTTAATTTTCAAAAAGGTATATGTAATTTTTTCATCATACTTTTACCTTTTACTTTCTACATTTACATTTTTACATACTAAACACTTTTATGTATATTCTATAATCTCTTTCATCATATTATCATACCAATATTAATCTCATAGATCTCTATAAATCTTTGTGCTCCCTGAGTGGATTGATAATTTTAAGCTATGTGCACTTGTCAATAACTCCTTCATTACATTCAGATTTTATGGTATATATAGTCATGTACCAAACATCACAAATCCTTTTTCATCAATTTTGAACTCTAATTATTTTAAATTTCTTATAGAATCCACATTATCTTTCACCTCAAAATCACCCCTTTGAGATTTATTTATATTATATAGAATGATTGTTTGAGAAATAATTTGAGCAAGGAAATATGTTTTTACTTAATTTATGATTCCCATGTTTGTCCTCTATATGTATAATAATATTGGATCATTTTCATTCCTAATCATGGATAAGGTTACAAGATCTTTTCAACTTAGATAATATTCTTCTTTATTCACCTTCCTTGGATGAAAATGAATTTAGTTGTCATAATCCTTGAACAACTCTAACAACATTCATCAGTGATTATTTAGATCCTTATGTGTGAATATATATTTGAATATATTATTATCCATATATATTTCACACTTCTTTCCATACAGAAAATTTCACAAAATATTCTAAGTGAAGATTACTGCTATCAAATCCAGATCATGTGTCAGATAGTTCTTCTAATGGATCTCCAATTTTAGAGAGGTATAAGATATAAATTCATAATTTTTCATTATTACACAACCTAATACATTATTTGATGCATCACTATAGATAAAAATATTTCTTTATAGGTTGGTAGTGTGAGTATAGGTGTAGCGATTAACCTCTTATTTAACTCATTGAAGCTTTACTCACATTCATCAGTCCCAAAAAACTTTTCATTCTTACAAGTTATTTTTGTTAGTGGGTTTTATAGTAGTGATAAGTTTCTCACAAATTATAAATAGTACCAATCTAATCCATGGAAACTATGAATCATTATTATAGATTTTTTTCCAAGCTATTCCTTAATCACCCTTTTCTTTAAAGGGTCCCTTTATTGTGATAACATACCCCAAGAATGATAATTTATCCATAAAAAACTAAAATTTAATATAATTTTTATATAACTAATCCTTTATCAAAGTATTTAGCACAATACTCAAATGATCCACATGTTCCTCCTTTATTTTGGATTATATAATAATATCATTGTTTCGATAGGGAAGTGATGACTACTCTATACGCTTGGTTTAACTAGATGTTTGATTGTGGGGGGTTTGATTTCTTTCACAATCATCCACATTAGGTCACCATTTTTATTCTTAATAGAAACTCCAAATGGTTCCTTTATCCATAACTGGGTATAGACCTTCTTTCCAAAGGAAGGTGGTCAAATGGGGTTTCAGACCCAATGATGCTTAGATACCCACATTGGTCGAGAGGATGAGAGGTCAGGCTCATCACATCATTTTTAGAGAAAATTATTTCCTACTCTAGGACTCTCTTATAGATTTAATATATGTTTGTTAATATCTCACTAATCCTAATATGGTACTGATTAACCTAAAAAAATTATTATAGATTGACTCAGTTTATATAAAAAAGAAATGGGATCTCATTAGTGAATCCATACGTATATATCCGAGGTTATTCATATGTTTTTGAGTAATGGGTAACTGCTCATGTTCTGAATCCATATAACTAGGTACTTAGGTTTTCTACCATTCCTGGATATATTTAATATTTTAAGGACATGATTGAACCATTATGAGGAATCCTATATATCCTAGTTATTACATGATTCAAAATCCACATAGTTAGTTAAACCTGTGAAATTTAACAACATGCAGAAAGAAAATATTTATGGCCCCCAAGGCACTGTACATTTGATCTTGAGCCTCATGGAGGAATCCTACGTATCCTGGTTATAACAGGAATCAGAGTTATCATAGTTCAATCAGGCCCTTGGGACTAGACCCAAAGTAGATTCCCATATGTTTAGGGGTATTTATGTCATTACACTCATCAGGTATTACATACTAGGACTTCCCTAGATGGTGTAGATTCATGATTCTAATGAGGTGTTCATTGTAGCTCCCTAAGCCCACATGAGCTATGATCTGTGTGAGAAACAAGGGATAGAAAGTGATAAACCTCATTGCATATGGATGTGAGACTTTTGTACTGAGAAAAACCTTGGATTTTAATATATATATAGGGCCTTAGAGAGGAATCCTACATATCCCAATTATGGTAGGAATCAGAGTAATTGTAGTTCAGTTTATTTCTTAGTCCGCTAAGGGATGATGTAGAGTGATCAGCCCATGGGAATGATTGAGTCCCAATGGTTGAAATGTTAGAGACATGGAGTTTACAATGAAATGGATATTTTTTTGATCCTGGGCCTTAGGAAGGCATCTTATGTATCCTTATTATTATAGGAATTAGAGTTTTCATAGTTTAGTTGATTAGGGTTTACACACTGATGTTTCCCTTGCCTTGGTAGAGGCTTATGATTCAAGTGATATGATCATTGCAGCTCCCTAAGCTCACGTGAGCTATGCTCAGTGTGAGAAGGAAGGGATGGAAAATGATCAGTCTCAATGATTATAGATGAGATACTTATGTACTGAGAAAATCCTTTGGATGGTTAATATGGATCTCAGGCCTCAGAGAGGCATCCTACATATCCTGGTCATGGAAGGAATCAGAGTACTCATATTTCCATAGATTGGGGATTACACACTGATGTTTCCCTTTGGTCGGGGCTTACACACTGAGGGTGGAAAAAGTTACCAAACCCTAGAATTCCCTTATGATATGGTTTTCTTGTCACCCGACATGTGTTCATTATCCTATTGAAATGCCTTGATTTTCCTATTAACATGTCATAGGACATCTTTTTGACATGTCTTAAGGAAATCATATAATCTAGTTGACTTGTCCAAGGGACATCTCATATCTTGGATGGAATGTTTGAGGGTTATCACATGATCAAGAATAAATTTAAGAAGAACATCGTGAGACCTGGACGATTGACCCTATAAACCATCGTATGACCCCTAATGGATTTTCTAGAGGGTGCCTCATGATCCAATTGACCTGCCCTGGTGTCACCGTGAGAGCTGGCTGACACACATGGAGGGAATTGAAAGAGTTAATGTGATATGTCTCAAAGGGTATCACATGTCCTAGATGACATGTCTGGAGGAAATCGTGAAACCTAGATGGTGTGTCTGAGGAATGTCACAAGTGTTGACTTTCATGTCTGAGGTGTGTCTTAAGAGATGACCAGAATGCCTGAAGGGTGTCGCGAGATTTGGTTGACATGCTCGGGTGCTACTGTGAGACTCTGCTGACATGAATTGGTACTATCCTATGGGTTGGGAAAAATGTTTGAAGGAAATCACAATACATTGATTGTGAGCCTAGAGGTCTTAAAAATACTGGGGTTACATGACCATGGGGAGCCATGCGACTTTCCTTAACATGTACAGAGGACTTTGCATGATTTAAATAGTATGCCAAAGGGACATCATGAGATCTGGGTGACATAACCTAGTACTGTTTCATGTCTTGGATGGTTCATGAAAAGTTCATGATAATCAGTGTATATTTCATTTTTTAAGTCTCCCATTAATTAATCTTATATCCAACCTTTTATCACAAGTGACTTAGATTTATTTAGTGTTATATTATTTTAAGTCTTGTGCTATCTAGTAGACGTGCAGGATGTTCTTCATGTGTCCTGATGAAAGTCCTTCATGTGATCTATAGTGATCAGACAAAGTTCATTATGCATGCCACATGATCACTCCATCTGTTCCCCAAATCCTTCTTGATGGTAAGATTTTATGGCTGCAAGATGAGCCACTCTGAGAAATTCTCTCTAGCACCGGTGCGTCTGGATGTGATAAGGCCAACTCTTTATCCAGAGAGTAATAGTCATGGTCAAGTAGAGGTAGTGGTGAATTTTTCATGTGGGGGTGGGAGATTTATAGACCTATTTACCCTATTTTTTCTTTGTGTGGAATGTATCACACGAATCTAGGTTGGATTCGGTGAAGGGCTTCAACGTCACACACCTTCATGAGTTTCTACTATGGATTAGTCTGAGGACGTTGCCTAATTTTTAGAAACTGTGGGATCATCCCATCAAAGCCTCATTTATTGGATTATTTTCAATTAATGGGGACTATTTTAAATCATGAATACATTTCAAGGGAATTTCATGTTGTCAGGTTGACATTTCCAAGGGCCTTCGTGAGATTAGGTCACCTATTGAGAGGCCTTCGTGTGATCTTAGGTTAGTTTTCTAGGAATTTCCATGAGACATGGTTGGATTATCAAGGGGAATTCACAGGATCACTCCAACTTTTCAAGGGGTATTTTGAAACTATTCTGTGAACAATCTTTGTTCATCACACAAGTTTTACGATTGTGAGAGGCTCCCACATCTTCCCATTTTTATTTCATTTTCTTTATTTCACAAAGTTTTGGGTGTTTTTCGAGGTTTCATTAGTTTTTAGAGGAAAATAAATCTACCTATTGGTCATGTATCATGTGACCAAAAAAGTTCCTATGGAGCTGCATGATCATTTCATAGAAAATTCCATCTACTTGTCCTCAAGAAGCCAAAATGGGGAGCGTGAGGTTTTCTGGACATTCCTAAGGCCCTTTGCATATTGAGGATGACAAGTTGGTGGGTTTTCATGTGGTGAGGTGGAAATGTCGCCAGAGTCTTGTAGCATCAGGAATATTTCCAAGGGCACATCATGTGTCTTTTATGACCGTAAGAGGATTCCACCTCTATATTTTCTATTTCTTTTGTTTATTCTTACAAAGGCTGTAGGATCTCACAATTTTTCTTAGATGTTGTGCAGGACAATCATCCTCCCCATCGGTGATGCATCGTGTGATATTTATAACTGCAAGTGGATCTCATATTTTGGATATTTTTATCCTATTTTCTGAGGATTTCCAGATGGTTTGTCATGCGTCCTCTGGTTGTCAAGCCACATGTCTTGGGGGTTCTCGCTTGGCTGTTGCCACATGACCAATGATTGTTTGGGGTGCTTTCACAAGACCAGAATGGATTTGTCGAAGGGACTCATGCTGGAACTTTCACAGGCTATTTGATGTGTATGGTGTCTTAACATGACCTCATGATGGTCATAAGATCACGTATCCCTTGGAGTATTATGTGACCCACAAGTCTCATCCACCTTTTTATTCCTTTGTTTTTACTGGGATAATAATACCCATATTCAGGTATCACTTTGTGAATTTTCCAATACTCATTTGGAAGATGTTAACAAATTCCCCCCTCAGGTGCGATGTCCACGAGGACAAGGGATTGGTTATGAGGAAAGTAAATTTCCACTTAACTCTTTATAATTTTTTCAAGTCATCGTCTTAGGTGACGTTTGGTCTCCCAGAAGACCTTTGGTATTCCATGAAATTCTCTATATACAGCGGAGTAGAGACCAACATCATTCCCCAGATACTCATATCTCTCTTACCCTGCTTCTATATCATGTCCCTATCACCAGACCATTCTGCAAGATCCGATCGTGAGACCCCGTTGTGAGCCCATTTCGCAAGAATCGTTCTGCAAGACCATTTGTGCTAAGGTTCCTGATCGATCCAACTAAAAACTATACTTATGTAATTTTATGAACTTTTTCTGTGAGGATACTTGATTTTCTCTAGGGTTTCACAAAATCTATGAATCTTCATTATATGATCCTTTGACTATCATGTGGATCATGGTACCATGTATTGGTCATGCGATCATGAGTATTTGAGGGGTTATGCGATTGTGCAATTCCCTGTGGGTGTAAGCGACTCATGAGACCTCTAGGGGACAAGAAATTCATGATTCCCTTTAGAATATTTTATAATACCTTTATTGATTCATGCAATGCACATGATTTTGCTAGAATTTTATATCTTTGTTTTGATAAGACTTTATTTTAGCTGTCTAACATATTCCACTTAATTTTGTTCTGATGGATTCCAAATCTCATCGATCTTCTCGAAATCCTTCGAAGAAGGGGGAAAAAGTAGTGATGTCCCATCATCACACAATCATAGCAAGAATGGATCCTACTTTTCTCCACAACATAGGGTCACTTAAGTGAGTATGATAATGTTTATGAGATAAAAACATGGGGACTATCTTATTTCATACTTCTTGACCCTTTACAGGTTTGGTCTCACTGATGGTTCTCCTATTCCTTTGCCGAAGTCATCATTCACACCTTTCTCCTGGATTCGGAAGACCCAAAACACCTTTCAGTTGAACATATCTTAGGGGGGATACTTTGTCTCCCAGGGGGACTGTGAATATAGAAATATATTGTCATTTATTACCACATATTTTTATGGGACTAATCATTCACCCAATTAGGATCTTCATATGTATCACTCAATAATGCGAATGTCTTCCTATAATCATAAGTTCAGATGGGTTTCCAATTGGGACTTCTAATCAATAGGTAGCTGTGGCATGTACTAGGGATGACCCTTATAGGTACAATACATTTCTTTTAAATTCACCGAGGAGTTGAATATAATTGGAATGTATGAGTATTTCTAGATATTGCAGACGTCTACCTACTACAATAAGGGTTTGATGATGAAACTGTTCATTTATTAGAGTCTGTACATGAACACTTTCCACATCATGCATGGTGAGGTGTGCATCAGCCTTTGGGATGTGGAGTAGAAATGTGGTGAAACTATATTATTTGGAATGTATGATTAGTTATTTCCTTAACAGTTCCCTTGGTATTATGTAACAAGGACTCCTCCTCTAACTCGAGATCTAATTAAGTTGGCTGAAAAGGCCCTCATAATGTAGCCACTTCCTAGAGTGGATATTTCATTTAGGACATGGGTAAAATGCTTTACCAAGAAGACCAGTTCTGAGATGGAAGCTAAGAATCCAAAATATTGGATTATAAAGGACTCCCAAAGTGCACCAGGCACTTACTGGCCTTTAGTTGAGGAAGGTAAATTTGAATAATGGGGATGTGAAGTTGTCCCTAGTATTGACCGGTCCATCCAACTAGCAGGTTTCCTCACCATGTATTTGAGTGGGTACTGATAGACCAAACATTTTCAATATATTGGATTTTAATTTTAGTTATTTAAACCCAACCAATTTTTTTATTTAATGTGAAATTTCATCATTTTTGGAATTTTTAATTGTTTTGAGCTAAATTGTGAAAATGACCTAATTATGCAATTTTAAACATTTTCAATAGATTTTGTATTTCAAGTATATATTTTTCAATTTTGATCCAAATTGAATGATTATTTTTTTTATAGGAACCCATTATTAATGGGATAAATATTTTTAAATTGGACCATATCTTTATTCAAACATCTAGAGGAACAAATAAATCTGTATTTATGGGAAGTTTTTTGGACAACATGGTAGATTCCATCTCAGAAATTGATTCATAACTCACGCTACACACCTCTAATTAAGGAGATTATAGCTGTATTTAAAATATAATTTAATGGTTCATTATTAAAATAAATATAATGGAAGATATTTCATCACTAATTCTACCATTGGATGATCAAAATTTGAGGAAAATCTAGAAAACTCTATGGAAGAAAAAGTTATATTCAACAATTAAATCATAACTCTCCCACTGCATGTTAAAAGGATATAAAATTTGGATGGTAAACATATAATGTAATTACTAAAAACTATATATAAGTTTATAGATATAGATTCATCTAATAAAGGGGATAAAATATATTAAATTGTTGGGGAAGTAGATTCTAGATAGAAGATTTATAGCCCTCCTCTGTATATATTCCCATCTCCTCTTTATTTTAAAGGAGGGTTGGATTGAAGGAGGGTTCTATGATAGTGAATACATTCTTTAGAATAGGAAAATCCCATGAAGTGATAAATCCATGGAGGGATAATCTCCAAGAGGTGGTGGGTAGTGAAAATTTAAAGACATTTCCCCTTTTGAGTTTTTACTTTTCATTGTAAACTCTTTTCTTTTAAATTATCATGGAATTAGTTTTCATGAATGAAAGAGGTATTTTTATCTATTTTTTTCATTTTATTATATTTTTTATAGAATTTTATCAACTTATTATTATAAAATAGTCAACTTTTTTTTTAAAATTCTTTTGGTGAGGTCTCCCCGTTGAGCACAACAAGTTCAACTGGTTCCAATTACTCAGAGGTCTTTGAGAAATCAGATCACATTTATAAGAAAATAAACACCCATATTTGAGGTCTTAATATGGTTTATAGTCAATATAGGTGTATAAATCGAGGTATTGAGTTATACATTGGATAATTTAATTGGTATACATTGATAGACAATGATAAAGGGTTTGTCTGAAGATCGAAGTTTGTCCATTGCTGCCTTCTTTAGATCATTCTTTTCAGTACAATTTGCTTCTGATTTCCAATAACTAACATATATTTCATATCACAATCTTATTTTATATAATTTAACTTAGTTTAAATTATTTCAAATCCCCATTTATAATTCTGACATTTAACAAAAAAAATTAACAAAGTGACAATTTGATAACTTAGCCTGCAACCACCTCGTGAGACAACCCCGAGGTCACCACTGTACTTCATTTTAAGGGGAAAATATTGAATGGAGTTTTGTGAAAAGAAAACCACCATTAGGTAATTACTTTCCATGAAGGAAAAAGGTGGATTTAGAGTTTCCACTTTCAAGATGGAGACCCCCATGGCAAGGAGAGCATATCAGGCTAGCCATCCCTATGCTAGATAATCTCTATCACTTCTTACACCATTTTTATAGGAAAAAACACCCTTACATGATCTTGTGCCCCTTACAAGTATTATGGGGTTGGATATGATCTCACATAGGAGGTTTTAAATATTTGAACATCTAGGGAATCCATAATGTCCATTTCATACCATACCTGCAATGAATCAATGGGGTAAGACCCACTACACTAAAGCGACGAGATGTTAGGGATTACGTGAGATTATATGATCATTTATCATTCATTACATACATTTTAGTGCTAATATATGACTTTGTAGATATTGGTGAGGATATCATTGATTCACATACTTATGTTATGTCACTTCGTGAAGGAGTTATTTCCATCTTTATTGATAAGGAACTCATATGTGAATAGTACGCACCATACCGGTTTAGTTAAAAATTTCTATGCATCCAGTAAAGATATCCTCACTCTTTTAGTGTTTGATCACAAGGGAATCTGATGGTATATCATCAATTTTGGATGATGTTTACAATATAGGAGACTGGTGCTAAGATAAACCTTCCTCTATGGAATGCAACAATTGGTTTATCTCATGGTTACATTGAGGTTTTGATTCACTCATATCTCGGTAGGAAATTATTCAAACTAGTGATTAATGCCTCCCAAACACCGGCTACTGAGCACAATCCCAGTTTTGGAAAGCAATTAGATTCTAGAGATCTAATGACTCTGGAAGTACCCCATAAGGAGGTAAGAAATTTTCTATCATCTTCATTTCCTGTAGAAGTGTCACTTGAAGTGGTTACTATAAGTGCAGTACCAGAGGGTGAGGCAATTATAGAGTTATTATTTCCTATAATGTATCAATAGTGGTCTTCTTAGAGGATACATAACTCAGAAGATGAGTTATGGGGTATATTGCATCAAGAAGAGATACTTTTGGAAGGTTTTGCCTACATCACCGCCCCTATAGGAATCATTTTTAATGAATAACCTGAGGAGGTCATTTCCATTTTCCAAGACCTTGTCATGGATTTGGAAAGCATCAAGGGTAAGATATTTTATTCCCCACTGGTCCACCAAATGGTTTTTTGGGGCACTCTGCAACTCACTATGGATGAACATGGTTATCCCGTCACTGAAGAAATAGTAAGTCTAGGATTTTTTCTATTTTAAAATGTTTTTATATTCCATTGAAACTATATTTACATCATTTTATATATTGAAACAATGATAGGATCCTAAATATCATCCAAAAATACTATCCCTTGAATATTCTCCCCATGGTACGGTTGTGGGAGAGGAATTTGGAAATGATCGGAGGACCGATGATGAAGGGTCCCTGGGTCAATAGTCTCAGATGAGGGTAATGATTGGTACTTCTAGATCAAAGACTTTATCCTAAACACATTTTGGAGAGACTTCCTTGGAAAGGAAGAAGAATATGAAAAGGGTGTTATCTGCATTGTTAGGGTCTTCTCTTCCAGAATCCTCATTTAAGTGTGGTATTTAACTCCCCTCTTATCTTGGAATATTTTGGCAATAATTATGATTTGTAAAAATGTGTAGGTCCCCACTGGTCTCACTTGGAAGAGAATGTATCTTCTTCTGAGGGTACGAGCAAGAATTTGGGTTCTTCAGAAGACCCTTCGCTATCAATATTGACTCATAAAGAAGTAGAGGTGGATAATGTGACAGTTAAATCATTCCCATTTCCTACTGAAAATGTTTTAGTGATCATACCACTTGATCCAGTGTGTGTGGATGTACTTTTGAAAGATACCAACATAGGTAGATATTATACTACTACATTATCCTTTATGGAAGAGAATTTGAGAGAAGGTTAATGATTATTTAAAATTGGACACTTTGTCTATTTGTTCCATATCACTTGACATTATATTTTGTTCCTACAGTCCTCAAGAGTGGTGAGAGAAGTACATCTTTGGGAAAATCATCAAAAGTGCCGTAGAGCTAGTCATTACAAGGAGTCGCCTCTTCAACTGAGGATGGGGCTATGGTAGTGGATGTCACTAGTTATGTGACTGATAAAGTTATGTTTCAAACCTTGGTCATATCCTTCAATTACTTAGTGATACCATATTATTCATCTTGTAATTGAAAAGATCCTGTTCTCTTTGCTGCAATGTATTCACTAAGAAGTTTGGAGGCTATAGTGCCTACTACCTTGGGGTCCCCTCTGACAGGATCAACCAATGTAGAGGCTGGTTATCTTCCCTCATAATCAAATACTATGAGAATAACCCTTTATCTTAGTGATCTAGTCCCTAAATATATTCCCATTCCTAGGATGGGCCTAGGTGAAGGCTCGAGGTCGACATCATTATACCAGTCGATGAGGCGACACTTGTTCATTTTAGAAGGAGTATGATTTATTCATCCATTACTCAAATATCGGGTGATTTTGATTTATCTATACTCCTAGATGAGGGTGATTTTTTGGTTGAAACTACTCGAAAAGAGGTGCTGGGTAGTTTAGGACCTACCGAGGTGCTTGGATGGACACTACTATTAGCTTGAGAGTTATAGTTATGGATTTTTATTTTCCTGGCCTTTCCCCTATGCTAAGGGCATGAGTTGAGTTTTGTACAGGATTTTATTAATGGATTCCTCAAGAAATTGTTCCATTTATATGAACTCACAGAACCCACGTAGATACTTCATTGGGATCTGAGGTCTTTGAAACTCATATTTTAGGTTTCCAGCATAGAGTTCTAGTAGTTTATCCTGCAAGAGAGGGATGTTGAGTGAATAGATTAAATCTTTAAATCTAGATATGAAGTCAGTCACCCTCTTGTTCTTGCATTGCTTATAATTTGTTAGGTCGATAATGTTTTTTTTCTCAGTGTGGAACTAAATTCATAAAGGAATTTATGAAGAAAGTATTCAAATCCTACAATGGATATTGATGGAAGGATATTGTACCATACAAAAGTTGGCCCCGTCAGAGTCTGTACAAAACACCTCAATTTTTTTTCCACCTGTTGATCTTGAGGGCCCATCACCATCCCATGTTAGGATACAAAGTGAGTGAGATGCTTTTCAAGGTCTCCTGCACCATCAAAAGTGTAGAAGGTAGGATTGTTGAAATTGGGTGGAGGAAAAGTGTTGTCCACCAACTTAGGATATGAATTCCTCTCATGATGAACAAGTGAACACTTCCCTTCCATGGCTTCCATTTGAGCATCTAGGGAATAAATGATGTTAAGAAGCTCTAGGGGCATTGTTGTTTGAGATGCGTCCTATCTACAGGGAGTGGGATGAGTTCAATGAGGTTCCCCTGCTTTCATCTACCACTGATTCTCAATTCATCACAGGACCGAATGATTTCTCCTATGAGGGATGAGATGTTTTTTCAATGGAGAGAAGTCATGATCATTTTTGACTTCCTCATTTATATAGATTGACTCTTTAGATTTTGAGCTAGTCTGATGCTCAAATACCACTCTTATTGGTGGATTGGCTATACGAGGTAGAATATTTATCTCTTCCTGAAGATGATACCCAATGAAAATATTTCCCCTGAGTAGATCCTCATTGAGTTTTATAAGAGTTTTTATCTCACTCTCATATCGTGAAAAATATTCATCCATGGAAGGAAATTCAATTATTTTGGGTGGTGATTGAGATATAGCCATGCCTTTCCCTTTTTCTTTGGTAGTGTTCCACTATGGAGGTGGAAGCTCAGTATTCGAAGGTGCCAGATTTTGGAGCCTTCTCCGGTTCTAGGTGTGTACAGACTCATTTGGTGCATCTAAATCACCCTCCTCTCAGGGTAAATTTTCCATGTTTTATCCATTTTCATTCACGTCTTGATCCAAAATATCTATTATATTGACAATAATGACATTCAAAGAGTCATATTAGGCAATGGTTGTTATACCATTAATTTTGATGTAACAGGATGATTCTACATTGCCTTCTTCAGGGTCATTATTTAAACCCTTGTCCATATTGGGAAGTTTTATATTGTGACCCCATTAGGGTCTAATTTCCTTCACCATACATTCCTCCCTTCTTGGTCCATGAACAATGACTTTGAGGGAGTTTCCGGTCGTGATTTCTGAATGTGCCCCAATGAGCTAAGGTTTGTCTTGCGCTGGGAGGAATGGGTGAGATGCCAAATTTTGATTTTCCCTCCCAACCTAAAGAATATTTATTCTCTCTATGGTGATGATTATAATGAAAATTCCACCAGCCCTATGGGGTGGGGGTTATTCGGGTCGTAATTGGCATTTATTGGTCCTATTGTTGAGGATCCAATGATTCTTGTAACATATTTTATGACTCCCGGGACATATATGAAGTTATAAATTCCTCCAAAATAGATGGATGAGGTTCATATGGAATCACTATTGATGTCCCTAGGACCATCTCATAGGAAAAAAATCTTGGAAATGGTGATTGAGACATAAATTCCCCTAGTTTAGTGGGATGGGGTTTATTTTCAACTACTGATGGTATGTTCTGAATCCTTTAGGGAATTAATGATCCAATAGGTGGAGGTGGTGGTAGATATTACTTGTCCCTAGTGAGCTAGGTCAACTTCTAGAAAACTAATATGGTAGCTACTACCACAACCCATTTTATGCGACACCGTTGTGCTCACATAGGATCTAGTTGCGATGAAAACCCATGGTGGGAATTATTCTTTATGGTAAGTTTTTTGGTTGATCGTTACATCGATCTAAGTTTTTGAAATGAATTTCCATTACTTTGATGGGAGTAGTTTGAAATTATTTTGGCTATCCTCTCCCTCCGTTAGTGATGTCTGGGCACCATTGAGGCAGGGGAATTCTATTTTAGTGATCAACTGGACCGAGCGTTACCTGGTAACCTGATTTCACTAGAGGATATGACATTACAAGACACCGTATCTGAGGGGTTCTACTATTCTAGGGGTATGAAAAAAGTGTAACACTCTATACTCTCCTCATCCTCAAATACATATGCATGATGTGGATTTATAGATCATATTCAAAGATTTATGATGTAATGGAGGAAAGCATGTTGTATATTTGTGCTGTGATTTTTTGGTTTTGGATCCTGGACCATGGAGATAGAAGCCAAATCCAGCTGAAAATAGAGTATATTGATGGTCTGAATGTGGCCCTCATATCCTAGATAAGATAAGTGTCTAGCCTTAAACCTATGATGAGTAGTAAACATATTTGGGCATAGATAAGGCATGGAACTGTTTTCTAGCTCATCTAGGATCTCATAGTCATAATTAGTGAGGGGACATAACATGATGGAGAGGTTATTTCTGCATAAATCTCTCCATATGTTAATGTCGGCCTCCTATTCATTATAATTACATCCCTTTATCTGGTTAGACCATAGAAGATGATTCCGAGGGTCACCTATTAACTGGAGTAGAGTGTTTTTAGAAGTTTATGGGGAAATATATGCAGTTGACACATATGTTTTTAGAACCTCTCTATATAAAGGCATTGGATATTTGAACACCTATCTATACAAATGTTTATGATCTTTGAACTCCTCTATTTATGAAGGTGTATGGGAAAGGGTAGGATTTCCTTGTCCGTGAGAGATATCACTGTGGGGAGTTTTACCACGATGGATGTTAGGAGTAGAGTCCCCATGATCCATATACACACTACCATAAGGAGTACTATCACTATAATGATTATCTTATGCTTCAGTGAAAGAGTTGACAGACCCTTGAGGTGTTGAGAATGTCTCCCAAATGACCTCAAGGACACTCACATTTAGAATATTAGAAATATGATCCATGTTCTAGGTCGTGGATTGAATATGATGACCTACCTTTTAGAATTGTGTAGGGATATGAGATTTCTGTATGAAGGTTTCTGGAACTTACTAATAACCTTATGGTGCTTCAGGAGTATGAGATTTCTACTAAGAAGTTGTTAGAATATTCCAATGATCTATATCATTATTGATAGGAATAGGCACCTGTCTTGATGAATGTTCCATTCTTACTTAGTGAGCCTCAGTTAGGATGGGAGTATGATCCTGATCCCAAGCCTTTGGAATATTCTTATGGCCTTTCTTGGTAGGGATATGAGCCTTCCCTAAGGCATGTGCTTCTTTCACTTCGTCATCCCTAGTTGGAGTAGTAATATGAGCCTATTCCAAATATATATTCCCCACCAAAATATACCAAAAGACCTTCGAAATGGGAGAAGGGATATGAGTCTCCTCATGTATCGCCTTAGAATGATGCTGGTGTAGTAATTATTTGGTAGAAGTAGGAATATGTTTCTGTCTTCCATGATCTTCTTGAATATTCTAGAAAGATTCATTGATAGAAATATGAGCCTTTCCTGAGGCTTTTTACATTCTCACTTGGTTATCCCTAGCCAGAACATGGATATATGTCCGATACTTGGCCTTTTGGAGTATGATGTAGGACTAATTCGATAGGAATATGAGCCTATCCTGAGGCATGCACCCCTCTCACTTGGTGATCCCTAACCATAACAGGGATATGAGCCTGATCATGGGACTTTGGACTATGCTACTCTACTTTTTCTATAGGCATGTTCCTTTGTCTCGAGGCATGTGCCGCTCTCACCTGGTGATTCCCATTTGGAACGAGAGTATGAGACTGGTTTGATGTATCATCCTTTATCAAAATATGCTGATAACCCTCCTGAATGGAAGTAAGAATGTGATCTTTCTCCGATGAAACCACATGTTCACAATGATCAGAGTGTTGATCTATCTTGGCTGTAGGGATAGGAATATGCAACTATTCTTGAATCTTTACCAGCACCAGAATCTACCACTATAGTTCTTCAACTATTACTAAAATACATTGGAATTTTAGAAAAGTGTGTGCAGGGATATAATTATGCACATTTTTAGACTCTAATATGTATTGGAATATGTATTCAACTAAATCAGGGAAATATTCCCACTTCTATTCTCTTTGTTCCACTAGAATATGATGACAGACTTTGTGCTTGGGAGCATGGATATGCGCCTCTCCCATGCATGCTATGGGAATATTCCCACAGACTTGTTCTAAGTGAGAAGGGATTTGAGCCTAATTAATGTTCACTACCCCAATATGTTTGCAGACTTAATTATTGGGAGTGGGGACATGAGACCCCTCTTGGATATCCAGCACCTTCCTCACCCGGTTTTCCTTCCTTGATGTCTATTCATGGGCGTTAGAGGTGATGATGTGTTGGGTGGTACCCTCAACAAGAAACTAGTGGGTACTGGGGGGATGGTTCTAGAAAATGTGGTTGAAAGGTTCCCTCCTTGGTGGTACCTGAACCGGATGATATCCACATTTGAATTGTTGGTCCACCTTTATTAGAGACTAAAGTTAGAAATTGTTGTGTTCTGTGGATAATTTCTCAAAGTGATTGGATATTGAGACGAGGACCACTGTATTAGCTATAGATTTCCCTGGGTGATGCCGAATTGTTAGTTTTAATTATTAGAGAACCTCATGATAAGATTACAAGGTCGAGATTGTATCACATCTGTGGTACTCTCGGACCATTGTGTTTGCCATCTAGCACTGGAGCTATCGAGCAAGTGAGATTGCTTTGTGACCCATGGGGGTTACAACCGTAGGTAATTTACCGGAGCGATTTCTGGATGAAGAATAAATTCTATCAGATCAATATTCTATTGAAAAGAGTAGTATTTGTATCCACTCATATAATAAGGTACAAGGTTACCTATTAGTGAAATATCGTAGGCATGATCTGTTCTCAATAAGACATGTATTGTTAATGCATTTTTCCTTTTATTCATGATCCATCCATTCTGCTCATTTAGAATTTTCAAAACTAGGATAAACTTATTTCATGATAACCCCAATTATAGAGGATCAATTGTGAGATCATGCTGGTCTTAATAGATTTTTTTGTGTAAGATATGAATTTTTTTTCCTTCCATATGATTAAATAATCATTTTTCATTTGACATATTCATATTGGATTCACAGTTTCTTTTTTCATATAGTAGGAAAAAAATGGTATGATGGATAATAACATAATAATTCTTTTATTTGAGAGATTCACATCAGGTTCACTATTTATGTTTGCATATATTGGGAAAAGATAGGATGACGGATAATAACCTAACAATTTTGTTATTTGAGAGTTTCATATTGGGTTTACTATTTTTATTTTAATGGGGAAGTGATGACCACTCAGTTCACTTGGGTTGGATCTATGGTTGATTGTGGGGGGTTTTGTTTCCTATGAAATCATCCATATTAGGTCACCTTTTTCATTCTTAATAGAAACTCCCAATGGTTCCCTTATCCATAACTGGTTATGAAACTACTTTCCAAAGGTAGGTGGTTAACTGGGGTTTCAGACCTAGTTATGATTAGGGACTCGCATTGGTCGAGAAGATGGGAGGCCAGACTCATCAAAACGTTTTTTGGGGGAATTGTTTCCTACTTCAGGACTCTCTTATAGATTTAAGATATGTTTGATAATATCTTTTTAATCCTGATAAAAGACCAGTTACCCTAAAAAAATTATTATAGGTCGACTCTATTTATATACAAAAGAATGGGGATCTCATTAATGAACAAAGGAAAGTGGATATCATTAGTGAATCCATATGTATGTATATGAGGTTCTTCATCCGTTTTTGAGTAATGGGTAACTGTTCATGTACTAAATCCATATAACCTGGTACTTCAGCATTATATATAGAGGCATTTAATACTTTGAGGAGAGAATTGAGCCATTATGAGGCATCCAATGTATATTGGTTATTGAAATAATCAAAATACACATAGTTTATTAAACTCTTGTAGTTTAACATCATGCATTGAAGATATATGTACGAGCACTGAGGTAATTTACATTTGAGATCAAGCCTTAGGGAGGCATCCTAAGTATCTTGGTTATAAAAGGAATTGGTGTTATCATAGTTTGATCAAACCCTAGGGATTGGCCCCAAGGAAGATTCCCATATGTGTAGGGGTATTTATGTCATGCCAATCATTGGGGATTATATACTGAGACTTCCCTATATGGTGTAGATTCATGATTCTAACGAGGTGTTCAATGCGGCTCCCTTAGACCACATGATCTATTCTCAGCATGAGAAATAAGGGATAGAAAGTGATCGGCCTCATTGCATATGGATGTGATAATTTTGTATGAGAAAATCCTTGGATGTTAATATAGAGATCAAGCCTTGAAGATACATCCTATGTGTCCTAGTTATAGTAGGAATCAGAGTCATTAGAGTTCATTTTATTTCTCAGTCTGCTGAGGGATGAGGTAGAGTGATCATCCCATGGGAATGATTGAGTCTTGATGGTTGAAATGTTAGAGACATGGGGATTACATTGAAATGGATATTTATTTTATCTCAGGCCTTAGTAAGGATTCCCATGTATCCTAGTTATTATATAAATCATAGTTTTCATAGTTCAGTTGATCAGGGCTTACACATTGATGTTTCCCTTACCTTTCTATTTGCTTACAATGCAAATGATATGATCATTTTAGCTCCCTAAGCCCATGTGAGCTATATTTGGTATGAGAAATAAGAGATGGAAAATGAATAGCCTCACTTCTTATAGATGCATGACTTATGTACTGAGACAACCCTTTGGATGGGTAGTATGGTGCTCGGGTCTCGAAGAGGAATCCTACATATCCTGGTCATGGAAGGAATCATATTCCTTGTAGTTCTCTAGATTGGGGCATAAACACTGACATTTCCCTTTGGTTGGGGCTTACACACTGAGGGTGGACAAAGTTACCAAACCTTGGGATGCCCTTATTACCTAACCTTCTTATCGCCTAAAATGTGTTGACTGTCCACTTAATATTCCTTGATTTTCCACTTGACATGTTAGAGGATGTATTACTGACATGTCTTAAGAAAATAGTATGATCTAGTTGACTTGTTCGAGAGACATCTCATATCTTAGATGACATGTCTAAGGGTTGTCACATGATCAAGGCTGAATTTTCCATAGGACATTATAAGACCTAGTTGGTTGAACCTGGAAGACATCGCATGACCCCAGCTAGATTTTCTAGAGGGTGTCGCATGATCCAGTAGACCTTATCTAGTGTCATCACAAGAGATAGCTAACACACATGGAGGGAATCGCAAGATTCAATGCGACATGTCTCGAAGGGTGTCGTATGTATTGGATGACATGTTTGGATGACATAGTGAAACCTGGATGGTGTGTCCAATGGATGTCACAAGATCTAATTGGCATGTCTTAGGGATTTCAGAAGAGAAAATTGGCATGCCTAGAGGGTGTCGTGAGAGTCAGTTGACATGCGTGGATTCTACTATGAGACTTTGATGAAATGAATTAGTGCCATAATATGGGTTGGGAAACATGTATGAAGTACATCAAGAGACTTGGATAGATTTTCCAGAGGGATTTTCAAGACTAGGGTGGCATGTTCATGGGGCACCATGTGACTTTATTTGACATGTTTAGAGGAATTTGTATGATCCACATAGTATGCTAAAGAGAAATAGTGATATTTGGGTGACATGCCCTGGTGTTGTCATGTGTCTTGGATAGTTAACATGAAGTGCATGAGAATCAGAATATATTCCCTTATTTTAAGTCTCTCATTCACTAATCTTATTTCCAACCTTTTATCATAAGTGCCTTAGATTTATTTAGTGTTATCTTGTTTTAAGTTTCGCGTGATCTAGAAGATGTGTGAGATGTTCTTTGTGTGTCCTAACAGAAGTCCTCAGCATGATCTATAATAATCATGTGAAGTGAATTATGCATTCTTCATGATTAATCTAGATATTCCCCAGACCCTACTTGACAAGAAGATTTTATGCTCTTGAGATGAGACACTCTAAGAAATATGCTCTAGCACCAGTGTGTCTGGATATGAGAAGGTCAAATCTTCATCCAGAGAGTAGTGGTTATGGTTATTAAGAGGTAGTGGTTCTATTTTCATGGTGGGGTGGGGGATTTATAGGCCTCTCCACCTTGGTTGTTTACCTCTTTGTGCAGTGAATATCACACGAATCTAGATTGGAGTTATCAAAGGGATTTGGCATCATACGCCTTCGTGTGTCTCTATTGTGGATTTGTCTAAGGGTGTCACCTGATTTTTAGTGACCATGGGATTATCCTGTCAAAACGCACTTTATTGGATTATTTCTAATTAATTTGGACTTTTTTGAATCATGAAGACATTTCAAGGGACTTTCATGTTGTCAAGTTGACATGTCCAAGGGCCTTTGTGAGATCAGGGTGCTTGTCGAGAGGCCTTCACATGATCTCAGGTGACTTGTCTGGGACTTTCTGTGAGGCAAGGATGTCTTGTTAAGTGGCCTTCACAGGTTTAGGAAGACTTGTCAAGGGGTCTTGTAAAACCATGACATGAACAACCTTAGCGCGTCATGAGAGTTTTATGACCATGAGAGGGTCCCACCTCTTTCTTTTTTTACTTTTCTTTATTTCATAAAGTTTGGGGTTTTTTTGAGGTCACATGAGTGTTTTTTAGGACAATAACTCTACCTATTGGTGATGCATTGTGTGACCAAAAAAATCCTATGGAGCTATGCGAGCATTTCATCGACAATTCCATCTTCTTATCCTTAAGGATCCAAAAGGGGGAGCATGTGGTTTCCTAGACATTCCCATGACCCTTCATGCGATGAGGATGAAAAGAGGGTGGGATTTCACAAGGTGAAGAGGAAATGTTTCTAGAGTCTTGCGGTGTCAGGTGGATTTCCAGGGGCACATCACATATCTTTTATGACCACAAGAGCCCCCAACTCCCTCTTTTATATATTTTTTATTCTTATAAATTCTGAAGGATATCATGAGTTTTTTTGGATTTTCTTTAGGACAATCATCCTCACCATTAGTGATACATTGCATGATCTTTACGACTGTAAGTGGATCATATATTTTGGATATTTTCATCATATTTTTTGAGTATTTATGGATGGGTTTTCAGGCATCCAATAGTTTCAAAGCCACATGTCTTGGGGGTTCTCTCTTGGAATATAACATATGACCATCAATTGTGTGGTTAACTTTTGAGAGAGAAGAAGGGATTTGTCAAAGGGACTTGTGAAGGACCTTTCATAGGCTATTTGCTGTGCATGTTGTCTTCGCATGAACTAATGATGGTCACACAATTGCATATACCTTGGAGGATTATATGATTCGTGGTTATTGACTACCTTATTCTTCCTTTTATTTTTCTGGGATAATAATACCCATATTTAGGTATCACTTCCTTTTTGAATTTTCCAATGCTCATTTGGCGGGCATCAACAGTAATCTATAAAGACTACCACAAATTTGTTGAGATAATATCTCAACACTCTATTTTTCAATTCCATTAATATTGTAGGAGTATTTATAAGTCATAATGGTACTATTAAGTCATAGTGTTCATACTTATTCTAAATAATATTTTAAGAATATCCACCTTATCCACATTTAATTGATGATATCCCAATTGAAGCTTCACTTTAGAGAAGTATTGAGTCCCACATAGCTAATTTAACAAGTCAAAAATCTATGGAAGTAGATACTTGTTATTTATCTTTATTTTTTTGATTTAATGATAATCAATACAGAGGCGCATTGACCTATCCTTATTCTTGATAGATAGAACTATCAAACCCCATAGTGAATCACTTGTGAATATTAAACCATTTTCCATATTCTCTTACAGTTTCTTCTTTAGTTTTTTTAGTTCAATGGGGGACATTCTATAGAAATTCTTGGACATGGGTAAATCTCCAAGTATAATTTCAATTGATAACTCAAACTCTCGATAATAAGGAATACAAGGAAACTCTTTAGAAAATATATAAACATATTCCATCACAATGGGAATGTCTTCAAAGATAATCATATACTTTTTCTAAATCATTTGAGCTAGATATGATTTCTCATAAGGAAAAAATATCCATTCTTGGAAAGAAGTTTCCAAAGAAGATTCATCATCCTCATTTTTCTTTTATAGAATCAAATGATGATTAAGGATATAGAAAGTGATTTTATTTTTCTCAATAGTTGATGTTGGATCTATACAATGACAACCAATCCATTCCTATTATAACATAAAATTATAATATAGGGAGTATGATAATTTTTTCTAAGAGATTTATTAAATAGACGTTAACTATGGAAGCATTATATACTTGAGATGTAATAATTTCCAAACCTACTGTTTTTACTGATAATTCAACCTCCATGTCTTATGGTGGTGTTTTAATATTTCTACTAAACTTTAAAGATAGGAAAAAATGCATAGAACCAGAAAAAAATAGAAAATTCACTACTATATAATGAATAACATGTGTACCTATCTTCACTAAATTTTCATGATCCACCTCATAAGTAATAATATCATAAGATTTCCTTGCTCTCTTAGCCTTGTAGGTTGTTTTAATCAATTATCCTCAATAACCCTTGTCTTAATACATTGATTTTCATAGTGTCTTTGTTCTTTATAGTTGAAACAATAGACTATAATTTGAGGATTTATCATTTGTTCTATCACATTAGTGGTATTTTTTATCTAACTTTAACATTTATTAGTATGATTCCCCTTATTTCCACACTTATATCATCTCTCTATTCCCTTGAGGAAGTTACCAGAATGATTATTCCCACATTTATAAAAAGTGGGCATTTGGATTTTCTTCCCTCCATAATATTTCTCTATTAATCCTCCAATATTAAAACCCATTCTCTTTTTTTATTTCTAACACCATGAGAATATTGAGAATCACCAATTTCCATCTCAACTTTGAGGGAACATCATACATTTTACTCATAGATTTCAAATTATTTAATTTCTAAAGATTTTCAAAGACTTGGATTTAGTTTTCTAAAGAAGTGGTAAACCTTAATTTCAGGTTCAATGAAAAATACATAGGTGTACCTTGAAATCCTTGTGAAGTTTTCATCAAAATATTTGATTGATTTATCCTTCTTTTTCTTGATTATAAGAAACTCCTTCTCCATTTTAAGATAGTGGGTGTGGGGAAAGTATTTAGTGAAAAATATTTTATTGAATACTTCCCACTCTATTGATTTGATGTATTCCTTAGGTTTCATGTTATTGATTATTTATATCTAATAATTGGATTATCCATATAAATAATAAATTAATAATATAAATTTATCTTACTCAAAGCACTTGAGGATGAAGAATATATTCTCAATGGAATTAATCCATTATTAAGAAACCAAGGTATCAGAAGGTTCTTCATTAGGATATGGATGAAATTACACCTGATTCAAGTAATTATTCATAACATGAGTTAGTTATGAAAATACCACCGTAAAGTTCCTGACTCCTAGTCCCACCATATTAGGTGTTTCACTTGGGAAATAATAATATTGCATATCATTTTGGTTGATGCAATGATTCCTCATTTTTTATCCATTTAATAAAATAAAATTAAGTTAATGATGAGAAAACATAAATTAATAATAATATAAATAAAAACTATGAATTTATAATTAATAACACATAAATGACATGCATACTCTAATTTATGAATATCTAGGTTTCAAACTAGGTTATCTATCATCATTTTCTTATTAGATTCTCTAACCTAACTTGTTACACTACTAGTTTGAGGTAAATTAACCTTTTATTTTGTATTTTGAAGTTATATAATTCTTGGATTGTGTTTTGGGAGTTTCAAGATTATTTTATTATGTTTTGGAAGTGTTTTTAAGGGTACATTCTTTGATCAGGGTTAGGGGAAATAGTGAAACTTCTCTAGGAAACCGTGAAAGAGTTTATAGGAATTACTGGGTAGGCACACAATTTGGACAAATAATATGAAAAAATATGAAATCTATGAATATTTATAATAGAAGTATTACTCATGGTTAGTGAATAGTTTTTCAAACCATGTGACATAACCATGCAGCCCTAGGTTCTATCCAGTAGCACTTGCATGGTTGGCACATGATTTGTTAAATTGTGCGGCCAAACCATGAGACAACATTTATAACATCCTAAAATTGGGTTTTTATTCTATTTTATGCCTAAAAACTCTCATTATTCTCCCATTCACATCGAATCTTGAACCATAGAACTCTTATAGGTGATTTTGTTGATTCCCATTAACCCAAAAGCCTATTTTAATGGATTTAAGTGTGTTGGATATCTAGAATCAATGGTAAGTCTATGTTTTATTTATTTCTATTTAGATACCATCATATCCTCCCATAACTAATGTAATATATAATATTTTATGGATATATATATATATAATCTATGATGTGTTTTTAATGTGATATTTATTGGATCTATTAAAGGAAATAAATTTCAAGCCTAGATCTAGAGTTTTTATTGTGTTTTTCATCAGTTTTATCAACCTTTTAAAGGTACGTGGATTATATATTTTCTCTACTTGTTATATAACTTGAAGGCTTAGATATCTAAATTAATTTATTTGAATTTTAAAGAAAAATCATTTTTATTTATTTATGGAAATCCCCTTTTCTTGATAATTTGGAAAACTTGGATTTGAATAGTTTTTGGTAATTTTTTTTATTCCATGATTTAAATTTTGAATTTGAGAGGAAACATGCATGGTGTTTGATTTAATGTTTTGAAAAGTTTTTTTGTTTTAAGAAATTAATCAGTGAAAGAACTTGGAATATACGAGTGGTGTGTATTAATAATTTCATTGGACATGTATTTTCCATTTCAAACTTGGCGTGCGGTGTCGGACTAGAGATACCTAGAGAATGATCACCTAGTAATGAATTGGTGGATTAATGAGTGACTGATCATGAGTATGATACCATAACTTGACTTGAATGTGTTCATGAGTAAGATGATATGGTTTGGGTATTACAAGTGAATATAATAAGATGTTTTATCTATATAATTGAATTAAGAAAATTATTCTTACTATTTATTTTAATTTAATTTAAAATGTTAAGATACTTGTATTTTTTCTCTCCTGTTATATTTTTATATATTGAAATATTAACTAACTCATTATTATTCTAATGTAATGAGTTAATAAGTCTCTTAGGGAATACCTACTGAGTATTATTACTCACCCCTTTCATATGCACTTTAGTGTGTATATAGATGTTGTTCTATACTACACAGGTAAAGGAAAAGTCTATTATTTATCTAGTGGAGAATCATGATTCCACATTCCCTGGATGGTGGTTGAAGCTTAGATATATCTTATAGAGTGGTTTGAGTGATTCCAAATCAGTGTTACTACATTAGGATATCCTTTGGGTTTATTAGGTTTCCTTGTTCTACCTTTTCACTACTATTATAATATTATTTTTTTATTTGTATTTCATTTGATATTTATTGTTTATACTTCATGCATTACATAGTTTGGTTTGGATATTTTTATTTTGTCTTGATAGGTTGTGGTTGTTTTAAGGAAAAATCATCCCCCAAATTTTTAGTATTCCCTTGGAATTTATTTCCAACCATTGGTGTCTTGGGGATGTCACCTTAGGTTAGTGTAACCTAGAATATTTCCATGACATTTGTTAGGTTCAATATATTACGAATGGCATCAGTTTTATCCATTCCTTCATATTAGGATAGTATCAAGAAGATGGGAAATTTTAGGACTGTAAAGGTATATAATGAAAAGACATATATAACCTATTTATATTGAAATTCATCTTACTAGGATTCCCTAGGTAAAAATGTGTTTTTGAGACACTTAAAGAAGTGTTTTCATATCATCTTCATGGGTTTAGCCAATGAGTGTATCATATCATGCATTAGAAATGATACTTCCCAATTGGAATACATTGTTCATATTATGTTTTATATTATTGGAAAATGGTTATAATGATTATTTATTTTTATGGTTTGGAATATTATAATCCTTCAATTTACCTATTAAATGGTGATTAAGTGGTGTTTTTTCTGAATATAGATAAATAGAATCAGTTAGATGACCTAGAAACCCACAATAAGAGACCGAAAAGAATGCGACCACACCTGAACTAGAAGTAAAACGATATATTTTTCATATATTTTTTATAATTTTCAAGTAGTTGATAAGGGAAATTAAAATGACAATTAAAAATGGACCATTATATCAATTCAACCAACATGATCCACCAATATTTCATGGAGATTCAGAACCTAAAAAGAATGAAACATGACTTAGTGGAATGAATCAGATATTTTTTTCCTTGTAACTCTAACTAATATAAAGTTCAATTTATCAATCTACATACTGGAGGAACTTTCATGCTAATGGTGTGATTTATCTATTTAAGCTAAATTCAACCAAGGCCTTATATGGGATGTATTTGAATAATTTTACAATAAAAAATTCTAACCTCACACCTTTAAGATATCTAGAATAATATATTTCTTGATTCCTAAGAAAGAAAATATATTAGTGATGGAATATGAAGCTATGATTATAAAATTAGTTCATTTGGACCCGGAAGAGGCTCCGAGTGTGTCCTTGAATTCATGCATATTAAATTTTGGAATGCATATAGAAATACTATATAAGATATACATGATAAGTATTATTGATTATAAGAAAATGATTAATATAGATATAGTGGTGGAAATGGATATTCTTGGGAATAATACTATAGTAAGTATGTTATTATACACATGTATTGGTGGGAACTCTAATTCTAGGAACAAGCGGAAGAGGATCACCTAATTCCAACCTATTAGAGAATCATAGGATCAACCCACCAGAGTACTTAACTTTCCTACATGTCCTAGTTTCAAGAATAAATTTTTCCAATGTGTTTTTTAGATCACAATAAGTTTAATTTTATGACACCACCTAAAGCATGTCACAAATGTAGTCAGATGGAGTATCTTTAATGTTATTTCCCTCATTCAAAAAAGATATTTATTGGTAATACAACTCATGTATCTTATAAATATTATGCTTTGACTTTAAGATCATGATAAAAAAACTATATTCCTTAAAACCGAGTAATCCAAAGTGATTTTAGGAACACCATAACTCCTAATTCAATGAAATAGAAATAGGGAAGTAAAAAGTAAGGAGGAATTCTTAAGCAGTTTCATGGTGATAAATAGATAATCATAGAGAATCAATTAGGTACTTTGACTGTACAAGTTACCATTCTTCTTAACTCAACACTTCTTCACATTTTGTTTGATATTAGTGTATCCCACTCTTTTATTACTTCACATGTCATTAATAAAATAGGGTTTCATATCAAGATGATTTAACATGTGTTGAGTATCCAGATACCTCCCAGGTAATGAGAGTGTAGGGGTTTTAAATTTCCAACATTTTATATACCAATTGATGGAGTCTAGTTTGTTCAAGAATTTTCTATTTTGGACCTAGATATCTTTGACATAATTTCATGACTGGATTGATTAGATACTTTAAAAACTCACATTGATTATTGTAAGTGAAAATTAAGGTTTATATATCCTAGTGGAAAAATGAATCTCTTTAAAGTATACCAGGATATGAAGGCTATAAAAGGAAATTTAACTCTGATGGTTGGAACTATTTATTATTAGTTGACAATGACCAATTTTGGGGGATAATGAAATAATTGAGACTTGAAAATTTATTACCTTTTTGGATTGGTATCCTGAAGTGTTTCTTAAAAATTTCACCATTTTTCAAACTGAAATGGAAGTGGAATATTTTATTGATCTCATTATGGGGAAAAAAATCCTATTTAACTTCTTTCATATAAAATGTCACTAATATAATTGAATGAATTTAAGGTACAATTAAAATATTTAAAAATTAAAGGGTTCAAAGGACCGATTACATCAACTTGGGATGCTCCAGTTCTTTTGTTCAAGAAGGTATATGATTCATTATGACTATGTGTTAATTATCATAAACTTAATAAAGTTACAATAAAGAATAGATATCCTTTTACACAAATTGATGGTCTTGTTTATCAATTGAAAGGATATCATTACTTATCTAAAATTAATACAAGGTTAGGGTATCAATAACTCTAATTTATGAAAAAGGAAATCCTAAAGATATCTTTTAGGATTAGGTATGGTCATTATGAATATTTGTTCATGCCCTTTAGTCTTAAAAATTCACTAGTGGTTTTCATTATATTGAAGAATCTTGTCTTTAAACAATACTTAGACACCTTTTTTATTATATTTTTAGAATAAGTTCTTATGTATTCTAAAACTCAAAAGTAATATTTTAGTGATGATTATTAAGAATCCTTTTTGGAACTTAAGGATGGGATCACGTTGACATCAATTATTGTATTACTATAACATAGGAAAGTTTATGTGGTTTTTTGGGATGCATTTAGATCTGGGCTCATCTGTGTTTTCATGAATAGAGATCTTGTTATAGTTTATGGATTATAATATTTTTGAATTCATGAAAATAATTATCCAACCAATGAATTATAATTGACTATGGTGGTGCATGATTTGAAAACACAACATCATTATCTATTTAGAGAGAATTTGGATATTTTCATAGATTATAAAATTTTGAAATGGACATTTTTAAAAATATATTTGATCCCAAGAAAAATTAGATGGATGGAATATCTATATATGTTTTAATTTTACTTTTATTATACACCTAGAAAAGGAAATTCCATGGTTTATGCATTAAGATAAAATTTGTATATTCAATTATACAGAGAAGCTCATGATCAGTAGAAAATTATAGGTATAATTACTTATATGAATTTGAATTATGAGAAGTGGAATGACGTCAAAATATTCTTTTTTATGACTCTCACACCTTATTTGGTTGAGGAAGTTATGGATAATAGAAAATTATATTCCTATTTCCTTACCATTATGTCAAAAACTAATGGTGGGGAGAATATTGATGGTTGGAAACAATGTGGGAACTATATATAAACCTATACTTTTCAAACATAGATAGTACATAATTTTGGATTAAATTAATTACATAACATTATAATCCACACCATAACCATAAAGGTTTAGTGTATTTGAAAACTTGGATATATAAACAAATGGTTCATAAATGATCTAAATTTTATCCCACATAGTTATTAATAACCATAACCCTTTCGAGACACATAATACTTAGAACTATTCTTTATATCTTGGGGGAAAGAAAACATAATAAAGGGTGAGCTCAAATGCTTAGTAAAGGTAAATAAGTGAGATATCAATGATCATTTAAACATACCATGAGCATAATGAGTGTGAGAACATGAGTTTATCCTTTGAAAATAGTACCTAGAAATTATTAGATCATAAACATAAGTCATGGCATGAATCTTGATAGTTCATATGACATGAATCATAAAGAGATCAAAGAACATGATCCATGGTAACATAAAATTGGCATTATATCATGTCATAAAAGAATAGAATGAAGTATGGAATAATAATAATCATAGAAATATTACATCAAGGATATCCACCAATACATTCATAACATGTTAGGATTCATATTACATCTCATTTACCTGATTTGGTCTTGGGATAACCTCCTGTATACCCTCTTTGGGGATTGGTATAACCACTTGTATGCCCTCTTTTTTCAAGCTTGGGAAAACCTCCCGTGTACCCTTTGAGATTATATAACATTAATATTTAACAAATTAATTTTAAGGTTATATAATTCTTGGACTACCACCATATAATCATAAATCCATTCATATATATGCCACAATATCATAAAAACATTCATCATAATTTAACCCATGGAAATTAAAATGGGTTTCATTAATATTTCACCATCATAACTATAAAAAATGGAGAGAAATAATAAATATGAAATCACTGGATAACATCCTTAGTAAATCCTTAGTAACATCAAATAATTTTATCATAGATGAAAAATTATTTTAAAATATCTCTGGAATATTTCTTGAGGAAAATACCACTTTTATTTTTAAATCACATATTAAAATATAAAAATTTCTTAAATATTAAAGAAAAAAATTAATTTGAAAAGATCCATGAAAAATTATAAAGTAATATTCAAATAATTGATTAGTTATGATGATATGAAATTCTTTTCATGCTGTGTATGTAAAAATAAATATTCCTTTGATATATTTGGAAAAAGTCAAAAGAACCTTTTTTTGGAAAATGACAAGAATATTCCTTTTAAACCATATTTTAAAAATTAAAACATGGGTAAAAATGACTTTAAAAAATCATATTATAATATTAAAAACATTCTTTAAAACATTTTTAGAAAACATGCACATGGAAGAAAAATGATTTTCGACTGAAGAGAGAAATAAAGTCTATTTTCCTTAAAACTTTCTATCGGTCTCTTGAGTACTTAAAGTGATAAAAATGAAAGGAAAAAAAAATTATTCTCAAGAAATAAATTTACAATAATAAAATTAAAGTTATTAATTAATAAATAACCATATAATTTCCTTTAATGGAAATTAAATCATAAATAATCCCAATTAAAATGAGATTAAAACATAAATCCATTACCGCTTTGGTAACTTTTGAATCATAATCCCCATAAATAAATAAATTCAAATAAAAATTTAAATATCATGAAAATAAGGATATTCATGATATAACATGTAAAAATTACTATAAATACATCTCATAAAGTAAGATTGGTGTGTAACATAACATATGTCCCAAAGAGGACAATTTGAGAAGATAAACCCTTACCTCATGCTTGACTTCCTAAAAAAGTACTCTAACCTATTGTATAATAAATTTAAATTTATTATAATTATATAAAATAATAATTTAAATACTTATAATATAATATATTATCCATTTATAACATTTCAACACCCATTTATTAATAATTATTTATTAAAATCATTATTTTTGGATGTTAACTCTTCCATTTTTCATGAGAATTTTGATTTGGTAGTTCTTGTACTTGTACTTTGATGATGGTTATATAGTATCTAGAATTTTAATAATGACATAAATATCATATATTTTCATTATTTATATATTTATAGTCATCTATCAAAGGTATAAATATAAAAATGAATTATACTGTTCATGGAGACGATAAGTCATACGTACACATAAACACTGTTTTCACTTTTCGACAGATGGAACAAAAGAAAGTTAAATTGAAATTAAACTTTATAGAATCATTATTATATCATATATATCATATATATTAATTAAATATATCCTCATTACCATCCATGTAAATCAAAAATGAAAAACAAATCACATTGCTTCATAGATGTAGTAGTACAAACATACGCATGAGTGGCGTTATTGTTTTCCAAAAAATGGGAAGGAAAAAAGATAGATATGATATAATAATTAAAGAATAATAATTATTTAAAAAATATCATATATACTAATTATTTAAATATTATAAATATCCAAATTAAATGGTGATGAAAAATGAATTTCACCACTATGTGGAGACAGTAAGTCGTACGTACGTATGAGCAATGTTTTCTATTTTTATAGGATAAAAAATAGAAGGAAAATTGTTTTAACATAATAAATATAAAATATCTATAAATATTTTTGATACTATAGATATTATTTTAGTATGTTTACAAAATATTTATAGGTAGTAGAAGAAGAAAGAAATTTGAAAGAGTGGGTAAAGATGATTACATCTTCTTCGATATACTTCCTTTAGATCACTTTTTAGGGACCCTTGAAATGATTTTTTAAGAATAAAAGATCCTATAATTAGTGGATAAATAATTTTATAATATAATTATACATGGGTTGGTTGAAATATATGGATAAAAGTGTTTTAGTAAGAGAGGCTAAGTGGTTCCCTTTTATAAGTGAGGAGTGGGGCACTCTTAGAATTACTTAAATTATTAAATTAATATAAGTTAATTTTCATATTCAGGTGGAGAAAAATTAATATATTTAGAATATATGGTAAATAAGAGTCAAAATAATATCATAAAATATTTTTTTATAAGTTTAGGTGATTTTTTCACTCTTATCTCTTTGTTTTAACCCTCATCACCCATTTTGTCAATTACCATAATATTAAAGGTTTTTAATATTTAAGGGTCAATAATGTTACTATAAAAAGACAAGTGACCCATAAATAGACCATTAATTATATTTAAAACAAAATTCAATTAAATTGGAAAAATATTTTATTTTTAATAATTTTAAATAATTTAATAAAATATCATTTACTATAAAATATCATTAATGTTAGTTTTAGAAATACATAAAATATTATAATATAACATGTGTCTAAATCATGTAAAATGGTTCTAAAATGACATGTATTTGAATATATGTAGTATTTGGTTTTAATATAATTATACAATCAAAATTTTATAGATTTTGATATCATTTTAGACCTTATCGTTTGGATTAACCCATTGAATAACCAATTTTAACCTTAACCATGGTAATGACATTTTCAATATCAAAGTGTCATAATTTTAATTATAAGGTGAAAATTGGATCATAAATGTATACGATATTAAATTTTAGAACATGTTTAATCTTTATTTACCTATTTAAATGTTTTTATTATTTTTAAATAATTTTATAAAATATTATTTAACATAAAATACCATTAATGTCATTTTTAGAACTATTCACATAATTTGACTTTGAGAACTAAATGAAAATAATATAATTTGAATAAAAAAAATAATATGTTATATTAATCTTCATAATTCTTGTTACATTTTAACTCACCCAAAAAATATTACTTTTATAGTTCTTAAAATTATTTACTTTATTTTTCCACTGCTCGCACAAGCACTAAGTCGGTGTTGTGTAAGTATTTAGGGAAATTATTTCATCACTATAAACTAAAAATAAATTAATATGATAAAAAATAATTTATATTTAAAATAATCATTTATAAATTAATATAATTTTATTTTATCCCTCGTAATAAATTTCATAGAAATTAAAAGTAAGAGAGTGACATTTTTGGCTTTATATTTACTTAAAATAATATTTAATTCATTTTTAAAGAAAGATGGATTTTTTTCCATAAATTATAATATTTTATGTGTTTGGTATAAAGACACTCATAAAATATACTAAATAAAATTTTTAGGGTTATTTTTAGTCTTTATCGTATTATTTTTATCCTTAATTACATAATTTACCCTTACTATGGTGACAATATTTACTAAGGTTACTATTCATAATGATAAAAAATAAAATGAAAATATTACCTAAATTTGAACCTCATGATTTTAAATATGGAACCCATTTTTCAAGATTCAATTTCTAGAAGTTTCAGAAATAAATTTTAATATAAATGGATAGAATGTAATGAAAAATAGTTTTTAGAAAAAATGTGTTTTTAAGCCCAAAAATAAACATATACCAAAATCACATATAATGATGATTCATATATAGTTAATTATATTATATCTAATTAAAAAAGTCTTGTTTTACTTTAATAACAAATTCAAATCATAATTGTACTTTTAAATGAAAAGAAAAGAGAGTTTTATAAAAATCAGTATTTTTCAATATTAATTGAAAAAAAATATTTTTAGAAAAATACCAAAACTCAACCATAATTTTTTTTGATATATTGATTTAAAAAATTAAGTGAATTTTTCAAAAAAAAATTCTAAAATTATAATAAACTAATTATAATTTCTATGCATTAACTACAATAAAAATAATTTTTGTAGAAAATGCATTTTTAAAGCATAAAATGACTGCTAAGAATTGAGTGAAAATTTTATAATAATTATTAAATATATTTGTATTGAGTAGGAATAATATAAATATATTTTTTAATGCATTTATTCCTATTCATACCCAATAATCCAACTTCCAGGTCATATTTAAATAATAATATTGTTATAATATATATGAATTCGCTTAAAGATTAATGCTACATGTTAAGTAAGTTATCAAGATTATTATTCTCTTAAACTAAAATTTTATGGTGTTATATTATTCCCCCTTAAATAAATTTCTTTCTTGAAATTTTAGCTCGAGCTTATTAATCAATGGTTTAACATTTAAAAATACCTTTATTGAAAACCCACATCGTAAAAAGGGTTATTAAAACTTCCTCTTAAAAAGAGGGAAATGGAAATTCAAAGGTAATCTAGAATAACACATAACTAGGTTTCTAAATAGGATAGAAATTATGAGAAGTGAAAATATGGACATGGATAAAAAATTAATGCCTAAATAATTATGGAGAGTGACAATAACATCTTTATGAGAATGTTAACAACCACAAAACCATAAATTAGTGAGAGGTTAAAAGACCATAAATTTATCAGAAATGAAGGTAAAAGGATAATTTTTTTATTTTAAGGTCCTTTTACTAAATTAGATGTATTTATCTACCCTTAATATAGGGAAAATGGGAAAATTTAACTACTTGATTTAATTCTATTTTATGATAAAAGTTTCATCCTTTGGTCATGGTTTGATGAATTATCACTTCACCTCTTATTTTTCTCGCCTGAAGCACTAAAATTAACTTTTAAAAAATCATAAGATCTATAAAATAAGGATAAATAATTCCTTATTTCTCTAAATTTTTAAAAAAACTAAAATGGTTAGCACAAGTTATCCAATTTAATACATTATTCTCTAAAAATTAAATAATAACCCCCCAAGTTTAACTTAATACATTCTATAAATAGTTAACCATAATATTCCACCAAAATATGTTTGATGAAATTAAAAAACCAAAAATATGATATATTTGATAATTTTTTTTTCTCAAGACCAAATATAACATTTAATCTAAAAAATAAAGTAACTCACAATTTCACATACTAAACATGTAAATAAATTGATCATTTATTCTCTTAAAATATATTAATAACCTAAATCACCATAAAACCTCAATAAAAAGATATATTATAAAAAAAATTAACATAATACTTATTCCTAAAATAAATCAAATAAAACCAAGTATATCCCATAAATAAAAAAATGAAACAAACTCCCCCAAATATGACCTAAATCACTTTGTTATCAAATCACTAACCAATTTCAAGGTAAAAAATACTCCCCCATTTAATTTATCAATAAAAATAATCTATTTATCTCAACTTAACACTATTATCTCAATATTGGGAACATATTAAGGTTTATATTTTCTCTAATCATGTACTTTTAAAAAATATATCCTTACCACTAAATCACTTTTCTAGGTCATTGGTACCATTCAACACATTCTTGCAAATCTTTAAATAAGAACTACTCCAGAACAATACTTAGATGTTTCATGATTATTATAACCAAAATACCATTGATAAAAATAGTTTCACAATATAATTGTAGAATTAAAATACATAAACACTTCAATACTTTCACTTCAACTACTGACATAACATTGGTCCTTTATTGGTCTATGAGTTTTTACCCTGAAATCCTAAAGGCCATACATATTTTTTTATTATTTTTGGATAATACCTTTTTAAATGATGAGGGGGAACCTTACATGGCCTGTAGTCCAAGAATATATATATATATATAGAATCTAACATGACCCCGAGGGACCTAAAGATTAGACACAACAAGATAAGACCCACCCAACACACACACACACAAATATATATATGTGTGTATGTATATATTTTCCAAACTCCCAAACTTTTCAAGACTTCATAGCTAGAAATGTCCCATGTAGAGTGCATGATGCCTGATCCCAATGAAATTTGTCTCCCTACATTTAAATACTCATTTTTTACTTGTAAAATATTTACTTTATGACCTTATTTTAAACACATAAATTTTTTTCCTATTCCTTTGATACATTATATTGGTTATCTATTTCTACATTTATGACATAAAGGAAATTGATCCTTCTTTTCTCTATGATCTCCACCACTCAAGCTCTCATAAAACTCCATTCTTATCTTATTTGGTGAGTCTAAGAGTTGGTTAAGGTATATTATATTAATCATATATCATGATAAATGATTATTCATAATTAAAATATCTTTCACTTAAGTCATCATCACATTTGGTTTCTGAGAATCACTATATTTTACATCAAATTTAGTGTTTACATGATACCTCCTAGTCCCAACCATTGACTAAAACAAAAAATCATGGTGTGATAAATAATTATCATAATCATGAAAAATCATTTATAAGATGTCTAAATCACAAAACCTTATTTTTAATATATGACACTTTAGGTTTAATCCAGTTTATCCATAATAATCATCTATTAAAATCCTTCATAATGTCTTAAAAAGAAATTGTGAATTAACCTAATAATACCCCCCTTAGATTTTCATACCATGTGTGCAGTAAGGTAACACTCAATGTGAACCATAATGATATCAGATATACATTCGACCGACTCTTTTTAGTGTTATCACCCCTTGATGAATCCATACTAAAACCATGACCACTTTTATTATCCAAAAAAATATTTATTATTTGGAAAACCACATAATATATATCTTATAAAAACTTTAGGATGTTATCTTATACTTAGGATTATCCCCGGGGTTTTTGATAAAGTTATTTAATCCTAATATCCAAAGAATAACTAAACCTTACAATGATACCAATTATAATTAACCATATTTTTATACATAGATAATAAATCATTTTAGATGAATTTTCATTACATAACATTATAATCCACACTACAAATGTAAATTTTCAGTGTATTTATAAAATTGGATGTAGAAACCACTAGATCATAAAATATCCATGTCATCAACAACTTAATTATTCAAAACTGTCACCCTTCTTAGACACATCACACTTAAAACATTTATTTATATCTTGGTGAAAAGAAAACATAATAAAGGGTGTGATTAGATGCTTAGTAAGGGTAAATAAGGGAGATATAAATGATCATTTAAGAAAAACATGAGCATAATGGGTATGATAACATGATACTATACTTTCAAAATCATACCTATAAATTTTTAGATCATAAAAACAAGTCATGAAATAAATCTTGATAGTTTATATGACATGAATCTTAAAGGTTCCAAAGAACACGAGCCATGAGAACATAGAATTGGCATAAGATCATATAAAAAAAGAGTGAAATAAGGTTTCAAATAATCATAATCATAGAAATATTATGTCAAGACTAACCACCAATACATTCATAATTTTTTAGGATTAGTATAACTTCCCATGTACCTGCTTTAGGATTGAGATAACGTCTGGTGTACCCTCTTTTAGGCTTGGGATAACCTCCCGTATACCCTCTTCTTTCAGGATTGAGATAACTTCCTGTGTAACCTTTTAGATCATAGAACATTAATATTTACCCAATTAATTATAGGGAAATATAATTATAGTCCCACCTATCACATAATCCTAAATCCATTCATATGCGTTACACAAGATCATAAAAATATTAATTATAACTTATCCCATGTAAAAGAAAATAGGTTTCATCAATATTTTATTATGATAACCAAAAAACATATAGAGAAAGAATAAATATGGTATCATTAGATCATATACCCAGTAAATCCTTAGTAACACCATCATATGTTATCATAGATGAAAAAATCCTTTAAATATCACAACATTTTTTTTGAGGAAAACTCCCTTTTCATTTTTAAATTATATATTAAAATATAATTTTTTTACAAATATTAAAGAAAAAATTTTGTTTGAAAAAAACCATGGAAACTTTTAAAGTAATATTAAAATAATTTATTGTTCATAATGACATGGAATTCAATTTATTCCATGTATGTTAAAACAAATATTCAATTCACATTTTTGTTAAAAAGTCAAAAGTGCCTTATTCAGAAAATGACAAGATTATTACTTTTAAACCATTATTTAAAAATTTAAAATTAGTTACAAATGAATTTAGAAAATCATATGAGAATATTATAAATATTATTTAAAATATTTTTAGAAAACATAGACATAGAAGAAATGATATTTTTGACTGAAGGGAGAAATAATGTCGGTTTTTCTTAAGAAAACTCTTTCGATCTCTTGAGTACTTAAAGTGAGAAAAATTAAAGGAAAACATGTATTGTCAAGAAATATAAAAATTATAATAAAATTAAAGTGATTTATTAAGAAATTATAATATAATTTCCTTCAATGGAAATTCAATCATAAATAATCATGATTAAAATTATATTGAAACAAAAACCGCTTAGTGATTTAGAAAATTTTGAATCATATGACTCATGAAAGAATAAATTAAAATGAAACTTTAAATATCAAGAAAATAAGTATATTAATGATATAACATGTAAAAAGTTCTGTATATAAACCTCAAAAATTAATATAGGTGCATAACATAACATATATCCCAAAAAAGATAATTTGAGATGATAAACCCTTACCGCAAGTTTGACTTGCTTAAAAAGAATTAAAATCTCATGTATAATAAATTTAAATTTATTATAATTCTATAAAATAGTCATTTATATACTTATAATATCATATATTATCCACTTATAAAATTTCAACACCCATGTATTAATAAATCCTTATTAAAATCATCATTTTCAGGTGTTAACTGTTTTGTTTTTCATAAGAATTTTGGTTTGGTAGTTCCATTAACTGTACTTTTATCATGGTTTAATAATATATATAATTTTAATAAGGATATAAATACCATATATATTAATTATTTATATATTTAGAGTCATCTATAAAAGGTTGAAGAAAAAAAATGAATTACACCGTTCATAGAGACTGTAGTTTGTACATACACATGAACACTGTTTTCACTTTTCGACGGATGAAATGAAAGAAAGGTAAATAATAATTAAAATTTAAATAATAATTATTATATAATATATATCATATATATATATATATTCATTTATTATATCCTTATTACCATCCATGTAAAGCATAAATTAAAAACAAATCACATTTCTTAGTGGAGGTGGTAGTCCACACGTACACATAAGCGACATTATCATTTTCCAACAGATTGGAAAGTAATAAGGTAGATATTATATTATAATTAAAAAGTATCATTATTTAATAAATATAATATATATTTATTATTTAAAAATTTATAACCATTCAAATAAAATGGTGATGAAAAATAAATTTCACAACTATGTGGAGATGGTAAGCTGTACGTACACATGAGTGACATTTTAGCTTTACATATGATAAAAAGGAGATAGAAAGTTGTTTTAAAAAAATCATAATAAAATATAAGTATATTTATGATAAAATAGATATTATTTGGGTACAAAATATTCATAGGAATTATAAAAAGAAATAATTTTTGAAAGAGTTGGTAAAGACGATTACCTCTTCTTCGACCGACTTCCTTTAGATCCATTATTAAGGACCCTTTGAACAATATTTTAAGAATACCAAAACCTCTAATTCATGGATAGTGAATTTAAGAAGATAATTAGAAATAGTTTTTTTGAGATATATTTCTCAAAGGGTTCGAGGAATATAAGATAATAGGTACCCTTTTATAAGTTAGGAGAGAGGCACTCTAAGAATTACTTAAAGTATTAAATTAATATAAATTAATTTTAAATTTTATATAATTACAAATTGATATATTTAAAATATATAGTGAGTATGATTATAAATCCTCTTATAAAATATTTTTTTACAAGTTTATGTGATTTTTCCCTTATCACGTTTTTAACACTCGTTACCCCTTTTGACAATTACCACAATATTAAAGTTTTTTACTCTTTAAGTGTCAAGAATGAGACCCTAAAAAGACAAGTGACCCATAAATGGACCATGGTTGATATTTAAACCATATACTATTCAATTTTATGAAGATACAATTTTTATGAATTTTAATTAATTTAATGAAATATTGTTTATTATAAAATATCATTAATGTCATTTTTTAGAAATACATGAAATATTATAATATAATATGTGTCTTACTCATGTAAAATGGTTCCAAAATGACATGTATTCAAATAAATTAGGGTATGGTATTAATATAATTACCCAATAATTTTTTAATGTTTTTATATCATTTTAGACCATTTATTTTGGATTAACCCATTGGTTAACTAATTTTAACCTTAATTGCGGTAATGATTTTTTCAATATTAATGGTTTATAATTTTACTAATAAGGTTAAAATTGGCTCATAAATGGGAAAGAGATGAAATTTTAGACCATGTATCATCCTAATTTCAATATTCATGTGTTTTTATGATTTTTAAATAATTTAATAAAATATTATTTATCATAAAATACTATTAATGTCATTTTAAGAACAATTCACATAATTTGGCTTTGAGAAAAACATGAAAACAATAGAATTAAAATATAAAACTTTAAAACATATAAAATATTTTATATTTATATTAAAAAATCATGTCAAACTTTAAATCACCCAAAAAATATTACTTTTAGATATTTTAAAATAAATTTATTATTTTTTCTACTACTTGCACACGTATTGAGTCGGCGTTGCGTAAGAATTTAAGGTAATTATTTCATCACTAAAAATTAAAAATAACTTAACCTGATAAAAAAATCATTTATCTTTCAAATAAAAAATTATAACCAATCATAAGTTTTTTTATCCCTACAACAAAATTTTATAGATATTAAAAGCATAAGAGTGACATTTTTGTCTTTATATTTACTTAAAATAATATATAAGTCATTTTTGAATAAAAATGGAAACAATTTCCATTAATTAGAATATTGGATGATTATGTTTTAAAAATACTCACAAAATATATTAAAGATAGGTTTTAGGGTTATTTTTAGTCTTTATAATATTATTTTTAACCTTAATCACCCAATTTACCCTTACCGAGGCAAAAATAGTTTATAAGGTTACTATTCATAATAACAAAAAATAAAAGGGAAATATTTATCAAATTTTAACATCCTAATTAAAAATATATAATCCATTTTCACAATTCAATTTCTATAAGTTGAATAAACCAGTTTTCATATAAATGTGTAAATCATGATGAAAAACAACTTTTAGAAAAAAATGCGTTTTAAGCCCAAAAAATGAACACATACCAAAATAAATTATAATAATGATGTAATTAATTATATTATATCTAATTAAAGAATATATTTTTTACTTTAATATCTAATTCAAATCGTAACGCGACTTTTAAATGAAAATAAAATACATTTTTACAAAAATCAGCATTTTCACTATTCACTGAAAAATCAATATTTTCATAAAAATACCAAATGTTTAACATAAGTTAATTTTTATATGATAATTTTAAAAATCAAATTTCATTTTTTAAAATAAAATTTCTAATTGGAAAAAACTAATTATAATTTCCATGCACAAAATGCAATAAAAATTATTTTTTGAAGAAAATGATTTCTTAAAGCATAAAATGAATTGGCTAACAATTGAGTGATTATTTAATAAGAGTTATTAAATATATTTTTATCAAGTAAGACTACTATATATTTAATTTTTAATACATTTATTCATATTTATACTCCTTAATTCAAAGGCCATGTCACATTTAAATAATAATATTTTTATAATACATATCAATTCACTTAAAGATTGGGGTAGCATATTAACCAATATATCGAGCTTATTATTATTTTAAACTAAATTTTTGGGGTGATAAAAACTACCTATTTCTCTTTTAATATTGGATACTCATTCCACCCTCTTATCAATAACAAATTCTTTCTTCTTATCACCATCTTAAGTGGGTAATTCGTCCAGGCATCCAAATGATGTACAAGGCTATAGGTACCCATTTTTGGTGGTTAGGTATGAAATGAAATGTAGTTGACTATTGTTATAAAATTAATAACCAATTAATAGGTCAAGGATGATTAATAATGACCAGTGAGTATGCTGTAATCTTTTCTTGTACCCATTTAGAAAAAGAAGCAGATAACTATATACTTTTTCATGGGTTTACTAAGAACTAATAGGAAACATGATTTAATATGGGAAATTTTATAACAACTAATAATGTTATACCACTTCATTCAGATTTATAATTATAATATGGTAGGATACTTGATAAGGTTTTTCATTTGGGAAATGTTAAAATTTCACGGAACACTAGTTTCAGTCATCTTTAAACAAGATCCTCACTTTTCCTCTCATATTTAAAGATCACTTAAAGAAACTTTGGGTACCCAATTGACTATGAGCACAACATATCATCCTCAAATAGATGGGTAGTTAGAACGAATGATTAAATCACTGGAAGACATGTTTTGAGATTGTGTTATAGATTTTGATGGCTCATGGGAGGATCATTTTACCTTATTAGAGTTTTCATATAAAAACAGTTACCAAGAAATGATACATACGACTCTATTCAAGGTATTTTATGGCCATACTTGTTTCTATCCATTTTTTGGGAAGATATCATAGAAACATCACTATATGGACCTAACATTGTTTAAGAGAAAACTAAGAAAATTTATATGATTAGGAAATGAATGGTTTCTGCCCAATTATATCATAAATATAATGTGGATAATCATCATTGGAATTTATCATTTTTTAGAAGATAATGTGTTATTTAATGTCTCTCCAAGATTATGATATAAATGATTAGTTAAAAAATGAATGTTTTCTCCATGGTATATTGGAAAATTTTAAATACTTCAATTAATTAGTGTTTTTTCTTATTAGTTGGATTTACCACCACCATTCTATTTCGTTCATAATTTATTTCATGAATCTCAGTTGAGGAAATACTAGATCCATCCTAGACAAATGATTTAATGGGATCATATTTATTTGTAACCAAATTACACATTTATTCATGTGTTGATTCATATCTTGGACATAGAAGATAAATAATTTCATAGAAAATTTATTCCATTGGTTCGAGTATTATAGAAACATGGTGAAATTCAAGAGGATACATGGGAACATGAGAAAGAGATGTTATAGAAATGACAAGAACTCTTCTAAAAAATCACCAATATATATATTTATAGGGATGAAAAGCATAACAGTGGTATAATATAACCCCTATAGTTTGAGTTGATTCTCCATTTAATTATGTATTTTGAATTTTTTTAAATATTTGGTTGAGATTACAGAGTTTATGGATGGTTTTATTATGTTTTTAAAGTTTTTTAAGGGTGAACAATTTTAGAATTATCAGGGGAAATCATGTAACTTCTCTAGAAAACTGTGTAATAGTTTATGGGAGTTACCAGGTAGGTGAAAAATTGGAACATAGTTTGGTAAAACCATTTGAAAATCCATGTGATCTGGGAATGTTTGATATAGAGATGATTTTTTCTTGGTTGGTGTATGTTTTTTCAAAATAATGCGGAACAATTGTGCAACCCTAAGCATTTTCTAATAACACTCATATGGTTGGTGCATAATTTGTTAAACTGTGCAACCTAAATGTGAAAATAAATTAATAAAATTGATAAATTTTATTTTTATTCAATGTTACACCCCAAAACTCTCACTCTTCTCCCATTAACATAGGAACTAAAACCAGAGAACTCCTATAGGTGATTTTTGGGATTCCCTTTGATCTGGAAGCCTATTTTGATGTATTTATGTGTATTGAATATCTAGAATTAATAGTAATTATCAGTTTTCTTTATTTTTTCCTAGATATACTAATATACCACCACTTGTAATGTTAGATCTGATTTATTATGGATAGAAATATGATCTATGGTGTGTTTTTATGTAATATTTATTCGATATATTTAAGTAAATAAATATCAATCCCAAATCTAGAGGTTTCATTATTCTATTCATTAGTTTCATAATGTGTTTTGAGGTAATTTTCTCCAATTATTCTAGAAACAAAAGGATTGTATATCTAAACTAATTTCATTTAATTTCAAATGAAACTCATGTATATTTATTATTAGAAACCCCATTTTCATTTTAATTTTTAAATCTGGGATTTGAATAGTTTTTGGAAAAACTCTTTTATTCCATGTTTTAAATTTTTAATTTTATATAACACATACAAGGTATTTTATTTATTGATTTAAAAAGAGTTTTTGATTTAATAAATGAATTGGTGTGAGATATTAGCATAGGTGGGTGGTGTGTTTTTATCATTACATTGGACATGGCCTTTCCCTTAAAGACTTAGTGTGAGGTTTCAAACTGGAGGCAGCTAGGGAATGGTCACCTAGTGATGACTTGGTGGATTAATGAGTAATCTATCATGACTATAGGACTATCACCTGGGATGAATTATTTTTATCCTCACTATTTTTTGGTTTTAATGATCACAAACACTATTAAAGTGTCTAATTCTTTCATTTAAGTGATGTGCATTTATCTTGAAAACATCATGTTATAACTCCTTGAAGGAATCTTGATCATATATTTACAGAAGTTTTAAATCATTATAATATGGATAAAAGTTCCATGTAGGCTCATTAGAATAATTAGAGAAGACACTTATTTAAGGATACAGACACTAACAACACTGGCTAGTCAGTGTAGTGACACCAGTCAATCAATGGCTTACCCATTAACAACCCCTTCCAGCCAAACCCCCACTAGCTACTCGGCCGATGTGCACTGAACAACAAGTGTAAATAGAAAGTGAGCATGTAATATTTATGATTCCACTGACTAGATGGTGGAGGATAATTAACCAATAAATTGAAGTAAACAACATGAACCCATCTCTAGGTAGGCCATACACTACCCAGTTGAAGCTAAAAGGTACACAATGGAATCAGATAGACTAATATGAGAGTGAAATTTAATGCGGTAAAAGTTAATCTAACATGGAAATATTCAACTTAAATACACCTTAATGATTCCAAAACATTACTAAATCATTTAGATCCTATAAATAGAGTCTTTTGGGTGGATTGGAAATCAACATTGACACACTCTTTTATGTACCAATGTGGTCAATTGTTCAAATTTCTCTCAAAGATATCTATTTATAAATATTCTTTCTTCTCTTAAGAGTGTGAAATTTTTTATATATTAATCACTATCATTACTTTATCAATCTATCCTAGTATTTTTTCATATTCTTTGGGATATTAGAGATTAATCGACAAAGATTCTCTCTTACTATTCCTTCTATTTGTTTTGTGATTAGTACCATTAAATTAAAGGATCATGTTTTTCATTCAATTTCCTTTAAAAAGTAAAGTAACTACTCTTATTTAGGTTTATATATTTTCCATTAAAAATATAGTGTATATTTTATCTAGTTTTTTACTATAACCTAAAAATAAAGGGATAATTTGGGTATCTTGGATATTAATAAAGCCAAGGTACTAATACATTAAATCCTCAAGTGACTAGGGTGGTTTAAATAGGGTTACCTTTGGGTACTATTACCAATCTCCCTTAGAAAATATATTTTCACATTTAATTTCTATATTTTCAATTTTTTCAAACTTAATAATTATTTTATTAAATTTTTAAATACATCAATTAATGCTTAATTTCTTAATCATTTTTTATATTTGAATCTCTTAAAAAATTTATTCCTACATCGATTAATCAAATTTATCTTTTTTTATTCTTCCACTTCTATTATTATATCATTATACTTTTATATTTGATTATTTTATTTGTTTATTAAATCTTTAATAAAGAAGTTTTTAAAATGGGATTGTTTTCATTTAATATTTTAAAGGGAAATTAACCTCCCCCTTTTCATTTATTCATCTCTAACCCATATTTAGTATCAAAGGGTTGTTGATTTTTAAAATTTATTCTTTTAAAAATTTATTCAAATATTTTATTTTCAAAATATTAAACCAATTTTTTAAATAAATATATTTTTTAAATGGATTTTTCAAACAGTCAAGTTAGTTATAAAGAAAAATCATTAGTCCATTATCCATTTTTTGATGATATAAATTATTCTTATTAGAAATATAGAATGTTTACTTTTCTTAGATATATTGGTTATATTCTTTATAATATTTTTATGCATAGATACACTCTTTCATCAGAAAAGAAGAAAAATGGACTCCTGATGATATTTCTACTTTTGAAATTGATAGAAAATCTATGAATGAATTAAACTATGGTTTAGATGTTAATATATTTAATAGATTATCTTCATGTAAAACTAAAAATGAAATATGAAAATTATTAAAATCCACATAAGAAGGTATAAATAAAGTTAATGATACAATGATTGAAATTTATAGGAAAGACTTTTAGAGTTTCTCTATATATCCTAATGAATATATCATTTATTTTTTTACTATATTTACTAATATTTATAATGGGAAAAAGGATCTTAGTGACACTCTTTCTATAGAGACATTGGTCATGAAAATAATTTGGGTTTTACTAAACAGTTGGGATCCAAAATTCACCTCAATCCAAGAAGCTAAAGATGTCAAGAATATTCCAGTTGAGGAACTCAAAGGTTCTCTAATGAAATATGAGATAACAATGAATATAAAAACTGAAAATAAGGTTAAGGAGGTAAAGTATTCCAAAATAAAGATTAACTTTAAGGAAAATAATGACAACTTATCCAAGAGTGACTCAAAAATTTCTAAATTTTCCATGATTATGAAAAGTATAACAAAAGGAAAATATCCTCATGAAAATTCAAAATGAAAAATCAATATTTTGAGGTAACTTGTTTTTATTATAAAAATAAAGGCCACATTAAGTTGGATTTTACCTTGAATATGAAAAAGTTAAATGAAAATATTAAAGGTAATAAATATCTATTTTTTTTGAATTATAGCACTATAGAGGACTCAATTTCAATATAAAAATCAAGCCATGAAAGTCCCAAGTGTCTCATGACACATATTGAGGATTAAATCGAGGTTAGTTCATATTTTTTCCCTCTCATTATCATCCATATTCTTATTCTTCAACTTTTTTTACCTCTTCTCTAACTTCTGCATATATTCTCAATATTAAATGTAAACTTCAAAATGGGTTTTGTGACCTCATTTATAAATTCCAATATCGTAAAAATAAGAAAAATCTTTTTGTTTCCAAAAAAAAATAAATTTCAAAAGAAAAATAGGATTTTATTTTAAAATTAAAAGATTAATAAAATTTTGAAAATTTTGAATTTAAAATTAAAGAACTTAAAAATTATCTTTATAGTTTTACCCCAGGGGAATAAAATTTAAATAAAATTTTGGGTTCTTAAAAACCTATTAAAAATCACTATGGTTCTAGTTTTTCCAAATAATATAGTTTCCCCAACAATTATAAAAAAGACAATTTTTGTAAAATGAATTTCTAAAAATAAATTTTGAGATTATTTAAAGAGAGATATCCATCTAGTTTATGAATGAAATTTTAACGATTATAGATATCACAGACATAAAACAATTCACCATTATTTTCATATTTCAAATGTAAAAACCTTTTCCAAACCATTGTGTATTCCAAAATATTTATTAGATAACTTAAGTGGACCCAATATATGGGTACCAAAAGCTATATTTTCATAATAATTTATATAAAAAGATAAAAATGAGAATCTACATGGTATATGGATACATGGTACACCAGAAATATGTGCAGATGTCCTTCTAAATTCAATCTATCAAAGATTTTTATGGAGGAAATTTCACCTTTAGATACAATTAAAAATGAACAATTATCATTATAGGTAAGATGAGTTTCTCCAACTATACTATAATTAATGATGTTTTATTTATAAAATGCCTTAAACATAATTTACCAAGTATTTGCCAATTATGTGATTGTAATATTTAAATTACCTTTGAAAATATTTTTTTAAATTTTTTTAATTAAAAAGGAAATATTTTATTTATTGCTTAAATTTTCTCAAATGTTTATATTATAGATTTAAAATCTATAGAAATTTAATTTTTTTATTGTTTATGTTAAAAATATAATTAATTTTTTTAACACCCTAAGATTTTATGGTATGTATCTTTTTGAATAAATTTAATTTCTTTTATAGTTTACATTGCATGCAACACTGAGCTTAAATAAACCACAACATACTATTAACAAGACCATTATAAACTAGCCATTAAATTAGTGGATGTGATTCATATAAACTATATTATGAAATAATATATTAATTTAATGTTCAATAAAAATTTATTTGTGCTTATGAAATAAACACATACTTTTTGGTAAAGTCATTTTATTCTTCAAATATATATTTTCTTCAGAAGGCAATTTTTATTTCTTTCTATGAGAAAATAAATATAATTAATTATTTACACTTTTAGAAACTTTATTTGATTAAATTAACATCATTTTTTGGATTCATCAGGTCAAAATATTCTTAGTATGAATTTTTGATAATTTTTTGAAAATTTTAATTTTTCAATGAATTGTAAAAAATACAATTTTTTTATAAAACCCACATTTTATTTATATTTAAAAGTAATTTTATGTTTTTAAATTGATATAAAATAAAATTAATTATTTTTTAGTTATATATAATCTAATTAATTACATTTAAAAAATATTTATACCGTATTTTTCTATTAGTACATTTTTGGGATTAAAAACACATTTTTCTAAAAAATTGTTTTTCGTTACATTTTGATAGTTTAATTTTATATATAATTTTGAAAATTATGCATTTTGAATTTTTAAAAATTTATTCAATATTTTTAATTTGGAGATTAAAATTATGTTATTATCTCATTTTAATTTTTACGCATAAAAAATTTATCATGGTAAAATAAATTTTTTTCCACAGTATTAGTAAAATATTATAGCTGGTTAAATTAAAAAGGTAAAAGATTAAAATAAATAAAAACTAAAAAATTAAATGGGTAGTTTATGTGTTTATAATACTTAAAAATACTTTAAAAAAATTAATTATCACCCAAATTCGTTGGAATTAATTCCACCCAAATGTGGTTGCATTTAAATATAAAATAATCATTAATTAATCACTTAAAACCACCCCTCAAGTATAAATACCACCCCTCACCACCCCCTTTCTCATAAAAAGCCTTGAATCTATTCAAATATCTACCAAAAAATATCATACCTACTCTATAAATTTTTAAATGCTACTAATCACACCCAAATACCAATTCCAAGTTCCTTAAGGGGTTATTTAAAGATGTGATATTCAAGAGGAAACCTTTTTAAACAACCTCTCTTAATTTCATTTATTTTTATAACTTATCTTAACCTCCTTCACCCATAAAATAATAATAAATACAGTATCATGTATATACTTTTATTTTATATTTATAAGGGAATATCTTCAACTACCCATTTTCTTAGCTCCTCTTATTCAAAGAAACACAACCATTGTCCAAGTTATGGTGGTTAACTATCTCCTTGGATAATTTTTTTTATTTTCCATTACCACTTTCACGGCTGGTCATAAAATTATTATTTAGGTTAAATAATATTTTAATAAGAATATTTTAACTTATTTAATTCTTTTTAATTAATATATAGATATAATAAAAAATAAAACAAAACTAGTTCATGATGGTCGGAAATATCGCCAAAATAAACTAAACATTTATCTTTAACATTTTATCAAATGAATCATCCTAATTCCAAAAATAAAAATTAAATATAAGATCATTTAAACATATGAAATTTCATGAATTCTATTTCATTTCAATTATGTATTTTTATTTCTATTTTAAAAGAAAATTCATAATTATACACAAATAAATCGATCATGCAACCATGAAATGAATGCATGCGAAACAATGAAAATAATGAAATATTATCAATTAATGGGTGGTAAGATGTTATAAAAGTATAATAAAAGGTATTTTAAATATTATTATAGTCCCTTAATTAATTGATAAAATTATTTAAACCTTCATACAGGAGGTTGAAGTACACAAAACTTAAAGGAAACACGAGGTAAGGGTTTCTCATCTCACTTTTACTTATATGAGATATATGCCTTATTCTCCACTTATTTCTTTTATGTAGTGTTTATAATGAAATTTGATATATCTTATCATTAATATAATTATTTTTATTTTATTCAATGTTTTATTTTTTAATTATTACTTTTATGGGGCATACGATTTGACTGATTACAAAGTGTTAAGGGATTTCTTTACTAAATTTCCATTCATTGGGTTAAATTTATACTTCATTGATTATTCCATATTAAGATTATGTGTGAGATAAATTTTGATTATATTATATTTCCTTTAAATTTTTTTTATGTGTATTTATATATTATATAAGTAATTTATTCATTTTATTAATGGTTATTTCAATGATATGATATTTATAAGGGAATTTTTTTAAAAAAATTATCCTTTTAAAGTTTACCATAAAACTCTCCATTTTCTTCCATATCCATGTTTTCTAAAATTGTTTCCAAATTTTTTTTACTATTATATTATTATTTTTTAAATCCATTTTTACTCATGTTTTAATTTTTACAAAATTTTTTTAATGGATTATTTTTTCCATTTTCTAAATGAGGTTCTTTGTTAATTTTTTGAAAAAAATACTGAAGGAATGTTTTTTAACATATACAGAATGAGATGATTTTCATACCATCATGATGAATTAATTCTTGGAATCTTACTTCACAATATTTCGAGGTTCATTTCCAAGAAAATGTTTTCTTTTATAATAGTGCGGTATTTAAAAAAATGTTTTCAAAATAGAATGGATTTTATTTCCTCAAGAATTATTTCAAGTGATCATTCAAAACTATTTTCCATATAAGATAAAATTATTTGATGTTACTTATTATTTAATGGGGTTATTATTCAAGGATTATATACTTATTATTTTTATGGTTGGATTATATGTATGATGCATGATATTTATGAAACCAATTTCTTTTCCATGGGTCATTCTATGATGAAATTTTTATGAAACTCATTTCTTTTCATAGGTTCTAATTTGATAAATGATATATGTTCTTATGGAATACATATATATGGTTTTCATTATGTGATTGGTGTGAACTATATACCACTTTAATTAATTGGGTAAATATTTATATCTCATGAGATAATAATAGGAAACAAATTAATGGGCTCAATCCACTATGGGAAATAGGTACGTCCTGATCCACTATGGGAAACAGGTGTTTACTGATCTACTATGACGATGGTCTTGGTAGATAACCATGAAATATGAAATAATTTTCTATATTTATGATGGTTACACAATTTTATGATATGATATTAAGAATAATGATTTATTTATGATGATTTATCACTCTTATGGACCATGTTTTCTGAAATGATAATTTTTATGAAATAAATCATGTTTATAATCTATGACAGGTTAGGTATGAACTTCATAAGTTATGGTCATGATAAAATAACCTTGTTATTATTTTATGCATCCATATGATCATGGATTTATATCACATATGTTTATACCTAATGAGTATTTGAGCTCACCCTTTATTATTTTTCATTATACCCAGGTTATGAATAAAGATTTTAAGTAGGATATGTCTAAGAAGTGTGTTATACATGAAGAATTTTTGGGAGATGATATATATTTTTATGGTCCAATTATTTATTTTTATAATATACGATAGAGTCGGTCCTAATTTTCTTAAACTATAAACCTTAAAGGTCCTTGGGTATGTAAGTGAACCAATATTTAATTTTTATTTTTTAGGTTTTGATGGAAAAAATTGGTCCACATTTTCCAGTATCAAAGTAAACAATGTAATGTATTTTTTTAGCATCGAATTTAGAAGTGAGGATTATGGGCTATTACATTCTTGGATTTGGTATTGGCTCCTAGGTCTTTATAATACTCATTCTTTTATCAATATCAACCATAAACTACTAGTATGATATTGATCAAAATTTTAATTTTAAGATAACTTAGGTTATGAACCTTGAAAACTAGGAAATGAAAAAAAATATTATTTTAAACCTAAAAACCACATTTCATCTTATAAATACTTAGATCTAGTCCACCATGATGTTTTTGGACTAACCCAAGTTTCTAGTATTGGAGGTAAAAATTACACATTTTTAATTATTGATGAATTTATAAATATTTACATGGGGTTTCTTTTTATCTCATAATAATAAGGGTTGTAATGAATTTATATACTTTTTAAGGAAATTAAAAAATAAAAAATTTATAAAAATATTATCCCTTAGAAGTGACCATGGTGTAAAATTTTATAAAAAATAATTTGATGAGTTTTGTGATTCTTAAGGTTATCATCAATACTTTTCCTCTATTAGAAATTATTTTAAAATACATACATGTAACACATCTAATTCCATCGTAATTCAAGAAATTAAAATTGGTAATTTTTTGGTGTCATAAAACCATGTATTTGAAAGGAATTGTATGTAAGATAAAATAGTAGATATGGAGAATTTGATCAGTGTAAACTGATGGTCTATATATAAATTATAGATTTTGGCCATTCCAATGGCTTTGATAATAAAATTAATATTAATTATAATGAGAAATAAAATAAATAAAGTGGTGGATTAAAATTTCAATCACCTACATTACAGAAATGTGGGAAAAAGAACATAGGTGAAATACTAAAATGATTTTTTTACAAGTATAGGAAGAATATACATCAAGATAAATATTGTTAAAGTTATGATAACTAACCAATTAATTAAATGAATAGAGAGAGTGCTAAAAAAATCACCACACACACTCTATTGTATAAAATGTAAATATTTTAGGAATTATGAGAATAAATGTTATACTCCAAGAGATAAGGAGGAAGATAAGGCAAAAAAACTATTAAAGACCAAGGAAAATGAGAAATACTATATAATCCCAAAAACTAATATGAATCATGATAATTAGTGAACTTCATAATCAATTATTTTTAGGTTGAGTTTTGTATGAATGAGATCTATTAAAACCAAATTTTGAATCATTTAGTTAAATATGATTTGATTTTTAGAATTGATTAAGTATCTCTATATAGATTATTGAATAAGGAAATAAAATTTATTATAATGAATCAACTTATGATTTTATATCAGGGAAATATTGAACCCGAATATTAAAAAGGAAATGTTTTTGTTTAAGATAAGAGGTTATTTAAGGAATAAAAGGTTATTTATATTTTGGAATAATATATGGTTTTATTGTGACTTATAATAGTGATTAGGTTTTAAAAATATTGTTATACACCTTTATTATTGTTACATTTTTCCTTAAAGGACATGTTAACAATTTATTCATGTCATTTGGATTCAATTTTGATTAGTCATATTTTGGAAAATCCTTAAGGATAACTATTTATGGAAATGATGAAATATAACTATGGATTTTATTTTGAAATATTGTTCAAACCATTTTAGATTTAGTAAATATTTATAGGATAAAGGAATAGGTTATGGATATTATGATGATTTAAGTTCACTATGAATGGAAAAAATATTTTGAATATTCCTTTTACAGAGTAAAAGATGAAGGGGAAATTGAATGAAACATAACCATAGGATGATATTATGATTATGATATAATGGAAATTTGGTCCGTGGACATTGGTGTACCTTTGAAATTATTTATTATATCAGGAATAATAGTTTATCATTTGGCGCTTCTATAAAATCTATCTTAGTTTCTTATTGTGTTCTATATATCTCTATTATGGAATTTATACCAAATTATTCAAATGTACTATACTAGGAGGCCATACCATTGGACCATGATCATTAAAATGAGGAAAAACTAACATAGATTATATATCATAGATTGGATGTGTTATGAAATTGGACCACTCACATGGACTTTGTATTATGTAAAAATCATAAAATAGAAAAAACCAACATGGGATCCTAGGGGAGTGACGAGGTAGAAGTATCATCAAATTTTTGAAATAGAGTGACTAGATTTTAGGGGTGAAATTAAATTAATTAGTGGTACAATGTAACACATTGAGATTTTATGATCTATTTTTTTCAAATACATTTAATTTATTTGATAACATGCATTATATGAAATAAAAAGTTCTAACGAAACATGAAATAATATTAAAATATTATTATTTAATATGATAGAGACCTCTAATACATTAGAATAAACAATATAAAAATTATTAACTAAATTATAAATAAATATTTGTTTAGAAATATATATAAAATGAATTTATTGGTAACTAATTAAATATAAATTAAAATAAAAACCATACAAAAATAATAGAAATATATTTTAGAAAAAAAAATTATGCTCAAAAAAATGTTTTATCTCAATAAATTAAATAAATAATATTTTTAGATATATTTTAATGAAATTTATATACTATATAATTGTTGGAACCAAGGTTGTTATTTGTTGAAAAAGAAGTTCAATTTGCGTTTGTTGTCAATCTACTTTGGGTTGATCCTTGTTTGTGTTTTTTATTGTCATCCCTTTCATGGAAGATCAAAGAGATTAAATGGAAAGGGGTCATACAGTTTGATGTGAGAGCAGTATTGAAGGTGGAACCATTCTACAGTGTTTTCCAAATTTTTGGGGATGAAAATTAGAAAATAGAGAAATGTGTTTTTGGAAAAGTTAGGTGTGCGAAAGATTTTAAGTGTGCAAGAAAAATTGGTTTTTTCACGTAAGATTGAAGGTGTTTTTGGAACTTTCATGCAAGATATATTTTCGGATCAGAACGTCAAAAAATGGCAAAGTCATGGAGTATGTGGAAATGATGTTGTGCGAAAGGGTTTGCATGCCCAATGCGATGTCAAAGGGGGTTTTGCACGCTCAGCATGAAACCTACGTGCACTGAAGAAGACATGTTAGAATCTTGTAGGCAAGGACACCAAGGCCTATAAATAGGTAGGTAACACCTATTTAGGCTCAAGAATTTTTCCAATGAAAATCTGGCTACTCTGCCGCGTGAAATATTTGCGCGTGAAAGATTGTAAGAGTGTCAGTATTGCGCGTAAGGTGTTACTTTAGTCTGAAAAGACCAAGTGAACCCTTCAGTGTAGTTGAATGAAAGATAAGGGTTGCGCAGAAAGTAGGTGTTGCGTGAAAGTCATATTTCACGACAATTCCCAAATCTTGCGTGCAAGTTAGGGTATTTCATGCAAGTGTGGTGTTTTGCTTCTAACAAGATTTTGAATATCCGATGTGTGTGATCAGTGCTTTCAAGTGCATAAATCCAAAACTTCGATGCAATAAGTGTCTCGTACTGAACAAAGACAAAGAATTCAATGCAAATCTATTGAAGATACCTTCATGTCTATAAACTGAGTGAGACTTCATCCAAGGCAGTGATCCAGGGGGAGTCAACAGGAGTGACCTGAGGGAAGTAGTGAACTATCCTTAAAACTTTGTAAAGGCAGTGGGCCTAAGATAGAGTGACTGTAACCTAACCTTATAATCCTCAGATAGTGAATTTTAGTGGAATTAGGTATGACCGGAAGCCTATCAATATGTGCTCCTTGGACGCAGCCCTTAGTGGTGAACCAAGTAAAAGTACAGTGTCATCTCCCTACTTCCATTTGTTTGACAGATTTAACAAGTTTCTACCAATGTGGGAACAATATCCACAACTTTAAAAAGAAAAAATTGACACCTTGATTCACCCCTACCCTCTAAGGGTGTTCCGAGGTCTTCCAATAATCAGTTTTAATGATTTTTCATTAATATTTTTCATTCATGAGAAAATAATAAATACAATTTTATGCTTAAAAAAGTATTTATCAAAATAGGCAGTTTTATCACATTTGTCCAATATTTTTATTTAAATTTTAGCTATTATATTTATAAAAATGAAACATATCATAAAATCATAATGTGATAATTATCTTAAACTTTATTTTTGGGAATTTTTTGAAAAGGTTAATTTTTTATTAAATATTGAAAAATACGAGTTTTCACTAAGATATATCATTTCATTTAACGAATTTTAAAAAATAAAAAAGACATTAAATGAGATTAATAGTAAAAATAATTCAATTAAATATCATTTAATATAATATATTTCATTATTATCATATTGATATTTAATTTTGATATTAAATCTTCCTATACATATGAGAATTTAATCTTTGAAAAACCACTCATCTCTCGCATCTTGGGGTCAAAATTTAAATTAAAATGTTTCCATTTATATTATTGAAATTTAGATAAATGGATGAAATATGTGGAATAATAATAATTATTATGTAATAGTTCAGTTTAATATTTTTCACAATGAATAGTTAAAAATGTAAAAAATTAATTACCATAGTTAAGGTTAAAAAACATTTTTTTCCATTACAAGAGCTTGTGTTGAATTTATTTTTTATGCACATATAGGATTTTTATTTAATAAATTGGATTTATAATTTTGAATTAGTGGTTCTAAATTATATAATAATAGTGATTTTATTTTTATGCTCAAGTGATAAATCACCTATGTAAATAAAACATACTTACCATGATGAAACCTAAAATTGAAAAACAAAGAAAAAATAAATACTAAGGAATAACATGTTTAAAATATTTAATCTATTTTGGTGGAGTTTTATATGGACCATATATTACATAAAAATATTTAATTGTATAACTTTTAGGTACTTGGGTTGATAGTGACTTACTATTATTGAAAATATTTCTATATTTACAAAAATTCAACTCCTCCTCAATAATAAAATGACACTTCCTCCCCTTAGTTATTCACACCTCCTAAGACAATTGTATTGACCGAAAACTTAACCAAACCAACACCAAAATAAAAAGATGTTTTATAGATATGTGTTTCATTAGAAATAGGCAAATCTATTATCCTTAATAAAATATCTAATGGATGATATTTTATGTGAAGATAATTATTGTCACTAATCACTCTCTTTTTATTTATCATCTTAACACCTTCATTCAACTAAAAATAATTACAATATAAAAAAGTATATATAATATATTGGGATGATATTATGTTTATTTAGAAACCTATTTCCATCTCCTCTTCAATCAAGTGAGAACCAAATATGTCGAACAAGTGTATGACAAATTACCACATCATGAACCATGTAATTTGTTTTTCCATTGCCACCTTTCATGGCTATATATAATGGTGGATTTAACAAACACACACACACAAACATATATATATATGATATTTATTAAATTATTATTCATTTTTAATTATTATATCACATATATAATATCACTTTAAATTATGTGGGAATATAATAATGTCAATAAAGTGTACGGTGGACTATCGTCTCGTGAAACGATGTGTTTCAGTTTTCAGTTATTCATTACATATAAGGAAAAAAGGATAAATTTAATGATTATATGTGTTATATATGACATTATAATTATTATTAAATGGTTAATTAATATATATCTTTCCTTCTTTATGACCACTGATAGAATGGAAACATCGTTCATGTGTATGTATGACCAACCATCTCCATGAATGGTGTAATTTATTTTCTATCACTAATTTTAATTGATTAATTTAAATACATATATAATGAAATTATATTATATTAATATCATGGATAACATCATCATTTTTAAGGAAAAATTATCAATGTAAAATAAAAAAAATATCAAACAAAAACATATATGGAAAATAAAGCTGTTATTATGAAAATGAAAATTTAATAAGGAATTATTAATAATTTTTTTTTATAAGAGGTCATAATAAAATAATATATGAAATTATATATATAATTATGGTTATGTAATTGATCTATAATAAATCTATATTTATTATATTGGATTTTAAAAGCTTTATAATGGATGTTGATACTTAAGGTTAATGGATACTTTCTTAAATTGACATCTTTGTGAAATAAGTTCTGTTATACACCAATATTATATTATATGGTGTATATAATAGACATTTTAAAGGTTATATAATTAATTTATTTACTCTCATGGTATTTAATTATTTTCATGTTATTATTTTATGGGGAATATTATTTTAATTTTTCTGAAATTGTAATGATTTGACCTTACAATCTCATTGTTTTCCATGTTAGTTTAGGATTAATATTTTAATAATGAAATCATAAGATATATCTTAAAAGAAAATAATTTAATTTATTATCCTATTCTTAATTCATTTAAAATAAATTATTGACATTAATTTACCTCTTCTAATGTACTTAATATTTCAAAATAATACTTTTAGTAAAAATGATTTATTTCTATATTTGGATGAAAATACTTTATCTTAGATTTCCATGTATTCTAAGAATGTATTAATAATGGTTTTTAATTTTATACATACTTTTAATCTAATTTCTACCTTTTTTAATTTATAAATAATGTTTATTTCTAAAATGAATCATCATGTGATTTTTAAAAACAAATCCCATTTTTATTTTTTGAAAAAGTGAAAGGAATAATTTTTCAACCTCTACAAAAAGGGCATCATTTCCAACAATCATGAAAACACAATGTTTTAAAAAATAATTTATAATATTTAACTCATACATTCAATGAAAACTATTTTCAATTTTTTTTGATATATTTTTGTTTCTAAAATGATATTTTCAATGTGAAAAGAATATTTTTCTTAAGAAATGTTCCTTATGATATTTAAATATCATTTTCTATATATGTTTACATCCTTTTCTCTTTCAAAATATTTAATGGGGATATGAAACAATGATACTATATTAATTATTTCTCTAAATTGTTTATATTTTTTATAGAATGTTTTTTATGAATCCTTTTTCTTTTACATGAGTTATGCTATGATGGAATTTTTATGAATTCCATTTATTTTTATGTATTTGGATATGAAAAATGTGTTATGGAGCCAATTTTGTTTCATGGGTTCTGACATGATGAGATTTTCACATTCAGGTGCCATATGTATATATAGTTTTCATTATGTGATTGTCGGTACCTATAACTCCCTAAAATTCATCGGGTAATTATGGATAACATATGAGTTAATTATGTAATACGTGAACCATATTTCATGATCTAAATGTTATACAAGGAATGTTTGTATATCTTTTGGTGGTATTGCATTCAAGTACACAAGGTAATGCATTGTCCTACATTCATTTTTATAAGGGTATCTATGGACCTACATTCATGTCCATAATTTCATGCATTGACTTCTATTCATTTCCATATATTTATGATAAGACCTAATTTCATGTACTTAACTTAATGAATGATCCTATATGTATTTAATAATGTTCCTAATGTTGAAAGCTTATGTGTATACCACAATTCTATAACATATTAAAAATTTATTCTATCATCTATTATGTTCATCAAATTCATTATGATTCATCTCCTATGAACTAAAATGATTTATTCTATAAATCGTTTTCATTATATCGAACATGAGGGGTATAATTTTTAGAATTTATTATCATGTTCTCATACCTTCTGCTTATGGTTTATAGATTTATCCCTTTTTTACCCTTGTTGAGAATTTATACTCACCCTTTCATATGACTCATTTTACTGGGGTTTGAGGAAAGGAAAAAAGTATTATATCTCTCCGAATAGTGATAGTTATGAATAATTTAGTGTAAGATGATAATGTTCACCTATCAATAGGTTCTTTAGGAATCCTAACTTACAATGGCACTAAACCATTATGATATGTAGGAAAGTATTTGATTAATGTAATGAAAAATTATATAAAATGATTTAATATATCTCTATGAAATTCCTAGTGACTATAAATAATCATATAATAAATGAGTTAATTCTCCATAACCTTCAATGATAAATACTACAATTAAATAGGAATCAACACCCATATAATGGATATAATTTCCATTTAAATTAAATAGTTATCCTTACACTAACAGATGATTATAGGGTATTTATAATACCCATTACCCATTTGAAATTGATATGTAAATTATATAAATCATTTCATTTCATTCATAAAATAAAATAAAATTCATCTAGCTGAAGAATAATAATATTGAAAAGGAGAACATTCCCACACACATCAATCATGGTAGAATAATAGACATGTGATGTGATCATTTCACAGAAATGATTTCTCGCTAGTATTTAAAAATATAATATCTGATACGGTAATGTGATACCCTTATCGAATTCAAATTAAATAAAGTAGTGTGTAGAACTAGAATCATGTAACACATTATCAGTTATAAAGTGGAGGGTGTGATCCTCTTTCACCACATAATTTTCATAACATTCTTCTAAATCCCTAATAACATTATATATTACCTACAATTCTAGGATTAAATGGTTGTCTATGTATATTATTATCATTGACCCTTATATTCACAAACTTGTTAAAATAATACATGCACACTGTGAATTTAAAATAAAAGAGTGTGGGTTTTGCATTCATTATTTATTTCTCTATATTAGATAATGTATTATGATCACTTAAAAAATTTATTTCCTAATAAAGGTCTATTCCAAACATAATAAATTTTACCCACCTTAATAAAATTTACTGAATTCATATTTCCATACTCTTAGAATAGTGAAAGTATCATCTTCTTCAAAAAAATGTTTTTTGATTCTAATTTCCATTGAATTCAATATTTCATTTATCATAAACCCATGAGAATGATATGTGACAATAATCTGAATTTCTAAATATATATAAAATCAAATGATATCTTCATAGCTACTACTATATCTTATTTATAACACCATTTTATCAAAGAAATACTTCTCCATTCCCATATAAAAAATATGAAGAAATTGGTTACTAAATAGTTACCTTCTAAATTCATCCCATGTCATGGAGTTAATTTCTACTACTTTCAGCTTATTTAATATAAAATTTCATAATTGATCTGTGTCACCATAAAAAATATAAACAACCGAAGTAACATTTTCATGCTCCAAACACTATAGGATGAAAAATATATTTTATGTTTAATTGTGGTATTACTCCAAAACTAGTAGATTAGGGAACCCTATAAAATAAGGTTGGTGTTTCTTCATAGTGGTGTCAACATAAATATTTCAATCATTTTATAATTTAAATGATTGGTATGACACATATAGAGACCCCGACTTTTCTTACATTACTACTACATCATTTAAAAGATAAAAAACATAATAGTATTACACATATAGGATCCAAAGTTTTAGTGTCTTGGGAAAACTAGGACCACACATAACAAATACAACATCAACCATAAACATTTATTTAATTTCTTCTTCACTAGCTTCTTAGTGGCACTTGTCCTCTCATTAGTACATGTAGCCACCTGAGGATATACATAAAAAAGGGGTGATATAGAAGCCCAGTAAGAGGATAGATAATAACAATATAGCATGGGGTGAACATAATCATAACATAGGCAAATGATCATGAACATGAGAGGAGCATAAATAATAGACTTGAAATGTGTCAATGCATAAAAATGAAACATCATGTATTATTGGTTAACTATAACACATACTTGTGAACCAAGCTAGAATCTTGTTCACACATAATTTCACATTTACTCATGAGATTCGTCACTTTACCCAATGCATTAGAGCGCTGTATAATTCCGGGCGCACCCGTCACATTTAAACATTTATATTGCGCTATATAATTCTGGGCGCACCCGTCACATCATAACATTATCATTTATCATGAATGACACAATTAAAATATAACATGAACATAAATAACCCATGAAAAGGAATGGGTTTCATCTCATAATAACACATTCATAAATTTTGGGTTCCCTTAATAAAGAGGGAACAACATACTTGATACAAGAATCATCAACCTTGAATGGGAGGTAAAAGTTGAGTTCATAAGAGAAGAGTTATTTCAAAAAACATTTGGATTGACATAAACTTCATTATAAAACATTTATATCCCAGAAAAGGAAAGAAAATGATGAACAAATGATCTTTAAGGAGTGACCATATCAAAAATGGAGTGAAAGAGGTAGAAACCGAAGGAAGAAAATTGGGTTCGAGATTTCCCCTTACCTTGTACCCGAATGATTCCTTCTCTTTAATGTCCTGTATAATGAAATTATATTCATTAATTAGAAATAAATAACCATGTTTACGTTAATAGGGTTCATTCTGGTTTCATTATGTCATATTATGTTCCTTTGGATGACTTATAGAGTTTAAAAACATTTTTTGGGGATGTTCGTTTTTATGGTTTTTCTTGGGTGGTTCACCTGTATTCTTAAATTGATGTTTGGGTAGAAAATGAGTAGACATCCAGAACTGATATTACATGTTATTAATGATATTATAGGAGATTGAATGATATTATAATTAATCACATTATATCCATGTGGATGGATCATTAGATAAGAATTAAATGATGATTATTTGGGTTAATTTGAGCGGTTTTTGGATCACAACGAACTTGTTTTAACTTTTCACATAGTAATATGACCATAGGTTATTTCCAGAACTTAAAATAGAACATAATACATATAAAATATTCTGGTTCAACCATAAAAATGGTTTCATGACCAGATATGAAGGTATAAATGGAATAAAAGAGCATGTCGTTTTTGAAGGTGATAAATTAACACCTCATGAACAACGTTCTCTTTAATGAAATAAAAGGAAGAGGGAAAGGGTGTGGGGTGATATAATATCACATTAGAATCATAAAATTACATTATATGTATAATAATGTAGTTAAAAAACAATTTGTATGAATATAGGTGGGGAGATATCAAGAAAGGAATTTGAACTTGAAAGGAAATTAAAGGAGAAGAGGGAGAGAAATTACCTCTTAAATCCTCCTCTTGAGATCCTCCTTAAGGAAACTATTCTTGGTCTTTTGATGAGACCATAAGATTTTGGACTTGGGGGAGGTGCTAGGGAAGATGTTTGGGCAGAGTTTAGAGAAGGCTTGGAGCTTGAGAGGTGTGAGGAAAAGAGGGAGTGAATGGTGGCTTTTATAGTGGAGGGGAGAGGGGTTTCCTTAATATAAAATTGATTAGTTTATTAATTTCACCTAAGACAAGGAATAGTGAGTCTAGAACGACCAATAATAGTAATTTTATAATGTAATCCTGAACCAAGTGGGCTTACATTAGCAGAATATCATCGATGACTCAATTAATACATTATTTAGCATTTATTGTGAATTATCGGATTCAACTATTCATAAAAAATTCAAGTATCTCGGAAAAATACCAAAATTTACCCCAACCATTTTTCGACGTGTAGAATCCAAAAATGAAGTCCATTTTTCAAAAATAGTTTTATAAATATTATTAATTTAATATTCAATTAAAATCATAATTTACTTAAAAAAAACAGTTTTTAAGATTAAAACTGACTTTATAGTTCTTTCAAAAATTACATAGGGTCTCATAACATTATCTAAAAACTATTATACATTGATTAAATAATTTATCAATACATTTCAGGGAAATAAATATTCTTTTAAATTAATTAATTAATTATAATTAATTATTTATGACCTATAAAATACCAAAAACGTTTACTAAGGTCAAATTGTCACTTTCTAAGATGTCTAAATTTTATTTTATTATTCATAGGTAATGTTACTCTTATTTACTATTCATAAGGGTCATATTACTATTCATAAGGGTAGGTTACTATTCTTAAGGGTAGTTTAATATTCACCAAAAATTATTTTTGTTTCATTAGACTCCAAAAATCATCTTGAACACATCCGTGAATGTCAGATTTTCAAAATTCCAAACATAGAAGTGACAAACTTATGTTTAAAGGTTACTTATCACTTAGTAGTGCATTTTTTTTGTGTTTTCATGTTATTTTATGACATATTTATAAGAAGGAAAATTTACATTGAAAAACTTTGGGTCGTTACATTCTTCCCCCCTTAAGAAATTTCGCCCCCGAAATTTCACTTTACACAAACAGGTGAGTGTACTTCTCCTTCATTGCCTCTTCTGGTTCCTAAGTTGCTTCCTCAAACTTATGGTTCCTCCGCAACACTTTGACAAGATGGGTTGTCTTGTTGTGTATAACCTTATCACTTCGGTCCATAATCTTTACCGGCTGTTCCTCATAGGAGAGATCATCTTTTAGCTGCACCACCTCTAAGTTTAGTACATGTGAGGGGTCTGGTATGTACTTCCTCAATAGTGATACATGAAACACATCATTAACTTGATCCATATTTAGTGGAAGTGCAAGACGATAGGTCACGACTCCTATGCGGTCAAGGATTTCAAAGGGCCAATGTACCTTGGGCTTAGCTTCCCTTTCTTCCTGAATCGCATGACTCTCTTCCATGGAGATATTTGAAGGAAGACTTTATCTCCAACGTCGAACTCCAAGTCCCTTCGACGATTGTCAGTATAGCTCTTTTGCTGAATTTGAGCAGCTTTGATATGTTTCTGATTGACTTGAACCTTATCTGTCATCTCCTGAACAAGATTGGGTCCAAGTAGATTTCTTTCTCCAACTTCATCCCAACAGGTTAGAGTTCTACATCGCTTCCCATAAATAGCTTCATACGGATCCATCTGAATACTCAAGTGGAAGCTATTGTTGTATGAGAACTCAACAAATGGGAGATGATGATCCCAAACACCTTTGAATTCAATAGAGCAGGCTCTTAGCATATCTTCAAGTGTCTGAATAGTCCTTTCAGACTGGACATCAGTTTGGGGGTGATAGGTCGTGATGAAATTTAATTCAGTACTCAAAGCATGTTGAAGGCTCCTCTAGAATTTATATGTGAAAATTGGGTCACGGTCAGAGACAATTGAGAGTGGAACACCGTGTAGTCTCACCACTTCCTTCACATATATCCTTGCAAGTTGTTCAAGTGAGAGGTATTCCCGAATAGAGATAAAATGGGAAGTCTTGGTGAGTCGATCAACCACAACCCATATTGCATTATTTCCCTTTGATGTCTTCAGGAGACCCGTGAAAAAGTCCATAGTAACATTTTCCCATTTCCACATGGGTATAGGCAATGTATGGATCATACCCTTGGACTTTTGTCGCTCATCTTTAACTTGCTGACATACCAAGCACCTTGAAATATATTCCGCAATCTTCTTCTTTATGTTATCCCACCAGAAGTGTTTTCGGAGATCACGGTACATCTTGGAACTCCCAGGATGGATAGAGAAAGTTGAGCTATGTGCATTATCCAATAGATCCTTCTTTATCTCGGGTGATGAAGGCACACCACGTTCTAAACTGAATCACACCATCATTGTCGATATGGAACCCTTACAGCTTCCCTTCCTTTACTGCATTCACCCTCTTTTGTATCTCCACATCATACCTTTGTTATTCCTTAATCTTCTCCTGGATGGATGGTTGCGCAATCATTTGGGAAAGGTAGGATGTATCCCCTGCCCTTATGATTTCCAAATCCATCATTTTCATATCTAAGAAGATTGGGTCTTTCTCAATCCGCAGCATGGATAGAGTAGCAGGTTCTTTTCTACTTAGAGCATTAGCTACCTTGTTCACCTTTCCAGGATGATAGTGAATAGAGAAATCGTAATCCTTGATTAGCTCTAACCATCTCCTTTGACGCATGTTGAGCTCCTTTTGTGTGAATATATACTTCAGGCTCTTATGGTCGGTGTATATGTCACACTTCTCACCATAAAGGTAGTGCCGCCAGATTTTCAAGGCAAAAATCACGGCTACCAGCTCTAGATCATGCATTGGGTAGTTATGCTCATGGATCTTTAACTGTCGTGAGGCGTAGTCAATCAAATTATCATTTTTCATGAGTACACAAACCAAGCCTTTCTTTGAAGCATCACTGTATATCACAAAACTTTCTCCACTTTTCGGTAGTGTGAGTACAGGTGCAGTGATCAGCCTTCTGTTTAGCTCCTTGAAGCTTGCCTCACATTCTTCCATCCAGACATACTTTAACCCTTTCCTTGTTAAATTAGTTAGCGGGCTTGACAATCGTGAGATGTTTCTCACAAAACATTGGTAATACCCAGCTAATCCAAGAAAACTACGGATTTCTGTGACACTAGAGGGCCTGGTCCATTCCTCAATTGCCTTTGTATTTGAAGGATCCACAGAAATTCCCTCACTTGTGATCACATGTCCCAAGAACGTGACTTGATTCATCCAAAAGTCACACTTGCTGAACTTGGCGTACAACTTCTCCTTTCTCAATGTCTCCAACACAAGTCTTAGATGTTCTTCATGTTCCTCCTTGCTCTTGGAGTAGATAAGAATATCATCGATAAACACTACCATAAATTTTTTGAGGTAATGTCTAAAGACTCTATTCATCAAATCCATGAAGATTGTAGGGGCATTAGTAAGTCCAAAGTGCATCACCAAAAAATCATAGTGCCCATACCTTGTACGGAAGGCAGTCTTCTGAATATCTTCCATCTTCACCTTTACTTGATGATATCCAGAACGAAGATCCACCTTTGAGAAGTATTGAGCTCCTATTAACTGATCAAACAAGTCATAAATCCTTGGGAGAGGATACTTGTTCTTTATGGTGATCTTGTTAAGTTCTCGATAATCGATACACAACCGCATGGTTCTATCCTTCTTCTTCACAAAGAGCACTGGCGCACCCCAAGGTGATGCACTAGGGCGTATGGACCCTTTGTCCAGAGGCTCTTGCAGCTGCTTCTTTAACTCCTCCAGTTCGATAGGATCCATCCTATAGGGGCACTTCGAGATAGGAGTAGCTCCAGGTATGAGTTCAATTGAGAACTCTACCTCACGATCCGGGGGAATTCCGGGTAACTCTTCGGGAAATACATCGCCGTATTCCCTCACTATGGGAATTTCCTCAAGGTTGGAACTTTCCTTCGACTCAACCATTTGGGCGAGGTATGCTTATTCATAGGAAATCAACACCCAAACCATTGAAGAATTTTTCAAAGGAGATTCATGATATTCCTTACATTTGTAGAGGAGCATGGGATGGTTCAGAATATGAAAAGATATTTCCTTTTCCTGACAGTTGATATGTGCTCTATATAATGAGAGCCAGTCCATTCCCATTATAGCATGGAATTCCACCAAGGGAAGTATTATGAGATTTTCCAGAAGAATATTCCCACATACTTCAATAGGAGAAGAGTCAAATACTTGGGTTGCAATGATTGCACCACTTGTTGTTTTTACAGATATATCTACTTCAAGGTTTTGGGTCTTCGATTCTATAGTTTTAGCAAACTTTCAAGATATAAAGGAATGCATAGAACCAGAATCAAATAAGACTTTTGACATTTTTGAGTGAATAGGAAATGTAACTTGTACGACTTCATTATCATGCTACACCTCCGCAGTAGTGATGGAATAAGACTTCCCTTGTTCCTTTGGCTTTGGTGGCTGCTGACGCTGATTACCCTCGAGAGCTCGAGGTTTAGTGCACTGGTTTGCAAAGTACCCTAGCTCCCTACAGTTGTAGCATTGAACCATGGGTGGTTCTCTCCTTTCATCGACTACATTCTCATTCTTTTTCATGTCTTTTTGACACTCTTGAGAATGGTGTCCTTCTTTCCCACACTTGAAGCATTTCCCTGTCCCTTTGAGATAGTTTCCATTGTGCAACTTCCCACATTTTTGGCATGTGGGTCGTTGATTTTTCTTCCCACCTTTTTCATTAGATCCACCAGCTTGAAAATCCATATTTCTTTTCTTATCTCCATAGCCATTGGACCATTATCCAAACTCCATCTCCACTTTGAGAGCACAAAGAACAACTTCTTCATAACTCCCAAAGTCTCTAATTGCAAGAGCCTTTCGAAGTTTTGGTTTTAATACACTAAAGAATCTATCAATTTTCCTATCATTGTTGATAAAAAAACCTGAAACGTACCTTACAAGCCTTGTGAAATTCGCTTCATAGGTTGTGACAGATTCTCCTTCTTTTTTCTTGAGCTCTATGAATTCTCTCTCCATCTCCGTGCGAAGAGTTCTTGGGAAATACTTATTAAGAAACATTATCTTAAAGTCTTACCAGTCCATCTCTTCAATTTCCTCCCTTGGTTTGGTGTTCTTAATCAAATCCCACCATTGATCGGCTTCTCCATCTAGATGATAAACGACTAGAGTCACCTTCTCTGTCTCAGAACAGTGAAGCATAGAAAAGATCTTCTCCATGGAGTTGACCCATTGTTCCACAACTAGTGGATCAGAAGATCCACAAAACGTCGGTGGTCGTTGCTGCATAAAACATTCAATAGCTAGTTGCTCCCTCTTCTGTGAAGGAGGAAGTTCCCCATTATTATGGTTATTATTCATAACCTGAGATAATTGGGTAAGCATCGCCATGAAGTTTTGAACTCCACCTCCCAAATTATTAGGGATGTCGTTCGGGCAATCGTTGCATTGTCCCTCACATGAGTTGTTGGCCTGATTTCTCCTAGTTCCCACCATTTTCTAAAATAGAAAAGGTTAGAAAAAAACATAAGTAAACAAGTCACAAATAACTTATTCATTTAGAAAATTATACCAAAAAATAACATATGGGATCCCTAGGTAAATATCCTTGTGTGCATATTTTTACTTAGTCTCATGTTGTAGGTTTTCTCTAGGATTCACTAATCCTAATCCCCAAATTAACTAAACCTTTCCTCTGATACCAACTATAGCGACCCCGCCTTTTCTTACATTAAAAATACATCATTTTAAAGATAAACAACATAATAGTATTACACATAGAGGATCCAATGGTTTAGTGTCTTGGGAAAACTAGGACGACACATAACAAATACAACATCAACCAAAAACATTTATTTAATTTCTTCTTCACTAGCTTCTTAGTGGCACTTGTCCTCTCCTTAGTACATGTAGCCACCTGAGGATATACATCAAAAAGGGGTGAGCTAGAAGCCCAGTAAGAGGATAGATAAGAACAATATATCATGGGGTGAGCATAATCATAACACAGGAAAAAGATCATGAACATGAGAGGAGCATAAATAATAGACTTGAAATGTGGCAATGCATAAAAATGAAACATCATGTCTTAGTGGTTAACTAACACACATAATTGTGAACCAAGCTAGAATCTTGTTCACACATCATTTCACATTTACTCATGAGATTCATCACTTTACCCAATGCATTGGAGCGCTGTATAATTCCGGGTGCACCCGTCACATTTAAACATTCATATTGCGCTATATAATTCCAGGCGCACCCATCACATCATAACATTATCATTTATCATGAATGCCACAATGAACATATAACATGAACATAACTAACCCATGAAAAGGAATGGGTTTCATCTCATAATAACACATTCATAAACTTTGGGTTCCCTTAATAAAGAGGGAACAACATACTTGATACAAGAATCATCAACCTTGAATGAGAGGTAAAAGTTGAGTTCATAAGAGAAGAGTTCTTTCGAAAAACATTTGGATTGACATAAACTTCATTATAAAACATTTATATCCCAGAAAAGGAAAGACAATGATGAAAAAATGATCTTTAAGGAGTGACCATATCAAAAATGGAGTGAAAGAGGTAGAAACCGAAGGAAGAAAATTGGGTTCGAGATTGCCCCTTACCTTGTACCCGAATGATTCCTTCTCTTTAATGTCATATATAATGAAATTATATTCATTAATTAGAAATAAATAACCATGTTTACGTTAATAGGGTTCATTTTGGTTTCATTATGTCATATTATGTTCCTTTGGATGACTTATAGAGTCTAAAAACATTGTTCGGGGATGTTCGTTTTTATGGTTTTTCTTGGGTGGTTCACCTGTATTCTTAAATTGATGTTTGGGTAGAAAATGAGTAGACATACAGAACTGATATTACATGTTATTAATGATATTATAGGAGATTGAATGATCTTATAATTAATCACATTATATCCATGTGGATGAATCATTAGATAAGAATTAAATGATGATTATTTGGGTTAATTTGAGCGGTTTTTGGATCACAACGAACTTGTTTTAACTTTTCACATAGTAATATGACCATAGGTTATTTACAGAACTTAAAATAGAACATAATACATATAAAATATTCTGGTTCAACCAGAAAAATGGTTTCATGACCAGATCTGAAGGTATAAATGGAAGAAAAGAGCATGTCGTTTTTGAAGGTGATAAATTAACACCTCATGAACAACGTTCTCTTTAATGAAATAAAAGGAAGAGGGAAAGGGTGTGGGGTGATATAATATCACATTAGAATCATAAAATTACATTATATGTATAATAATTTAGTTAAAAAACAATTTGTATGAATATAGGTGGGGAGATATCAAGAAAGGAACTTGAACTTGAAAGGAAATTAAAGGAGAAGAGGGAGAGAAATTACCTCTTAAATCCTCCTCTTGAGATCCTCCTTAAGGAAACTATTCTTGGTCTTTTGATGAGACCAGAAGATTTTGGAATTGGGGGAGGTGCTAGGGAAGATGTTTGGGCAGAGTTTAGAGAAGGCTTGGAGCTTGAGAGGTGTGAGGAAAAGAGGGAGTGAATGGTGGCTTTTATAGTGGAGGGGAGAGAGGTTTCCTTAATATAAAATTGATTAGTTTATTAATTTAACCTAATAAAAAGAATAGTGAGTCTTGAATGACCAATAATAGTAATTTTATAATTTAATCCCGAACCAAGTGGTCTTACATCAGCAGAACATCATCGATGACTCAATTAATACATTATTTAGCATTTATTGTGAATTATCAGATTCAACTATTCATAAAAAATTCAGGTATCTCGGAAAAATCCCAAATATTTACCCCAACCATTTTTCAACGTGTAGAATCCAAAAATGAATTCCATTTTTCAAAAATAATTTTCTAAATATTATTAATTTAATATTCAATTAAAATCATAATTTACTTAAAAAAACAGGTTTTAAGATTAAAACTGATTTTATAGTTCTTTCAAAAATTACCTAAGGTCTCATAACATTATATAAAAACTATTAGAAATTGATTAAATAATTTATGAATACATTTCAGGGAAATAAATATTCTTTTAAATTAATTAATTAATTATAATTAATTATTTATGACCTATAAAATACCAAAAACGTTTACTAAGGTCAAATTCTCACTTTCTAAGATGTCTAAATTTTATTTTATTATTCATAGGTAATGTTACTCTTATTTACTATTCATAAGGGTTATATTACTATTCATAAGGGTAGGTTACTATTCATAAGGGTATGTTACTATTCACCAAAAATTATTTTTGTTTCATTAGACTCCAAAAATCATCTTGAACACAACCGTGAATGTTGGATTTTCAAAATTCCAAACATAGAAGTGACAAAATTATGTTTAAAGGTTACTTATCACTTAGTAGTTCATTTTGTTGGGTTTTCATGTTATTTTATGACATATTTATAAGAAAGGAAATTTCCATTGAAAAACTTTGGGTCGTTACAACACATGTATTGAAAAAGGTGTGTAATTATAGAAATAATACTTTTCATTCCATCATTAATAATAATTAGTATACAAGGATGAAAATTGTCTCATCATCTGGTACAATCATCATTATCATTTATCGTTTAGGTTTCATCCATTTACTAAAACCAAAAATAGTAATACCATTAACAATAATCATAGTGAGTAACCTCAAAATCAAGAAAAGTAACTTATATGATGTCTAGATAATTACATATTTTTTACAATATATGGCACAATTGTTTTATACTAGGACATACATGGTCATTATATATTAAAATAATTCATAATTTTTATAATTAAAATGATAATTAACCAAGGCATATACCTTGATAGTGTTTATCTATCAATGCAGTCTTATGCACACTCATCGTTCACTAGTGAAAATAATTTTATTACATAATCCTCCCCATTCCGAGTTCTTAAACCTAGGTACATCTAGACCACTACTACATACAATTTATAATATCCAATTAGAAATTCACATTAAAGTAAAAATAATAATTTATTTACATAAAATAATGATTCTCTCCTATACATAGTAATGTCATATGATTTCTCAATAATGTATCATCATTCTATATTTGAGAAATAACTAAACCTTAATCTGATACCATCTGAGGTGGCCCAACCAATTCAGAAATAAATAATACATATTATTAGATAAATATTCATTATATAAAAATATATACCATGGAAAAAATAACGGTTTGTTTCATTGAAAACATAAATACCAAAATTATTAGTACATAAATGATATATATTCTATCTTCCTAGTAAAACACCACTAGAATCCTTTATAGATATATATTAATTAAAATAAACCTTAAAAATAATGGAAAATAAAATATAAAAATAAAGGGATAGATCAAATTCTCAGTATGTGTAAAAAAAGAAATTCAATGGAAATTCAAACATAATAGGAGGATACAATTAAGAGAATGAATGAAAAAAAATTAAAACTATAAATGTCACAAACCAACCTAGGTCGCCCCTAAACCGATCACCCAAGTAGGCCCGTGACATGACCCAAAATATGTTCCTGATCCTCTTGATATGGAGACAAGCGCGAAGGGAATCAATAGAGTGATGGTTGGAAATATTTCTCCCAATAAAATAAAAAGTAAATTGAATAATCACAAAAGAAACCAAACTCAAATTAATTTCTAGATTTTACATCATTTACATTTACAAATAAAGTGACAATAGAACTAAACAATAAAAAAAACCAAAATATCCAAGCTAAACCTAGAACCAAATATCATCTACATGTGACCTCAAGGGTCACTCTCCAACCAAACACCAACCATCGCCCGAGGCGACTGAAGTAAAGATGGAACCTATAGGAAAAACTAAATAAAAGAAAACACTATATACATGAGTATTAAAACTCAAAATATAATCCATGATTAATATATCCCCAATTATTATCCTTTATATAAAGCAACATTGATTTTCAGGTTTGAAATACAAACTATAAAAATAGGTCTTTCCAAACTATACATTTCGAAATAAACAAAACATGACCCATTTCCCTCACATTTCAAAATATGTCTCAATCTTGGAGATATGTTAAGTACATAGGGGATAAGGATAAATAAAACCAAAAAAGAAAAACATTCATGTTACATTATAAATAAAAACAAGGAAAACACTTGTTTGTTCACAAAGTAATTCTTGAAACATTTTTAAACCAAAACACACTTTGTCAAATTTCCAAAAGAGAACCCAAAACCAAGAACAAGGTATGTAGTTTACAATAAGGGAAATAACAAGTGAAATTAGTGTCAGAGTAACACGGGAACACCTAGGAACTAAGAGGAGGACCTGAAAATACTATACATGTGACTCATCCCGAAGGCACCCCCTACTCAATGAAATCATAACTCCCTAACACTCGACCATCTCCCTACCTGGCCTGGTCGATAGGCCTGATCCCATAGCAACAAACCCAAGTATCCACCTTCTATAGGCCACTATCTAATACAATTACCTAGACTAGTGAAGAAAATGTTCTATGAAATACTCTTTTATGTATAAGGTTCCAATGCTATGTTCCTAAGGGGGTGTTCCAAAAAATGCAAGAAACAAGTCAGACACATATATTATCATACACTGCCACAACTTTCACCACCCCATCCTCTTCAAGGAGCATCCCATGCCTCAAACAATAATTACATGGGCGGAGTCCCTATATGAGGACCTTCCCAGCCATTTCTCCAAACTAAGAAATAGTTCCCTCCTAAAGGGGTTTTCCAAAGAACCAATTCAAGATTCCAAACAGACCTTTTAATATTTTCATGAAAACAAATCATTTCATAAATATCCATACACAAATATATTTTATAATCTAAACCACCCTTCAACCCAAAATATATTTACAATGGAAAAAGGGGCATATCAACATGCCCATGATGTGTAAAAATCCATTTTGAAACTCCAATCATTATTATGAACATCCCCAATACATTTATAAAAAACCAAACCATGTACTTAAAAACCATTAATCATATAAAAATTCTAACCACGTCATTTAACAACCACACGGGGGGTAAAATCCTTTCAAATCATTCCAAACCATCACAAACCAAGAGGAAACCAACTAATTTCACATGATATAATTATTCTAACAATAATAAATGGATACATAGCAATTAAATGGGGTGTAAAAAATCATGAAATCCAAATAAATCCATCTTTAATGTAAATATTCAATGAGGTCCTACCTCAAGAACAGAGAAACTTCCAAAATCTGGTGAAAACATCATTCGTACCACCACTGCACCTAAGGGAGACAATATCTAACCTAAGACATTAAGATCAAACCCAAATTTAGGATTCAACCCTAAAAATTAAAACCCTAGGCAAGGGAGAGAGGGAACCCCAAGGAAAAGGAGAATAAATCCCTAGATATGGAGAAGGAATGAGAGAGAGGGCACTTACTTTATGAATCAGGGAAGAACCAACCAAATCCGTAAAGACATTGAGGACCCAAGGGAGGAGGACGGAAGTGGAGGCATGACTAGGGAGGAAGAACCCAATATAGGGGATAAATGAGGGGTAAGTATGGTTAAAATTGGGAGGATAGAGAAAAATACCTAAATTTTTAATGACCTAGTAGTCCACACTGTTAGTAAACATGGTTTTCCAAACTGTGCGGAAACCGTTCGACCGCCTCTGCTGAAGGAGACACTAGTCACATGCTTACCTGGGATGAGGAGCTTGACCATGAGGTGGCTGTGTGGTTGGTTATATATCCTACTGCATGGTTTCCTGGGCTGACATACAATTAATACTAACCATGCAAAAACTGTGCACATAGAATTCCCTACCCAAAAAATTCCCATATTTCTCCAAAACCACAAAGGAAATCCAAAGAGAGAGCTAAGACCAAAGAAAAATAGAAATAATACCTTAAAAAATTAAACCAATGGCATCCAGTTGTTGAGATAAATGGTTGGGAACCTTACCTAAACCAGAATAAAGGCAAGATTAAAAACTAAAGTGTGACAATTCTCCCCACTATAATGCTTTATGCCCTGAAAATCTAACTCAAGGCTTAATCTGGTAGCAGAAACACTATTACTATATAACCCAAGGATATTTACAAAGAATGAAAAACAAAGAGGTTACCAAGATATCACCAACAAGCGTAGAAACAAATAATAAGAACTCGAGGAACCAAATTGGTCTCTCCGCTAAGTTCCACCCGCCCCAAGAGCTTAAACACCTCCAATTGATCAGTCCAAGGACATATAATTTTCAGCAGCCGAAATTTTTCCTTCAAACACAACATCTAGGATGAAACCAATAAAAACATAACAATCCTCCCAAAACCAAAATATGATCCTAAACCACATCCAATGAGTACCATTTAATACATTACTCCAACCAAATGTTGGAACACTCATATCCCAACCTTTTATTCAAAATGAGATCATAGAATTAGGTGGTTCCACACAAGACAACCCACTACCAACCAATACTAGGAATGAAACCCATACACCGACATAGGAAGTATCAAACATACTCACCACCATAAGAGACTAGATTACACTACCTTTTTCATGAGAAGATTTCAACCAGACTCATGTTGTGTGTAACGTCCCGGTTCCGGAAGCCACCCAGAGGCACCCCATACCCGGTTGGTCACATGGCCTCAAGCGCATTTCCCCAAATGCCAGAGGCTGCTGACTAGCAGCGAGGGACTTGGGTGTAATTGTGGGGAAACTATTCCCTCACTGACAGAGTACACAGATAAAGTAAACAAATACATACAAGATAGGAAGCAGTAATAATATCATACAAAAAATAAACAGTGAAAAAACTGGTAGAATAAATTGGAGCACATATATATAATGATGCATGATACATATGTATAGGAAAGCAAAGAAACAAAGAACAATGATGAAATAAAATACTAAACCAAGTAAAAAAATAAAAACAGAAATCAGCTCCAGAGCATTCCAAGCCTATGCTTGGTCCCGTGCTCTACAGCTCCATAACATGTCAAGTATCTGAAGTAGAAGGGTGCTTTACCTTTTCTAGACCTGCGACAATATAATCTTTTTGGGACCAAAAACATGGCCCAAACAGGGTGTGAGACTAATCATAGTAGGCAAACACAATGAGATCTTTTCCAAACAGTCAATGAGTATAAGGAAGGAAAAAGTACAGAAAGCAGTAAAAAGGAAGGTACTCAACAGTAAACAATCCACAGTTCAATATCAAGCAATAACTAACAAGCAAATAAAAACAATAGGTAACCCTCTGGCCCTACCCAGCAACACAAGAAAGTAGCTAAACACAAGTTAACCCTCTAGAAATTACTCACAGCCTATCCCCTCTGGTCCGACCTAACAAGTACAAGTAACCCTCTATGTAGTACACTCAGTCTAACCCCTCTGGTTCAGCTTAAACATAGACTCTATGAGGAAGCACTCACCGTCAATTCCCCCATAGTCTTATATCATAACTAAAGGTGCTATATGGAAGCAATTATGTCACATTCCCTCTGTGGCCCACATCGAGGAACTATAGACACTCTGAGGAAGCACTCAACATCAATTACCCCTGCGGTCTCGCATTATAAATTATAAAGACACTCTGGAGAAGCCCTCAATGTCCATTCTCCCTATGGTCTATACACTAGGTTCTCATAGCCCTGTGTAATTCAAGAAAGTGTATTAGCACCTAATAGCCAAGGTAAACCTCAAGAACTACTTGGAAAACATTCTACAACACAACAACATAACAGGACAACAGTTACACTATCCTACAATAATAGGTATGGGAATGTAAACAGTATCCTAACAGGAAATCAAGACCCAAAGGTCCAAACAAGAAAAAAATTCATGGGAAACATAGCCAAAGAACAAAAATTCACCCTATTCACAATCAATTATCATCTACTCAAGCATAAAAGTATAACAGGCAAAAAATAGGGCTAAAACGATAAATGTGCAATACGCCGTTCATGGGTATTGTGCAATTTTTCACATAAAACTCAAGGAATTTCAATAGAAAGGAACAAAATACCTACCTCGGGGTTAGGAGATCAATATACTTGAACCTAGAAGCTTTAATCTCCCTAGAACGCCATAGATCTATGAAAACATATAAAAATATCAACCCATGATAACTCATGAAAGAGGATAAATCAAGGGATGGTGATCTAGGAGAAGAGAGAACTCATCGATTTGATTCCAACGCAACCGTCAGTGTTTTATTCGAAGGAAAGATGCTCGGCCGGGTGCCCGTCAAAGATCCACAACTGCTCGGTGCTCTCGGACAAACTAGGTTGAGAAGGAGACGGTTCTGCCCGTCAGCGCGACCCTAGTGCGTTTAATGAAAAAAAGAAAGTACATGGCGTGTACTTTCCTTTTCCATACTCCACTTTAAGCAGCCTCCAGGTCATCCCACATGGTCCTGTGCAAGTTCACTACACGGCCAGCACACGACTACCCTCGGTAACTGAGTACATGGTGTGTACTCATAAAGTACATAGAGTGTACTTCAAAAATTTCCAGAAACACATTTTCCTCAAAAACACCAGAAAAAGTGAAAACATACATGAAAAGAATATCCAGGTTATTAGAAACTTCCCCCCTTAATGAAATTCGTCTCCAAATTTCCCTAGTGTGGTGTAAAAGAAGAAACCCTGAACAACTCCAGCCACTGGACTCGTACATCGACCTTCTTCTCCCAAGTCTCATTCTATACCCGCTCGTGCTTCCATAGCACTCATACCAGAGGAATAGATCAGCTATGGAGAACCTTTGTACTACGATCAATAATCTAGATAGGATGTTCCTCAAACGATGCATCCACTTCCAACTCAACCTCCTCAGGTTGAAAGACATGAGATGGGTCTAAGAAGTAATGCCGAAGCTAAGAAATGTGGAAAACATCATGCATAGCCTGGTACCTCTGAGGTAACTGCAACTGATAGGCAATTGGCCCGATTCTCTCCAACACCTCAAATGACCCGATGTACCTCGGTGAAAGCTTACCCTGTCTCCTAATCCTCTTGTGTCCCAAACTTAGCGTGACACGCCAGAAAACCTGATCCTCGACCTCGAACTTCAGAGGTTGTCTCCGCTAATCAACAACAGACTTTTTTCGAGATTGTGCAGTAGCCATCCTCTTCTAAATCATCCCTATCTACTATGTAGTCTCCTGAACAAGACGATGTCCTAGAAAAGCTTCCTCTACTATCTCCAGCCAACATAAGGGTGATCTTCATGGCCTACCATACAAATCCTCATAAGGTTCTATCTGAATAGTTTCTTAAAAACTATTGTTGTAGGAAAACTCTACAATAGGTATATGTTTCTCCAAAGAACCTTCAAAATCCAGGATGCATGCTCGGAGCATGTCCTCAAGCACCTGAATCGTATGCTCAGACTGGCCATCTGTGTGGGGGTGGTAAGCCATACTCAAAAGTACCTATGTACCCAATTCAGTCTGAAGCCCCTACCAAAACCAAGAAGTAAAACAGGAATACCTGTCTGAAACAATGGAGTTTGGAACTCCATGAAGACGTACAATATCTCGGATGTACAACTGTCCCAACTCATCCATACTGAAGGTCTCCTTGATCGGAAATAAGTGAGAAACCTTTATGAGTCAGTCAATGACAACCCATAAAACATCATTTCCTCCAGACGACCTCAGCAAACCGGTCATGAAGTCCATCGTGACATCATTACACTTCCACTTGGGAATAGGTAACTGCTGTAAGAGCCCTGTTGGCCGCTGATGCTCCACCTTCACCTGCTGATAGGTGAAATACCTCATGAATAAACCAGGAACATCCTTCTTCATACCTGGCTACCAATAATGACGATGTAGATCACGGTACATCTTAGTAACACTAGGATGAACTGCCCAAACTGAGGAATTAAAGTCCCGCATAAGCTCCTAGTGTATATATGTTGGCACCCATACATTCCACTAGAAACACAAGATCTCATCCTAGCCTATGTTCTATCCAGGAATATGGTCCTCTCCTGACACACTATCCCTTAAGACTAGGCCTTCAGAAATGGATATCTTCCTCATTCTAACTTGATCAAGAAGAGTAGAGGTAACAGTTATGGAAGAAAGGAAGGTCTACCCCTGTTTTAAGTGCACCTCCAAATGCATATCGGATAACAGATCCATATGCTTCCACTCACTGCTGGCCTCTTGAACTGCCTATATCTGAGTCCTCCTACTCAGCGCATCAGCCATTGCGTTTCCTTTTCTAGGAGTATAGGTAAACTCAAAGTCAAAATACTGATGGTACTCAACCCACCTTCGCTGTCTCAAATTCAGATCACGCCGAGTGAAGATATACTTGAGACTCTTATGGTCGATGAAAAACACAAAGTGCTCCCCCAGAAGATAATGTCTCTAAAAGTGTAAGGCATGAAAAACTGCAGCCAACTCAAGATCATGCATCGGGTAGTTCCTCTCATGTGGTCACAACTGCTAAGACCCGTACGCAACGAATCCTTCCCCCTACATAATCACAGCTCTCAGCCTGATACCTGAAGCATCACAATACACAGTATAGCTCTTGCCAGGATTTGGAAAGGCTAGTATCGGTGCTGAAGTCAACCTCACCTTCAGCTCCTAAAAGGCTGAATCACAAGAATCTGACCATAAGAACTTTTCACCCTTCTTAGTCAGACTCTTCAGCGGTTCTTATAAGCATGAAAAGTCCTGTATAATTTTTTTTAGTATCAGTCTAGCCCTAGAAAATTCCGTACCTCAAAGGGGTTCTTTAGCTACTCCTAGGAGACTACTGCTATAAATTTCTCTAGGTCTACTGAAACTACTGCCTATGAGATGATATGACCTAGGAAGTGAATATGATCCATCCAAAAGTGACATTTTGAGAGCTTATCATATAACTAATGATCTCTCAGTGTACTAAAAAAAATCTCAATATGGGTAGCATGGTCGTGTCGAGTGTGACAGTACACCAAGATATCATCCACGAAGACCACGATGAAGGAATCCAAGTATGGATGGAACACTCGGTTCATTAGTTCCATGAAAACTGCAGATGCATTCATTAAACCATACATCATAACCATATATTCGTATAGACCATACCTACTCCAGAAAGCTGTGAGAGGTATATCTGATGGTCTAACACACAACTGATGATAACCGGACCTTAATTCAATCTTCGAGAACACTCGGGCTCCTCGAAGATGATCAAAGAGAACATCAATCCTTGGTAAAGGATATTGGTTCTTGACCGTAAACTGGTTTAACTTCTGATAATCCACACAAAGCCTAAGGTTTCCGTCTACCTTCTTTGAAACAGGATAGGCGAACCCCAAGGAGAAGTACCAGGTCAGATGAAACCCTTTGCCTGCAACTCCTCTTACCACCTCTTGAGATCCTGAAACCCTGGTGTAGACATCCTATAAGGAGGAATGGATACTGGTGCTACCCCTAGCACAAGATCAATATAAAATTCCACCTCTCGCTCTAGAGGAAAACCTAAAAAGTCTTCTAGAAAGACATCCCTGAAATGATCCACCATTGGAGGAAAGTCTAACTATGAAGTACCCTGATCATCCAAATATAAACTAGAAATCTAGGCTGTAACTTATCCTAACCCATGATGCTATGGACCCACTCTACTTTCCTGGACATCCCACTCTCCCTTATGAAGAAACGATACACCCTATGGTGATGTGACACTCACCCTGCAGTAATAATAGTAGATGAATGCCTGGAAGGGAACTAACCAGTCCATTACAAGAATAACATCATATCTTGTCATCTCTAGGACATAGAGGCCATATAAAAATTGACACCCACCAACCACTAGAGGGAACTCCTTACACTGATGTACACTCTCCATTATAGTCCCCAATGGAGTGTCTAGTGTCAAGATATCAACAGAAGAAAAGATATAGAGCCCAAGTCTCTCCACTATCGCAACAGATATAAAGCTATGGGAAGCCCCTGAATCGAAAAGAGCAGAAGCTAAAATTGAGGCAACTAAGATCGTACATTGAACTATAGAAGGTACGAGATCCTGATCCTACTGGGTCTACTCCACTGAAAAAGTCTGGCCTGCACCGCGACCCTGTGACCCTGCCTGACCACTCTGAGTTGATCTACTTTGCTGTCACTAAAAGACCGGCGACTGACCACCATGGCCACAACCTCCACCTTGTCCTGAATGGACAGAAGAACTCAAGTTCCCTAACTGGTGAGAAACTGGTGGTGCTGCTCCCGAATGAGGAGTCATAGAAGAACCTCTATCACCAGCTGATGGTGAAAAGATCTAACAGAAGCACTAAAGGTGACCCAACTTGCCGCATGATCAACACTCCACTAGGTCTATCGGGTAGTGTGTACTCATATTCCTGATCTTCCAACACTGGTATCACACCACCTGGCTACTAGAAGAAGTGTCTCACCTCCTCGAATCACCACGCGAAGACTCCTTACGGCGTTTCCTACTGTCATTAGGAGGGATGTTAACTCCAGATGCTGAGATGCCCTGGCTCACAACTCCATAATCCCTCATATTGCACTCCGTGATTAGTTCCTATTTGACGATAGAAGTGATAGAAGTCAACCGAAAGACGTTCACCTACGATCTGATGTCGTGCCTTAGACCATCCTCAAAGTTCCTTTCCATGAATAACTGATCACCTTCTGAAATAGGCATGAAGCACTGCAACTTGGTAAAGTGGGAGGAATATTCCATAACAAAAAGAGTACCCTGATCCAGACTCATAAACTCTCAAGCTCGATTGGACCTCAAGGTCTCTGGATAAAATTAGTCATAGAAGATGCACTAAAACTCATCCCACACCATAACCTACTAGCATCCTGCCTGTGAGATCACATCCCACCACCTCTTAGAGGAGTCCCAAAGCATATAGGTAGTGAGATTAACCCTCCTCTCTGGAGGCGTCTCCAGATGCTCAAAGTTCCTAAGCATGGATTCTAGCCATGACTCTGCAGCTTGGGGTCCTCCATATCCTGAGAAAGTGGGAGGATGCTGCTTCTAGAAGTCCCGCGTCAAATCATCCATTGAAGGGTCATGAGGTGGCGATCCCTAAAAGGCCTGCATCATCCTCATAAAGCCCCCCCAAAATATGCGTCCACACCTATGTCAGGTAAAAAGGCAGGTTCTAAGGCTGGCACAACTGGAGGATCTGCAGGTAATCCCTGATCAGCCATGTCCGGTGTCTAATCGCCGTCTAGCAACTGGAGTACAATAGAAGGACGTCTCGGTGGCATGACTCTGCAAGGTCAAGCACACACCTTAGATTAAGGTCATCAAGTACTGAAAACAAGGAGTGTAAGAAGGGAGCAGGAGAAAGAAAGCATTCAAGTTTTACAAAACATTACTACATGGAGTGTACATTTCCTATATGATGTGTTCCGTTAAGTCATTCATATGGGCATGTACTCCTTCCAAAACTGGTCATGTAACACACCATACACACAACGTGTTCCCCTAACACACGGTGTGTGCTTGAATCCTCTTTCTCTGCCCGAGTCCTTCTACACAGTTAAACCACACGGTTCTCCTAAGAAAAGACTACACGACGTGTTCACGGTAGACACGGTGTGTACTAGACAAGCTTCACCTGGCCCATGTTATTAGTGACATGACCTAACACAAAACTCACACTACATGGAATGTTCAAGGAGGACACGAAGTGTACGTGAAAGGATAATGCCAACCCGTGTTGTTAGTGACACGACTGGGTACCTGGGTCAGACTACACTGCATGTTCAGTCCTGACACGGTGTGTATAGCTTAAGTTTCCATCCATCCGTGTAGTTAATCACATAGGTGGACATAGGGTCTCTACACACGGTGTGCACATTTGGTACAAAATGTGTCCTACAGAGACTTCTCAACCCCATGTCTCTGCCCACATGGCCTATGACACTGTTAGAGACTACACGACATGTACATAAAGTACACGGTGTGTACTTATGAAAAACTGTTTCTTCCAGAACAGAAGAACACATGGTGTGTAGTCAAAACTACACGGTGTGTATTATGGGGTTTTACGGATAGTAAGCCTCAAAAACTACTCCATAACCTAGAAAAAAACTAAAATGAACACTAAAAGTGCCAAATTTCGATCTGTGAGGGCCCATACTCCCTACGAATCAAATCTTGGCATCTTAACATGTTATAACAAGGTAAAAAAATCAAATGATCCACCAAATTCTAGTCCAAGAGGGTGCATAACACCTCAAGAACCAAATTTTGGAATTCATTAAAACAAAACCTTACACAAAAATACCCTATCAAAAAACAAGTATGTTTATCAAGGAATCTATCACAACAACATGCATATTCTACACAACATCTATCACAACAACATGAAATTTCTAATTCACCCTAAATGGCATGGAAAGAATGCATGAAATGCGATTCCTAACAAGTGCCTATATGATGCATGAGATTTAATACCCTTATCTCATCAGGTTACGACAGAAATAGTTTCTCAATAACATCAACAATAACATCACAAATCATGCGAATCACTCAAGGTGAAATCAAATCAACTGTAATAATTGAAAAACCAGAAAAATTGCAATTAAACGAGGTAGATTGGATTTTCCCAGTACACGGGTTAGTTACTCCCGGGCACAACTTATTACCAAGTACCCATTCCATCCTATCCTTGGATAAAGGCTTCAAAAAGTAAGTCAATAAGAAAAGAATTCTTCTGATACAACTTTGTAATGTCCCAGTTCCAAAATCCACCCAGAGGCACCCCGTTCCCGGTTGGTCACATGGCCTCAAGCTCATTTCCCTGAATGCTAGAGGCTGCTAAATAGAAATGAGGGCCTTGGGTGTGATAGTGGGGACGACTGGTAGAATAAAGTAGAGCACATATATAATGATGCATGATACATATGTCTAGGAAAGCAGCAAAACAAAGAAGAATGCTAAAATACAGTACTAAACCAAGTAAAAAAAGAAAAATAGAAATCATCTCCACAGCATCGCAATCCTAAGCTTGGTACCATGTTCTCTAGCTCCACAACATGTCAAGTACCTGAAGTAGAAGGGCGTTTTCCCTTTTCTAGACCTGCAACAATATAATATGTTTGGGCCTAAAAGCATGACCCAAACAGGGTGTGAGACTAATCCCAGTAGGTAACCACCACGAGATCTGTGCCTAACAGTCAATGTGTATATGGCAGGCAAAAGTACAAAATGCAGTAAAAAGGAAGGTACTCAATAGTAAAAAATCCACAGTTTAGTATCAAGCAATAACTAACAGGCAGAGAAACACAGAAGGTAACCCTCTGGTCCTACCCAACAACACATGAAAGAAGCTAAACATAAGGTAACCCTATGAGAAGTACTCACAACCTATCCCCTCTGGTCCTACCTAACAAGTACAAGCAACCATCTGGGTAGTACACTCAGTCTAACCCCTATGGTTCATCTTAAGAATAGACTCTCCAAGGAATCACTCACCGTCAATTCCCCCTATAGTCTTGTATCATAACTAAAGGCACTCTAGGGAAGTACTTACGTCACATTCCCTCTGTGGCCCACGTCGAGGAACTACATACACTTTGAGGAAGAACTCAACGTCAATTCCCCCTATGGACTCACACCGTAAATTATAAAGACACTCTGGAGAATCCCTCAATGTCCATTCTCTCTATGGTCTATACACCAGGTTCTCATGGCCCTGTGTAAGTCAAGTAAGTGTAGAAGTGTGTAACAGCCAAGGTAAACCTCAAGAACTACTTGGCTAGTATTCTACAGCACAACGGCATAATAGGAAAACAATCACCCCATCCTACAATACTAGGCATGGGAAAGTAAACAGCAGCCTAACCGGCAATCAATACCTAAAGTTCCAAATAGGAAAAACATGCATGGGAAACACATACAAAGCCCAGAAATTCACCCTAATCATAATCAATTATCATTTACTCAAGTATACAAACATAGTAGGAAAACAATAGGGCTAAAATGGTAAACACGCAATACCCCATTCATGGGTATTGGGAAATTTTGCATATAAAACTCAAGGACTTTCAACAGAAAGGCACAAAACACCTACTTTGGGGTTAGGGGATCAATATACTTGAACCTCAAAGCTTGAATCTCCCTATAATGTCATAGATCTATGAAAATGTATAAAACTATCAACCCACGATAACTCATGAAAGAGGAGAAATCAAGGGATGGTGCTCTAGGAGAAGAGAGAACTCACCGATGCGATTCTAACACAACTGTCAGTGTTTGATTCAGAGGACGGATGCTCAGCTGGGGGCTTTTCAATGATCCATGGCTGCTCGGCTCTCTCAGACGAACTAGGTTGAGAAGGAGACAGTTCTGTCTGTCAGACGTGAACCCTGTGCGTTTAATGAAAAAAATAAACTACACAGCATGTACTTTTGAAGTACACGACGTGTACTAGCCTTTTCCATACTCTACTTTAAGCGGCCTCCAGGCCATCCCACATGGCCATGTGTAAGGCCGCTACATGGCTAGCACATGGCTACTCGCAGTAACCGAGTACACGACGTGTACTTAATGTTTTTTTTTCAGAAAATCATTTTCTTAAAAAACTCCAGAAAAAAGGGAAAACATACATGAAAAGAAAATCTAGGTTTTTACAATGTGTCTACCCACCATAAGAACTGATGAGATCCAACGAACATGAGAATTTTACAGCACAAACCAAGGACTCCCACCACAAGGGGAGGAGATGGAGTTCCCATCTAATGGACCATCAAAACCATGACATTCATACACTAATAACTCAACATTCCCTAGACAACCCCCAATAAACCAAACATAACTAGCACAAGAAGGTTGTATGGTCCATAAATAGGACTCCCACATTCGATGGAACATAACCACTGATATCTTAAGAAAACATGACATATATGCCTCCTTATAAATTTGGAGAAAACTCTCACACCCAGATGGGTCACAAAGTGGAATCAAAGTACCCACATTACCTTCCACCAAATGGAACAACTTAAAACAATACACTACATAGGAGGCTTAAACTACCTCCACCTTAAACACAGAGAACTGAACATAAACCTAAGCCTTTCCACACCGCTGGGGTTCTCTTGAATACATGCTAAATTCTCTCTGAGACCTAAGGATGGAGCACTGAAGATTAAAGCATCTAATTCCTCATATCCAGGCTTCAAAAACCCCCTGAACAAAACACACAGAGAAAAATTTCACAAAACACACTTCCATTGAAATAAAATTTCACAAGGATTCAGTAAAAACCATCCTTACAACTGAAACAAAAAGAATCTCCCCAAAATTCCACTAGACATGACTATTACAATGATGAAAATTATAGTAATAGAGACCCAAAATTGACCCCAAACAATGTTCTAATATTGAAAATGGGATGGGGTTTCCTTTCAAGAGTCAGGTATGGCTTATAGGGTTTCTTAGAAACACCTCAAGAGAACCGCTTCAGGTGACCCAAGTGTCCACAGGTGTGGTAGGTTCTTGGATCACTTGAGCACAATGGTATCTTATGACCGAGCATGCCAAACTGATAACAAGTCACATCATTGATCCCTTAAGAGGCTAATGAGAGGTTTGAAGGCCTCTTAACCCCCTTACACCCCCTCCAACATCAATTTCATTCCCATTATTTTTAATGGAATATTCTTCACCATTTCTAATGACCAGAGGAATATTGGCCCTCTCAAACCATCCTACTAGCCCGACTTCATCACGAACAACTTGCCTCACCATGTCAGAGATGGTGGTTAGGTTGAGCTCTTCAAGCTTCGACCGCAGCTCATAACAGACACAATGCTTGAAATTTCATGCCTTTATGAGATCATTTCCAACATACCCTAGTTCATAAAAAGTGAGGTCTAAGAAGTGACAAAATAATTCCAACACCGATCTAACACCTTCCTAAAGACCACAAAAATCCATCCCCTTCCACAATATTTTCATCTCAAAGAAATATTTTTGGATGAATGAATACTTGAAGAACTACCATGTGAGATCTTTCTAATACTTTATTCAAGAAAAAGACTTCCACAATTTCCATCCTTTTCCTTCGAGTATAAAGGTTGAAAACATTACCTTCAATATCTCAAGAAACTTGATGAAACTGATGTCCCTCTCAATCCTTTGCATCCACTCATATTCCTCAGGAGTATCCACTTGAACATAAAAAATAGGAGTATTTAACTTATGAAACTCAATAACATAGTATATGGGTTGATCAACTAGAGTGTTCACTAGAGATATACCCCCTAAAGCTACATCTTGGGTATCCATGAAACCTTTATGAGGGAATACTCTAAGAAACATATAAAATAAGGAACTCGATCAAAATCAATCCAACACATGGAACCTTCACATCAAACATCATAAAAGAAACATCACATCCAAAAATACAAGGGACACATCACACCACCACAAGCTACCAAAACATTAAAATTTCCCATATAACATTTTTGAAAATAAAGAAATCTTGAAAGAATTATACACCCACAAATGGTGTCCCATGGGCCTTACACATGGAAATTATGGGAACCTAAAAATTTTCTCATAAATATTTATGCATGTGGTCTCTCACAGAAATACCAAAGGTAATAAATTCAACTCACCCTTCCTTTTCAAATCCCACAATGCTCTTTTCCAAAACTATCATCCACAAAAATTTGAAATCCATTACAAATATCACAAAAACTCTTTTTAAAGAAACACCAACCATTTATTCAAAACTCATTTTACATATTTTCAAATTAAATCTAAAACATTTCATTCATTTTGAAAATTTTAGAAAAACTCCAAAAAAATTACCAACCACCTAATTGAAACCATTTTTGTTTTACACCAAAAATCTATTTCACAAAAACCAAATATTACACTTACCAAAATTTGTTCATTTCAATATTAAATTAATTTTTTTGAAACATGACTTGGTCACTACAAAAAAAAAGACTTTTCAAATAGAATTTTTCATAATTAAAGAAGACCCAAACGATTCACAATGGGAAAACTAGCATCAATGGGTGACTCTGTCATATTGTTGGTGGCATTATTCCTATCATGCCACCATCACTGAGAGCATTATAGGGTAATGTCCTTGGCTCCACATGGATTTCTAGGCCCTGCGAGCTAACATAGGACACTTCCCAACTCACTTTTAATTTCCCAATACCAAAAAACCTAGAAGAACCAAAGACACCGACAAACCCTTACACCCCATCTAAACCTGAGGTTCAGAGAGAGTAAGAGTTCATGACACTATTCCCACACTTACACCTAAATCCCAATAATACTACTCATTCTACCTTGAAATCCACAAGTAACAATTGTCACTCTAAAATAATGGTCCTCAAAAGATCCAACCTCGCTTAATACCATTTTTTCATGAACCAACTCAGGTCGACCCCAAACCGGTCACCCGAGTCAGCCCGTGACAAGGCCTGAAAGGCATTACCGATCCTCCTGGGCTGGTGATAAGATCTAAGGGAATTGATAGAGTGACATTAGTAATGGTTTCAACCAATAAAATAAACAAGGAAAATAAATAAACATAGAATAAAATAAACTCAAATTAAATTCTAGATTTTACATCATTTACATTTACAAATAAATTGACAAAAAAATAGAATAATGAAAAAACTATAATATCCAAGATGAACTTGACACCAAACAACATCTCCATGTGACCCATAGGGTCACTCTCCAACCAAAAACTCACCATCACCCGAGGCAAATAAACCAAATCTAGAACCTAAAGTAAAAACTAAAAACAAGAAAACACTATAGGAATGAGTATTAAAACTCAATAGGTAGACCTGGAGTAATCTATCCCTAATACACATCCTTTAAATAAAACAAAATTGATTTCCAAGTTTTAAATACAAACTATAAAAAAAGGTCTTTCCATATTTTACATTTTGTAATAAACTAAACATGACCCATTTCCATCACATTTCAAAACAAGGATCATTTGAGGAGATAAGTTATATTCATAGGGTAGATTGATAAAGGGAACCAAATAAGAAAAACTTTAATTTTATATTATAATAAGAATTAGGGGAAAAACTTGTTTTTTTACCAAGTCATTATTGAAACCTTTTTAAACGAAACCACATTATCTCAAATTTCCAAAAGAACACCCAAAAATAAGAACAATGGATATAGTTCACAATGAGGGTAATGGATAACAATACTAGTGTTAGAGAAACATGGGAACACCTAAGAACTTAGAGGAGAACCAGAACATACTATACATGAGACTCATCTTGAAGGCATTACCTACTTGATGAAATCATAATTCCCTAATGACCGACTATATCCCTACCTGGACCGGTCTAGGGGCCTGATCTTATATCAATAAACCCAAGTATCCACTTGCTATAGACCACTAGCTAGTACAATATCCTAGACTAGTGTAGAAAACATTCTCATTAATCCTATTTTATATGCTAGGTTCACATACTAAGTTCATATGGGCATGTTCCAAACAATACAGTAAACAAGTCACACACATATATTATCATATACTTCCACAACTAGCACCAACCCATCCTCCTTAAGAAGTAGCCCATGCCTTAAACAAGAATTACATGGGTGGAGTCCCATGTCGAGGACCTTCCTACCAGTTTTTTCCAACTAGGAAATGGTTACCTCCTCTAGGGGTTTTCCAAAGAATGAATTCAAGATGCTAAATGGGCCTTATAACATTTTCATTAAAAAAATAATTTCATAAATATCCATACAAAACCCCATTTTATAATCCAAACCACCCTACAAAACCAAAAATCATTTACATTGGAAAAGGGGAATATAGATAGGCCCTAGATGTGTAAAAAACCATTTTGAAACTAAAATAACCATTTTTAACATCACCAATACATTTATAAAAAACCAAACGATGTCCTTAAAAACCATTAATCATTTAAAAGTGCTAACCAAGCCATTCAAAAACCACTCGTGGTAAAAAATCCATTCCAATCATTCCAAAAAATCACAAAATAAGAGGAATCCCACAAATTTCACATGATATAATTATTATAACAATAATAGATAAATACTTAGCAATTAAATCGGGTGTAAAAAAATCAATAAATCAATGTAAATACAACTTTAAATGAAATATTCAATGAGGTCTTACTTCAATAATGAAGAATATTCTAGAATCTAGTAAAAATCCTCAATCGCACCACCACAGCACCCAAGGGAGAAAATATATTAACTAAGACATTAATATTGAACCCAAAATTTTTGGATTCAACCCTAAAAATAAGAATTCTAGCTGAGGGAGAGAGGGAAACCCAATGAAAAGGAGACAAATCCATAAATAAGAGAAGGAATGAGAGAGAGGTAACACATATGATGAATCGAGGAAGAACCACCCGAATCTAGTAAGAAATGATGCCCCGATGGTGGAGTATGGATGGGGAGTCATGCCTCGGGAGAAAGAACCCTAAGGGAGGGGAGAAATGAGGGGTAAGGATGGTTAAAATCAGGAGGAGAGAGAAAAATAAAAAAAACTATTATTGACCAGGAAGGTCACACGGTTAGTCCACATGGTTTTTAAAACCGTGTGGAAACCATATGACCACCTACACTAAAGAATACACTAGCCACACACTTACCTGGGATGAGGCACACAACCTTGCGAAGGCTGTGCAGTAGGTTCTTCTTTCTACCACAAAATTTCTTGGGTTCGCGCACAGTTACTACTAAACGTGTAAAAACTGTGCACACAGCCTTCTCTACCTAAAAAAATCTCATATTTCTCCAAAAACTCAAAGGAAACCCAAATAGAGAGGTAAGACCCAAGAAAAATAGAAATAATACCTCAAAAAATTAAACCCATCACACCCAGTTATTGAGAGGAAAGGTCGAGAACCTGACCCAAATCGGAATAAAGGCATGCTTAAAAACCCTGGCATGATAATACATATCACTACATAGATAAAAAAATGTGTCATTAAATTAATACAAGTAGTTTAGAACACCTGAATAATAATAGAATCAAATAATATAATCAAAGTGATCATGAAATTTTCATAAGATCATATCATAAGAGAGGTCCATAAAGTGTGGAAAATTAATAATCATAGAAATTTATGTCATTGATACAATCATAGAAATTCATCACATGATAGGCATTAGATAACCACAGATGTATCTAATTAGAGTTTGTTATAATGACTATTGTAACCTATTTTAGTCTTGGTATAACCTATCATGTTCCTTTTGATATCAAAAAACATTAATATTTTTCCAATTCAATGGAGGGACATAATGGACCTACTATACACATATTCTTATTAAATTCAAATATATTCCATAAAATCATGATTTTTTTATTTAATAATAAAATAACTCATAGAAAATAAACAGGGTTTCATAATTATATCATCACCATAACGATAACCTATAAATAAGATGGATATGTATTGTATAACTGAATAATATCCTATGTAGATCATTACAAACATCAATAAATATTATCATAGAAGGAAAATTTCTCCAAAATGTCACTAGGAAATTTCATGTGGAGAATTCCATTTTGATTTTAAAATCACATATTTAAATTCTATGAATTTATGAAATATTAATGGAAAATATTTTATTGAAAATAAAAATTAAAATATCTTAAGGATTTTTTAAATCATATACTATTAATGACTATGGTAAATTTCATTCATATCGTAATAATTAAAATATATATTATTGTCACATCTTTAGTAAATGTTTCCACATAAAAAAATACACGTAAATTGGAAATTATATTTTATAAAAAGTATAAAATGAGTAAACATGACTTTCAAAAAAATGTAAAAAAAATTTTCAATTTTATTTTGAAGAAACAAATACAAAATAAAAAATATTTTCATCTGAAGAGATAAATATTGTCATTTTTCAGAATGACTAATTATTCCATAACATAAGTATACAAAGTGAGTAAAATTAATGAAAAACATATATTCACCTAAAATAATAATATTTTTAAAATATAAATGAGATTTACTAGATATAGATTGAATAATTTATTCACAATTTTTTTAGCATGAACAATCCTGATAAAATTTTAGATTTTATCATAAAACCCTTATCTCAAGTGTGACATTCATAGTATGAACTATAATTTCATGTAAAATAAATTTAAATTTAGTATAATTATATACAATAAACATGTAAATTATTATAAAATCATATATGATCTAATTATAAAATTTCAAAATCCATTTAGTACTAATTACTTATTTAAGTAATCATTTTCAGGTGTTAACTATTTCATTTATAATGAATGTTTTTGTTTAGAAATTCCCATACCTATACACTAATCACGTATCCATTATATAAAAAAAATTAATAACAAAGTAAATATAATTTATATCCATTAAATACATTTTTTAACCATCCCTAGAAGGTAGTTATAGAAAAAATGAATAATGCCATTCATGGAGATGGTAGTCCATATGTATGCATTAATGCTGTTTTCATTTTCTAATAAAAATAAATAAATATAGATAAAGAATATTTTATCATTAAAAAATGATAATTATATCATATATATCATATATATGTACTAAATTCATCATTATAATCATCCAAGAAATATAGTGATGGAAAAATTTCATTTCACTACATAGGGCTTATTGGTCACATGTATGCATGAGTGATACTGTCATTTCCCATTTGATGGGAAGGAGGTGGAAAATTTGTTTTATATCATCTTAATAATATATAATTATATATATAATTTATAATTCCTCAACTTATTATGGATAAATAGGTTTATAAAATTCCAAATAGAAATAAAATTACAAGTAGACGATTAAGAGTTATACCACTTCATTGAGAATCCCCCTTTTATATAAAACATAATCCTAGAATAGATTGTATTAATATAAATGAATGACCAATAGTAAATTTGTATTATTATTTTTAATGTATTTATTGAGGTTTTACAATTATATGGGGGTATCATAATGTGTGGAAGATAGGAAAGGGGCTTCCCCTTTATAAGTGTTGGAGAAGATGTTCATGATAATTTTCAAAATATTAGAATAATATAATTCCATTTTCATCAGAAAATAGTGATAAATGGGAAATAATATAATGTGAAGATATTATATGGTGGAAATATATTAAACCAACATGAATAAATTATATTTAAGTTGAAATCATACAATTATATATTGGTTTAATCCTCAGAAAACTCGTTCAAATTTTAATCGTGGAAATAATTTATTTACCTTATTTACTATTCATTAATGTCAAAATGAAAGTAGAATTATTAAAAAAAATTCACATGGGAATGAAATAATGGACTAAATTTTATCAAATTATTTTAATGTAGGTGTATAAAATTAATTTAAACTTAATATATAAAAAGGAAACAAAACCTATTTTTTAAAAAATCCATCATATTGAGTAAAACAAAATTAACTTTAAGTAATTTCCTCGTAAAAAAATATCAAATGAAATATAAAACATTTAATTTAACATATAATATAAAAAATCATTCAATGAATTAATAATTAATTAATTATTTAATTTTTTACTATAACACTCTTTGTCTGTAGTAAAATGTTTTTATAATAAATATATTTTTAACCTAAAAAATGTTAATATTCTAATATTAAGTATAATTATGATTTCTATGAAATTAGTTATATTATTTATAATTATTGAATAATAAATTTAATAAATTCACAAATTAAAAAATGATATGGGACTTTTACATGAATAAAAATAACAGTTTAAAAAAAGTCTGTACTTTTCACTAGTCACTGAAAAATTAATATTCAATTTCAGAAAATATTAAAAAATAAAAATTAAGAAAATTTAGATCCAATTATTTAAAAAATTATATTAATTCCATAAAATAATATTTACAAAAGTTTTTTAAATTATTTATAATTTCTTTATATATAATTAATTAAAACCCATTTTTAATTGAATCAGAAAATGGATTTATATAAAATTATGTACTTATGTATTACCTAAGAATAAAATTATTTCCATTTCTAAATCATTTATACTTATTTTTCTATATTGTGGTTAGTAATATTAAAAAATTACTATTTAATGTATAGGTTATAATGGTATTATATATCACAGTTCATTTAAACTCTAAATTTGGTGAAAGACTAGTTACAAAATCCCTCATATTTATTTCAATGGAAATATACATTATATCTTATGTTGTTACACACAATGTAATAGGATGAAACAAAAATTGGTGAAACTGACAAAAATCATTCAAAACCAAAAATTAATTTGGATTCCCATGCATCACAAACTTTTATTTTTCATATTCTATATAAACAAATACGGTGAACCTAATATCAATCTTTCAAAACAAAATTTATTTTATCATATCATGTTTTTTATGAATGGTTTATAACTTGTAATGTTTCACTAATTGGTAGTATAATTTTTGTTGTATTTGTGTATGATGATAACCTTCAAATAATTTATTTTTAATTAATGTAAATGAAATCTTGATAGATCATATATTATAGTTCACATGCGATAATGAAAAGTGTTTTCCCCCTCAAATAAATATTATGTATAATAGTTTTCTCCATATTCAACACCGCACTAAATCTAAAATAGTGAAATGTTTTAGTAAATTATTAATATTAAGTATGATTTTCAAAACATATAAGTTAACATAACTAGAATTAATAGGATAAAGAAAAATTTCAAATATGTTAATATTAAAAATAGACTACTTTTCATTAAAATTAAATACAATTTAAATATATAAATAAGTAATAAAATGTATTTATCCTTAAAAATATATTTACCTAAAAATGGAGTTTTATTTCAGGTAAATATATGATTATTAAATAATAATAAATTATATTAATAATATGAATTAATGATATATAATTAATTTATTATAAATTATTGTAAATGACAATAAAAAATGGTTAATATTACATTATATTACCTTTCTATATTCTATAATTTTATTTAAAAATTAAATTATAAAATTTTGGAAATTAAATTTGAAAAAATGAACAATATTTTTTTGTTAAACATAATAAGTTATTCATTAAAGGAATTTTTTTGATTTTTTTTCATCATTAGGATTTTTGGATAATAGTTATATATACTAATTTTACAAAATTTTTTGAGTTTATGCCATTAGTAGAATATAAGTATTAATTAAAAATTTATGAAACAATTTCTTGAGAATATAAATGTTTTTTACATATAAATATATAGTTTTAAAAATTATTTTTTTAAATTTATATACCCATGGATTTCATTTTATAATTAATTTTATATTTCTCAAAAAAATATTTTAAATATCATACTTATTTAGTATAATAAAAATATTTTTTGTCTTGAAAAAATTAATCAAAGAAATTAATTTTTAATTTGGAATGTTTAGTTCTTAGATATATAACAATGAAATATTAATTATTTCTCAAAATGGATAAAATAATTTGGAGAAACTAGTTATCCTAGGGAAAAACAAAATCATAAAAAAAGAGTAACCTAATAGGTAAATGGGTAATCATGTTAAGAACATGATTTGAAAAAGTTAATTTGGTTTTGAACGACCATATCTATTATAATATCTGTTATTTATTAGTTTTGGACCCACATTACCTAAATGTCACTACCCATTATTGAATGGATTTTTATATAAAAAGAATTCCACTTATTTTAACTTATAAAATTAGTGATCCTCTCTTCCTTATCTTCACAAAAAACACCATATTGTTTCCAAAAATCATCCTCAACATCTAATTATCACTCTATTACACCCTAATTATATCAATTTCATCTCAAAATACCATCTATCAAATATTTACTCTCCATTTCAAAGGACACATTTCAATAGGTGAGGTATAAGTTTCTAACATCTATTTATCACTTATTTTTTTATAATACGATTTTATTCTTAATAAAATTTCATTTAACAATATAAAAATGATAAAATAAGTGTCAATGTTATACCATGATTTAATTATAATTATGGTTAAAGCATTATCCACCCCCTACATTCTTATTAATCAAATTGAAACTGTGATTCATTTATTGTACGAATTACCGCCACCATGAATTAAAATATTTTATTTTACTAAATATTATTTAATAGATGGGTTTATATTATATTTTAATTATATATATGATATCTATATATAAGTAATGTCTATCAATAATATTATTTGTTATTTAATAAAATATTATCGGTTGTTAAAAATCAATCCCTTGATAATAGTAAATAACCCAAATCTAGTTCCTTGTAATTTTCATCTCTAAAAAACACGAATAAAAATGAAATCTAATGTATTTATAACAATTTAATGCTTTTTAAAAATTTAAATATATAATAAATAAATATTTTTAAATTATTATAAATGGTATAAAAGAATATCATCACTACTTTAATGAACCAAGTTCAAAACTGTCAAGATTACTAATACCTGATGTTGTTATGAGGAAAAAATAATCTAAAGAATGGATTGAACCATTATTAATGATGAATATATTTAGAAATATATATGAATAATTTTTTAAAATAGACAATTAATATATTTATCATTATGATAGATGATTTTAACCTACATTATTGAATATTAAGGGATAAAGAAAGGGACTTGGTATATGAAACTTCGTTATTAGAGTTTGAAAATTTCTAACTGAACATCATTGTTCCATGAAAATACATTTTGAATGATTTTCTCATTTTTTTCTTGAGAAAACTACTTTATGATCAGAATCATTTTTCATGAAATTTAATATATTTATTTTTACAAAAAATAATATAAAAATCTAAAAAGATACTCATGAACATGAAAATTATAATAATGAAAACAAGTATTTTTACAAAACTATTTTCATGATTTGGTTTTCATTATCAACAAATTACCTTTGTCCAATGGACTGATTATTTATAATTATAAATATATTTTTATTAATTATATGATTTAAATAGAATATTTTTTGTATTAAATTATTTATTCTATGATATTATTGTATGGAATTTTAATGTTTTTTGAAACACATTTTTATTTCCATGGGATAATTATGAATGTTGATTGGTTTCCATTTGGATGTTTCATGAAACCAAGTATTATATACATGGGTTCTTTATGAATATATGATTTTTAATTTCATAGATGTATGGATGAATGATGGTTAGGGTCCTATATAACCCTATGATGTGTTGGTTAAGAGTTTATATGTCATGAATATGGTCTTTATTATAACTTTTTTATTCTCATAAGCACAGTCACTATTGGCGTGGCTCATGAATGTAATGTTACACTATGAAACTTATTTTTTTGTAGATGAAAAATGTGATTCATTTTGATCTTATTCCCTTTTGACTCATGCTTTTCATTAAATAATACTAAGAGATTTTATATCTATTATGTTTCCATGTTAGTTTTTTATTTATGGTCTTATGCCATGTAAATTTAAGATCACATAGTTTTTATGGTTAGTACTCATGTTGTTATGATATTTCTATTATTATCATGTTTTTACATATTCTTATAAACTCATCCTTCAAGAAATTTTTATTCACTCCTTATTGATTGTTTAATTTGAACAGTTTCCTAAGTTTGTATTCCCTCTGTTACAAGGATATTTCATACTAATGATATGTATAGTAAATGGTCTATTTTAATACCTTTAAGGATAAGTGATATTATTTATTATAGAATAAATTGATTCTCTAGGTAGCTCCTCTAATCTCTAAACCTATAGGTCCCTAGGGTGTTATTACTTATAAAATTTAATTTTTTAAATCATGTAAAGGATTTCAATTAAAGAATTTTTTTATTGACTATCTGTATTTGGTATTAGAAAAAAGAATATTTAATTTTTTAAATTATAGGATCTATATTGGAATTAAGGTTAAATGTCCATAATGTAAAATTTTAGATATGATTCTATGTTTAGGATGGTATACTAAAATATTGTTATACATAGATTAGGTGGTTTTAATGGAAAATACATCTTTTTTAAGATACTAAAATGTGGATGTAGACTCTATAATAGTTGTACAGAGGGGTTATAACCCTCATGTGGTAATGTAGGGTATAAACTTGTACATGAACCAATGAATGATAAATATGACTAACTCTACACTTGTATTGACACTCCCTAGGGATATGAACTATATGACCTCATAGTATTCAAAATTTTTTTTTATAGATTTATTTAATAGTTATATTGGGGGATTAGGTTATTTGGTATGATGAAATCCAACCTAATATTTAAAAAAAATGATATTGGTTGAACTAAAATAATTATAGAATAATATGATATTGTCAAAGAGTATGTTGTTTTATGGTTGAATTAATTTAATTTTATTATACAATTATGATATTAATTGTTTTTAAAACATGTTAACTCCATTTTGATTTTATTAATTGATTCAATTAGAATGAATCTAGTTAATAATGGGTACAAGGGATACTTCTATGGTTTCCACCATGAATAAACAATTGTAATGGGTGCTAGAGTAAAATGTTATCCTAGTAATACACACTGAACTATCTCATGTGTTGAATAAAAACACGAACCTTTTTATGCTATTAAATGATCCAAGGTGGGATAATCTTATTATTGAGTCTTTCATTTAGTAACACCCACCCTCTATAAGTGGATTTTAAAATTATAACATCATAAATAAATTTATTAATGAGATATAAATTATATTTTCAATTATAAATTTCTCATTGAATTATAAGGATGTTTTGTTTTATTCCAATTTAGATAGAAATAGAGACCAATAGTTGGAACTTAATAATAAAAAAATGAATAAAAAATAATTTTAATCAATGGACTATGAATAATTTAAGAAAAAATTATTTATAATGATTTTTTATAGAATAAATTTCAGGAATATAGAGATGAAATTTTAGGAGATGAAAGAAAAGGAGGATGAATCTAATATGAAATATGAAACAAACTCACATGTCATGTAATTCATCACTATGTTTCTAACCATGATCTATAAATTAAAATGCATCTCTTATTCAATGAATTAAAACCAATTCATCAAATTGATATGGACATAAGATATTTTGGAATATATGAAGATACTTTATAATGAGTGTGAATGGTTGTGATGGGTTATAGTTTTTATTTTAAATAAAAATAGGAAAAAAATAATGTTTAATACCATTGGATCCCCAATTAAATATAGCACACGGACAAATTTTCATTATTGTACTTGAAAAATATTGAGAGGATTCACCTTGCTAATTTTCATAAAGGATATTAGATGAGTTTTATGTGTAGGAAAGTATCCCCCAATCCCACAACTTCCATCATAAGGGAAAGAGTATACTTAACAAAATAAAAGTGGACAAGACACCTGAAAATGATCTAGACACACTAAAATTATACATGTGTAATGAATTTGGAAACAATTAGAATCAATTCACCTGCCCTTGGTCAAATGATTAAAATAGTCCTAAAAACTGCCCAAACTGAGGGAACAAGGGAAATCACAATCACTACCACTGATGTTGATCATGAAAGTGAAGTGATGAAAGATACACATAGTGATTATTATATATATATTGGTATCATATTTTATTTTTGTTCATTAAATTAATTTATATCACCCATGTTTTTTTGAGAATGTTGAATTACCACCCCATGCAATGGATATAAGACAATAAATGATAATACTTTGTGAAATTGTGATCACATATAAGTTATATAAATATTATCCAATTTATATTTTTGGTATGATACTTCATGAAAATATACTTATTATACCCATGGATGAATATAACATGATCATATGTATGGATCAAATATCCCTTATAGAGACCATATCAATTTTCAGGGGAAGGATATCTCATTTCATATTCCATATCATATTATTATAAAATATAAAAAAAATTGATTCTATATGGTTCAATAAAAATTATATAATATGGGTTTTGATACAAAAAAAGGGAATATTGAATCAAATGATTTGGAAGGAACCTAATATTAATGACATTCCAATTTTATAGGAATATAATACTATATTTACTAATTAACTATTTATTCCTACCTGTGATAGTGAGTATGAGTTATCAACTGAACATATAAATGTATCAATGAATATATAAATAAGTCAATATATAATGGTTTCCATTGAATTGTTGGAAGTATGTTAGAAGATAATATATAATTTAAACATGGTTTTCATCCACACAAATGCATTACTATTGGGACAAATAGTCCACATTTTAAAAAATAATTATAGATCAGTATGTCATTATATTCTCTATCCTGATATTAACTATATAAAAATCAACAATAAATATCTATTTCCATGTATCCCAAACCTACTAAATCAAATCATAGTATCTTGGTACTTCATGAAGATTTACCTTTTATTTTGTGATCATTATTTAAGGGTCATAATGGAGGATATTTCAATGATATCATTATAAAAGATTTATAAACACTGTTATTTTAGTGATATCCCATTTGAAGTGAACGACTCCATAGAATTCATCATGGATATAATTAATATATTCTTTAGGGACTACAAGTATTATTTAATGGTTATTTATAGATTATATTCTTATATAATAAAAGGAAAAATAATAGTATGAATATCATTTAAATATTTTTTTAATGAACATAAGAAATGACATGTTTTATTACATATATATAATGTGAATTTTGGATAAAAATATATCATTTATAGTTATAGAAATCATCAGTAAGGTAATATCTATAGATAATTCAAAAAAAGATGTTATTGAACAATATCCTATTTACACAACTATAACTAAGATTTTTAGATTTCTTACATGAGAAGCATATTATTGATGTTGTACGAGAAAAATCACATGACTGTTAAAAACACAATCCATGTTATCATATAATGTTGTTAATTTATATTATATAGTGAAATGTTAATATTGATTCAGGGATTAAAATAAGTGGTTAGACACTACTCCAATACTTACATTACCCTATATTATGGAATTTTAGGAAATATATAGTGATTCCATGAAGAAGCTCATGGGATGAATGTAATGAAAAACAAAATGAAAATTTCTTATTCCAAATGAAAATTAAAATCTAATGAGAAAATTCACCCAATACAATACATGGATCTTGTTGTGGTTGTCATTTCAATGAATACAAGGAGAGATTATCTCTATGGAGAAATGTGTGATCTATATACTAATCATAAGATAATGGAGTATATATTAACATATAAAGAGTTTCATATGTGCCAATGGTGATGGTTGGAATTGGTCAACAATTATGAATTCTCAATAAATTATCACACTATGATGTAAAACAATGTGGTTGAAAATTTAAAAAGGAAATATCCTGTTACCTAATCTATGATGAGGGTTGAAAGGGGACCAATATTAATGTATTTTTAAATATTGAATCTTTTTTCATAAGGGTAGGTGATAATGCCAATACATACCAGGTGAATTCTAAATCATCCATTCACATGAATAATAATAACTTCTAGAAATATAATGTTGAGATAAAAACTATTTAATATTTTAGAGTCCACCATTGGTAAATATTGGCTTTCAATTTTTGTAACCCAAATATGTGTCATTAAAGCCAAAATTGTTAAGAATATAATTGGATGTTTCTAACAAAAAATATTTATATATTCATCCAAGAATCAAGGAAAAGTATAGGTACCTAATGAAAAACATCTGGTGGGATAAAATGAAGAGAGGAATTTATAAATACATATCTCAATGTGCATGTCAAATATTTTGTCTTAATGAAAAAATTACTAGGGAATGTTATAGATATTACCCATACCAATATAGAGATGTGATAACATAACTTTAGATATCATTGTAGAACTCCCAAAAACATATAATGTCCAAAATGATATGTAGGAAGTAGTCAACCACCTTATAATCTCATCATATTTATTTCCAGCAATCAATATTTATTTCTTAACTAGTTTATAATTATATACATGAGGGAAGTAGTTTGGATACATTTATTCACACTATGAATTGTATCTAATCTAGATATAAGGATAACCTCAATATTCTAGATAAATTTTCCTGAATAATTTGTGATTGAGTTCTATTAGGTATTTTTCATCACCATCTGATAAATGTTCAAGATAAGATAATCAAATTCTATGCATTTATAAGGATATTTAGATCCGCACCCCCAAGGAAATTAATTATATGACAATATTTTCCTTTCTAGAATTTAAATAGGACCATTTGACGATATTTTTGAATAGAGTAGTAGGACATCAACATATAGTGATGATGTTGTAGAGAAGAAGTTAATAGGTCTATAACTTGTCCAATAAATAATAAACAATGGTTAAACAATTTAATGATATATGAAAGCGGCATAGATTCAGTATAATAGTTGTACTTATAATCATCAACTAACTAAATATTTTGATATTTTTGAAACATTTTTCATTAAAATATCTCTATAGAGGAATGTAATAACATTTCAAAAGAAAGGGAATCTATAGACTAGGTATTTTAGTCCCTTAAATATCTTTGACATTATTAGGGATAAAACCTAGAACTTACCACTCTTGAAATAAATTTATCAAGTATATGATGTGTATCATGTATATATATTTATGAAGTACATACTGTTCTATTCATTTGTACTAAACTAATAAGCTAGGAAACATGAACATGATATCCCATATGAAAAATAGCGATTGAAAATTCTAGATCCAATAGATAGGCATAATTATACACATCTACACAATGATATATAGAGAAATAAAAAGTACGAATAAGTTATACGGGATCCTGATGATGAAGTACCAACATAATATTTTCATTAATTTAATAAAAATTTAAGGTGGAAATTCATTTTATGGTGTGTATAATTTTATAACTCAAATTTCCATCATTTAATAAATACTCTGTTTAATTTCATTCTCTAAACGCACCACTTAACTAAAATGGTAATCTTTATTTTCTTATTTAAAATAAAAATATTAAAATTAAATTTTATAATCTAATTATTGAATTACAATATATTAATAGAAGTAACCAAAATACTAAATCTGTGTATAATGTAAATGAAGACTTATTTTATTACAAAGTAAATGCAACTTTTATAGCTAAAAAATAATAAAAACAATTTATGAATAAAAATATATTTTTCAAATATTAATGTTTTATTTAAAAATAGTAAATATATTACGATTATGTAATAAAAATTGATAATTTTAATTATAGATGACCAATAAATTAATTCACAATTGACATAAAATAAGAATAAAAAATAGTTGTAATTTTAAACAGATATTCTACAATATATTTTGATTTTCTTAAAATATTGGATTTTCTAATATTTTAAATTTAAATTGATAACATTGTTTTTTAATAAATCTTAATAATATATGTTTAATATGAATACATGGTATTTTTATGAAATATTTGAATTTTTATTGAATAGTACAATATACCATTATTAATAATATTGCGGATTTTATACTATTAATAGAATATAAGTACGTATTAAAAATTTATGAAACCTTGTGATAAGGAAAAATATTTAATTTTTAATACAATTTATAATTTTAAATATTTTTTTATTTCTAAATCCATATCTAAAATTTTAGATTTTCAGTCATATTTCTCAATAAACTGTTTTCAATAAATTATTCATTTTGTATTATAAAAATCACCTTTTTCATGTTTATAAAGTAAATCAAAAATATTTATTTGAAATATGGAATCGTTATGTCTTTTTTTATGAAAAGAGATATTTTAATTTTTTTTTCATAATGGAAAAATTATCTATGTGTTAACTAGTTACCATTATGATAACCAAAATTGAAAAAAAATTGATTAACATAATATGTAAAGGGAACAATATGTCACAAACATGTATTAATTGAGTGTATGAGGTTTGTAAATATTAAATATATTATCTAGTAAAAATAATTTTCAATTTTGGAGCAACATTAATTGAATGTTTTTTTCTATTTTTTAATGGATTTAAGTTTTACATAAATGTCACTCATTTTCCATTATAAAAGGGGAACTCCACTACTTACATACCCTCTCATAGAAACCCTTTATTTTTGGACATAACTCTTAAAAAACTACTAATACACACTCCTAGAAATATTAAATAGGTTATTATATTCTATAATTAAATTCCTCACTTATTTAATCTCATTCTCACAAGATATAACCAATGTGGTGCCGTATATGTTAATAACCCACAATTTCTCTTTTCTATTTTTTATGTACTAAAATTAATTTTCAATTTTTTTTCTTACCCTAATTAGATTATAAAATTTGAATAGTTATTATACTATTATATTATTATAATTATTTTATAAACAATAACCACACTCCCAATTTCCATTAAGAATAATGGAAATGTGAATCACGTGTTGTGCGGACTACCACCTACATAAATAAGCATGTTTAATATTACATCACTTCCAATCATGGATAATTACAGTTTATATTTAATGATTATATATGATATATATATATATATAAATAATAATTTTTTTGGGTAACAAATAATTTAATAATATTTTTTAGGAAATCCATTAATATCGGTATGTAATCCAAAAACTAGTTCATCATCATTTTCATCTCCAAAAAGGACAACTAAAACTACCATATAATGGACTTATTAAATTTAACACCTCTATAAAACATATAATCATTTAAAATTAATTTTTATTAAATTATGAACCTTTAATGAAAGTGAAATATCAAAACCGATTTTACAAACGTGGTTCAAAATTGTCTAGATTATTAACACTTGATATAGATAGAGGATTACAATAATCTAATTCATTAACAAAATTTACATCAATAAGTAGTATAAATAAAATTAGACATGAATAATGTTTTTAAATATGTAATTATGAATTATAGAATCATTATATAGGAGGAAAAATCAGATTTTTTGAAATCATGGGTATATTTAAAAAAACATAGCAATCGAAACCCCTTTATGTGAGTTATGATATTTATTAGTGAAATTATAGGTTGACCCATACTCTTCCTACCTAGATATTATATATTATTATATTAATATTCATTAAATATTATTACAATACACTTGAAAAATAGATAAGTTTGATGTTTTATGAAACAAGATATAGTAACCCCTTATTTAACGAATGACTATAAACATCTCTTGCAATATTCATCTCACACTATACACTTCTTAGTCATAACCTACTAAAAAACCTTATTCATAACCAGGTGAAAAGAATCATAATAATGTATGAGAAAAGATTTTGGGTAAGGTTAAAAAAGTAATATAAATCAATGATTATAATTTATTATAAGATAATAAAAATATTATGATAAAATCATCATAACATAGAATATTCAAAATCAACAAGTAAAACATCATTATTAAAAAATCATGGCATATTTGTTTGTTATATGAACTTAAAAAAATTAATATGTATTAATAATCATAAATGATCAACCATAATCCTTGAGAACGGATCATTAGAATAGTAAAAATGTTTTTTGAATACAAATGCACATAAAAATTATTTTTCTTAGTCTTGGATCACTTCCAAAACTATAAAAGTTGATTCAATTTTATAATAATTTTTTATATCATTACCCATGGTAAATAAATGGTTTTCATAAAAATATAACATTTATAATAAATTATGATCTATTTAATGAATATTATTAGTATAATTGGATCTTAACACTTGTAAAACATAAATGACTTAAAATAATGTTATCATTGATGAAAAATTCTTTTAAATTTCAGAGAGATATTTCTAGAGGAAAATACAACATTCTATTTGAAATAAATTAATTAAAATATAAAAATTACCAAAATACTTTGGAAACAATTTTATTTGTATAGAATGATGTATAAAAGTAAAATATTATTCAAAGCTTCGAATGGTCTTTATATTGGGAAATTCTGTTGAAGAATAGTTTGTTAAAACAAACACTTCATTCACATTCTCTCTAATAGTCAAAAGAAATTTATTTTCAATTTAATATAATATGGAATTAATTTTTTATATAAATTCAATAGTCATTAAAAATGGATTTAATTTTTTTGGGATAATAGAGTAAACAATCATGAAATGTTTTGAATGAAAACATATAAATGGATAAAAAAAAATTCTATACCAAATATGGAATAAATTGAGTTTTTATTAAAATCAATTTATCGATCATTTTAAATTCCAAAGAGTGGAATATGATACTATTAAATTATTATTCAAATAATTTCCATAAAATGGAAAATTATATGGGTTTATTATATAATGTTCAGGATTTTTCCATCAATTTAAATTCAATCATAAAAAATACCAATTAAAATGAAATTTAAACACAAATCTCATATCTCATGTATTTTCTTGTTTAAAACATGTTAAAGACTGATATATAATAAATAAATATTTATAATGAAAATATTATAGAACATTTATCATATATATCATAGAATATAGTACTTAATTACAAAATATTTTCTCATATTTTTAATAATTCATTATTAAAATCACTGTTACGTATTATAACTACAAAAAAATTCACACATGTTTTAGTTTGGTAGTCCCAACCCTTGTTTATTGAAAATGGATCCATATTCTCCATAATTTTAATAATTTAATGAGTATCATGTATAATAATTATATAAATTTTTCTAACAATCATATAATGTGGTGCTGAAAAATGAATTACGTCCCTTTGTAAAGATGGTACTCTGCATATACAAACAAATAATGCTTACACTTTTTGATGAATTGAATGCAAGAAATGTCAATAAAAATTAATCCATTGAAAATATTAATAATATATACACATACATACATACATACATATATATATATATTTATAAATCCACCATTATAACCATCAGTGTGTAATGTTGAAGGAAAACAAAACACATTTCTTTGTTGAGGTGGTAGTTTGTAGGTACATAAGAGTGATGTTTTCTTTTCCCACAGGATATATAGAAGGTTGATATTGGTTATTAAATCATAATAATAAAAATTTAGTATATTTTATATAATTAATTCATTATTTAATAATAGATACCATATATTAAGGGTAGGTATAAGAAATATTAAAATTGAACGTTTTTGATTAAGAGTTATACCTCTTGTTGAGACCCCTATTTTGGAACACAGATTATTCCTTGAAGGAATGAAATTTTGGAATTAATATAAGATCTAAGAAATAGGAATCGAATCTAGGAAGGTATTCTTATAGGTATTGTAAAATATATAAGGATCTTAAATTGTGGAGAAGTGGTAAGAGGTGGTATTCTTTTATAAAGGAGGGATCCTACAATGTTGGAAATAGTTATATAATTAAATATCATATATATCATTATCATGTAAAGTGAGAAAAATGATTTTGAAATTCAAATAAAATATGTGATAGGCTCTATATAATATCATATAATCAAATTTTGATTATTTTGGGACACATTTCAATACTTATCCCCTAGTCAACCAACATTTAACCAATCTAAACCATAATCCCAATAACATAATTTCCCCCACTGATAAAAAATTATATGACCAAAGGGGAAAGGTAATATAAAATTTTTTTATCATTAAAATTCATAATTTTAAATTCATCTTATCATATTCTATTTCTATTTTTTTAGAAAATAGTGTTATTATACGAACACAATACGAATGAAAAATAGTTTTGTGTAAACCACATGATTTTATAGTAAAAATAATTTCACCATTAAATAATGAATTTTGATCCATGAATTTTTTAAATTAAATAATAAAAATGACGGTTTATATTATTTTGGATAAATTAAATACTAATTTGAATATTTTAACCTTTCCATTAAATACAACGACTAGAAAATAGATTTTAATTTGATTAATATTTAACTTATATTCAAAATAGCCAGGAAAGGGTTACCAAATTCTAAATAATGATTGGATATAAATTCTAGAACTCTTTAGACATATATTTTTATAAAAAAATTCATATAAATTTATGAATACTTTTTTATAGATATTTTGTGTTTTTCCCAATAGAATTAACAAACATTCACCCTTCAGTGATTTTTTACGAGTGTTACATTTAATAATGTTTAAATATAAAAAGTAATTATTTAAAATATTCAATACAACTGATTAATAATATGAAATAAATTTTTATATATTATAGATGAAAAATTATTTTAAAATGGATAAAAAAACTAAAATTAGCAGTTTGAAAATTGTGTTATTATATATAAAAATGAATATATATAAAAATAAAATATAATTATAATTTATAAGTATTTATTTAGATTATGATTAATGAAATTTATATTAATTAACATTCAAAAAAAATTAAAAAAATTGTGATTTTAAATTATTTTATTTAATAAAATGAACAAAAAACTATAAAAAATCAACATTTTTCATAATTCACTGAAAATGAAATCATTTTCAAAAAATATCAATATTTTTATTATATGATAATATTAACATGATGAATTAATAAATGATACAATTTTTATAATATAATATTTATATATATTAATAAAATTAAAATAATGTTCACAAAAAAATGAAATAAATACAACTTTTTTGGAAAAATACATTTCAAGAATAAAACTAATTTACTAAAAATTGAGTAATTATTTATTATTAATTAGTCATTACATTTGAGTTATATAAAAAGATTATAAAGATTTTTAATTTTTTTATTTTTGATATTAAAACAACCAATTAAATTTCTAGTTTATAACATTGTAATATATTACAGTTTATTTATAGTCACGGTTGCAAGTATCACAAGAAATAGAAAAAAAAAATTTTATTTAAAGTGAAATATATCATAAATTAATGGGATAATAAAATTTCATTGTTCATAGACTACTCATAATTAATTATTTTCCCCATTTAATTATTTGGAAGTCATATTTTTTAAGTAGATCATTTTTTTATAGTCATTAATTTATTTTTTTTTATAAAAAATAAAGAATATATTTTGAAAAGAGTCTCATAACCATGAATTTTACAAAATTGAAAATTAATTTTTTTAAAATCTTTTCACGGTTTTTTTTTTCATTTCCACCAAATTATTTATCTCTATTAGGGAAATGATTAATGTTTCACAATTTTTTTATTAATTATGTGCTTATATTGGGTGACCAAGTATTTGGTATCGAATGATTTATTAAATGTTGTTATTTAAAAAATTTTGGATATTTTATGGAATTTTTTTTTCCACGGATTATTTTTTCATGTTAAATGACTTCCATTTGGGTGTTATATGAATTCATTTTTTATTTTCTTTTGTTCTATATGGTGAGTGAATTATTTTCATTTGGAAGTTTTATGTAACCCAATTTTTTTATATGGGTTCTTTATTATGTAAAAATTGATTGATATTTACTTAGAACATGTAATTATTAATAAATGATGCATGGTATCCGATTTTACCCTAAAATTAATTTGTGAATAATTTATATATTGTATTATATGTATTCACAATGAAAACATATTTTTTTTTCAAGCATGAGAATTGATGGTGTGACTCAATAATTTAACGATTCTCTCTAATAATTATTTCAACACTATTGAAGGATGCTATTCATTATGATCTTATGCTCTCACATTACAAGGGTTATGATAAATGATACCACAACATGTTATATCTATTACATTTTTGTATTGATCATTTATGGATTTATGTACTTTTTCCATTGATACCGAAGATCAATTATCATATCTGGTTATTACTTATGATTTTATGATATTAATCCTATGCTCATGTTTTCACTTATTATTATAAACTCATACTTGATGAAATTTTTATAAATCCCTTACTGATCATTGGAGTTCTGAATATTCAATTGTTTTCTTTTCCTATTATATGTGGATTAGTTATACCAATGAGATGTCTAAGAGATGGTATAATATGGTTCCTTTAAATGTATGTGATCTAAAGTACTATAAAATAAGATGATTTTATAATTATTATCAAAATAAATTGATCATATTAGTAATTAGGATATTAATATTTATGAAATTTATTTTTTTAAATATGATAATTGATGTAAAATAAAGGTTTTGCATAGTTTTTTAGATAAAATTCCATAAAACCAAGACCCTTGTAAACCAAAGCAAAACATCACCTAATCAATGTCTCTAGTGATAGGTGGAGAACAAAATATCCATTTAGTACATTTAGAATAGTCACATCTTAACCCTAGAAGATATATGAAAGTGTCTCTAGGAATGGATGCATGTAATCCCATATCATCTGAGGAGGGATATGATGAATCCAGGGATTCCTATCACTATAACCAACCACAACATATGAATATATCTAGAGTGATAATTATCACCTTACTCATATGACAACAATGGATAAAGGGCTCAACTATGAGTTCACAACTGCACATTAGTCATCTAAGAGGTCTCTTATCAATTTTATTTACTATTATTGTACAACTATTCCCCACAACTATATGATGAATAGGTTCATATACATAATTAAACTAAGGAAGCTAAAAAACATACAATAATAATAACCATTGAGAAGGATCATGTACATATCTAGAAATTAAAATTTATAATGTATATTCTAGAATCATGCAAGGATCAGGTTCATACTCCCACCCTAGTGCACAAAGCCAGTCAGAATATCATGATGGAAAATAGAGTAAATGGGTTAATTTATATTCCTAATTCAATTGAATAACTCTTCTACCATATCCTGGTGATAGAAAATGAGAAGGTGCAAATTCATTCTCATATCCTTTTGAATATCCAATATATTATTCCACATATAGAATATATTCAAAAAAATATTTCGAAAATCATATAACATTATGAACATAATCCTATTAAAAAATAAAGACTAGTATACTAGATTTTCTAGCATGATTAGTTAGCTAAATTTTATAAAATTTGTATTAATTATCATTTTCAAAAGGATTATTGGAAAATTTTGATAAATTATGAGGCATATGATTAGGCCTATATTACTATTTTGATCAAGGTTCAACCTTTTAATTCCACCATAAAAAATGATATATATTAGTTCCTATAGAAGAGGGTCTATGAAGTTTTCTATAGGAAAACAAGAATTTAGTACAAAATTGAACTCCAATTGAGGTTTATCAGTATATTTCTATAGAAACCTCAGGATATAACAATTTCCTTGCTAACTAGTAATGATAATTCATATATATTTCAAGAGTTTAATGGTTAAAAGTGAACATTAATTTTAAAACCAATAAATGATTTTATCCATGTTCATTATTGGAAATATATGATAGGGAACATATCTATGATCTCATTCTGGTGGTCTGGTGGAATATCTTTCTAGGAATAAAATATCATAATGAAGAACATATACTCATTTCGACCCAAGTTGGATCACATATTCTAACAGCCAAAAAAATATGGCTCTTATGTCGACCAATAACATAAAATATTATTTTAATTTCCCAGAATCATCCTAAGAGAATGAAAATACTTCCACAATATCTAAATATAGATATAAACACACACTATAGTCTATGAATTAGTATACACATATCTCTACTCACCACCAACATTTTAGGTTAAAAAATTCCTAATAAAATACTATATGAGGATCACATTCATACATTAGTCCATTGTAGCATCATTGGGGTAATATGATACATATCTATTATCTATTGGATCCATTAACTATTTTTTAAAATGATAATGTGATACCTACCATGAATTTACTCATCATAGTGTAATAGAGAAGTATTTTTAGGATCCTAAACCTATAATATATTATGGGAAACCTCTACATGAAAATATTTATCCCATGAAAGGATATAACACCCCTCTCCGGGAACATTCATACATATAGGCTCTCGAGACACATAAGTCAAATGAATATGATTCCTTATTAATTTACAGGTAAACATCACCTCTATTAGAAGAAATCCATCTATAACCACAAATATAATTACATTCTACAAGTCAGGAGTCTCCATATGTAGAAATGTGACCTATTTGGATTGAGCAGTTGGAGGAATACACCATTGATGAAAATATTAGCACAAATAAGTGGACTCAGTTTACTATGGAAATCATATAAACTATGTTATGGACTATTCTAATGTTTAATTATCATATCCTATATTTTTAAGGGTAATTCCATTCCCTACAAATAACTAAACATACAAATGGATCTCGATCAATTAATTTATTACCTCCATCTGTATTAGGTATATGAAGACCATCTCTAGAGGGTGAAAAAGATTTATGATTCTATATAAATTACTACATTCTCCATGGCTCTAGGCCCAAGGATGAAAAATCATGGCCTTATCATGAAGTATTATTTTACACATATCCATTCATCCTTCATAAAAACAATCCTTGAATCCTCACTATACATAGGTATTTGAAGATGGGGTGAGTAAATATTATTTCACATCAAATTTTTCATGTTATAAAATAGTCCCCTGATGATATAATCATGAAATTATATATTCAGATTATAGTACAAATGTCTATAGTAGGTAAAATATAGTTGGATAATCCAAAAAAAATCATCAAAAATCCGAGGGAAAAAACAACTTTAACTAGAGGGAGATGGCCATTTATAGAATCATGATAAAATATAACCAAATGTTTGAGAAAACATATCAAATTATGGAATTTAAAATTATTTCAAAAAGGAAATTTCACAAGGAGTGTATATAAAATTATAATTAGGAATTTTTTGGTTACATTTGATTAGGAATGAACCAATTCAGGAAATTGCATAAGTGAACACTATGAAGGCTATTCGAGAGAACCCCATATTTTAGGGCTAGGTGTATTTTTACCATTAACTCTATATCTAGGTTTATCAAATACCTAGTAACTACATAATATATTAGTGCTGTATCCATGTTATCCTAAACCTGTGAGGATGGGGTATTGATATAATGATACCCATGATCAGAATTGTCAAATATATAGTAGGTTTTTGAGCTATTAGTGGAGACCCCACATCACCCCATCCCATATATCTAGGAATATTATTATCACACCCTATTATAAAATCAGTCTTGTATGGATTGGGTAGTGGTTTCTAGAATTTGACACCACACATATTCCCATTTTCATGAGACATGCCCCTTTCATATGGTGCGCATTTGGCGAGGATGATCCTAGAGTCCCTCATGGTAACTATTAACTAATAAAAACATTTTCAACATCCTAAAAATGGAACCAAGGATAAAAAATGTCATAATATGAAATATAAAATTGATGAATTGATGATATATAAATACTTAAACAAAACTCTCAAAGGGGAAGAAGGAAGTTGAGAGGCACTCTATTACTCAGATGTTGATGAAATGACTCATACTATTCCAAATTCTAGGGTGAATATTTCCACTATAAATATGTTTTATGATATATATTGATAAATGAAAACTGAGGAATAAAAAGGTGAATCAATAACTAAGAAATTTGTGGTACCAAAACATAGGTAGATTCATTACATAGTAGAAATAAAAGTATTAATAAGAATTCGGAACCCCCAAATGAGGAGTATCGACTCTTGTAGTGACATTCATGTAGAGAAAAAGGGAAGGGTGTGGATGAATATAACTCTCCAAAAAATTATTCAAATTTCACCTATATAGAAAATAAGTTCACACAGTATGCAGAAAGAATATTGAATTTTAGATAGATCAATGGAGATTTGTACATGGGAAATATTTTGACCATACATCTTCTCTAAGATAAAGTGAATACCTCTCCTTCCACCCAATAGTAAGATGTAAATATCTACACAAGAGTATAATGTTAACACCAGGTTAGAACTGGACATCTATAGCTTAATTTTTTGACACTAGAATTGAGAAAGGTCATGATTTAACTACATTCAAATATCCAACTACCTTATAATTTTATAGTCACCCATCTCTAGAATGAAACATCAGTTTAAATCCAACATATTCCTAGAGACTGAGTCAAGATACCCCCATTACTCAAACATTGGGGAAAAATCAAAAAACATAAAACCATGAAACAAACAATAATATCAAGTATATTTCCACTCAAATAGAATCCATAAAAGGATATAATATCTGTTTATCATGAAATGAATCCATATCCCAACTCGGTAGACATTTCTCCTTCTCCAACCAATTTTATGAATTACATTTTCCAAAACATTTATGGAATAATATATAAAGACAAGAATCTCCTAAATTTTGTGTCCTAATGTGACCCCATTATGGGACAACAAGTCTGGGAATAGATGGATAAATTGATGATTTTTGTGTAGACTCTTTTGGGGCCATATTTCATCTAGTAATGAATTATACTAGTAGGGTCCACCACTTTCTGGGAATAACTTCACATTGAATAGATTTATCAATTTAGATACTTTATTTTTAAAACATCTATTTTTGATCTATAAAACTATTAATATATTGAAAATTAATGGGTATATTACTTTACCTCTAGATAGAAATGAATGATTTTCTCTCTCAGAATTCTACTCCACATGGTGCAATTGTTAAAAATTTTCACAGTGAACCATTTTGATTAATCCAAGACAATATCGATCTTGTCGAAATATCTAGGAAGATTTCTTGAGTTTCTGAAACAGTATTGTTCCTAGAAGTCACTATTTAGTGAACCCAGGGTAAATATTATTCTATGATAATAGTATAAGGAAAAATACATGGCAAGGAAGAAACTACTTCTATTATGGTCAAACATTCACCCAAGACTACCGTAGAACCTAGGAAATCAAAGAATTACTTGGTGCCTCCCACTAATTAGCAGTAAGAAAATAAAAAACTTCTTATTAAGGTAATGAGAGATCATGTTTTCCCATGAATTATGTATTGTGATAATATAATTTAATTATTCTGAGATAAAAATGTTCTTGGTTATATCATCACAACCATAAAAAACAGTCTCTATACGAATCCTAAGCCAAGGAAACCCAGTGAAGTATACCTTAGCAGAAATAAAAACTATTATTTATATCATTAAAGGATGGTACATACTATCCATGTAACACCATAAGATTTTTTGAAAGTTTTTTATTTTCAAATTAATTCTTTTTTATATTTTGTAGTTCCCGCCATATTAAAATTTGTTTTTTATATATTAAAGAATTACTTTTGTCTTTCATGAACTACATTAAATATTTATATTATCTTGTGGTACACAAAAAATTATATATGTTTTTTTTACACATGACTCCATGTTACTTTGATAGCTTGCGTAACATGAAAAGTTGTGTTTTTTTACTGAACTAAAATATAATATTAATATTATTATTGAAATATTATTATATCTACCACCTTCCTGATGGAAAGGAAGTTAAATATATGGATAAATGTATTTTCAAAATATTATTCCCACATATATATAATATTAATTTATTGTTTATCAGTCAGTATAAGTAAATTTAATAACTATTTGAAAATAAGTAAATTAGTTTTCTATAGAAACTATTTTTCTATGTAAAAACACAATTATATCTCAAAAAATTAAACAAACGTTTGATTAATTTTTAATTTTTTTATATAATATATTAAATCAATTATTTTGATAATTATCCAATATATTTTATTGGTATAATATAGGAATAGATCCAAATTTTTGAATAAATATATATATTTTTCTAAAAAGAAATTTTAAAATCTTTTAATGGAGAACCCATTTTAAATCCAAATATTTGAAATTTTTTATTTTTTATATGTTAAAATAAAATTAATATTTGAAATAGGAATATTAAAAGTAAAATCATGTGCATTTTCAGTATATTTATGTGAAGTTTCATTTTTTGAGGAATAGTGAAAAAATACAAGATTTTAATTCAAAATGGATTTATCTTATAATTTATTTATAAGGATAAATTATAATTTTAATTAGTTTTAATGAATCATTATATTAATTTTATACCATTTAATTCAATGTTTGTTGGAAAAATTTTCAATATAAAATTAGATATAAAAACATACCAAACTGTTGAACAGTTTTACTCAAAAAACCCTATTTTTCATCCCATCTGCGTGATTATATTTGAATTGATTTCTTCCACTTATTTTATTTTAATTTGGCTAAGAGGATTCTATATTTTAAATCAGAATAATATATAATGTCAAATATTTTCAAATTAGTTTTTTTTACAAAAGGAATAGTGGAATTAATTAAAATTAATTACAAGGATGAAGAGGAAAATTGGCTTAACAAGGGGATAAACATTGCAATTAAGGGCCAAAATGACCTCAAAAATTGTCCAAAATAGATTTTTTGGGAATATATAGACCCTATAATCCATTTAATATAATTTGTAATATTATCGAATCCTCTTTTCATAGTAAAAACGTGGGTGGATTTCACTATTAAAACATTTACTATAATGCCACTCATCCTCCACTATAAAAATAAACTAGCCACTCCCACTTATTCACACATATCAAAACTTTTTTCTCACCCAAAATAGGATAAAATGATCTCCAAAAATACCTCCTTTACTCCATGAATCCCTCATTTTGGAATAATTCTATCAAATGAAGTCCTCAGATGAAATGCAATTGGAGTTACCCAAAGAAGAGGTAACATCCTTTCTTAGGTTCCATTCTTTCATTTTATTTACCCACAATATTAATTATTATTCTTCCATGATTAAAAAATTTCCCTAGTATCCTTATTATACTGATATTTTTTAATGTTAAGGTTTATACCTACACTTACACATACTTACATATAATGGGCAATGAACTTACCATTCTTGTGTATAGAGAACTATCTTCTCACAAAATGATGTTGTTTGTTTTTCCATTACCTACTCTCATAGTTCACAATTAATATGGAATCATTATTTTTATATGTTATATATGATATTTATGATTTATTTTTCTTATATAATTATTATATAACACATAAATTCATGGTTTCAATTTTTGTAAGTATGATAATTTTGTTTGGGAAAGTGTGGACTACTGCCTCCTCAAAGTGATTTGACTATTTCACACTTTACATAGAATGTGAAAAGGGTGGTTTTAATGAAATTATATGATATATATGAAATAATAATTCTACTAAAATTATAATATATATAGACATATATTTCATTTACTTTCTTTCATTCAATAATACAATAAAATGGAAACAACATCCATCCATACATATGGCCCACCGTCTCCATGACCGGTGTATTTATTTTTCATACTTATATATTATATATATTATTAGTAAAGTAAATATAATGAATATATATAATATTTATACCATGTATTACATTTATGAAAATATTAAATCCTGGTCTAAGTAATAGGGTCAAGTATAACATGTAAAAACATATACGAAAAAGAAAGCGAGTACTACCTGAAACGTAACATTAACATAAAGTTATTAATAAATGGGTAATCTAAAGGCATAACAAAAAAATATTGTATTAGATATAATAATATTGTTTTATTTATTATTTATACAAAAATTACATTTTTTCTATAGGAGGTTTGAACGTGTATGAAGAAAGGTTGGATATAAGGTAAGGGAATTTCGTCTCACTTTTTATTTCAGTAAAATACAAGCCTTATGCCCCACTCATTTCAATTTTGTGTTGTGTGTAATGACCATAGATATATTTTGTTATTATTATAAATAAATTTATTGGAATTCAAGTATCATATTTATTATATTTATTTCATTGGGGGTATTCTTCAAAATTTACAAAATATGTAATGTAATTTTGTCTCAATTTTTCTTCTTTGAGACACATGCCATGTTATTTGATTTTATTTTTTGATGAGGTGTATATACTGACTTATGATATGTTATATCATGAATTTATGTCATTTAATGATAGTTTAAGCTTCATTTAATGTAATTATTTCCATTTTATTATGATTTAATGTTACCAAATTTGTAATGGTTTATGGCTTCAATCTCATCATTTATCGTAATTGTTTATGATTATGTTTAAATTTATAAAATATTATAATCCATATCTCAATAAATCCAATTAAACTAATTACCCCTAAATATACATTTTTATCCAGATAATTTTACCATTTCCCCACTCTTTGGAAATTAAGATAATAAGGATATTTATTTTATGAAAATATGTCTTTATTTCTCCTTTCAGTTGAGAACCTATGTTCTTTAAAAAGAATGTATTCTCAAAAAGTTTTCATAAATAATTTAATATTATCCTATGACGTTTAAAGTAAATTTTTACCCATTCATTACCTTTTTAAAAAATTATATTTAAAAGAAATATTCTTGTCATTTTCTGATCAAGGAACTTTTCAAAAATTTTAAGGTGCAACTGGAATGTTCGACATGTACCAAATTACCAGCCATCATGGACATCATTTACTTAATGATTACACTATATGTTTACAAGGTTATTTTTTAATGAAAATGATTTTCCTAATATTCTGGAAACTTTTTTATTTTAAATTGGGTTTCAAATAAAATTGGTTTTAAAAAAATAAAGTTTTATATTTAAAAATGGTTTAAAATAATTTTAAAATATTCATTTATGGTTTTTAAAAAGTTTATTTTTAAAGAAAATAAATATCAATTATTATACATATTCTTTTATAGATTTTTAATTTTTAAAAAAAGGATTTTCAAAATTTTTTCTAGCTTCTTTATAAATTTCTAATGTTATTTTCATAAAAAATTGTCTTTAAAATGTTTCTTATTTTAAAAAGTGTTTTTTCAATGAATAAAGGATATTTTCCTCAAGAAATGTTTCAAATAAATTTTTTGCATGAATATATTATATGTTTTTATTTTTTTTCAAGGAAATTTATTTTGAGAATGTAATATGTTTTAAGAAGTTATTTAAAAAAATGTTATGTTCTATGTGATCTTTCAAAATCCTTTTCCATATTAGATGAAATCCTTGGTTATAGTTTATGATTTACTTGGGATATGATCAAATGATACCATTCATATTATTTTTCTGAATGGTTTATGTTTTGAGGGCTTGTTGCATATGGAACAAGTTTTTATTCAATGGGTTATACAATGATAAATGCTTATGAAACTCGTTTATCTTCAATAGATTATACCATAATAAATAATTATGAAAACAATTTCTCTTCAATGGGTTATACCATGGTAAATGCTTATGAAAACCACCTCTAATCATGGGTTATTATATGATAAAATGATTATGATACCTAGTCATTTTCTATTGATTATCATACCCATTTCATTTCATGGGTTATGAAATTATATTTATGAAACCCGTCTCTTTTTATGGGTTATGGTATGATGAATGTTTTATCATCATATGGAACATGATTTTATGATATTATTATGTGATGGGTGGGACATATACCTATATCCAATGCATTGGGTAAAGATTTATATCTCATGAGATAATTATGGGATCAAGTCGATGGAATTGATCCACTATGGAGAGATGGGAAAACCCAATCCACTTTGGGGTGATGGGGAAACCTGATCCACTATGGGAAGATGGGGAAACCCCATCCAATATAGAAATATGGATAAACCTAGCAACTATGTGGAGATGGGGAAACCAAATCCATAATTGGATGATGGGGAAACCCGATCCACTATTGGATGAGTGGGAAACCTAGTCCCTTACAATCAAAGGAATATAATTGGGGATGGTGGTGTATCCTGCCTTATAGGTGTAGTCATTATGGAGTGACCTGATAATTTCATAGTAATAATACTTGAATTATAAAAAAATATTATACATGATTATGTATTTACCACAAATTTTATTTCTCATGCCTATGATATTCTCACATGGTTCATGTTATTGATTATATTATGATTCATGTGTTATGAAATACCAATATTTATTCCATATATCATGTTTTTTATCTTTGATATGTAGTGTATGATCATAGAATGTTACGGTCATGTTCTTATACCCTTAAATTCAAGCTATGCATACATATTTCTCTTTTTTACCCCCAATGAGCATTCCAAATCACCCATTTCTTAGTCTTTATTTCCCCATATTATGAATAATGGGTTTTAAGTAGAATTACCAAGAAGGAAGATATTTTTGTGAAAAAATTAAGATCATTCACTGATTTAGATTATTTTGTTACATGTTTCCAAAGCCACTAAAATAATATGATCTTTGGGAATCCATTTTTTAACGTGTTAATTATTCTATAAAAATTATGAAATGAATATATATTCAAATGGTTTAGGAGATAGGTGATCCTACTCTTAAAAATTTATTAAAAAGGTAAATATGGTAGAGGGAAAAAATAGGGTCATACAAAGAAATATTCCCTCATCCTGAAAGAAAAATTACAAGTCCACAACAAGATCATTCCCATAATCATGATCATAGTCCTCAACATCGTCGGTAGCTTCAAACTCTGATTGATAGTGGTTTTTTAAAGAGAATAGATTAATTCTCCTAGAGCCTTTGATACTCCAAAGTGAGACCTCTAGATGATGAATTAGTTGACTGACCACAACCACCCGCCATGTTAGGACAACCACATCCAAAACCATGTTTTTTTGGGTGTTGACCCCACTGTGAATTCTTGGAATGTTTCCATGAACCTCCTGGATCTTTTCTTTGTAGCATAGAAGGGACATCATTCGTTCTTGGTGCTTTATCCCTTTTCTGCATCAGACCCCCACACAGAGGGTATTCAGAGGCATTCACTACATTCTCCATAACATTATTTTGTGAAAAATTATCTTTAACCTTCATCTTATATGGAGTAAAAGTTTGTTATTTGTCCAATTCCATGTTAAAATTAGCTTTAATATCATTCTAAAGTCCATCAGAATCAGTATTAGTAGTAATATTATCCTTCTCTCTTTTAACATACTTGAAAGGATCCCCATCTGTCACAATAGGTGAATTCACACTAATACACATTTCTGGAATTCCTTTACTATACTGGGAGCCATCTTGTAGCACAATCTGGATTTATTGTACCTCTCCATGACCCCAAGCTCTATCCAAGGTATTACTAACCTTATCTCTATAGACTAGGGGTGAGGTGCATGCAAGAAAACCACCAGAGGATGGATCTACCTCAACATATAATATTTCCATCTGATTGACAACACCTGATGCAATCATATTCTCAAGTTCATCTAAAACATAGGTCATTCCATCAATATTTTCTAATTGTTTTTCTTCAACAATCTGTACCCAAGATTTGGGATCCTTCATACTAGTACTAAGATTATTCTTGAAAGACCCACTAGCACCATCCCTCAACATCATTCCCAGGTTTCCATATGGGACATACATATTTGGAGTTGGATAAATTCACTACACCTCCCCATGACCCCAGTCTATATCTTCACCTTGAACCAAGGGAGATAAGGAAACTGTAAGAAAACCAGATGCTAGATATGCCTCAAAATCTTCTATTTCCATCTGAGTTACAACACCTGAAATAATCATATTTCTAGATTTATCCGGAAACATGGTCATGCCATCAACAGATTCTAATTTTTCTTCAAAAATCTATTCCCATTTTGTGGATGACTTAATATTAGTACTAAGATTGTTCAGGATAGACCCACTATCACCATTCTTATGACCCGGAGCAACCCCCATTGGCTGACTAAACTATATAGGTGCAGCCCCAATAGAAGTGTTCAACAAGATCCCCTCTTTCCCTAACTTACCAGCATTGTCACATCCTATCAAGACCACTTTCCTAGGATCCTTTTGACTACAATAGGTCAAGTATTTGGATTTTTAGCGCATGATTTTTCATCATACCCTCTTGAAGAACAATAGTCACAAACAACCAGTCGTCTGAAATTCAAAACATCACATCATAAGACCCTGAATTCTATACATAATTTAATAAACAACTTTTATTCAATCCTAAATGGAATTTCATCATCATCAGTAGAAAGAATTTTTTTATGAATTAAATTAGAACATAAATCTACCTCAACTAGAAGGTGCGCGGAGTGACCAAACCTGGAAATTTCTGTTTCTTAGTCTATTTTTTATTGGAACTACAACTGAATATTCAATGTCATGAAATATATTAGGGTGCCAAAGTATCCAATTTATACTATAGACCTTGACACCTAGATGCAAATATGAGTTTCCAATCTTCAAAGGATTGAATCTCCTATCTCACTCACGGATGTTAAGAAACCCTGGTTTAAGTGCAATCAAAGTTTTAGTCAAACATTTGAAAATATGATGAGAAAAAAATAGTTATATCATTTATAATATTTCTAGGGATATTTCTAGTGATGTATTTAAGGACAAGTTTAACGATGATGAAAATTATAGGGAAAAGTCCTAGAATTTATATAAAGGACAATGAAAGTGGATTCCTAGATTTAAATCCATGTATGGATACTACAAGGGTATGTGGTTTTGGAATAGATGGACAAGTAGTGACTACTTGGAAAATATGAATTGGGATAACTTGAGTGTAACTGGGTACATGAAAATGGTCTTTGGTGCACACCTGGTTTGACACTCCCAAGGGATATGATTTGGGAATTCACAATCTTTTTAAGAAAAATCATGAAAGATATAAATTAAATATGATTATGAATAAACTAGGTTAAAACTAAATTTTCATAGATTAATGATGAATGTGTCATTATTTAGACATCATATAATTAATTTTTTATTGATTATGTGGTTTTCTTCTATGATAAGCAATTATCACCCTATTATTTGTGGTTATTTTCATTAGTGGGAACTATATGGAAATGGGTTAACATTAAATAATTCATATTTGTAAATTATGGGCATGATAAATATTGATCTTCTATGTGGAAATATAATGAAAATAATTATGAAGGTCTATAGGTATTATCTATAATAATGAAGATAAAGAGATTGCAAACGACATGTGAAAGGTATTAGATTTTATTATAGTATTATTTACAATAAACGTAAGAAGCATGATTCTATTGAAGTTGATGAACCTTGAGACATGATTCAAGTTTCATATTCTAGGAAAAATGTATTAATGGATAATATTATAAATCCCGAGTATTGGTTTAATAATAATGATGAATGATTGAAGTGTATATGTATAGGAATTAACAAATCATGTTAAATGAATCATGAAGTATATGTTTTCAATTAAGGATTTTTAAAAAATATATTGAATGGTTCTAATGAACTAGAAATGGAATTTTGTGTAAATTTTATATTTTGGTTAAGGGAAGGTAACACTTAATGTGACCTTGATGTTGATAAACTTTTGTTTATCTTGGATAAAGAGATGATTGATATGGATATAGTAAATTGGATAATCCAGATTACCATGAAACTGATTATTAATTAGTTGACTAAGTGGTCTATGTTAGCATGTATGAATATTAAAACTCCATGGATTTAGGGAATATATCTAGTAATCCATGGAATGAGGAAGCGTGAATGTTTTCAAAAACTATTTATGGTAATTTAGGTTATTACCATATTCCATGAGAATATACAATGAGTGTATTAAAATATTTTGAATGAGATAACCAATATCTATTTTATGATATATGGGGGATTAATGATTTCATGACCTTATTTCTATTGTTTTGTATTTTCATCATTTGGATGGGTTATATGGTTAACCATTCATGGTAAGTTTAATCTAAACATAGAATGGAGTTTGTAAGATTAATGTATTATCTCACCACTTTAGGATTTATTCATATTAGACAACCTATTCTAACATATTTGTGTTAATGGTAACTGATGATATATGGGGTGGATTATCATGGATCTCATGATCTATTAGTACTTTAGAAATGAAAAATTAACCTTCCTTTATATAGAAAGAGGTGAAGTGGAAATTGGTCAAGGCATAACAAAGGGTGAGATTGTAATGAATCAAGTAATTATATATTCTTATGGAAATTATTCAACTATAGGGATAAGATCTTGAAACTAAAAATGCTATTATAATTCTTTGTTTTCTGATCAATAAAACAGCCCCTTAGATCATCACATATTTATGGATTTTTCATTGTTAACGTCCTCCTAATATTATTCTCAATCACTCACCATCTGAACATGATTGATTTATTTCTATTCTATGTTCATGTTTTCACCTTCCACCTATGTTCTAATATATGGAAACCTAGTTATGAGTTATATTGTATAGATGTTATGTTTCGATGTTTTTTTAAACGGATTTTTTAGTATTATTTTTTTACAATGTGGGTTTCTATTAATGAAACTTTCTAGTATTATATCTTTGATATCCCAAAAAAATTTCAAGGGTGAAATTCAATTTATGGGGGGTAGAATGTAACACCCTAAGATTTGGTGATTTTTTTTCAAATTTTAATTTTTTGATATTTTTCATTTCACAGAACAATAAATATAATTTTTATATATTAAATAACTACATTTGGATTTCATGCACTACAATAATGAATTAGATTATATTTAATCACATGCAGTTCTATGTTTATCATGTGTTACACATAATGTTGTGTTCATTTGATAGCTTTCATAACATAGAAAGATGAGTTTTTACCAAACTACAATATATTATTCATATTATTATTAAAATGTTATTGTAGTTAACACCATGCCACTGGAATGGAAGTTAATAATTTGAATAAATAAATTCTGAAAATATTATTTACACATGTATATAATATTAATCCATTGGTTATAAATTAGTATGTTTAAATTTAAGAACTATTTGAAAATAAATAAATTACTTTTCTAAGGACACTATTTTTCTATGTAAAAATGAAATTTTATATCAATAAATTAAACAAAACCCTTTAAATTAATGTTTTAAATGAAATTTATATATAGAATATTAAATAAATATTTTTTATAATTATCTAATATATTTTATATGTATAATATAAGAATAAATCCAATTTTATGATTAAAAAGATATATTCTTCTAAATGGTAATTTTAATTCTTTTTAATAGAGAACCCATTTTAATTCCACGTTTTATAGATTTTATGTATTTTTATGTGGAAATATTTCCCATATAATAATTTAGAACTTAAAAATTAACAGTGGTTGAATTTTTGGTATTTTTCTATGAAGTTTCATTTGTTGATAAATAGTGAAACAAATATAGTATTTTAATTCAAAACATATTTTTAATATTATTTATTTATAAAGAAAAATTATAATTTCAGTTGATTTAAGTTTAATTATATAAATTTTATATTAAGTTAATCTAATTTATTTGATTTCAATTATTTTCTCTTTGAAATTATATATAAAAACATACCAAAATTTTGAACATTTTTACTTTAAAAACTCGCTTTGTAGTCCTATATGTGGGATTGAATATGAATTAATTTTTCCACATATATCATTGGAATTTTGAAAAATGTATTCAAAATTTGGAATGATAATAATATATTTTTTAATAATTGTTCAATTTTTTTACATAATATTTATTAAATGTAATTAATATTAATTACAATGATTAAGATGAAAATTAGCTTAATAAGAGACCAATCCTTACAGTTAAGGACCAAAATGACCTGAACACTTGTAAAAAATCCATTGTATTGAAATATTTATACATTATCCCACCATTTATAAATTTTTTCATCTTATTAGAGCAACTTTTAATTGGAAATATGTGGGTGGAATTCCCTTTTTAAAAATTTACAATAATGCCACTCCTCTTCCACTATAAAAAGGTACTCAAACCTCCCACTTATTTACAACTCTTAAGCCATGTGGATCACCCATAATTTTATCAAATAAACTATAAATTTCACCCCCTACTCCTTTAATCCTCCATTTTGGATGAAAACCAATCAAGGATGCCCTTTTGTGAAAAGGGAAAAAAGTTACCCAAAGAAGAGGCAACATCCTTCCTCAAGCTCCTTTATTTTATTTTCTATCTCCACCGCCTTAATTATTATTATAAAATTATTATATAATAACACCAGTATCCTAAGTATAATTATTTTATTATTTTTTATACATTCAATTATAATCACTTTCATCTAATGGGTAATGAACTTACCGTTCTTGTGTATGGGGAACTTCCGCCTCACGAAATGATGTTGTTAATTTTTTTACTTTACCACATATCATGGTTGGGAATTATGATTTAAATTTTATTTTAATATTTTTTATATTATATATATTATTTATTTATGATTATTTATATATTATATAACACACACCTTCATGATTTCCATTTTTTATAAGTACGATAATTTAGTTTGGGGATGTGTGGATTACCACATCCTCAAAGTGATGTGAGTCATTCACTACTTACATGGAATGTATTTAGGATTAATTTAGTGAAATTATATAATATATATGAAATAATAATTCTATATTAATTATAAAATATATATACATATAGTTCATTTACTTTTTTTCAATATGAAAATAAAAAGGAAACAATATTCATGCATATGTATGGCCTAATGTCTCCTTAATCATTGTATTCCATTTAATACTTATATATTATATATTATTATTATATATATATATATAATGAATATATATAATATTTATATTTTTTCTAATTTTGGGAACATGTAAATCATTATCTATGTAAGATGATCAAGAATAACAAGTGAAACATATTCTAAAAATAAAGAGGATATTGACGAAATGTAACATTAACATGGATTTGTTAATAAATAGGTAATATAAATTAATAAACACATAATAAATAGAATTAAAAATAATAATATGGCTATTTAATAGATTTATTATAAATTATATTAATTATACAAGAGTTTTTAATGTTTTCGAATAATGTAAAGATTTAATGTAAGGGAATTTTATCTCACTTTTTATTTATATGAGAAACATGCCTTATTCACCACTCATTTCATTTCTGTGGTGTGTATAATTCGCATGTATTTATTCAATGATTATTATATGTAAATTTATAGTTATTTACAAATCCAATTTACTATATTTATTTCATGGTTTTTATGATTCAATAGTTACTAAATTGGTAATATAATTTTGTCTCAAATTTGTATTCTTTGAGACACATGAATTGTTATGCACTCATATTTTTCTATGAGGTGTATATAATACCTTATGATATGTTATATAATGAATAAATTTATTTTAATTATAGGTTAAATTTTATTTAATTTAATTATTTCCATTGTATTATTATTTAATGTTACCAATGTCGAACAGTTTATAGCATCAATCTCATCGACTATCAAGTTTATTTATGATTATTCTTCCATTGATGAAATATTCTGATCAATCTCACAATAAAACTCATAATTTTTCTTACCCACTATATATTAATTTTATATAAAATTAATTGTTCCATTTTCCACTATTTGTTACCTAATTTAATTAAAACAAAATTATAAAAATCTTGCTTTATTTCTCCGTTCGGTCAAAAATATTTATTCTTTCAAGAATTTTTTTTCTAAAACAATATTTCTTAAATATTTTAATATTATCATATGTTTTTAAAGTAAATTTTAACCCATGTATTACGTCTTTATAATTTTTTTTAAAAAGAAATATTCTTTTCATTTTCCGTTCAATGCACTTTTCTAAACTTTTAAGGTACCAAAGGAATATTTAATATGTACAAACATACCTACCATCATGAAATTAATTTCCTTGATCCCTAATTTTCAAGTTTACAAGATTTTTTATAGAGAATTATTTTCATAATATTAAAGAAATTTGTTTATTTTAAAATGGGGTTCAAATAAAATGGTTTTTAAAATAATTTCTTATATTTACGATGTGTTTTAAATGATTTTCAAAGAATACTTTATACGTTTTCAAAAGGTTTTTTTTCAATGAAAAAGATTTAAATTATTTTAAAGATTATTTTATATGATTTTAAATTATTCCAAAAAAATTTTCTACAATATTTTTAAGGTTATTAAAATTTTTTAAGGTTTTTTCAAGGAAAATGTTCTCCAAAATGATTTATGTTTTTAAAAAGTTTTTTGAAGTGTAAAATACTTTTTTCCTTTTGAAATGTTTTTAATGATTTTTTCAGGATTCCTTTTTTTTAAATTATCTTTAAGGAAAATGATTTTGAAAATGTTATATGTTTTAAAAAGTGATTTATAATTTTTTTTGTTATTAGAGACTGTTCAAAATACTTCTCCATCTAAGATGAAATCCTTAGTTATAGTTTATGGTATACTATAAATATAATCCAAGGATGACATTCATATTTTTTCCATGAACGATGTATGTTTTGATGGATTGATGTTTATGAAATATTTTTCTCTTAAATGGGTTATACCCTGATAAATTCTTATGAGACACATTTATAATCAATGAGTTAATCCATGAAAAATTCTTATGAAACCTATTTCTCATAAAAGGATTATACCATAATAAAATCTTATGAAACATTCTTCCTTTCAGTGGTTATTCTAAGGTTAAATGATTATGAAAACTATATATTTTCCACATGTTATGATAACTAATTCATTTCATGTGTTATGATATGATGTTCATGAATACCATATCTTTTTATGGATCATGATAAGATGAAAATTTTATTATCTTATGGAACAAATATGTATACTTCTATTATGTGATGGGTGAGACCTATATCTCCCTTTAATTAACTTGGCAAAGTATTATATATCATGTGATAATGATGGGAATCAAGTCGACCAGATTGATCTACTATGGGAATATGGGGAAACTTGGTTCACTATTGGATGATGGGGAAAGCCAATACACTATGGGAATATGGGGAAACCTGATCCACTATGGGAAGATAGGGAAACTCGATTCACTAGGGTATGATGGGGAAACCTAATACCATAAAAGGAAAGGGCCATGATTATGGATGTTGGTGTATCCCATGTAGTAGGTATAGTCCCAATGAAATTCCATGATATGTTTTGTGAAATGATCCTTGATTTATAGGGAAAGATATTACATGATTATTTGTTTTCCAAAAATTATATTGCTCATACCTATAATATTCTCACATGGTTCATGTTCAGGATTATATTATGATTCATGTCTTATTAACTACCAATCATTATTCCATGTCCCATGTTTCCAATAATTGATATGCAGGGTATGATATTCGAATGTTTTTCTCATCTTCTCATACCATTATTTTTAAGTTATTCTTATGTATTTTTCCTATTTACCCTTACATAACATTTAATTTTACCCCTTTCTTATGTTTTCATTCCCCTGGTTATGAATAATGGGTTTTAATTAGAATTACTCAGGGGAAAGATCTTTGTGGGAGTCATTAAATATCTTTCATTGAGTTAGAATGTTTTGTTCCAAGTTCCCAAATGCACTATACTAATACAATCTTTATAAATTTTGTTTTGTAATGTGTGATGTATTCTGTAAATATGATATACTTTCTATGTATATTAATCTTGTTTTGTTATAATATAATAAAATTTTCACTTCAAATACCTCCTTTAGGAATGGATTATTTTAGAAATGTGATACTTGGGACTTCACCAACCTAAGATTCCCATGTTTCAACCCAACTCTACAATTAGAAAGGGAGGTGACTAGAATGGAGATAAAATAATTCTTGAAGAATTGTTCAGTGACTATATGAACATAAAAATCAACTCAAGAAGATCAAACACATGTCCTATATTCAAAACCAAATGTCTAATTTTGAGTTCATGGTTATTCTACAGGACAAAAAATATAATGTTTTTCATGGATTTGGTTAGCTTCAAATCCATGAAGTGGTTTCATCATCCTACCATTAATGATTATATTACTCCATCAGCAAAATTTTGGAATTATATGTGGAGCTAGTTACCCCTATAAATCATATGTATCTGAGTATATTAATGTGGGTTTTTATAATAGAGATGAAAATAAATAGGTGACATAAGTATACATCTGTGATGCAACTCCCAACTATATTAAAAACACCCATTAATGATCATAATTCTTACTCAAAAATGATTATGTATTTCATATAAATCTAATTTATAATGTAGGTAATCATATAGAGAGAATTTGCAGATCACAATATATTCTGGACCATTTTTATATAATATAATCTATGCTTGCTAGAATAAGACAATAAAGAGAAATACATGTTATGTTAGAGTAGATAAATTACTCAATTAGGTTTTTTTATTTCATAATAAACACTCTTAGGTCACCTCAATCCACCATCTGTATAATATAATTCCCTTATACAATCACTAAAGTTTTAAAATTCCCTATATGATGGCTCTTACAAATTTTTATGTCAATTAATATTCATCTGTTATTGATAGTGGATATGATTAGGAGTATCTACCTAATTATATTAACCATGATACTAAATAATTAACACTCCTAGGTCCCTTGAATGAATTCCTAGACCTTACAATGGATAGAGATGATAATGAATTTTTTATTAGACCTAATAATATTTCTATTGACTCTGTGACAGGTGATGAAGATGATAAACTTTTTGATACTCCATAAAAATTTGAGGTAGGAATATCTTCCACCATCAATGAGCTCATAATTGTAAATATGTATATAGTATATGAGCTTCATTCCATATTGTATAGTGTCACCAAACCATTATAAGATCAATATTTGAATATATACTTCTTTATGTATAATTATTTTGTGTTCTCCTGAACTTACATATAGATTTTGGGGATGGATCCTGAAAAATTCACTCATCACATGAGAATTCTATATGATTATTTAGGATTCATGAAGGTTTCCATGATAATTTAACATTCTAATGATACTAAGTAAGATATTGATGTCAGTAATCTCATTAAATCCAACTTCATCCGAGATGGGAAATACTAGAAATTACTTTTCAACACTACCCCCATTATGAAAAATAATGGTAAGATAAAGGTCATCATTGATTTCTTAGATCTTAATAAACCAAATATATTTTAATATTTAAAAGTTTGTATTTTTTAACTCATGATTGATGTAACCATAGTATTACTTTTCATTTTTATTATTTGAAGGTGTATAGGGTATAATCATATCAACATGGCCTATAAAGGTAAGGAAACTACCACATCGATGAAACCTCATGGGATATTATGGTACAAGGTAATTCCATCTTTTTTGAAGAATAATAGTTCTATATACAAAATTTATAGAAAAAAATATTAATACCTTCTAGAATAAATCATGGAATTATATGTTGACGATCTAGTGGTTAATTCTTTGACAATTATATGATCATCTATTCAACCTAAAAATAGTCTTTGGGAAATTATATAATAACAAATTTAAGATGAACCCTCAAATATGTGATTTCTATTTAACATTTGGAATTTTTTTTATGCGGTATACTAGAATAAAAGTGAGTTTGACCATGATAATAATACTACAAACATCCCATTTCACTAACCTTGTAGCATCAATTAGTTGAGATGACTTTAGTGAATCCTACTCATATTAGGATTTTTATAATAAAAAATTCATAAAAATTCACCCCCATATTAATTTTAGTAAACTATGGGGTCACTTATTGATCATTCAAATATTTACAAGATTCCATTGGGAACATCAAGTATTATTTTCACCACTCACTAGTTTTAATGCAAATAGTGATCTATAAGTTTTTCATGCAATATGTTTCCTCTATTGAATGATCACTCAGTTCCCTTATCACATAGAAGAATATTATAGGGAAGTAATTTCACATCTACTATACCAGTATGATGATGCTATATACTAAAACCTGATATTAAAATATCTTAAATAACATTCATGAACACATTTTTGTTTTATGAATTTGAGGTCAAACTTATTTACCATAATGTGAAACCATTATCTCATATTAACCGACTCAAGAACATTTTTAATCAAAATTGACTATTTTCTAATTTATCATAATGGGTGGTTATCTTAGAATAATAAATCATAATATTCATATCCCATAGAGAGATCAAAGGGAAATAAATAAATAATTTACCCATAGTGTATAATTTCACTAAAATCAAGCTAGTAAATGTCGAACTGTGAGATGAAGAAATTTTATATTATCATTACATTCCAAAAATGTGGGATATTTATTTTAATGGAGAATATCAATGTCTAGATGGGAGAATAATTGAAGTATAAATGATTAATTAGGTTGGTTTAAGTATTGTATTTTTCTTTCAAATGAAGGTAATTGTGCCAATTCCATTTGGTTATTTGAAGGATACACCAACAAGGAGGAAGAATACCAAACCCTAATCATAGTTAAGAATCTATCCTTATAGTTATATATTTCCCTATGAATGTCAATGGTTATTAAAAAAATATTATTATCTAAATAAATGGTCTATAAAACATTTTTAATGAAGAGTTATCACATCTCAATGACTATGTGAGGGGTTATATAGTGGTGTTCTCTTTTAATCAAATGATGAATCACATCCCCTACCCACATGAATACACATGATAATGTGTTGGATAATGTATCCATAACCATGGTTGACACTCAATAAAATAATAATGTATTTTACATTACACATTATAGGGTATTCTCAAAATTCACCATCGACGCCATCAAAAAAATATTTACAGACTTATTTCTCCGAGGCATTATAAAGATATATCTTTTTGTGGATAGATGATCCTCTTTATATACTACCTAAAAAATGGTACCCTCCCATTAAAGTAAAACAAAATTAGTAGATATGATGTTAACTATAAATTATTAACAATGATGAGGGAACAAATGAATAGAAACACCTCTATAAATGATGTTTTGATGAGTTTATCATTAGTTTAACTAAATATGTATAGACACTCACCATAATAAAAGAAGTCTATATAGGCTCATGTGGTGCCAATAAGTTTTTACTAGGATGTAGTAAAAAACCCAGAGTCTTTTTTTCTATTTTTTGATAACAATAGACTATTTGGAGTTCACCAAAAAATACCATGCTTTCAAAAGTTCAGAAAAGTCCATCCATTAACCCGTGGAGTTATTTCATACTTCCAAATACTCTGGGTCATATTTCATTTGGGGAATTTATTTATTAGAGGAATATCCCATTGATATATCACAAAATATTAAGTATATATTCTTACATCCACTAAAATATTTTCAAAATTGTTCAAGGATATACCCCTCAAGGAAGTCATGATAAAGAGAGACATCCACATCATGAAGTCCAAAATTATGACTATATTTGGTGTCCCTAATACCATATTGATAGATAATGGTACCCATTTTTTTCTTATGAGTTTAAATGGTTATATAAGTAGTAAAATATTATGTTTGACCATTTTTATATCTATTAAATAACAAATAATGATTAAACATAGTCATTCAATAAGACCATATTAAAAATACTCTAGAAAAATGTAGATAATGAAAAGTAATATTTATCATAAAAGCTCAAGAATATCATGGGGGACTATTTATCCAAAACCCACATCATTACCCAAGTGAGAACATATTCACTTTATTATGGAATAACGGTGGTTATTCCTATAGAAATAGAATTACTATCACATTGAATAAATATTTTCTATCATATCTATGATGATTAATATTCATATAATTAACATGAATATTTTTAATTACTTGATGATAAGAGGTGGAATATTCTTCAACACCTAAATATCCATCATAGTCAGATTGTGATATTCTTCAATAAGAAGTTATTCGTATAAAAATTTCATCAATGAGAGTTGTTATTGGTTCTTAAAACACATATGAAATAATGAATGAATCATCCAAAATATAAGAAATTGTGGTAAGGAAATTAATTTGTATAGAAAATATATTAAAATGGAGTGTACTCCCTGGCTATGATAGAAAGGTAATTCACCACACCCTCTATGAAATAATGATTTTCAAGAAATATTTTTCATAATTTCTATGTCAGCAACTATCTCTATTAAGTAAGAATCAAAATAGAACAATAACCATATCCTGGTAGGAGTATGTTTAAAAAAATTAAAATCATATCTTGGTTGTAGGAATATAAACACTATAACATCTATATCCTAATGGAATGACATTAAATAACATAAATATTATATCCTCAAGGAAATACCCTGAACAACATAACATCCAAGACCTGGTCATATTATAGTAAATTATATGTCATCAATGTCCCAAATGTATGAATCTAAACTACATAGCTCCACCCAAGTCCACAATTAATGATAATTAACTATAATTTTTCCCTTATTCATGATGTTTAACATTGAGGTGGATGTCCATCCCCTAAACCTATAAACTTATAAGAGATGCCACTTATCTATGGAATATTTACATCACATAATAGAGCATCATATATGTATAAGTCAATGGTGCACAACCCACATATTCCTAATATCATTAATCAACCCTTTATATGAGACATAATTATGTAGGTACCATATAAATTAAGAAATTAATCTGGATTTATTCTTCTTATCATAGGATAAGTAAAAAAAACCCAAATCCTTTGTCCTAATACCATCCAAAAAAATTACAAAAATACCCCATGGTCCCTATATATTATTCAGATATATGTACGGAACCCTTTCATAAATAAAAATGTGTAGTTTAATTCATGTAATTATAGGATACATAGTAATTTTCATAGAACATTTCCTCAAAATAAACTATAATTTCAAAAATATTCACCTATTTTCTTTAGTGTTGGATCCTTTTTGATAATACATAATTTCCTCGATGGAACTAAATTAATGTGAGGGTCAATTATATTTACAAATATATATTCTAGATCATTGTAGAATAGGGCTCAAAAAAATGTTCATGACGTGATAAAATTAACCATCCTATATATATGCAAGAATTTTCATCATATATTTAATAATCCATGATCATATTCTAAATTTAATATTATATATGCATGAACTTGATCTAAATGTATATCACATTTAAGAACTAAATGTTTCTTGATACCTATTATCATAAGATGCATAGTAATTCCCTAAATTCTTATCTAGGGCCCTTCTCCAATTTCCAAAAAAAAATGATGCATCTCTACCCTATAAATGAACTCATTCTATTTAGATTAATGTTTCTAAAGGATTTAATTCTAATTATAGTTAATATAGGATATGTAGTGATTCCTTTGTCATCTATCATAGGACCATTTGAAATTTTTTGACTTTAATTACCCAATTATCCAATATATGATCCTAATCATTATAGAGGATTTTCAGTATAAGGAAAAAATGGATTTAATCCTATATCCATATGATATGTAGTGACTATTAGACTCTCAATCCTATTACCAAATAAAATTTAAATGAAATGATTCCTTTCAACATTGATTTCACAATTTTCTAGTGCCAACTACATTTTTAAAATAACACTACACTAAATGGGAATCCAACATTAATCCCTTGTATAATAACATGAATTTTGAATAATAATATGAATAAATGTATCCTCTCATATATACAAACATGAGTTAGGGGGATTATTCATCATTGAGTTCTTCCTGAGGTTTTTCTCAAAATTCCCATTCCATTATCAAAGCACCTCATCCATATATGGAATTAAGAATGAGAACATCATATCAAATGATACCTATAAATACAAGATACATTTTGATGCACTGAATACATTAAATAGTTTTATCTAATGAGATTGAAAAGGTACCAAATTTTCTTCGATCTTGACCCATTTACCTTATATTCAAGATGGACCCTATCACTTTCATTCATTGAGATGTGATTCTTTTACCTCACATTAGAATATGATATGAAAAAAATGCCCCATACCTATATTTGATCCAAGTCTATACAGATTCCTCATTCATATCTTCAATCATTTATGGAATTATGCATTGTAAAATCCCAATTAATTTATATATGATTTAGATATTTTCAAGGGATACATTACATAAGAACTATTCACATCATAATTCTTATTATCACAGGATAAACCGAAATCTTGTATTCAAGTCCAAGATACAATTTATAATATACTAAATACATTTCTATCATACAAAAAGGATCTTTCTATCTAGTTCAAGTCACTAACATGAATTTAATACATATGGTTTAGTAAAATACCCTTTTTAACATTCATCACATATAAGAAGTCATATGATGTGATAAAGTATCTCAATTTCATCTTATAACACATTTTCATGTACCCCTAGGAAATACAATATGGGCCATTCTCTAATCAAATATAGTTTCTTACAGTGAGAATGAATTATATGAGGTGATAAATCTTGGTTGTTCACTCAATTTAATTTAACTAGTGTCATCAAAACTAATGATGAGAGACATCAATTTTCTACCTTACAAAACCATAAGATGCTAAAAAATTTTCTAGTCCAAGAGACCCAATATTATTATGAATGATTCAGATATATATATAATACCACAATATATATCAATTTATTCATATATTTATTCACTAATGAAAATTTCCCACACATTTCTATAGTATAAGATAAAAATTTTAAATAGTGAGAAATTCCCCCACTAATTACGTGGTTAAACAACATAGAATAAAGATGTTATTGAATGACCTTAATCTAAAAAAACATAAGTAATTATCACATGATATTAAACAACATAACTATTTCAACCATGTTTATTGATGATAAACCCTAAACAAAAGCATCTACTGTCAATATGTGTCGATGAAAATGGTTAACTAAGGTTAGGCATGACTCTATTTTAAACAAATTTGTCTATAAATGGTGAACCTCAGTTTATAACATGATCATACCCATTAAAATGGGTGTTGAAATATTCTCAACATTGGTAATTATAATTGGTTCATTATTTCACAGTTCACCCATAGTCCATGGTCTACACTTGATGACTGTAATATCTATACAATTTGGTTTATGTTTTTTAACCATAAGACTTAGACTTGGATGGTCCAAATAATAAGACCATAAAATAATAGTGAATGAGACATAAGACTACTCAAACTATAAATTCATAAAGGGTGGTAATAGGGAATTTGTTTCACCACTAGATAAAATTCAATAATAAATATATTAGGAAAAAGTTACAGTATAAATAAAATTTTTTAAATGATCATATAACCTATCTTATGACCATAGAAATAGTTTAGTGAAGCCCAATGGATCCATAAGTCCTAGAATAAGCTATAATAATTATTTATCACATAATTTCACCTGGATTATGTCTTCATTAATGGATGGAACAACTTTTTCGATTCCAAATCCCTCCTTAGATATATATTTCTCCATAACCTATATCATTATACAATTTCATGAACCTTATCAATCCACTCATGACTATTTATAAGGAGATTATTTGGATTCAATGGAATTTTTGAATGTACCTATCATGCATGACCATGTTACCTCTACAAATGTTCCCTCATTTTTTACTGTTATTAATAGACCTTTCACCTTGAAAAATGGTATTATTTTCCCCGTGTTATATATAATCATTACAAAAAAACACTCTATTCCAGTGTGATTTAGGATAATCCTCTACATGTAAATCCCATATCATTAACCATGTTTATGATACCATGATATATGATTTAAACTACCTATAATATAACTATTCATTTGTGTCTGACATCCTTGATGTTACACTATACTATACCATAATATTTCTTAAGTAAGGACTTTGTTTATCATTCTTGAAACTTTTTATGGTCAACAATAAGTGACCCTAAAAAAAATTATTTGTGGTCTATGAATCATGAAATTAAAATGAATTCGTCTTATTCCTAGGTAGCCTATATCAAAAATCATGTATCCATTAATTTTGTGCTCCAGTCTTCTCTTTCAATACAGACTATCTCCCAAAAATGTCATCCATGAATCATTAACATAATTATCTTGTTCCTTGGTCCATCAATCCTAACCATATACTTTGTAAACATCGGTTATAGATAAACAAACTTAACCTGCATCACTTAATTTTCAAACATTAATTTCCTTAAACTATTACTGTGATGAGAGACAAAACATTTCAGAATGAAAATCCTTGAAAAGTGATGTGAGAAAAATAATAGCATTTAATCACTAATCTAATCATCATTGGGGTTTTAAAAAATCATGTTAATAAAGTAAAATTCCCCAAACTATCATAGTGTTTACTATTTGAAACTATAAAATCCATTCCATGCACATTGGTTAATTTTTTTCTAGGAAAAATTATGGGAAATTATGTAATAAATCATAGCCCTACTATTGTGTTCAATCCTCAAAGATGTGATCATTAGTGTAGGAGAATCATTATTGGGTTCTCATTTCCATTGACCCACATTAATAATTGAGATTTGAATACCCAACATCCATTAATGTTTATAAATTTTTAGAACATATGGCTATAAGGGACTCCTGTATTTGGTAATGCATTTTTACCACACTTTATCTCCTATATATGATCCCATAGTTTGGTCTCAAATCTAAAAGAGTTTTAAACATGTAAAAAGTTACTAGGATTTCTATGATCCTTGAAACATTTTTTGTGGAAGTCGTCACCTCAGCATTATTTGAGATCATCCCAAAAACGTGTTCTCCATTTCATCAACCCTATTACTATTCATTGAATACCCATTTAGTGATTAAATATTGTAATCATTTATGTTGGTACAATATCATTAGTTTTATTCCTTCATGAATCATTCCTTTAAATTAAGTATGGATGTGGTACCCATTTTGAAACCTTTTAATGGACTTAGTTGCATAACCTGAAAACTACATGATACATTTGTTTGAAAAGAATGACAATTAACATCACACAGAAGGAATATATTACTCATGAGGCTGACAACCTATAAAGGGTTTTGTGGGAAAAAGTAAAGCATCTTCCCTCTAGATATGCGACTTTCATAATATTGGAAAAACATATTAATTAGAAGTTGAAAAAATACATATACATTATTCGATTGAAAACACACAAAGGGTGGTATATGGGAAATCCACGCCCCACCCCACTATGCCTTCCTCATGTCAATATTAGGAAATTTTCTGGGAAATAATAGAGAGGGACACAAATCATGTGATTCCCACTATATGGTCACAAAAATAGTGAAACTATTATCTCTATGATGGAGGCATTGAAAAACATCAAAAAATAAAATTTCTATAATATGATCAGCTAAATCATACCATTGAAGCGAACAATTCATCAACATTTTGAATTTATTGGCACATGTGCATCAGTGATGCTGTTTATGAAGATATCTATCAATGATCCATTCCAAGGGGGAATTTATAATTATTCAAAATGGGTTTTCTATAGTGAGTCACTGCTTGTTTTTTACCAATATCCATCAGTGAGCCACACCCATAAGGAATTCTTCACTATTTGGAATGGACCACATATATTATTTCAAAGATGGTTTTTATACCAATAAATGTTTTGGAACCACACCTTGAAAAAACTCATCTTCATTATTAATGTATTAGAATTAGTATGTAAATGATCATTTATATACATCTATCTATCCCTGATCCACGTCCAAGATGAATTCATCATTAATCCAAATAGTTCATCTCTAGTGTGTTAGTGATGTTTATTATGATGAAACCCTTCCACAAGACACACAAATGATAAATTAATAACTATTAAAAATCTATATGATTTAATTCATCAACAATGGATGTTTTCCTATAATATTTTTGTGAGACATACCCAATAAAAATTAATTATCAACCAAGTATGTAAATTAGAATTTTGGTTTCATATAATTATAGATAATATTAACATGCCAAAGTTATTTATAAAATTTTGGGTGATAATGAAACTATGAAAAATAAAAAAAAATCAATACTAACATATTTAATGCATGAAACTTAATATATTTATGGTTCATAAGGAGGGATGAAACTATATATCTTAGAGTATCTCCCATGATTGACCAAATAAATGTTGGGCCTAAGAATAAATTAATACGATAAAATGATATCAAAATAAAAATAGGGCTACATGATATTTTATCCTAATGGAGTTATAGACTGGAGAAATTGATCTACTATAATTTTTCCACCATTATGGAAATTCTTTATTCCAATAATAAGGAGGAAACATCATTTTTTTCATTTACCACCACATCAATCAGATTATATTTTCCAGTTAACATCTTTCTATAAAACAATAAACATTTATCATTGGAGGGGAGAATCATTTTGAATACTACCAATTTCATCTCCATTTTATTTGAAATAGCTTTGTTGTGTAATTATTTCTATTTCATGAAACATAGTATTGTTAAAACAATCATTATAATAATGTATAGATAAATTATAGGCCTCTATCATTGATACTTTATATAAGATCCTGACCATTTTTGGAGTTATCTTCGACACAATTTTAGGTAAAGTTTTTTGCATATGTGCCTTTGATTGTATTTATGTATTGGGGTGCGTTTGGGTGGATATTTTATGAAATTTTGGATAAAAGGGACTATTCACGGTAGGAGCATGATTTGTAGAAACCGTGCAGCTACATAGGAGAAACCATCCACATAGTAGTATTTTGAGGCAGTAGATTTGAAATAGTTAAATCAAGGTTAGAGAGGCATTTCTAGGTAGTCGTGTGAAGTTACCCCTTGAATTAGTGGCTAACACATGGGTTTTCACATGTTTTGTCTAACCGTGTGACTAAACCATGCACAATCCGACAGTGAGATCCTAAAATTTTGGATCTCACTTGTTTTCAACTATTAATGACTTAATTCACCTTATATACATCCCTAACGTTGGATTTTACTTTTCTATTGGTAAAGTAAGGTTATCCCATCAACCTAGATGGATTCCAAGGCCTTATGAAGACCTTTCTTCAAGATTAAGAGCCCAAATTAAAGATATGCACTTCTCCCAATAAGTGGATTTCATCCTATTGCTTCTCCCATTCTTTTTTCTATCTTTCCTTGTTCTTTTCATGGATTATATCTTCTCTTTACTTCGATATAAACCTATATGGTGAGATCTATATCTAGTAATATGGATCTAGATCTAGATTTATGAGATCTTAATGTCTTTGATCTGGATTTTGGTTTAGGGATTTAGATCTAGAAATTTTATCAACATCATTATGATGCTTGGATTTTGGGGATTTCTATTAAGACAACTTCCATAAAAAAATTGAGGTAACTGGTCTAAATCTAATTCCAATAGTCATGAATTTGATATAAATATACAAAATTGTAGAATTTCTAGCATCCATTAGCAGTTTCTTTTCTTAAATTGGGTTAATTAGAATGAATAATTTATTTATTGTAGCTTTGTTGAAATATGTGATTAGTTGGGGAAATAATCATGAGACTAAGGGGATGAACTATTTTATAATTAATTCAAGGAAATTGGTTATAATATAGAGGGGTTTTAATCAAGATAATTAATTTGAAAATTAGTTATGAATAATTGAGATTTATAATGAGATAATCAATTTTGGAAAATAAATTATGGGATATTATTTGTGATGTTTGTTAATTAATTAATTAATTAACGGGATAGAGGCATTTAGTTAATTGTTGTGTTAACTAATGGATTTTATGTATTTAACTAATTTTTGAATTAGTAAGGGATTTATGTGGATAATTAATGAATGAATTAATTATGTGTTTATGAATGGGAACATGGTTATTCTAAATTGATAAGTAAAAATGGTAATATGGTCATCATACTTATGAGTAAAAGAATGGGAACACTATCATTATAATGTGATGTATACATGGTAACATGTTCATTATACTTACGATTAAAGAGAATGGGAGCATTTTAATTCTATTAAGGGGTAAGAATATTAACAGGTTCATATTAATTACGTGATTGTGATATTGGTAATTTTGGGAAGGGTTCATTTAAATGTGAAATTAAAGAATGGATATAATGGAACTTTGAGTAATGTCCTCACATGAGAATATTAAAACTTCATCATGTGTCATATCAGGTATTGAGATATCATAGCTACTTTGAATACATCGATCTTCAGCAAGAAGCATGTATTAAGATATGATATTACCTAGGTAACACTTCAGGCTATGGTACGATATGAAGTTAGTATTGAAGTATGATTATGATTGGGAACTCTGGATTTAATGTAGTTAGATAAGAATAAATGATAATGCAATAACTGTATGATTATTCAGTGGTATTATTTCATATAGAACTCCATACACAATCTTTTGTCTGGAACTATTTTAAAAACCATTGGTGGTGGCCTAATGAGTTGTACTCATACCCTATTCAGACTTCCTAATCTGTACTCAAATAGATTATATTGTTGCAGGATTGGATAAAGGAAAAGGAATTGGGATAGGTGGATGATTGGGGATGGAGCATAGAGGAGGGAACTAGACGTGGTTCAGGACCCACTTTGGGAGTCATACTATCTTTATTTTCAGTTCAATTATAAACACATGACACTTATGTTGGAATAACATGTTTTCCCTTTTAGTTGAGTAATATATTTACTATTTTTTTATCTTGTTTCATGAGTATTTATTTGGTTATATATGATTCTAATATTGATTATTTATTTCTGTTGGTGATTTACTCTAATAAATGAGGGTGTAATCTCCCCATGAATGACATAATAGACCCTCACTACTAGTTGGAAGCCTCTATCATATTGGTAGGTGCACTTGAGGTCATGTGGAAAACCAACTTGGGGAACCATCGCATGGAATCCATGTTGGGATGTTACAAAGTGGTATTAGAGGACATTTTTTCTTTCTTCTTTTATTGTCTTACTATTTAGGGATGGGTAGATAGAAGACTAAGAAGATATGGGGCTTGGTAATGAGCTCCTTCATGGGAGTTGAAAACCCATGTATGGGGGATAACCTGACTACTCAATGTGGGATTATTATTATTTATGTTTTCTATTAAAGTTGTATATTATTTCTCATTGGTTGACACACTTGTGGTGTGATGTGATTATTTTTTTCAGAGAATTTTTTGTATTGATTCTTGTACTATAATGGAATGAGAGTTGAGTCTTCATGCATCATTCTGGGCACTTAGGATTATTTTTTAACATGCATCATCTCAGGCATGCATAGGGAAAATGGTTATGGGTAAGTTGTTGAACATGACTTTTTTCATTGTTTGTGAGATTAAAATGAAAATAGTGCCTAGCATAAGTTGAGTAGGATTGTAAAATAATGAAAAATGATAGCTAGTCACCTACCGATCCCACATCGATTGTTACCATAGGAGAGTGACCTTTTTTTATCCTAAGTGTCACTAGTATATTCATCATAGAGAGTGGTATATACATGTAGGCCAAGAAGGTCTAATTACTTAGCAACTAGGAGAGATCACAACCCCTGTTTTAGGTATTGTTTTGGATGAAGGGGTGGTAGATAATATGTCCTTCCACTAGTAATGGAGCTATTTCAGGATGTATTTCTTGAATAATTCTCAGTGATACAACCATAAGAAGATGTGGAATTCACTATTAAGATCAGGTAGGGGGTTGATCCAGTGTCTATTCCCTAGTAAAAAATGGCAATGGCTGAGCTTCAAGAGTTTAAGACTTAGTTAGAGGAGTTGTAGGATAAGGGATTTATCCATCCGAGTATATTGCCTTGGGGATCACCTATTTTTTTCGCTAATAAGGTTTATGGGAGTTTATGTTTGTGTTTCAATTACCAAAATATGAACAAAATGACTATGAAGAATTAATATTTTCTTCCATGTATCGATGATCTTTTTGACCAGTTGAAGGGAGATTTGTGTTCCCAAAGATCAATTTGAGATCTGGGTATCATCAGTTGAGATTATGGACTTATGATATACCAAGGACTACTTTTAGAAGTAGGTATAGACTTTATGAGTTTGTCATAATGCCATTTGGATTTAAAAATGCACCAACAATTTTTATGACCTTGATGAACATTACATTTCATCTGTATTTGGAAATTTTTGGGGTGGTGATTGTGGATGAAAACTTGGTGTACTCCAAGACTCATGATGATCATTCCCTATATATTTACATCATATTAGGTACACTGAGAAAACATTGGTTATACACCAATCTATCTAAGTTTCAGCATTTGATTGACCTGGTACACTTCTTAAGGCACATAATCTGGGTGGAAGGTGTGTCAGTGGACCGAGAGAAGGTTCAAGAAGTGGTTTCTTGGTAGCATCCCAAGAATGTTTTTGATATCTGAAGCTTCCTGGGATTAGCTAGATATCACAAGAGATTCATCCAAGAATTTTTTGATTTGGAAATGCTAGTTTCAGGCTTGAAGAAAAAGGGAATAATGTTTTAATAGACATAAGATTATGAGAGAGATTTTCCAGAGTTAAATAAGTGATTAACATTGAACTTTTTTGATCCTACCTAAGTCAGGTGAGAGAGTATACAGTTTATTATGATGCTTCTGGTATCAGACATGGAGCTATCCTAATGTAGGGAGATCAAGTTGTGGCATATGAGTATTGGAAGTTGAGGCCTCATAAATGGAATTACCCAATACACAACCTTGATTAGGTAGTAGTGGTTAATGTTAAAAGTGTTTGTGACACTATGTTTTGGGAGAAAATTTTACAGATTATATAGATCATAAGAGTTTGAAGTTTATATTTTCACAGCGTGATTTAAATCTTTAGAAGTAGAGATTGTTTGAGTATATGTAGTCTTTCAATTTTTAACTATCATATATGTCCAAGAATGGAAATAGTGTGGCTGATTCCTTAAGTAAGGAAACTTAGACTCATGCGGTTCAGGAGTCAAGTGCAGAGTGGAAGATGACGAACTTGCTGGATGAAATGCATGTGGTGGTTCAAGAGAGTTAGAATAAGATGACTCTTGTTTCAGTTGTAGTGGAGTCTATAGTTTTGAGATTGATCAGGGATAGATAGTATGAGTATCTAGATTGTGTATCCATAATGTAAATCATTGAAGGTAGGGAGACATCTTCAGACTGGTTGATAGATGAGGATGAAATCATCTATGTGAAGGATCAAGTTGTGGTACCTACAAGCATGTGAGAGGAGCTCATTGGGGAATTTCATGCCTCTAAATTGGGAAGTTAATATAGGTGTAAAAAAACTATACCATGATCTATGAAAATTGTTTTGGTGGATAGGAATGAAAAAGGAGATAGCAGGGTTTGTGATAAGATGCTTTAACTGTCGGCAGGTGAAGGAAAATCATCAATGGCTAGGAGGTTTAATACAATCCTTTCTCATGATAGAACGGAATTGGGATGATGTGACCATGGATTATTTGGTGGGTCTCCAATTGATTCATAGGAATAATGACTCTATTTTGGAGATTGTGGATCGATTGACAAAGTTAGAACATTTCTTTCCTATACGGGAAACCTTTACAGTAGAACAGTAGGGAGAATTGAACATTTGGGAGATAGTTTGTCTGCATAGAGTGCCACAGAATATAGTTTTAGATCATGATTCATGATTTTCTTTATTCTTATTCTAGGTCTTGTAGAAATCACTTGTAACATAGGTATTATTGAGTGTGACTTGACACCCACAGATAGATGGGCAGTCAGAACTCACTATATAGGTGCTTGAGGATATGCTACAAGCTTGTGTTCTTGACTTTAGTGGATATTGGGAAAATAAGTTGGAATTAGTAGAGTTATACTATAAAAAAGTTATCAAGAAAATATATAGATGGAACCATATGAGGCTCTTTAATATAGTCCATGTACATCACTACTATGCTGGATGAAGGCCGGCGAGTCAGAGTTGATGGGACCGACTCTCATATAGGAGACTTGAGAGAAGGTACAATTGATTCAGAAATGTATGGCTACATCAAAGATTAGACAGAAGTCATATGTTGATATATGGATATGACTGATAGAGTTTCTATAGGGTGATCATGTATTCCTTATGCTGTCACCGAGAATGGGTCACCGCAAGATACAGAAGTAGGGAAAGTTGGTAACCAGTTTTGTTGGACCTTTTGAGATGGTAGATAGAATTAGGCTGGTGGCATACCGATTGTATCTTCCAAAGAGATATAGTTATATGCATGATGTTTTCCATATATCACAACTAAAACTGTATCATCCCAAACCTTCTATTTTAATATATGTGGATGAGGTTGATCTAAAGATATATATGTCCTTCAAGGATAATTTGGTACGTGTGTTAGATCGCAGTGATAAAGTGTTATGGGGAAAGACCATGCCGATAGTTCGTATGTTATAGAAACATGATTGTGTGAAAGAGGAAACATGGGAAATAGAATTAGAAATAAGGGCTCAAGGGCCTGATCTTTTTGGCTCGGAATCAAAGAAAGGATTGTAGGTGCATCTTGAGGATGCGCTATTATATGGTGGCAAGATTGTAAGATCTCGACCTTTTATGGAGTTATCTCGGGTGTGATTTTAGGTAATTTTGGTTTTTACTAAAGTACCATTTATTGGAGTTATGTATTGGGGTGCGTTTTGGTGGAGTTTTTAAGAATTTTTTTGGAGAAAGGGGATTGTGCACGATTGAAGCATGGTTTATATAAACCGTGTAGATGCCTAGGAGAAATTGTCCACACTATAGTATTTTGAGAAATTAGCTTCAGTATAATTAAATTAGGGTTAGAGAGTCTATTCAAGGTATCCATGTGAAGTCCCCCATAAATAAGTGGCTAAATCATGGTTAGCGCATGGTTTGTCGAACCGTGCTACTAAACTGTGCGAGTGCCGATAGTGTGATCCTAAAATTGTGGATCTCACTCATTTTTAAATTTTAATGACTTGTGTCACCTCTTATGCGGACCTAAAATGATATTTTACCTTCCTAAGGGTAAAATAAGGTTCTCACATAGACCTTTAGGGATTACAAGGCCTTACAAACACCATTATTTGAGATCAAAATCCCGAATTGAAGATCTACTCTACTCCTGGTAAGTGGATTTCGTCCTAATGCTTCTCATGTTCTTTATTATATATTTTGTTGATAATTTCATGGAATATATACAATATTTCCTTAGATATAAATCTGTTTGGTGATATCTAGATATAGTATTATGGATCTAGATGTATATATATTAGATCTTGATGGATTTGATCTTGATTTTGGTTTAGGGATTCAGATTCGAAACTTTTATCAATGTCCTTATGTTGGTTGGATTCTGTGGATTTTTATTGAGAAAACTTCCATCAAAGAATTGAGGTTGGTGGTCTAAATCTAATTCCCATAGTCATGGATTTGATACATATATGAAAATTTGTATAAGCATCCTTTAGAAATTTATTTTCTTAAATTGGGTTAATTAGATTAACCAAATGATTTATCGAAGCTTTGTTGAAATAGGTGATTAATTGTGGGAATTAATCAAAATAATAAGGGGATTCCCTATTAGATACTTAATTTGGGGAAATTGGTTATAAGATATAGGGGTTGTAATCTGCATAATTAATTTGGAAATTAATTATGAGATATCGAATTGGATTTGTTGAGATAATTAATTGTGAATTAATTATGTTCTTTGAGATTATGATCTGGATAATTAATTAAGGTATTAATTATGAAGAGTTGAAATTTAGAATGAGATAATAAATTATGGAAAATTAATTATGGGATATGAGTTTTGGTGTTGGTTAATTAATTAATTAATGGTATTGAATAATTTACTAAAGTGTTGTGTTAACTAATGTATTTGATTTATTTAACTAATTGTCGAATTATTAAGGGAATTGATGTGGATAATTAATGTATGAATTAATTATGTGTTTATAAATGGGAATATGTTCATTCTAAATTGAGAAGTAAAAATGGTAACATGGTCATCATAGTTATGAGTAAGAGAATGGGAACATAGTCATTCTAATGTGAAGTATACACGGTAACATGGTCATTTTACTTACGAGTAAAGATAATGTGAACATGGTCATTCTATTGAGAGGTAATAATTGTAACATGGTCATCTTACTTACATGATTGTGATATTGGTAATTTTGGAAACATGTCATTTAAATGTGAAATTAAATAATGGAAATAATGGAACTCCATGTAATGGCCTCACATGAGAATATTCAAACATCGGAATGAGTCAAATATGGTATTGAGATATCATAACACCTCTGAATATTTCAAGCTTTGACAAGAAGTAGGTATTAAGATGTGATATTACCTAGGGAATTATTTAGGCATCGATACAATATGAAGTTAGTATTGAGGTACATGTATTCTTGAGAACCCTGGAGTTAATGTAGTTAGAAAAGAATAAATGATAATGTAATAATTGGTTGTTTATGCATTGTGCTTATTTATTATAGAACTTCATACACCATCATTTGACTGGAATTTTTTTAGACACCATTGGTGGGGTCTTACTATGTTTAACTCACACCATATTTGGGATTCCAGATCGGTACCCAAATAGATTATATTATTGTAGGATTGGATAAGGGAAAAGGATCTGGGATAGGTGGATGATTGGGGATGGATCTTGGAGGAGGGAATCAGACATGGTTTGGGAAATGCTTGGGGAGTTGCAGTTTCTTTATTTTTAGTTTCCTTATAGACACTAGAAACTTATATTAGAATTTTTTCCCTTTCATTTTAGTATTGAATTTCTTATTTGGTTATCCTCTAACATGAGTATTATTATTATTATATATGCTTCTACTACTGATTATTTATTTACAATGGTGCTTTACTCTATGAAATGATGGTATAGTCCCCCCTTGAATGACTTAACAGACCTTCGTATCTAGTCAGAAGCCTCTAGAATATGAGGAGGCACACTTGAGGTCATGTAAAGAACTGGCTTGGGGCACCGTCATACGGTACCCACGTTGGGATTATACAATCTCAATTCAAGGGCACTGTTCTACTCCCTAATAATAAATGCATTCTTTATCCCATCATAGAGTTGTCTATAGTAGAATAAACCCATAGAAAAGGCTTGTGAACACTTATTGGATATGGATAGATAATTATTATGTGCTTTTAATGATTCCTCTATGATTAATTTATTGATGTCCTACAATATTTTTCACCTATGATGTTGATTACATGGTGATTTTTCAAAACCATAACATTGGTTTATACTAGAAACAAGGATGTACATAAAAAAATTAATTGAGTGACGGGTTTGAAATCACATTCCTTCAAGGGAATGAAGAATAATAATCATGACCCTCAGTATAAGCTGAAATTTATTTCATGAATCCTATTAGTTGAAAAACATAAACCACATAACTAGGCACATTGTATATCTATTAACCATTGTGATTACACAATTATTGGTTATTGAAATAAATACCCTTATCCCTTTAAACTCAAATTTATAAGCAATGGATATGTTCTCATATGGTAGGACACCTTCAGATACAATTGATTTCTCACAACCTTTGTACTATATTTGGGAAGTATGCCTTAATTATTACTGAATTGTTATGATAATATAGAGGAAGGTATAACAATATTATACAAAAATTATTGTATAATAATGTTTATAATAAACACTGACCCTCCTTTAAAAATCACATAAATCATGGGAATACCAATAGAATAAAAAAATTCATTTGTCTGGTATCTCCAAGAGTGTACTCACATGCAGTAGATCAACATCTATGACTGATAATTGATATGATTTGAACAATCAACCCAATTATATTAGAAACTCTATGATTTCCAACCCTCAATAGAACTTATTTAGAGAATGATTACCTAATGGAGGTATATAAAAAATAAAGTCCATGTCCGTAGACAAAAGTTTTATCATAGGTACCTAAAAATATCCTATTCAATTAAAAAACTTAAGAAAATATAATATATAAATTCAAGAATAAATCTAAAAAACAAAACTCTTTCTTGTTAACTTAGAACAAGGGAACTTCATTGAGGATCTCACTCACTATCTCTTCATGGAAATTATTGAGGGAAGACCATATGATGAAACTAGTGCATGGGGTATTAGTGGTGGCACTGGTGGTGGCGTGTGTGATATTACTTATGGATCCTGAATTATCTCTCATTTGAGATACATTTTACAAATAAATATTGAATCATCTACCACCCACTCATCATATGAACCATCTCTAATAAATTTTCTCAAACGATATTATACTAGGGAAATAATGGTGACCAAATCTCCCCAAACACCAGTAATATCCAAGGTATTGCTAAGAATGGTATCAAAAAAAGTAAGGAATTATTTAGTTATGATGAAATTTATATAACCATTTTACTAGAACAGTCCTGATATCATTAATATAAACTAGTTATTATTTTACTATGAATTACCATTTGACATGATCAATGCATGTAATGGAAATTACATTTAGTAGATTATATCACAACATAAATATCTTGATCAAGATCCTCAAAATAGGTAGGCATATACTAATAATATATATATTAGGTATAAAAATGGACCTATATATCCTAATATGGGGGTGAATCAGGGCATACATATTCTTTATGAAATTTTTCTTTCCCCACAAGACATTGGACACTTTATTATAGGGGTCACATTGATTTCACTTTAGTGTTTATATTTATATTATCATTTCAGACCTTCTATAATGATTATGAATAGAAATTAAAGTAGGAATGAAAAAACATAGACACACATATTTTTTCTTGGTTCACCCTCATTAGGATACATACAAGGAGCATAAAATGACAATGTTCAGATGTGCCAAATCTAGTAAGGAACACTACCAATTCAATATTTAGTCTATATCACTTCTATGCCCAGGATCATTACCTTACTAGGTTTAGGGATAGATCACTACCTTTCCAAGTGTCACTCCCTAACTCTCTTTTGGTGGATAACTACTTCGGGAAATGATCACCTTCTAATTATTCTTTAAACACTTCTATGAAAGGGATTCACAGATAGTATATGCACATCTAGGTCAATTCATTAGTGATAATTAATACATCCTCAATTGTAGATATATGACATATTGAACTCCTTTTTCATCAACTTGATGAAAACCAATTTACTATAGATTCATCAAGGAACCAATTATTAACTAGTTCATGATTCTCACTTCCTATATGAAAATAATTCCTTTTGTGAATCTCACTAAGCCTTCACAAAACCCACAACATTTGTGAATCTCGCCTATTTTTCAAATCCCAACAAACCATCCCAAAACAACCTCCTTTCGAGAAGTTCACATAGTATTCTAGATTCTCACCACTTTCATTCGGTTTTTATATCCTTATAAAACATAAATAATTTTTTGATGATTATAAATTTTGGTCATATTTGGTAGCTTTCATGAACAACATTTATTCTTGAGGTTTTTTTCAAGAACAACCTTCGTGAATCACCTTCTCTAATTGAGATCTTTATAACATTTTTTTAAGTATTTCTCTCCTTTACGAGGGGTGTAGAGTACTATTAATAGGTATAACCTTCCTTTCAAGAAGCTTTAACCCACATCATAACCATTTCATGAAGTTCACCACTCTCATTCACTAAGATCCATGTATTTTAAAATCACATCATAATTTCACATTGGAAAAGTTTCTTGTAGTTATATAGATCACTGTCAATCCTTTGCGCATTTGTGATGATCCACTCATGATGATCCAAAACACCAGGAAATTCCCTTTGTGAAACCCAATATTCATGAAACTCAATACTTTACCATATTTTTAAATTGAATTTATGTAAATCCATCTTTAATAATGATATCTATCCTCCAAATTTTAGTCCCCAAAAATTTGGAAAACACTGGGAAATGACATCACCTTGTGTACTCAATTTTATCTACCACTTCCAGGGCATCCATTAATTTTATTGGATATTTTTCATCATACCATGTAAAAAATATATATAGAACTCAAAAACTGATCATGGTAAAAAATTGTCAAAAAACACATTCAAATAAAAAAAACTACAATGTTACGTTGAGGTATTTTCGACCATCAATAATTCATAAAGATACATAACACTCCAAAACACGCTAACTATTTCTCCTCATGATAAAGAACCTTCCAATCATTAGTGATTGATGTATTTTATCTCTATGTATCTAAAATATGACATGTAATTGGAAATGATACTAAAACTAAAATAGATTCCCAAGAAATTAGAACATAACTCATGATAACTATACACACTATTTCCACATCTATTAAATCAATGCATGATGAATTAATTGGTTAACAGATCTAAGTTTTCTTTCAAGTCATATAGACATCTCATTTTATACTGGAAGTTGACTTCTTACTAGACCATTTTCGTGTTGATGAAATCAAAAACCACTCAACCTCATTCATGATCACTGAGGGAATTTATATGGATCTCTTTACTATTTATTCCTATAAATAATTTGTAAATTCCATGATCCTAGTAAAAACATATGAATTTCAGAGATGAAAACCTTCACAAACTTGATGAATGCTAATCTGGATCTAGTTCTCATACCTGGAAAAAATTATATAGATCTAGAGATATACTATGGGGTGCCACAATGAATGAGTTTTTCCTGGAGTTGGTAACCTTATATGGGTGCATTAAAACTACCTCTAAAATTGGTAACATGAATACCACTAGAAGTGGACCGTTCCATTATTCTGATTGGGAAAGGAACCCTCCGAGATAGCTATCAGGTAAGCTTAAACATTATGATATCACATTCTATTATTATTAAAGTAATGTTTTGGTGGTCTATATAGAATGAATTAAAATTGGTCATTTATGTTCATCATTATATTTATCTCCCATTTTTTTATAGTAATGGGAACTCCCCCATAGAATAATTTTTGAAATGGTGTATACTCAAAAATAGGAATTTTTTAGGTGTTCATAAACTCATAGCTACGCATGTGATCTCCGATCCACCCCCATGACACTTGGAAGGGGACCTAAATACTATATGAGTAAAATTTCATAAATGTTTTGAAGGTGGTGATACAATGTGGTTAGTATAGGAAAATAAAATCATATGAATCTCCCACTATCTATATATATTTCCATCACAAATGTGGATACATTTACTCTTCTATTCTATCGAAACGGGAGATGATACCTATTGAGGATCATTGATAGGGTGTCAGGTATCTAAAAAAGGTGGTAAAACTATGAATTAATTTTCTATTACAAGTTATTAAATTTCAATTCCAAAATAATTGTTCTATATAAATACTATGTTCAATGAGATTCATGCAATTTTTAAGCCATTTTCTTCTTACCCATAGGTTCATATCAGATGCTATTTAAAAAAAATTGTGACTAACTTCATAAAACACATATTTTCTCTAGGATATAGATCACTTCTACCGAATTACTAGGCCTTATTTAATATTTCATTATAAATATATATTTTTCATTCATAAATATCTTATATGAATACAGGAGGGTAAAATTCATCAGTAATATCTCCCTAGTTTAGGGAAGGAGTGATCTAATTATAATCCCAATTAGTTTTAAAAACTTATTCATGTATTAGATAGAATATAGGGGCAACCAAATTCAATAGGTTGGAAATGTACTCCATGAAAATTATACTACAACAGGATATGGTTATTATAACTGAAAAATACTTATTTAATAGTATTCACTTTAATTCAATGTAAAAAATTCTCCACCTCCACTACACCCAAAAAGGCCAACCATAATCCACTGTAAATCCCCCTCCTGGTAAAATATCCTTTCTCGATAACCACATGAAATTATTACTCAATATTTATATATGTTTATTACACCCAAAAATATCAGTGTTTAGACCAGACTCAAAAAAAATATCTCTTTAAAATCCTTTAAAATAGGTACCAAAACATATCAAATAGATAGGTCATCCTTGTGAATGAAATGAGCCACATATGAAATATTTTAGTTGAATATTTTTGGAATTTTGATGATCCATAGAGGATGTTGAATCCATCCCTTAGGGGGCATATTTATAGAATTATTCTAACTTCCAAACACTTACAAATAATTCAATTTATATAATAGATACTCTAAATCATCTATAATATTAAATATTATAAGTCTAGAATGAGAGAATTTAACAACATCATGTTATTAAAATTACACACTAATAATGTTGACAGTCTGAAGATCTATAGATTCTTCAATTTCTATCATGAAGACATCTATATCTATGTACATAATAAATAGATTAATTATGTCCTGACCCGTCCTCGGGACCCGTTCTGTGACTATAGATAATGTACATCATATATAAGAGACCAATTATTTTAAAATCCTCATTTATAAAATGAAAAAAAAAACAATGATGAATTGTATATATATGGAAACACACATACAATGAATGTAGATTCACAGATAGTTACATGAAATAAAATTCTACTTTTTTATAAATTCGTTGATAAACATTGAAGGATGTGAACTTGGGAAAAGGGTTGAAAATATTCAATTGTCTAAAAATTAATTCATGACTCTACTATATTATCATATATGCATGTTCTGATCACATGATTACCTCTGAGTCATACATTCAAATAATGAACTCTTGGTCATATGATTGTGTCACATGATCACTTAACCTAATACCAATTTCATAACACATGAACCCCACTCATTTCAATGATCAGACAAACCCCTTTCCATTATATGATTGTGTGACTCTTACTCATTTATGTGATCATACGACTTCATAGATTGCATGAAATCACCTAATTTTGAGTTCAATATGATGCTCATCCTTATATAAAATTGATACCTAGAGCTCTGATGTTAGTATTATCCTCTACACATGAACTAGACATATTCTAGTTCTAATTATATTCAGGATGCATAGGAAAAAAGTGTAATGTTTGAGCGTAATATTAGATATTGGAATTCCCATATATGTATAATTTCATATGCTATATTTCAATATAGACATATTCTTAATGGATACTATAATACCCACACTATTTTATCATCAAATTCAATTTTATATATTTTATATTACAATATTCCATTTCAATAACCATAACCAATCTCGAGAGACATATTCCCTACAGGATCCATATTACTATCATCCATTTAGTTATAAAAATAATTAAATAACAAATTTTTAGTGACTTTTAACCACATATTTTTGGCCTTTTATTTCCCAAACTCTGAATGACTCATGTGCACTTATAAGTTATGGTTATTTGTATTCATTCCAATTTAAAATACCATTAAATCTCCCAATATGATGTTAGAATTCATTGATTAAATCCATATAACATATTTTAAACAACATGAAATCCAATTTATGTGGAATATGATTTATATTTTTTAAATATATATTGGATTATTTTGATGTTAGAGACCCATATCGAGTTTAATCATCCCTTCCCACACATTAGTTGATGAGGAATGGACCCACATCTGGGGATTCCTTTTTATGTATAAACCATGGACAAATATTACCAACCCAAAATGAGAAATATTCCTAATGAAATGTCTCTAGGGATGCTCCATTTTCTTGGGAACCATAAAATTGTTTTTATCACATAATTTTTGGAACATATGTCCTTACTCCATTATGTATTCATCAAAGTATGGTCCTACCAGACAAGCTTAAACCACATCACTCGAAGTATATGGGATTTAATTCCTATCTCAATGGGATCCATAGGATGTATCCGTGAGATTTAAATTCAAAGTAATGAGACATTAATTCCATTATTCATTGAGCCATATTCATAATGATATCCTATATTTATTTCCATCACCTAGACATACCCTTCTTATTTCATCCATCGTATTCATTTGGCCCATATTCACTATATAACACCCTCTCATCATACAATATTTTGTTGTAGAATATTTCCATTACCTATGTGATATATTACTTTTGGGTGTTATTATATCTTCATAATTGAGCCATACACTTGGTGGGCGGAATTTTCCATGGTCCATATTCCTTTTGAGATCATCCAAATCTTATTGTTCCATGTTCTGTAAAAGCTAATCCAAAATGGGATGCTCACACATTAGTCACACACCAACAAATTATAGTCATGGAACACTATGTAAACCTCACCAATGACATTGAAACTAATTTATTGGTCCTTTTCACATGACTATAATATGTAAAACATGTCCTATTAAGTGAAACTAAACAGCATGGATTCTCATTCCATTAATAAGTATACATTATAATATAATCCATCAATCCTGACCATGATAACATAAACAACATCCACCTTCCCAGAAAAAAATTATACTCTAAAACGCTCAACTAATTGGATATAAAACATAGGCTCTCCAAAATAGCATCATTTTCTAATAATATGTTCCAAGATTGAGATCCTATAATACATAAAAATTTATTCAATTACAAAGAACCATTGAAACATACTTATGTTCACATTGATGAGATACGCTTAATATATATATATATATATATATTAACATCCTCATATTAAATCAATTGATTATTAAATTTTAGGTTAACCATTAGAATGATAGGATTTTAGAAACAATAAAAAAATGACAAATATCATTAATGTAGTCTAGTATTATGAAATAATTTCACCCAATATGGGTGATAAAAAAAAACTCACATCCTCTAGGTAAAATTGGGTTCCCATGCATCAGTAGTATGACATCCCTAATAAACACTATAGTGACCTAACTCCAGATAGCCCATATCTTTTTTCTGCGATCAATTACATTGACATGATTACAAGGAATAAAATTCCTAAGAATAAAAGAGTTTATTAGTCTTGGTAAACCAGATGCATACATGAGACTCTTATTACAAAATTATGCACTGATTACATTATAATTATGTTTCTTCTTTCTAAATAAATACCATTAGGGATAAAATTATTCTATCTAGTAAATCCTCTTATATAATTAATAGTATGATTCTTATATATCTAGAAAAATAAACATAAAAAGAGTGAGATCAAATTCTCAATAAAGGAAAAATATAATGAGAGAAATAATGAATCAATGAGAATAATAATTATGAAATGGTAAATAACTGAACTAGTATTCCACATAATCAACAAAATAAGAAGTATGTGCATAAAAAATATGTAAAGGTAATAAATAGAAATATATTCTATTCAAATAAATAGATAAGGAAAAACTAATATGGCATGGTAAGAAACTAAAACACATTCCATTTAAATAATTAACTAAAAATAAAATGTATCCATAGATAAGTCGACACAAAATATCATGGATAAATAATAAATGAAACTGAATGAAGGAAATTCTTTCTTAATAGACATCATGTCTAAGGCACATGAAAACCTATATTGTTATGATCTTTCAAAATATGGTTTAAAACTACTCATATATTACCATTAAATTCTCTTAAATAGTTTGTCTCATGAGAACCATTAGATGAATCTAGGAGCTATATAAATTCTGGGATACACCCATCATTTCTTGTCCAAATCATTCTTAATATCGAACAGTCTAAATAAATGACATTCCTTATAAAAAAATCATACTGAATAAAGAATAATAAATTATTAATATTTCACCAAATAATTAAATAACTATAAAATAATACCACATATGTAAAATGTTATATTGTTTAAGGAATAATAATATCTATGATAATCTAAATGAACAATTAGGGGAAAATTCAATGTTCAAAAATCAGAGGAGATTGAATATTTTAAGTATAATAAAAATGAATAAAGGTAGTGAATTTGAATGTTATCCTTAAAAAAATGAATAATAAACCATCCAGAGGAAGAATAAGGTTGATATTAAAACAAAAAATCACAAGTGAAGCAAAATAAAGGGCTGATGCAATTGATTAATTCAAATATAATAAAAATATCTTAAAAACATGCATGATAAAAATATCTTTTTGTTTTAAAAAATGTTGTTAAAAAAGTCTCTTTGAAAATCATTTTTGAAAAAAAAATTCATTAATAAGTAAAATTTTAGACATGAAACATATTCTTTAATGAAATTCCATAGAGTAAATCTATAGCTTCCCTATGAGGAAAAAGAACATTCTTTTTGCAAGATAAAAAGGTTTGAAAACTTCTTTGTTAGGAATTCGGAAAAACGATTCATTTGAAAATACTAGTAAAAGAAAAAGGGGTAAAAATTCCTTAACCATATCATTTAATAATATTTTTGGATTTTTTTAATAAAAATGGTTGTTAGAAGAATAAATTTTCTTCTACTAAAGAGAGATAACTTCGGATTAAAAAAAACATTTTCGAAAACATTTTGAGTGCCAAAGAGTGGGAAAATTGTAATAATACTTTATATTGGTCATGAATAACCATAATATATAAAATTAAAGGTTTTATTGAACAATATTAATATAATTTCCTCAAATTAAATACCATTTAAAGAATATTAATGTTATTATTGAGGAAAATATTCTTTAATCATTCTAATGATTCTCGTACCACATTAAAATATATTAAATCCTAATCCTCATGAAGGAATAATATTAAATAATTTTTTTAAATATAACTAAGTTAAATAATTAATTATATAATATAAAAAATGAGCATCAAATACACCACACAAATGAATTATGTTGTGAAGATGATATTATTCTCACATAAGTAAAAAGTTAGATGAAAATCCATTACATTATGTTTCCTTTCTGGTGAAAATACTTAAAATTCCTATATAATAAACTAATGTTAATTTTATACTTGATTGAGAACCATTTTCATGTTTATAATTACTTTTATTTCACTTATTACCATGTTGTTTACAACTACCCAAACAATTTTTTTGTCGGTTGTTTTGATCAAATTTGTTTTATGTGTAAAGAACTTCTTTGGTATGTCATATATGGTCAATTTGGTCATTATATAACATCTAAGAAATAATAATAATGACATAATTATAATATTTATACTACAATTACACTTTTAAAAACAATTATTAAATATGGTAATGAAAAATGAATCAATGTTAAAATCATGAAGATGGTAGGTCGTATATACGCATGAGTAACATTCTTATTTTTCAATGATATTTATAGAAATAATTTAAGTAACAATTTATCCTTACATATTGAAAATTATATTATAAATAAGATATTATTTAATCATATATACTTATATATATAATTCTTGTGATGTAAAAATAATCACATCGTGTTGAGGAGGTAATAGTCCACACGTTTACAAACAACATTATCACTTTTTAAGTCTGTCAAAGGGTAACAATGAAAATGATGTATATATATATATAGAATATCCCCCATAAAGGTAATTATGTAATTAATATCTTATATTTTTTTATGTCACCTATTTTTAATTTAATCCATCCTTTATATGTTCCATGTATAGTGTGAACGAATCACATTCCTTCGAGGAGGTGGTAGTCCGCACTTTCTCAAATGATGTTATCGTATTAACCAAAAATGGAAATTGATGAATTTATGTGTTATAAAATTACTAAATAGGTGTAAATAAATAATAATTATCATTTATATCACATATAAATATATTTTACATCATAATTTCCACCATGATAGGTGGTAAAGGAAAAAGGAACAATAATCATTTCATGAGATAGATGTTTGTCGTACACAAAAACAACATGTTTATTACATATTAGATGGAACTGTTTTTAAGGGTCGATATAACCCTTATCATTACAAAATAATTTTATATTTAAGATAATGGTGTCTTTATACAAGAAAATAATAATATGGGTTTAGGGGATGGAGAATGTAAATAAAACTAGAGAGCTTGAGAGAAGACGTTACCACTTAATCAGGTACCTTCTTTTGGTTTATACCAAAAGACGTATGTGGTTTTTTATGCCAAATGGGGTTATTATAGGATTAGGTGAGGAATTTTGAGGATATATATTTTTAGATCTTGGTTGATCCAACGTGGCTTTAGAGGTGTGAGGAAGTGGTGATAGTTTGTGGCCTTTTATAAGAGAGGAAAATGACTCCCTTTGTATTTTTGAAAAGAAGTTAGGTGTAACAAAGTTTGTACCTAAAATACGTCTTCAAAAACTAACAAAAATTAATAATTTAAGGATCATGGAATACTTATTTCCATAAAATGGGTGTTTTAAAGGTGTATTGGTCATTTGGTACCTTAAGTTAATTGTTTATTCCTTTATTAATCTTAATTTTACCTTAATAAATTTTTATTTTTAATTATTTTGACTAATAATTTTCATCAAAAATAATTTTTTCCTTATTATAAATTATAATGATTCCAAATATTCACGCAATTTTTTAAAATCAAAATCATATAATTGGTATAAATTAATTTATAATCCATCCCGCATGCGGGATGACAATATGAGTTTTTAAATTAAAAATGTCTGAACATTTGCACTGATTTTATAATCAATTTCAAAGTGAAATTTAATGAAATAATATAAATTTTATTAATTTATAAAAAAATTATATAATTAAACTTGAAATTAAAATAAATTTATAATTTACCCTTATAAATAAAGTAGACGAAAAAGTAGTTTTGAACTAAAATTCAATATTTTTAAATATTCAATAAAAATGATATGTTTTAGAAAATATAAAAAATTCACCCTAACCTAATTATTATCTTTTAATTTCAAATATGAAGTTTATTGTGACATATTAAATGAATTAATGTGTTAAAATGATGATTTAAAATGGACTATTCATTAAAAGGCGGTAAAATTACCTTTATAGAAATATAGGTTTTTATGTGTAAAACAGAGTTTATTCATATCTTATGTCTATCAAACCACATGGATGAATATAAAAAACATTTGATTAAATATATAATTTATATAAAATTAATTTAAATCCTTAAATAATTGTAATTAATTATTTTTATTAATACATAACTCCTTTGAAAACATAAATATAATAATATTTATTTTTATATCCAATTGGTTCTTATTTTTGTTTCTCATTAATTGGTAACCAATGAATAATTTTATATTTATATAAAACATAAATATTCATAATTTAGCTAATAATATTCATAACTAGTTACATAATATCTAGGTTATATCATATTATATAAAATAATAATATTTTAATAATATGTTATCATTCGATAAAATGTAATCTTGAGTGTAATGAAATCCATCGAAGAAGGTCGCTCTTGCGTGAAACACATTCTAACTCAATTTTATATGCATTGAAATATATATATTCTATGTTAAATTATAAATATATTATAACATATGTGGTTATTATATTCCCTTGCGTTCTTGATGTCGTGTGTCATACATGCTATCTAATATAAGGTTCTTACTTTATAATTTCTGGGTTGTACATTCTACCAAGTTTAATTAAATTACATCCTCAAAATTTAACCTCAATAATAGTGATAGATTGTTTGATATTTATGATTTTAAAATCCCACATCATGAGAAGTGTTCATAAAATATCCTTGAGAAAATAGATAATGGGAAGTGAAAAGTTCACATGGACTAACATATAACTAGGTATCAATGTAGGAGAACATTAGTGAAATGTAGAAATAAGTACTTGGGGGAAAATCATAAATATTTATAGGGAGTTAATGAGGCCATTAATCACAAACAAGTGAATCATAAATAGAAAGTTATGGGCCTCAAATTCATAAATATATATTTATTTTAAAGACCATTAGTTTTACAAAAATTAATTTATTAAGAAAACATATTATTCCTAATTCAGTTTCCTAAAGTTTGGTAATTAATTTACTACCTAATATTATAACGAAATATTAATACTTTTTAGGATTCAATTTCATATGAAAAATCCTAACTTTTGGTTATTCTTTGATCAAATTATAATTCATTCCTTTACAACCAGAAATTAATTAACAATAATGAATTTTCTTCTTGAAGCACTAAAATAAATGTTTAATAGATCATAAGGCCTATAAAATAGTTTAAAGTCTAAATATCTTCCTTTAAAAATCTTCCAAATCCAATATGGTTCATAGATTAATCTCCAATACTCAAAAGTGATACTACTAGTTCATAATTAATATTTATTCTTAAAAATGTTTAACTAAAAAAAATGAAAAATTGACCAGGACATTGGATAGGTCAATGTTTGGAGTGAACCCCTTATCATCCTTTGGTCAAGGGTTCAAGACCTGTGTCCTGGAAGAATTTTTTGGTTGTAACCTGGATTATAGGTTGTCATTTTCTAAAAAAAGTTAATATAATTTCCAAATTAAATATGATGGACATCCTTGAAATAATGATAATAACTAAAAATCATTTTATCTATGGTTTTAAATAAAACTTCAATACATAAATAATTCATCCATTTTATTTAAACATCAATCCTTCCCTAGTCTAATGACATTATATAATATCATTTATTGGATTTCTAAACCATAAGATATTATCTTCAATCTAAAACATCTTTGGGTTAACCTAGGTTATTTATTTTTATCATGTTTTTAAATCCTTCACAATGGTTTTTAGAGAAGATATTAATTATCCCAATCATATTCACAAGGAGTTAAAAACTAGATTCATAGCAAGGCCTATATTCGTGTACTATGCTACCCTAATTCAGTCTCGGAATAACTTTTTAGATTTATTAATCCTAAGTACATTTGTTCTATAACCATGTCGACTTGTAGTATCCAGATAGGGATGTATTTCTAGGAAGATCCACATAATATCTACCTTACCAAAATTAGAGGATGTTATTATATAATAATCATCAACTTCTACCTTAGGGTTATGTTTTCTAACATATGTTTTCCTAATTATAGTTCCCAATGTTGATACTAAACTTCCTCAAATACCAACTATAGCGACCCAACCCCAGATAGCCCAGATTATTTGTTTTCTATCAATTACATTAGTATGATTACAAGGAATCAAATCTCAAAAGACCAAAATTTTTATTAGTCTTAGTAAACCAGATACATACACAATACATTTATTACAAAATAATACACTTATTATAACATAATTTTTTTATTATTTCTTAATAAAGATATTCAACGATTACATTATTGCATCTATTAAATCTCTTCATATATTTCACAATATGCTTCTTGGATTCTTAGGGAATGAAACAAAATAAGGGTGAGATCAAATACTCTATAAGGGAAAAATATATTTTAAGTAATAATGAATCTATTAGAATAATAATTTTGACATATTAAATAGCTGAACTCACATTCCATATAATCAACTGAGAGTGAAGTGCATAAAAAATATAGAAATGTAATAACTAGAAACACATTCCATTCAAATAACTAGATAAGGAAAAATAAATACGTAATTATAAGAAACTAAAACACATTACATATAATAAATGAGTTGAAAATGAAATGTATCCAAAGACATGTCGATGAAAAATATCATGGATGAATAATAACTGAAACTAAAAAAATGAAATTCTTTCTTAATGGACATCATGTCTAAGGAACATGAAAACCCATATCGTCAAGACCATTCAAAATATGGATTAAAAAAATGGATAGAGACCCATTTAATTTGAGAAACTATTTTGTATCATGAGAACCTATCGACACATTGAAGAGATATATAATGTCTGAGATCCATAAGCCACCACATTTCCAAATCTGACCTCATAATAAAGATTTGAAATAAATAATATTCATTATCAAATATCCATATTGAATAAAAAATATGGAATTTTAGAAATTTCCCCAAATAATTAAATAAATATAAAAATAGACACTGTATTTAAAATGGTGTAAGATTTACGAAATAATAATAACCATGATAAATGAAATGAATAATTAGGTTAAAATTTAATGTTCAATGATCACAGGAGATTTGACATTTGAAGGGGACTAACAAATGAATCGAGGAAGTTAATGTGAATACTATCATTTTAAAAATAAATAATTGGTGATCTAGAGGAATAATAAGGATGATATTAATAAATAAAATCCTAAGTGGAGTAAATTAAAGGGTTTCTTTCGTAAATGTATAGAAATATTATAAAAATATATTAAAAAATTCTTGATAAAATACCCATTTTTTTGAATTTTTTTTTGAAAAACATTTTCATTGAAGATAAAATTTGATAAAATTTTCTTCAAAAATTAACCTTTTAGATATGCAAATGAATCATCAAATAAATGACATCAATTAAATTCATACTTGCCATATAAGGTAAAATAAAAGCCCTTTTTCATATGAACAAGGATTGAAAAATGACTTTCTAGGAAAACGAACAAAAATCCATTTGAAAACATTGGTAAAATAAATAAATGGTAAAAAATAATTCACAAAATCATTTTATAACAATTTTTAAAATATTTTAATAAGACATTGTTTTTAGAAAAAAACAGTTTCTCTGACTAAAGAGAGAAATAAATTCATATTTTCTTGAAAACTTTTTAAAAACATTTTGAGTACCAAAGAGTTCAAAAATGATACTAATAATTGATAATGGCCATTAATAACCATAGTAATGAAAAATAAAGAGTTTGTTTAATAGTGTTCATATAATTACATCAAATGGAAATACCATTGAAAGACCATTAAAGTTATTTTTGAGGAAAAGAATATTTAAACATTCCAAAGTGTCTCATACCACTTTGAAACATTTTAAATAATAACCCTCTTGAAGGAATAATATTAAATGTATGTTTTAAATAACGTTAATGTAAATGAATTCACGATATAACAGAAAAATATGAGCAGTAGGTACACCACACAAAATAAGTAATTGCTGAACTTGACATTTATCTCATAGAGGTACAAATTGAGATGAAAATCCATTACCTTGTGTTTATTTCTAGAGGAAATTATTTAAATTCATATATAACAAAAATATATAAATTTTATACTTAATTTGGAACTTTTTTAATGTTTTTCAGTAATTTTAATTCACTTATTACCATGTTTTGTACAACTACTTAAACAATTATTTTTATATCGTTTGTTTTGAACAAATTCGATTTATGTGTCAAAAATAGATTTGGTAGGTCAACTATAGTAAAAGGTGTCATTATATAACATATACATAACAATAATAATGAACTAATTATCATATTAATAAATCAATTATACTTTTAAAAACAATCATTACAAAAAGTTTTAAAAAATGAGTCAACATTACAATCATGGAGATGGTAGGCCATACACACACATGAGTAACATTCTTATTTTTTTAATATCGTTATGGAATGAAGGTACCTAACAACATATCCATAAATAATTATAATTATATTATAAATACCATATTATTTAATTATATATACTTGTATATATAATTCTTTCTATGTAAAAGGAATCACATCGTGTCAGGGATGTGGTAGTCCACACATCCACAAACGAAATTATCAGTTTTTAAGTGTTTGAAAGGGTAATAATAAAAATAATATATAAATATATAGTATATTTATAGAAAGGTAATTTTTTCATGAATTTAATTTAGAGGTTTTTTTATTTCAGATATTTTTAATTGAAACCATCCTTTTTAGGTTCCATGAATAGTGTGAACAAATCACATCGCTTCAAGCAGACAATAGTCCACCCTTCCTCAAACAATGTTATCGTATTAACACAAAATATAAAGTCTTAATGGAATGTGTTATAAAAGTATTAAAAAGGAATAAAGACATAATAAATATTATATATATCATATATAATCATATTTTCCATAATAATGGCTACCATGATAGGTTGTATGGGAAAAAATGAACAATAATCGTTTCGTGAGGTTGTAGTTCACTGTATACAAAAAAAGAATGTTCATTAACCATTATATGGAATTGTGTGTAAGTTTTGGTAGAACCCTTTTTATTAAAACATTATATTATATTTAGGATACTGGTGTTTTTATAAAAGCATAGAATAATAAGGTTTGAGGGGACGAATAATGGAAGTAAAACTAGAGAGCTTGAGAGAAGATGTTACCTCTTAATCAGGTAACTTCTTTTGGTTTCCACCAAAAGGATTATTTAGGTTTCTTTATTCAAAATTTTAGGATTAAATGATGAGGTAACAGAAGTTTTGGATCTATTTGGGTAGATATTGGTTGATAAAAAGAAGCTTGATAGGTGAGAGGAATTGGTGTATGTGGAGTCCTTTTACATGAGAGGAAAATGAATCACTTGGTAATTTTGAAAAGAAGTTAGATGTAACCATATTTTTACCTAAAAAATGTCTTAAAAACAAATAAAACTAAATAATAAAAGTTTAATGGCCATATTATTTCAATAAAGTGGGGTTTGGACATGTATCTATGTTATTTGGGTACTTATATTAGAGGTTTAGTCCCTTTTTAAGCTTAATTTTACCTTAATAATTGTAATTAATTTTAAATGCATTCACTATTATTTTTGATCAAAAAATATGGTAGTATTATTAAAAAATATAAATTATGATCATTCCAAATATGTACTCCATTTTTTCAAATTCCAGTCATATATGCGGACTAAATTAATTTAAAACTCATCATCTAGGTGGGATGACAATGGTTGTTTTTAAAGTAAAAATGTTCAAAAGATTTATATATTTTTATAATAAATTTCAAATTGAAATTGATTAAAATTTAATAAATTATATCTATTAAAGATAATATTATCTAATTAATCATTAAAATTACTTAAATTATAATTTATTCTTATAAATAAATTAAATAAAAAATCAGTCTTGAACTAAAATTCAGTATTTTTAACTATTCCTTAAAAATGAAATGATTCAATAGATATAATTTTTTTTTCCAAACCTAATTATTATGATTCAAATTCAAATATTAATTTTTTAAATATTAAACCAATTAAAGTGTCAAAATTATGATATAAAATGGTTTTTACATTAAGAGACGGTAAAATTTCCTTTATAAAAATATAGGTTTTTTTTGTGTACAACAAATTTTGTTATTATATTATGTCTACCAAACCTAATGGATGAATATAAAGAATATTTGATCGAATATATAATATATATTTCATTAAAATAATTATCCAACTGTAAGTAATTATTTTTAATAATACAAAACTCTTTTAGAATTATAAATATAATAATATTTATTCTTATGTTCAGTTGGTTCTTATTTTAGTTTCTCATTAATTGGTAACCAATTAATTAAATTTATATTTATATAAGCCATTAATTTTTATAATTAAGTTAATATTATTCATAACCGCAAACATTACCACTAGGTTATATCACATTATATTAAATTATAATATTTTAATAATATGTTATTGTTCGGTAAAACTCAATCTTGTGTGTAATGAAAGCCATCAAAGAAGGTCTCTCTTGCATGAATCACATGATAACTTTGTGTTTCATGAATTGAAATATACAGAATCAATTTTAAATAGTAAATATATTATAATTTATTTAGATATTTCATTCCCTTATTCACTTGGTGTCGCATGTCATACACGCTATCGAATATAAGGTTATAACTTTAGAATTTTGGGATACTACAAACACACACATCTAGAAAGAATATATTTGGATACTTAGGGATGTGAGAACCATTTTCTGTTTCTAGTTAAATTAATAAAACCTTTTGGTAAGAATATAATATAATAGTTGTGACCAGATTTGAGGTTTCTACAACCACACTTATCCACCAAGAAATCTAATCATCAGGCCACCTCATCCCAGGTCGAAAAATTAAAACAACTCATTTATAAATAATTTTTAAAAATATTTATGATAAGTGTATTTATTATATGAATTATATATATTGATCACACATTCCATTTAGATAACTGTGTCTCTATTATATTCTAAATAATATTATTTTCCAAAATCCCTAATATTTACCCTTAAACTCCATGTCAAAAATCATTTATTAAAAATTTTAAAACAATTATACGTATAAAAAATTCAAATTACATGTAAAATATAATAATAAAAGATATTACTCTATAATAAAATTAAATTAATTATAAATTCCTACTTGTTATATGGTTGTCTCCCTAGAAAACCCATATTCATCCACCTACACTAGGTACATGTTGATACCATATCAGTTACTCGATGGAAGTTACTATTTTTTCTAGTTTTAAACACCATATGTCCACCATTATCAATCATATTATCTAATATAAATTTATTAAATAATATATTAATAAATAACCTATTTATTTTTGAAAATTCCCATGTTTTTTAACTAGGTTAGAATACAAAGGTTTTCAATTTTTTTATTTTATCAACGGGTCAATTTTTTAAACGAAGCTCCAGAATTTTATCCTGAGTGTTGGAACACCTAAAGGTGTTGTTTTTTTTACTTTTTTAATTACCCTATAATTTTATTGGGAGTCCTGATGAGTCTCGAGAGCACCAGATTCAGAAAAGTACACTTTAATAGATCTACACGGGTAACACACAGTTGCAGTCCAACCCATGCAGTTTACCATTTAAATAAATTATTTAATTTAGTTAAAGAAGACTATATGAGAGATTGTGATTAATTAAAATAAATTTTTAATAATAATAAAAATGATGTTATTATTATTATTATTATTATGGTTGTTTAATTAAATGAATGATAAATCATTAATTAAATGGTGGTTGAATAAATTAATATGGATTTTGGGTTTATTGAAGAACCGTTTTAATTAAATAAAGAGTTTTAGAATTATTAAACGACTATTTATTATTAAATGGAATAATGTGATAATAATACTAATGTTATTATTATTATTATGGTGTCATAAATTATTTTAATGCTTTGAGATTTCAATTGCATGTTAAAGGAGTGTATCATTTATGATAATTTATTGTGGTTTTTGAGCTTCTCAAAGAAACATTTAATAAATTGAGGAGTTTCAGATTTAATGAAGCATTGTTATTAAATAGTGGTATTGGGTTTATAAATGGTTTTAAAAATAATAATAATAAGTTTATTATTATTTTATTTTGATGAATGTAATAATTTATTATTATGGTAATTAAATTAAGGATTATGGGTTGGAGTTTTTATCATATTAATGATATTGTAATAAATTGGGGGTTTGAGTTTTAAATAAATGAAAGTTGGAATAATAATAATAATAATTTTATTATTATTTTTGTAGTTATTTAGTTAAATAAATGTAAAGAGAATTTAATGATCAATTGGGATTTTCATATTTAATTACAAAACATTTATTAAGAGAATAATAAATGAAGAATATTTTTTTAATTAAATGGGAAGTTTTGCACTTATTAGATAAGTGTTTAATGTGTATAATAATAATAATAATAATAAAATTAGTATTATTATTTTAATTATTACATTCAATTAAATGTATTAATTTTAAAAGGGAAAAATAATAAAAAGGGGAGGCGCGACCTGCAGGTGGTGCGACCCCCCATGTTTCTCCTCCTCCTTGTGCGATATAGAAGCATCTCTGGCCTCATCCTCTACGCGTACCTACTCTTCAAGACCTCCAGTAGTGCACAACCCCTAGCCAACCCTCCTTGAAGTAGCACAACACCCGGGAAGATCTCTTGCAGTGCGCAACCCCCGTGGCGCGACCCCCCTCCCGGAAGTACCCAGAGGCGCACCACCCCCACTCCCGGAATCCACTTTGTGTGAAATTATTCCTCTCAAAATCTTCATGAATCTTGTCCACATTTTCAAGGTGAGTCCTTCAGTGTATTACTCGTGATTTGTATTGGCTATTTGACTCATCTCTCTTGCCTTGTTTTCTTGGACGAAACCCTAAGGTTTAGGTTTAATCCAATTGTTGTGTTCCTCTATTTTAGGATATGTGAATGTTGACTTGGAACCCATTGGTCCATAATCCAACATTCACCTACAAGGGTTAGGTGGATGGTCTCGAATTGTTTTGTCACCATTGGTTTGGGTAAGCTTTCAAACCCACTGTTTAGTTTTTCACCTGTTATATTAAGGCCTGTTAATTTTTGTATGAGTCCACAGTACCATGTTTGAGGTGAGTTGTTCATTACTACTTTTATTTTGGGTAAAAATTTAATATTTTTATTTTTTTGATCAATTTAGACAACGCGCATGCGTGCACACACACACACACATATAAAGGTGTGCGTGCATGTGATTGCGGACTAGTTGTGGACTGGTTGCCGCCAAGTACATTAAAGCATTGTGGAATAAAAAAATGGTGCCACCATAAGGTAGGGTCCTAAATACATAACACTTTATTTAATAATTATAACTTCTTTAAATAAATTGATAATGTGAGTTTCATTTATCATGATATGTCGATGCAGGACACTTTTGATGTTATTAAATGATGCCGTCCACATGAGATAAATGAGGACTTGAAAATGTTTTGATTTTTAATCATGTTTTTCTAATTTTATTAAAGTGATATGATTAAAAAATAAAATTATTTGGATGGGAAAAATGGGTAATAGGGTAATTGATTGTATAGTTAATTATCAAGTCATGAGTTGGAATAAAACTGTGGCTTTTAATGGTTATTGAGAATATTGAATATTTGACGTGTTCAGAATATAAATTGGAAACTAGTAACAATTGATGGATGGATTAATTATTACATGTTAAATGGTAAATGGTTAATTAATTAATGATTAGATAAAGATATAATATTTAATTAGTTAATTTTTGAACTAATTAATTTTCATTTATTAAATTAAGATTGTGAATTGATTGTTTTTTGCGACTGTTGGATAAGGGTACCTTTTGATGGGTGTTATTTTTCCATGCCTTAAGTTGACTTGGATAGAGTTGTTTAAAAATATTAAATGTTGTGTGAGATGGTTTCTAAATATCTGGGCTTTGTTCAACATGTTTTGAGATGATTATAACATGCATGTAAATTGTTAAAGTTCTGGATGAATCACTATTTGAGTGGACAGGTTCAGACTTGTTAAAGAATTTGGATAATTAAAAGTTGAGTTAATTATTTTTTTTAGGATTGATAAGAATAATTAAATTTTAATTAATTATTTATTATTGAGATGTTGAATGTTTAGTTAATTGTTGACTTATTTGACAGGATATTTATTTATTAATTAATTATTAAATTAATTAATGGATTCAGATTAATTAATTTATGAATTAATTAATGGATGGTTTTTGGGTGATAGACATGGTGTTCTATACCAATGATAAATATATATGTATGATTGATAAATAGGTTGTGATACAAGTACTAAAGCTCCAAATACTCATGGGGTGATAGACACAGTGTTCTATACCAATGATAAATATATATGTATGATTGATAAATGGGTTGCGAGATAAGGACTGAAGCTCCAAATACTCACGGGGTGATAGACATGTTTTTCTACACCCATATTTCAGGAAAATATTATATTATGGGATAGTGACTTATGCTCCAAATACCCATGGGTTGTGAGACAAGGACTGACACTCCAAATATTCATGAGGGTGCTAGACATGATTTTCTACACCCATTAATTGAAATTGGATTGTGTGTCCAAATGGTTGTACCTGAAATGAATTAATGGTTAATGAAAACTGTTGTGACATAATGATTTGTGAATTGAATATGAGAAAGGGTTCAGACTTATTAATGAATTGGGTGAATCACTGTTAGTGGACGAACCTAACAGAGAATCACTAGTTTTAGTGGATGAGCTCAGTTATAGTATATGAAAGATTAAATTGAATATCGTATGACATGTTATCCAAGACAAAGCACAAGCTTGGATTCAGTCTTACTTTGATTACTTAGATAGTCTTTAGAGATATATGTGGTGAGTGACTTATACAGGGAATGTCAGGCTTAGGCTGAATCTTGAGACTTTCATAATTTAATTAGTTTTGAATAATTGACAAATGAAAATGATTGTGTAATGATTGTTGAGTATTCCTAAAAAATGTATAATACAGGTTCAAACACCGACTGGGGGATGAATCAGGTACTTGGGTATAAAGTTACTTTATACTGATTACTTTATTTATGCATGCTTTCACATGGTTTAAATTATTTATCAAATGTCTGGATTTGGGGTAGACACTAGTGGTCCCGACCTTCTGAGATTTATATCTCAAACCCTACTCAGGCTTCCATTGTACTGGGGTACCCGAGTAGATTCTATTTGGTTGCAGGATTGTGCTGTTTTCATTTACTCAGAAGATAAGAGCATAGGACCGAGCGGAAGCTCAGGATGCTCAAGGAGACCACCCTTGGAGATTTGAGTCATTGTTTATTTATTTCTATATTGGAATGTAAATCATGCTATTTTTTTCACTATTTTATATTTTTGTATCATTATCATGTCATGCATGAATTTTCTGTATAATTGTCATTGAGCATTTGTTTTGAACAAGATTTATAAAATCCACCTTCCGCTGATTTATCATTTATTTAAATGAATCAGCTATTTATTTCCACTGTCTATTATTGAACTTTTATATGAGGGTATAACCTCCCCACTGACTATCCATAGACCCTCACAACTATTCGGTAGCCTCTGTCATATAGGGAGACGCAATTGAGGTCATGTGGAGACCGATTTAGCCACCGATTTAGTAGTGATCTAGGTTGGGATGTTACACTTTTTTTGAAATGGATTTTATGTCCAAAACTCATTTAAAAAGCATCCATATGTTTTCACTAATAGTTTCCCAATTTATATAATAAATAAATAACTTATTTTTATATCTAGGATATGAGTCCCTATATTTTTATATCAATCTAAAATTTCACTTCCACTAAACACAACCATGTTTCAACCATTAACCATTTATATAATTCATATAAACAAATAACACTAATAAAATTTGACAACAACATAAATGAGTAGAATAAATGAAAGAAAATACACTATCCTGAACATCAAACCTCTATTGACTACAAAAATTTAATCCCTGATAATATATAAAAACACCTATTTCTATGAATAATTCACGGTGAATATTGAAAATAAAATTAATAGTATAGAAATTTTTTATAGAATAAAAAAAAACATTTAGAATAGTTTATATAAATATGTTATCAATAAGAATAATATTCAGATACCCAAATCATTGATGTCAATCCATGAATCATTTTTCCGAATACAATATCATCATTAAAACAATGAATATGGAATATACTATTAAACATTAATATGGATATAATAAATAATTACTATAAATAAAACCTCTCGTATCCTATTAAAATTTATTTGTACTTTTTTTGTATATTTTTTATAATTAATTAATATAATTGATGTGAACTGTTGTAGTTGGAGGAGAAAACAATATTATGGAACTGAGCAACATTAATCCTAACTATATAAAAAAATTACAGTGATGAGATAATATGTAAGTTAAACATTAAACCATTGAAATCATACTATCACATTAACAGTAGACCTAATGAGATGAAATATTAAACGAATAAAATATAAACATCAATAACATAATGAATCATTTAACTGAGATGGTAACTCCAATAAGAGCGTTTATTAGAAACTACTGTAACAAAAAATATTTCTTTTGAAACCAAACTTATTATAGAATTTAAAACCTAATAGATACAATATATTTGATTCTAAAAAAAAAATAAAATTATTCTCCATCTATCTAGGTATCTTATATTTCATCGATAATGGTATGCAAATTTTGGGAACCCATCATACAAAAACATGATGGATTTCACAACATAAATCCATGTTTTTACAGCTACACCCTAATGTACTACACAATGATATCGATGAAATCATAACACTAAATAATAGCCTTCATGTGAATAGGGTTGAAATCCATATCCCTACATCCTAAAGAAAAATAAAATATTTTTAGAAAAACAATGTATCAAGGAATTTTGGTCAACTAAATGAATGAAAAATAAGATGTTAAATGATAATTATTATCGCTTGGTTCTCAGTGAAAATCTCCATATCTAATAGTGTACAAAATCATTTATATATGTATATTCGAATTTTTATGATAAAATAAATATTTATACAACCCCTAAAATCTACATTTTTAGATTATTGTGCATTTTAGGTTAATATAAAATTTATAAATACACTGCATTAATATGTATTCAAATACTCTAGTATAGTTATCAAATTTTCCTTCATAAACATCTCAATACATTCTCATAACTTGGTAAATACATCGATTGAAAGGTTATATGAATTCTTAGTAAGAGGATTAAAAAAACTGATGATCATGAAAAATGAATCAATATTACTAAATGGGTGAGCATAATAATCAATATTAAATAAGATGAAAGTGATCATAATCCAATGAATCATACAAAAATTAATTGGTGTTTGGAACATTCATAATAATGAATCATTGTAGAAACTATGAACAATTTTCATGCATTGAATATTGCATCATTTTTATGAATAATAATTTTCACAAGGCACCATGAAAACATCATGAACTTATATAATAATTTCATGAGATACAAAACATTATTAGATTCAGTAGTGGGATTTATAATTTTGGGCCATTCATTTATTATATTCTCATAATCATTAATTACATATAGAAAAGAAAAATATCTCAATCATAAACATGAAATGAACAATTGAGAAATCAATGGGGGCCATTGTAATGTTATAAACCACATGTTAATAATAAGGTTTCATTTTCTCAAACAGATTAGGGAAAAATTATTTTGGAAACTCATGGTTTTCATATATAATGAAAAAAACATAGTACCTAAAAAAAGAAACAAGAAACATAAGAATAATCAATGAATATATTTGGGAATAATGTCTTTATCAATAATCAATGATTCATGGATAAGAGTTCATCTCAACAATTCAAAAGCACATATAACCATAGATTAATAAATGATAAAGGAATGTAAATGAAAAATATAATTTATTTTATAAGAACCATGAAGACATTATAAAAAAGAGAAGATAAATAAAAAAAGAGTTGGGTTTGAGTGTCCACTTATGATCATTTTATCTTTTGATATGATTGTAAGGGATTATGATATCAATGAATAGACATGTAAATACCTATAATTGTTAAATAAGAAAATTAATATGGGATTGGTAGTATAAATAAAAAATAAAAAATTGAATGTGGGTTTCATAAAAATTTATCTTCCCAAAGACTAGGATTGAGATATAATTACTATAAAATAGGTTCCATTTAGTTTCATAATATTTACCAAACTCTTAAATTAAAATTATATTCATTAAAACATGAATAGATAATTAAATTAAATATTTTGACATTATTATCAATAAATTATAATCAATAAAATATTTTTTTAATAGTTAAAGTTATTTAGTGACATTTTTTGATGAATTATCCTATTTTCATTTATATTTATAGGTTTTGATCCATTATCATTGATTTTATATTAATATTACCTTAATAAGAATGATAAAACTTTATTTTGAGACCGATAAATGCAATAATGGTGTTAACTAAAATTAAAAATAGTATATCTATAAAAATACACATTTTAGAGACTTCATAATAAAATAAATATTATATTTCTTATTTTGTACAAAATAAAAGGAAAAAATGAAAATTTTATTTTTAATGGTAATATTTATTTACTTAGACTATGGAAATTACATTTTCAGAATGGAAATTGGTTTCTTTGTTTTTACATAGAAAATTTATCTTATTCAATCATTTTTTATCTGTGAAAGATATTTCATAATATTTTATATCATTATTAAATTAATATTAATTAATATATCATGTGGAATTTGGAAAAGTCTATTGTTACCATTAACCTAAAAGGTTTTTTTTTTCAAAAAATCACCCAAAAACACATTATGGATAATTTCAACTTGATTCTATCAAAAATAAAATTTATTTTATTAAAAATTTCTATTAATGGTATATTATTTTATTTTAGTACTATAATTAAATTCATGTTTTTTTGTCAAATATGTTAAAATACTATTTATGAAATATATACACTTATATATTAATTTAATTTCTTAAATTGAATAAATTTTTTATAGATTGAAATTTATTTATAATTACCAATTTTATTCATAGAAAATATTATTTAAAAGATGTTTTCATAATCTATTAGTAACCATATTATTATAATGGTCAAATTAATTTTTAATGGTCTAGTTTAATATTCAAATGATTAGGTTTACTATTCTATTAGTCATGATAAATGTTATGGTGGCTATATTGGACATATACGACACAAATACCTCTCATTTCCTCCATTCAGCATTCACATAGTTTTATATTAGTTCACTCTATATCCTATACCAAATTCCATTCATATCTATATTTTATTGGTTTACTGAAATATTATATCTTAAATCATTTAGTATTTATAAAAAAAATTAATTTTTCTAATCACCGAAGAATTTATTTTTAAGAAAATTATCAATTAAAATAACTATTAAGAAATTTCAACAATTGGATTCAAAAAATAAAATCCATATTATAAAAAAATTTGTAATGAATATTATTAAAACATAATAATTATTATTAAAATTTGTTTGTTTCAAAATATGTGTAAAAAAAATTTAATACATATATAATCTATTAATTTAATTATATTCATAATTTGAATATCTCTTTTATAGATCTATAGTTTTTATATTTACTTAATTTATTCAAATTAAATATTATTTAGGAGTTATTTTACAGTTCAAATGTTCATGATAATATTGAAATGGTAAAATTAATATTCTAATAGTCATTTTTATCATCCATGTAGTTATATCCTCAATCATCATTCAATAATTTTTCAATTAATTCTATTTATATAAATTAAAAAATTAATTTAATATTATTAATTTAATATTTTATGATTTATTGTATGGTTCTTAAGTGTGATATTTTTGGGTGACTATGACATGATTGATTTCTAAATACAAATTTCATCATTTGTTTTTATTATCTTATTTAACATTTTTTATTTTTCTGGATACATTTATCCTCTGTATTTTATTTTGTAAATTAAATAATTAAAATAATGTTTTTTCATTCGGGTATATGTGTCTCATTTTATGATGTATTCATAAATTTGATACAATCATATTATGGAGGAAAATTTTCCAGATAAAATTATAGGTCACTAATTTCATGCACCATGATTACCCTTATATTATAGGATTTAATAAGATAAATACTCATATATAAATCCTAATTAAATATAAAATGAGGTCATTAAAATCAATCAATTATTATATAAAAAATTTACATTAACTATATCATTAGAAAATATATAATTCTTATTTCCATTATATTATTATTCTAGATTATAAAAAGGAATTATTATATAAATATATTCAATTATCATAAAATTCCATAAAAATATTGATGATGAATTAAAAAAATATTATAGGTTTTATTTATTTATCAATTAATATTTTCTATATTTACATTATATTATAGTTCAGTTGGAGATGATTTCATTATATTTTTTTGTATATTGTCAATGAAATATGTTTAATTAGATTCTATATAATAAGAATGTATTAATTTCCAAAATAGTTGAATATTAGAATTTTATAGACATATATATTACCAAAATGTTCTAATATGGATGAATTCACATGAAATAATGTGAAAATAAAATTAAGAATTAGAAAATGTGTGAACCATTATTTATCTTATTATGTTATATTTTTCCTTGGCTCAAGGGCATTAAATTTTTATATTATTATATAATCCTATTATTATGTGGTTTTATATATAATGCTTATAAGGAATAGAGATGAAAATTAATGGCTTGATGATCTAGAGTCACATAATCCTTTGTAATTAAATGGAAATATAAAAACATGATCCCTTAGGAAACCTTTAAATTTTTATGCCTAACTAACCACCAGTAATGAATTCAGTCTTCTACATTCCCCACACAAGGGTTCTAGAATCCTAAAGCTAATGAAATAATACATTATCCATCCTAATCACATGTATATACATTTTCAGTGATTGTTACTACTTAATGTTTTTCCTCTTGAATGAGGCTACTTCTAACCACAACATGTAGATATGGAATTATTTTCTTAGGGTCTGAAGGGACATGTTGGAAAAACAACACACTAAATCAAATTATCAAGATATAATGAAGTTAAATTGGCCTATAATTAAAAATAATTTGAGTAATATATCTGTTATAGTTCCCCTTTAGTAGCTACTCTAGAACCCTCATTATTATAGTTCTTTAGTAGAGCTATAGTTCAATATAAATTTTCCACTACCGAAATCTGATAACTATTGTTTGATGTAGGATAATTGTGGGTGTACCACTTAGTTACACCCCCAAAAAAACTTCTTCATTATTCTATCATTTATCTTTATATATGTTCCTCACCAAAAACCATAAGGTTTATACATCTATAGGTGTTTAATTAGTAATGGAATAAAAAGATAACCTTTTCAAGACACCACACTCAATTATAATATTTTTTAGAAATAAACCTAGGGTAAGTGATGGATATGAATTTTGGAAAACTATGAACTATTTTATACATAAATATCATAAAAATGAGGCAATAAAACTTCAATTTTTAGTATTTCATTATTAAATGATTATGTAATATATATTGGTTAAATTTAACACATGTTTTTCAATAAATGTATTATGGATAATATAACTCATGAAAAAAATTATATAACAAATTATAGAACTAAAGAATAAAATTACTTTTAATGTATTATCTATTGATGTGTTATATTCCCTAAAATCCTAATAATAATATATGGAAAAAATAAATGCATATATCCAAAATATATATAATCATATTGTTTTTGTAGCATCCTAACCCACCATTACTTTAGCGGGGAACTGAACCAGTGGGTCAAATGGCCTCAAGCATGCCTCCCCCACCTAAATCTAGAATATAGGTGATCATAATTTCCTATAATATAAGGGTTTATAATGATCCATATATATTTTATCCTAATAACTATTATTATAAGAGAACTCAATGAGGAGAATTTTCTTCTACCAATAACCAATAAAGTCAATGAAACATGCATATAACATATCATATGACACCTAAATCATATAATCTAAATGTACATAATTATATGGGTGATATTCCATGCTCAGACTAACTGATTTTCCTAAGGCCTTCTAAACCCCCTGCATGAACTGTGACATAAAGAGAATGTCTCTGTTAGAAATGATAGGATGAAAAGATCTATGAAGATATATGACCTCAATAATGTATATAATCCTATAGTCATCTAACTAGAAGTTTAATCACATAGGTAAGAAGTGTGGAAACTCACACTATATCATTTCAATGAGGTGATCTTGGTATAAAAGTCAGGAAAGCCAACGAAACATTATCCCATTTATACTTGATAATGGACATAGTCTTTTAAATGCCTACTATTCATTGAAATTCCTCCTTTATCTATATAAAGGTGGAATATAGATATATAATTATGACAATCTGGTGTTTCATACTAGGCAAACAACACTAGAACCATATATCCTGATACATCTTGGTGACACATGGATGAACTACCCATTTTAAGGTATGAAAATAAAGAATCATCTCTTCTCTGATGTCTCTTGGGACCCATACACACCCATATAATAACAATTTATTCTCAACATATATGGTTCAATATGATGATATATCTTCATCTGAGAAACTTTCCCTTAAGAAAGGGACCTCATTATAACATTATTACCTCATTATTACCCATTATAATTGAGTAGATATCACTACAAAGGATGTGAGTATAGTCTGACCATAATCCTTTCGAACCTCAATTTTCATCTCTAAGAATCTAGCCATGAGATGCCATTTGTTGATAGAATCCTAAACTGAAAGGGTCTGAGGAGTTTGGTTCAGAGCATCGAATGCTCTATTTCCCTTACCAGGCATGTAAGAAAGATCAAAATCAAATGACTGTAAGTACTCAACCCACATTTGTTTCCTTTGATTTATATGATTATTCATGAAGATATACTTGAGGTTTTTTCGGTCAATTAATACCACAAAACTCTCTCTAAGTAAATAGTTTAACCGACAATATAGATTAAGAAGTACTGAAACTAGACATAGGTCTTGTTTCGGGTAATTCTGCTCATGAGGCCTCAAATAATGCGAATTGTATAGGATGACTCAATCATCATGGATCTTAAAATCCTTAAGTATAATAACTGATGTATCATAATAAACCATATAGATAATTCATGGCTATATAATAATTAAAATTTTTGATGATGTTAAAAATCCATTCAACTCCTAAAATGCTTCTTCACAATCTTCTAACCATTTGAATTTCACACCTTTATTTTTCAATCTCATAAGAGGCACTTCAATACATCATACATCCTAGATGAACTGAATTTAATATATTGATACCCCTCAAATCTCTGTATGTAAAAAATATTATTATTATAATCCAATATAACTAAAAATTTCTTTTTTTCTAGGTCTACTAAAACACCTGACATAAAGATAATGTTACCCAAGATGTGATCTTTTTCAATCCAAAAGTTTCATTTACTAAGATTATCATGAAGTTTATTCTATCTATGTGTGTTCAACACAATTTATAGATGGTTTTCATGGTCTTTTAAATAATGTGAATACATTAATTTATCATCAACAAAGAATACCATGAATAAATCTTGATATGAGTGGAAAATATGATTCATTAGATCTAGGAAGATTGCAAGTGAGTTCATGAGTCAAAAAAGAAATAATAAGTACTCTTAGAGATCATAAATACTTCTATGAGATGTTTTAGGTATATATGATGACCTGAAACACACCTAATGATAGGCCAAACTTAAATCTATCTTTGAAAACACTCTCAATCCTCAGATCTATTCAAAGAGGTTATCTATTAGAGGTAGTGGATACAGATTCATTACTGTACGCTAGTTTAATTGATCATCATCCCTGAAACATTTAATGGTACTTCCCACCTTTTTAGAAAATTTTCTAGTGAAACCTAATGATAAGTGTTCAAGAGTATTGATCCTTTAGCCTCTAGAACCACCAAATAATTATTATGATCTATAAGATCTATAAGTTCCATCCTACATAGAATAATAGTTACTAGAGTTGCTCCTGGAACTAGATTGATAGTGAAAAATACCTCTCACATTAAAGGTAAAATATATATGTAGTAAAAAAATACATCCTTGAAACACTCCATAACATGAAAAAAATAGTCGGTCACAACCCCTGGTCTTATAGGAAAAGACTGGAAATATAAGCTGTCACACAACCCATCCCTTTATACTCAATTCCTGATCATGTATCATAAACATTTCATTATCCCTTAAGAATGTGTCTACCACCTTTAGGTGATGTAAACTTCAACCTATTATGAATGAAGTCTATGTGATTTCAATAGGAAACTATCAATTCCATCCCAATGATTAAATAAAATCCCATTATGTCGAGTACAAAATGATTCAACATAGAGAGGTATCTTACTCTACAAAGGGGATAATACTTATAGCATTGAACACACACTAATCAGATACCTAGAGGGGTATCAAGTATCAAAATACCATATAAATGATAAATATCACAACACTGAATCTTCATAACATTGTAAGATTTAAATGAGTGTGAGACGCTTGTGTTACTTAAAACTGAAAGTATGGTGGAGGCTACTAGAATAGTTCTTCAAACTATACAATGTCTGGCACTATTCTCATCTGTAATAGGCTAGACTTCATGTAACTATCATTTACCATAGTACTAAATCTATACATTAGGTCCCTAAACAAGATGGATTTGTGGACATTGAGAATCATGAGTCTGAATACGTCTACCTCAACTTCCATTTCTACCTAAGTGGTTGGTGGTACTCTATCTACCTACATAGAAAGACCCTACTATCCCCACTATGGAATAGGGAGTAGGATAAAATCCACAATCACTATAATATGATTGACATGTTCTTCATAAGTCTTGAGTATTGAACATATTTCCACATCCTCCTCATTCCATTGGATCTCATAATCACTAAAGTTTCATGTGTATTAAAATCCAGAACTAGTGACATATCATAAAGCTGTCAGGATGAGGATCTTCACTACTAAAACCTTCATGAGAAACCATGAAGTGATGATCAAACCTACTAGAAGAACTTGTAATAGATTTGAGTTCCAAACCGACCTAACACACACCATCATCTTCTCATAAATTCTTCTCTGTAATGAGGGTCCGGTTGAATATCTCAGATATGGTCACCAACTAATAGACATTGACCTATGTTCAAATGGTGTATACAAGGCCATCCTATAATATCCTATAGGTCATAAGATAATCAACCACTAGAGTTGGAGTAAACTTTTGTAGCTTATTAAAATGATCATAGTATTCCATAACAGATATACCTTTGAACTTTAGGTTGATGAATTCTCTAGCTTTTTCAGACCTCTGTGTTTAGGGAAATAAATAGTTATGGTGATAGTATATAAATATTACCAATCCAAATCCCTATTTTAATCAATTTGGGTAATAGTATCCCACCATCACTTACCAGAATCACACAATGTATATACATCATGTTTGACCATGTTCTCTAGAGGTGACTTCATATGATCATATATATAAATAAATTCTTCGATCCATAACTAATAAGTGGTTGGTCTTCTATCCCCCAAAAACGTGGGAGGATAATTCTACTGGAACACCAAATTCAGCTCTTACATACTTGAGGTCGATCAAACTATACCATGCATATTCTACAACAAACAGATGAAGCCCTCCCAAAACTAGCCGTTAGTTCTCATATCAGGAATAAGAAGAGTCTCCACATGTGGAACTAATGGATGGGTCTTGGGAAGGCTAGGTTCCAACAACTATGGTGCATAGTCATAACTTTTTTGAGGTGTAGTATATAAGGAAATCATGGAGGAATTATGTTAAGATTCCAAACACACACTTCAATTATGATTTTAACAGTTGAAGTGATTGAAGATAGAGAACTAAGGTAGGATCATATCCTTCCTATAGACATATCATACCCATCAAAATACTCCAAAACAAGGACTAAGTAATAGAGAAGGACTATAATATTCTTTAATAATGATATGATAGTCCAACTACCCACTACTAAAGTTGGGTTCAGATCTAGGACTCTATATCAAATGTATAAGATGGATATTTACACTTTAAAAGTCCAGTTCATTATAAATTTCTTTCTTACTAAAATATTTAAATTCATTAAAAGGATATATTAGATGGATCACCATTTGCAATCTATAATGTCCCATAATACTTACAAACCATAATATGGCATCCAATTAATCCACACCACAATAGGTTCAATCCCATGCGACCAATGGTTAATATCTTAACATGCCATAACTAACTTCTTAAGGTGTGTTCTTTAAAAAATGTTGGAAAAGGATGTTAGGTTCAGGAACTCACATTAAGTGTCAATTATGTTTTCCAATCCCCAGCTACAAATGTTATCAGATTACAATAAAAATAATTAAGTCACTAATAATATGGAACAAGAAAATGAATGCTGAAAATATAGGTATAATGCGAAAATGCATCACATATTAGTCCTATTGTTCCTATAATTATACAATGTAATGGAATGACCCCCATTTTATCTATAAATTTTAATTAAATCTCATTTAATTATTTGTAATAATAATAACACCAAAAATCAAGTGTACCAACCAATAGTGAAGTCATATCAACCATAACAGGCAAACAGAAAAGTGAAATTACACATCCTAGGATATTTAGGTTTCACCTGTACATGGTTTTCTATATCCATGAACAAATTAAATTAAAAATACCATAAAATACAAGAATATTATATAATAACCCAACATTAAGACAATGAAAAAATAATTCTATGATTCCACTTCCTAACATCCCAACTCGACATCCACTAAGATGCCCCCAGAGCTGGTGGGTCACATGGACTAAATAATGCTTCCCAGTTTTCCAGAGGCTACAAAATAGAAGTGAGGGTGTAATGGTGGTAAAGTGGGGAAGAAGTTCCATCATATAGGGGTGGTAAAACATATAATAACAATATACATTAAATAGACGAAAGCATGATATAGGAAGACATAATGATTATTGGACAAGTAACCCGTCGTAGCGGAAAGCATAATATAACTATTGTAATAACTGGTGAAAAAAAAAAATAACATAAAAACTGAATAATAATTTCAAATTCAACTGGGTATCTTCATATACATGTATATACAAAGGGGTTTTATATAAAAGGGGAATAATGGAAAAGCATATACAATCATTCTATAAAAAACTACAAAAAGGAACAAAAGGATACTCGTTTTCAATCTTAAGAATATGCTCTATCCCCTACTCCAATTATACATCTATAGGTAATGAATATAAAGAACCTATTATTGGGATTTATCCCTTATATATACCTATAGACAAGTAATATACTTTTTTAACAAAGGAATCCTCAGTAGGATGTGAGATAAAATCCCAATAGGCCACCACAAACAGTGTTTTGAAGTAATCTAAGTGGTGTATATAGCAACAAAAAATGTATAGGAATAAATAAATGAATATAAAATTATAAATAAATAAATATAATCATGTTAAAGTTCCTAAAGTACACTTCTCTAACTTCTTTATCTCATAGAAAAAATGAGTTTCTAATCAGTAACCATAAAAAATATATATATATAGCATTGTTTTTTTTATCCACCTATATGGACTATTTACATGAATAAGTAAGTATCCATACACCTTCAATAATAGTTGCTGGTTGTATGAGGCACAACATAGTCATCCCTAAGTAGTCTAAATGAGCATATAAATTCCAAAATAGGGTTAAACACCTACTTGACATAATGGATGGGAGACATCATCTTCATTACTTGAGATGGTTGGTGTATCGTCATGCCTGCACCTGAATCAACAGAGGTGGTGTGTCATGACCACCATCCAAATATGGTAAATGGTTTGAGATGTCATGGTCAACACTCAATGTAAGGGACCATGAATTATTATTCCTAACAAAACCCTTACCATCATTCTGAAACCTATATCATAAGAGAAGTCATATTTATAATAATATCCATGTTGAATTACATATCATACAATATAATAACCAAGACTAATGTATCTAAGGCATCTCAATTCAATAAAAGCATTTAATAAATAATTAAACAATTTTTATGGTCTTAACACCCTTTATAATTCATTCTATATAAAACATTGAATTCATGTTAGTATAGATAATCACTATGATGAAATCCTTTCAATGGAATCAATTAATTTAATTAATAAAGGAATATGAACCCATATTAATGGTTCAGCTAAGACCCTGTAAGGTGCTAATATCACAATAGAAATTACCTATAAGGGGGAGAATTCCATTTCTAAATCAATATGAGCAGTTAGAAGGTGATTGGGTTAAATAATTTTTTTTATAAAATTGTAAAAATACAATTATATTCAAAGTCTAATTCTTAGAAGGTGTTCCATACTTTTAAATAATTAATTATAAAGGTTAAATTCAAGATTGGAAACCCTAGGTGTGTCCATGATAAATGATGTCATCCTCTATTTTTAAAAAAACGATCATTAGGTATATAACATGGCTTGCATAACAATTTATAATTATTAAATAAATTTTAGGGCTATGTGTGGTGATGGAAGGAATGCAGCATAATAGTGTGGCTATTTTTACACAATTTTTTTTGCTTTAAAATGAGGAGATGACCTACAATATGGCTGTAAACAACTTGTTTCTTGATATTATCATCATATTTTAAATAAGAAGGTAGAAATAAAATAAATAGTATAATACCCTAAAAATAAGGAAAAGACATTTAACCTAAATATTACTACAGATCCAAATATAAATTGGGAAATTATGGTAGAGGAATTTATATCTTACTGAGATAGATCTAGTTCTTCTGATAGTGGTTGATTTGGAATTTGGATCGAGAAGTAATCTCAACGACTAGATTAGGATTGAGGTAGAGCTACGAGAGGAGGAAGGAGAGTTCATCCACTAGAATGAGGATAATGAAAAACGAAAATTAGATTCAATATTTCAATAAGGGTATTTATGAAATTTTTCCCTCAAAATAGGGGCTCACATTTCAGATATACCGTGTGGAAATAATGACCCCCTTACTGTCTATTGGATGACCCCAAATGGTTAAGGAACATGGTTTCCCTAACAATATGGAAACCAGGAAAAAATAATATGCTAAAAAATACAGGTGGCTTTTATGGGGGTGCACTTTGGATCACATGGTTGAAGAAAAAACATCCCCTCTAAATCTCTTCTTCCTTACCCAACATGGTTAGTAGAGATCATATGGGATGTGTGACATGGTTTCTAGTAACTATGTTTACCATTATACTTTCCATGTTTCATTGGTTTTGGGCTCTGAACAATCCCTAAACACGATCAAGGACTCCAAAAATCATATGGGTAACATAATAGGTCTTGTGTAAAGTAATTTAAATCAAAAATAAATGAGCTATATTTTCATGAGAATATGGGTCATTACATGTTTATTGTTTGTAGAGAAGTTACCACATCAGTATTTGTGTTGTATCAAAAAATGTACGTAGTGGATTACTATCATTATTATTAGGATTTGTTATAATGAATATCTCCCATTATATAATATATAATAAAGAAAAATTAACTTTACAAAAAAAATCACAATAATTTTGAATCAATTAATAATCAATTGATACAATTATCATATAAAAATTCTTACTTTTGATAATAAATATTTACAAAAATAAATATTTATTCCATATCCCAACTAGAGGACTATGTTTTAATTTATAGAATTGAATAAAATTATAAATGGATATTTTATAATTTAACTTAGTGATAATACTATAGATAAATTTATTCACTACTCAATGTATGATGGGGTTTGACATGATCTCTATTAAAAACACTTGTATCTATAAATAAATATTTCCACTATTTCTACCTAATATATCATGTATACATATATAATCCATCTATCTAAGACATTAAGAAATGTAATAAGAAATAATATTTTTAATCTAGTATAAGTTGACACATATATTCTTAATTATTATAGTAGGCCAGGAAATATAAATGAATATACCACATGTTATAAAATTTAGTTCATAAGAAATATAGTGAAACATATCTAAGATTTTCACTAAACATCTTGTATTATTATTCAATTTATAAACATTATATTATTCCTGTTGTAAAGGAAGAACATTTCAATATTTATTATTAAATAAATACCACATGACAAACATAATTTCTGACCAACCCTTTATTATCTCAACATAAATGCTAATTTATGAAATTTATCAATGTAAAAATGCTATATGAGAGGTTATTTAATGAAACTATGACATTTAGTTTGATATAAAACATATAATACTATGTATATTAATGAAAGAATTCATGATTATGAATTTAATATACCTTCATATAATAGTCTAAGTAATAAGTTATAATTATGATCCTCTTATTTTTAAATATTCTTTATTTGAGCCTTGACACATGATAATATTAACTTATCCTCAAAACACAAAATAATTCAAGATTATCTATGAGTATGGATATTCAAAATCATATTCTTAGGTGGTTTTACAATTCCTATCTCATGTAAAATATTTATCTTGCATGAATTATTTATAAGGGTAGATTTTCATTATTAGCAAACTATTATACATTAATGTTCAAAAACACATTACATAAATTATCATATTTATATAATACAAATATAAAATTAATGAAAATTATTCCATTAGTTATTAAGGAATTAGTTATTATATCTAATACATTCTTGTATATAACCACCTGATAGATATTTACACTGTCCTATCACTTAATTATTATGTGATATTGGACATTAAATGTATGTATTTTATCCTTATATGTTACCAGGGATCCATTGAAAGAGTTTTATATCTATTTATATACTCAATGATATCAATTTATCATTAGATTATTGAAAAATTATTATGTTAAATGATGAAGATTTTGATCCAAATAGATTTTTCAAATTATCAAATTCAATTATGTAATGTACCTCTAAAGTCAAGTTTGCAATGTTGGATTTCAAGGAACTCATATAGATAATAACTTCACTATTATATAAATAATGAAACTAGATTGATTTCTTGAATCATAATTCTCTATTAAGAAAATATAACTACTATAACCACTTAAAATTATATCTTCCTCATCTCAAATGAACTAGAATATATAATTATAACCATTAAAAACAATAGTGAAATTCATTACCAAAATATAATGATTCTCACCATGATTGTAATTTTATTAACTAGTAATGATCAACAACAATGGAAAAACTATTTGTGTATAAATGTTTTTATTTATTTGTTATTTTAGACAATTATATGAATCACATTAATTCACATTCTTTATAACTCCTCCAAAGGAAACTAACACTTTGTATTATATACATTATGTAATAATGGTAAAGAACCGTGAATTTTGTATTCAAAACTATAACTATTTATAATATTACTAATATATATTTTATTTACATATATTGAGAGAACTATTTGTTCAATGTTTATAAATATTCATTCCTAATTTCTAATATTGTTCAAAAAAATTCATTTATATTTTTTTAATCATACCATTATAAAATGTAGTATTAAAATGGAAACACCCCTAGTTTTTATTACATATTAATTTAAGTAAATAACATTGCGAATAAAATGAAAACTACAAAAACATCAATAAATTAATTAATAATTTTTTTAATATGATAGGAAAACCATATTACATTATAAATATACATTATTCTAGGAAATAAAATAACACTCATTAGTTAATTATATAAAAAATATATAATAACAAAGAATGATTAAATGAGAAATTTTATAATTAAAACTATTTATAATTAAATTTTATATTTAAATTTTAATGAGAAAATTAATTAATTTTATACATTTAATTTGATGAAATAAATAATTTTATTGAATACAACATTTCCAAATTTTCAAATGGGGAATTTTTTGGATTTTTCTGACATAGTTTCTTTTTATGTGAATAACGAAAAATACAAATTTTCAAATAATGTAAAATTTATGACATCATCATAATATAATAATAAAATTAATTATTTGAAAAAATTCCTTAAAGAGTAAATATATATATATATTAATTAATAAAATTCATTTAAAAATATAATATTGATATCATAAATCCAATTTTCACATTTTGAAATTCAATAAAATTCTTTCATTAAAATATTAGGTCTTTATAGTTTTTTAATTTTTAATATAAGATGTCATTTTTTTAAAATTTTTTTCCATTTTATTTTATGAACATATATTAAATGTAATTTTTACAAATTATAGAAATTAAATATTATAAAATATATTTTATTTTCGATTAGAATTTTATAATTTGGTAATTATTTCAATTTCATTTTTATTCATAAGAAACAATGAACACGTTAAATATTAATTTCCTTAGTAAGTGTTAAATTTATTGTTGATTGTGATAATATAAGATATAATACTTCAAATATCTATAAAACATGTAAAAACTTATTTTTAAATTTTTTTACCTTGTATATAATTTATTATTTGAAATATAACTAAATTTGTTCCACTTACTAAGATAATGATATTTATAATATTTTATTATTCATATCAATTATAGGGGAGCCACTCATCTCACATATAAATGGAAACCTCATATCCTCACCTATCCACACACTTTGAGACCCCTACATAGACCATTACCTAAAAAAATATCCCTAACTACCCTGACCACAATTAGGTAGTTCTAGTACCCACAAAAATATAAATCCTAGAAGGCATAAGGTTTAATCCAAAGGAAGAGATCCAAGGAGGAGGTATAAGTCATAACATAATTATTTCAAGTTTATTTATTCTTATACCACCTAAAAATATATTTTTACTATAATAACATATTTTAATAATTATCCATAATATAATGAAATTTTATTATGTTGATATAAACATAATTTTCCACCTCCCTTCTGTCTAATGGAAAATAAAAGCATCACTCATGCATATGTCCACGATACTGCATCCCTGAAGTGATGTAATTAATTAATTATCCCACAATAAAATGGATATTTATAATGATATTTATTATATTTTTGATATAGTAATTATTATATAAAGATACAATATTTTCTATCTTCTTAACATTTTATCTATTGGAAAATAGAAACTTTATTCCTGCATACATGCCATCCATTGCGTACATGAAGAAATCTAATTTATTTTTTGTAACCAACTCACTTGAAGTGTCATATAGATGGATATAGTTATTATATATTAAAATTTTAACATAAATATAATTCTTTATGGATATTTTATTATTTTACTTCCCTTTATTCCATATGTTGACAAATCAAATCATCACCTATGAGATTGGGTGGACTACCACTTCTATGAAGTGATGTGATTAATTTTTTATAATCCCCTTAGATGGATGGTTCTAAAATCATATTTACTAAATTTTTTGATATAAATGGCATTGTAAATATTTTGGATCTGATGAAACTATAACTCACCACAAAATACCATTTGTTAGTGCATGAATCAGAGACATCATTGGGCCATTAGAGTGCCTATTTCAAAATTGGAGATCGGTAACTAGTAAATATGCCATAATTTATATCATTTTAGGAGTCTAAAAACTCAAATTAAAGTGAATAATTTGAAGAAAAAAAATTCAAAAATCATATAGACCCATTAAAATTATTATATGAAAAAATAAACAATCAAATATCATACGAGATGTAGTCATACAAAAAACCATACCATGATCACCCACCAACATGTTCCCAAATACAATGTAAAATAAAATGCAACATACACACACTAACCCCATTACCATACCAAGGCGTCATCACATTCTCATGATACCCTATTTATGCTATTTCCTAATCCTCTACACAACTTGTTCCCAAGATTAAAATGGATACATATGGTTTTCATATGCTTTAAGAATCCCATGGAGGTTGTGAGGAGATAACTAAGTATGTTCACACCAAAATACATTAATATAAAGCTTCACATAGATGGGAATTCCTGAGAAAATGAATATAATTAAACATCATCTTCATTTCTCTATACACTATCGAGGATACCATAACACTCTAATTGGAACATATTACCTTTAAGTCACAAGGTGCTGCAATGATACCCTAACACCAACCTATACATACACAAGTTCCATACCATAATCCACTCATCCTTTCATACCATCATACTAATGAACAAATAGTACATAAATACATAGGTTAGGGTATTATCAAAACTTCAACCCAATACCCAATGATGGGAGTAATAGTCATACATCCATATATAAACTCACTTTTGAATTAATCAAGGAATGGTTTACAACAAATGTACCATATCAAACCGTATAACAACAACATAGTCAGTTATAAACATAATCATACTAAGGCATGATCCACCTATAACACAATTACATCCCTATGTACTTTGATGTGGTCACACTAATTACATAGATATACTCACACATACATTGGGAAGATATAATCAAACATGAAAACCCATCCCTACATACTCTGTGCAGGTCCAAAAATCATACCGATCCTGAACATTTATTTCACTAATTAACTCTAGTAACCTACATAGTCAGATATTAAGAAAGTCATAAAATTTAAATAATATTCTTCTAGATCCATGTAGATTGGTGAATGAAACCTAAGATTCATGAAATGATCAATGGATTGATATTACCATATAATAAATAAATTTTAAAATTTAGTGGATGGAATCCATATCAAGAAAAAATTTAATTAATACCATCATGATAAAAGGTACATTACCTGATTCATAGAACACAATGACATGAAAAAACCAATAAAATATAATATCTAATATCACCTTAAATTTTGGGGATCATATACTCCTCCTGTTAGGGATGGATAAAAAATCCCTACTATTAAGAATAATAATTGTATCTAATAAGTTTATCCCCTTTTTCTGGACCTATCAAAATTAATTCTATAGATGGTTAAAGGATTATGTAGGATGTAAGGTAAACTATCCATGTTGGATAACACATATAAATTTAATTATAAATCTATATCGAATAAACAATATCTCAATTAAATGTAAACCATGGAATGGTAATATATTTCAAAATTTATAATGAATCATGGTTTCTAAAAAAATTTCCAATAGAAAGTATAAAACATGAAAAATAAAAATTTATATAAAACATTCATGAATGAATAATTCAATAAAAATATGATTATACTATTATTTTTCAATCAATTCACCATTGTTATATTAAAAATGGTTGATTAGATCATGAATTAAAGATCAAAGTACATCTCAATGAAGTAGGACTCCATGTCTGTAAACATTAGTATATATCAATACTATGGAGAATTGGTGAACATATTAATGAATAAAAATGTTGTGATCATTAATGTTTAGTTATTGTTTTAATTATTAATACTTTTCTAGGTAAATCTAATATATTCCTAAAGTTATTATCAAATACTACCTACCTAACTACCCAGGATATCATGTGAATATGTGAAATCAATTTAGGGTAGAATAATTTATATCAAACTTGTTTAATCAATAATCATTCAAGAAACTGATTTTTTTTTAATATTCACTCTCATTTCAGAAACAAACATCAAATAAATTTCATAAAGCTCATTCCGTTAAAAAAATTCATTTTTTAAATCATAAATTATTTTATTCCATATTTTCTCAATAATATATATCAAATACATTCTTAAAATCATTCATTTCAATTAAAAAACATTTTCACAAAGTAATCAATTTATTTCAAAACTAATATCTAAAGATATTTTATCACACAAATTTCCAATTGAAATTATTTTTCATGATTCTCAAATCACCATTTATAAATAAATTAGACATACATTTGAAATAAAAAAATATATAACATTCTCAATAGATTTATATTTCATTATAAAATAACCTACCTCAATTAAGTGGTTTATTAAAAAAATGATAAGGAATCCAAAATTAGTAAGAGAATCAAAGAAACACTATTCAATATTAAGAATATCTGATTCATCATTTCTATAACAATACAAGAGAGATAAAACATTTACCCTTATGATTCATGATGAACATAGAATAACCAAGGAATACTTAGATAAAAATAAAAATTCCATGATTGATGTATAAGAAAAAAAAATATAATGTAATAAAATAAAGATATTCAATTACAAATACATTATATATGGTTCCTTTCAATATGATATCATATGATCTAGAATATTAGTAAAGAACAAAAAGAAATAGACATATACCTTTGGAAAACAAGATCCCACACCCTATGATGCATTGAAAATGGTCACCAAAAGTAACCTGATATCTAAAATCTCCATGTTGATTCTCCTTAATTGAGTATATATTCCACTAGGTGACTAATGATACATAATGATAGAGTTTGAGTCTTAAAAAAGAATTAATTTTTTTGAGTCTCATGGTTTGGAAATGATAAACTATCCATGCTGCCCATTAGGGGATACTAAAAATGCTACATGGTTTGGCTGCCTACTTTGATAAACTGTGTGACAACCATATAATATGAATATACCCCAATCCACTTGGTTTTAAGATAAGGCATTGTATTTTCAAATTAAAACATGCCTAACCATATAAGTTCTCTATGATTCCATGTCATGGTGCCTAAATTCATAAGAAGACATGCACTGTTTACTCGTACTATGGAAAAACTATGCACAAAATAATAAATCTGAATTTTTTTTCCAAAATTCAAAAAAAATTATCCTTGAGAAGATCTAAATTAATGATTACCCAAATGAGTTTTGATTACGATATATAAAATGTCTGGATATCACAATTATCCATACTATATTTCATTAAACCCCTATAAAGAATCATCAAGAAGAAAATTCCTTGAATCAAAAAGGATAACGATGTGTCATTATCACCTCATGCTCTAATACATTATGAGAATTAAAATATTGTTACCAAAGTAGAAAATACAATGGTATCTATTTATTTTTTAGAATGTTTATATGAGAATCAACTGTAAAAAACCCATACTCAATCACATACATATAATTTTCAACATCACGCTGTGACCAATTAAAAACATTAGATGGGTTAGTGAGATATTTTATGAGCAAAAAAATATGAAAAACATCATGGATAAATTTTATATGAGGTTAAAAATCAAAGAATAAATCCACCATTATAATCTTATAAAAAAACCTCAAAAATTCAAACATATCAGGGTGCTCACATCCCTTGATTTACATGATTTTATTGACCCAATTGAGTTAATACTCTAAATAACCACCAGTTACCTGCTAAGAAATCAAATTCATGGGGTAGATATTCTGTATAATATATATACCATCTCTAAGCTATTAGTAACCTCTGTCAAATCCTTTGTATATTTCTTTTCATATCTTAAATCAAGTTGGGTCCCACATTGGAGGCATCAAAAATTTGGAAAATTAAAGAGTATATTGACATGAAAATCCATAAAAGGCCTCTAAGGATTCAATTTTAATCAAAAACGTTAGAAAGTTATCTGAGATAACTCAACTATTTCAATGTATCAATCACATTCCCTTCTAATGTCAAGGACACAAGATCATAACATGTCTTTAAACACACACACATAGATATATATATATATAATGTTCTCTCTAAATATCCTTTAAAGGGTGTTATGATGTTTATAACTTCAAAAAAGAAAACCAACACCTCCTAAAGGACTCTTGAAAATAATGATGCATGTTGTGGATCCCTATCAAGAAAATTAGTTGATATAAGACACAAGATCATAACATGTCTTTAAACACACACACATAGATATATATATAATGTTCTCTCTAAATATCCTTTAAAGGGTGTTATGATGTTTATAACTTCAAAAAAGAAAACCAACACCTCCTAAAGGACTCTTGAAAATAATGATGCATGTTGTGGATCCCTATCAAGAAAATTAGTTGATATAAATCAATGAAACATGAAAATATTTTATGAATATAGATTTTCCAAATCCTCAATATTGGTTTTATCACAAATGGGAATAAATTTATATATTTTGGTAAATCATTTAATAAATACAAAATAGAATTATTTCATCATGGATTAAATGGAAACTATAATAACAAAATGTTTTATATGTATTACCAATGCAATATACATGATGTATTCGATAGAATGGTTTATATTCACCCTAAAATCTAAAAGAACTATAATATTGTATAAAATTATAACCTAGAATATGGGTTGAAGGTTATGAATAAGATTTACCAAATTGTAAATAATTTGTATATTTTTTTTGTTCAATTCAAATGTGTTGATTTATTTATAGTAAATAATTATTCAATTTTTAGAAATGACATTCAATACTACATAAATATGATTTATTCAAAAAAAAGTTAATTTATTTTTCTAACAAGAGTTGTAATTAATTTATTCTATATTTAGAAATATTATTTTATAAAAAGGGTATAATTTTTTAGTACCATTATATAAAAATTAACATAATGTGATATTTTTTTGAAACAATTAAGTGTATAATGAATAGTGATAAATAATGTTTCTTTGAAAACTATCATTTCATTTTATGTATATGTTAAATAATGGTTTTAATTTTAACATAATGTAATATTTCTATGATTTTATTATATATAATAGTATAATTACTTTTGAGTCACGATTATAATTTATGTCAGTATAAAAACAGTTTTAGGTATAAAAACTCATTTCTCAAAACATAATTTTAAGTTCTATTTTACACAATTGTTTACAAAATTAATTTACTCCAATTATATATATTTTTTAAAATGGATTATATATTTAAAATCAAAATTTCTATATTTAAAAAACATTCCCCTTTTTATTTTTTTTCATTATAAATAGTTACCCTAGTAAATATTTTATAGATATGTAATAATTAAATATAAAATTGATAGATGTTTATATTTTTATTAAATTTCTATATTGGTACCATAAAAGGAAAAATATTTTAATGGTTCTTAAAATGTATATAATGGGTTTTATGTTAAATAATATATTATTAAATGATATTAAATCATAATAAAAATTAAAAAGGAAAAAGGGGATTCGATATAGTCAAAATATTTACCCCATGATAATTTTTGTTAAATTTTTTACCTTAAATGAACATTAATAACACCTTATTATCAAACATGTTATTACCAGGGTTTAAGTTAAAAATTGACAATGAAAAAATAAAATAAAAAAATAAATGTTTATAATGAAAAATAAAACTATAAAAATTTTATCGGTTGAAAATAGTTCAACATTACAATATAATTGTTAATATATTATATCAAAATGGGGGAAGTTTATCTTGAAAAATAACATGTTCTATTTAAATATTTTATACAATTACAAGTGCATCATTTCCATCAATATAAGAGGAATCTATCTCTACCATATTCCTAAAAAAACCATGAGACATATAGAACAACAATAACATACATAAATTTATTATAGAAATCAATATACATGATGTAAAAGTTATAGTTTTCATAAAAATTCCATTCTTGTGTCCTTATGAAGCAATTTAAGGGAGGTATAACAAGTTACAGGTAATGGACCAACCTAAAAATTTTTAGTTGATTTCTTCTTATAGCTATTCCAAGTATGAGGTATTCACCATAAAAACAAATTTTTAGTTTCATAAATGTAATTCAAATTTATTATGATTATTTAAACACCATTATACATCGTGTATTCTATCATATGGAATGTGAATGCATCGATTATGCATACGTGTGGACTATCACTTCCACATAGTGATATATCTCATTACCCATAAAAATAATTTTTGTTTTTTTATTATAAATTATTTATAATTATAAATTATAATTATGATATAATTATGGATCTTTAATGATTAAATATTTCCCCCTTTTCAATTATAATAATAACCGAATTCATGTGTACATATGGCTTACCATCTCTATGAATTGTGCAAATCATTTATATATATATATACTATTTATGAATGATTTCAAATTATTAAATAATAAATAAATAATAAATTAATATAATTATTATGATTTTTATATGATTTACCGAGAATAAATATATAAATACTAGAACCATTGAACCAAAATAACCATGAAAAAATGAAACAAATATCATGTTGAAATGAATATTACGAAGAAGAATTATTAATAATGGGTGTTAAAATGTTATAAGTAGATCATATATGAAATTATAAGTAAGAAATTTATGATAGCGTAGATTAATGATATTTATTTATTTATTATATAGGGGATAAAAATTTCTTCACTAAATCCCAAACATGAGATACGGTATTTATTCTACAGTTGGAGTTCAATTAGGCTTATTTATGCTTGAATTTCCATTGAGGTAAATTATATGATCAATATCTCATAAAAATGATTAAATTAATTATCCATTAGTTATTCATATAATTTTTATTCAACAGTAACATAATCCTCTCTTTTTTTCTTAAAATGATCAGTACTATTTTTGGCATACACATTTATTTCTTCATTGGTTAGAAATATTTTCCTTCCATGAAAATGTTTTCATTACGATGTTTTAAGTAATATATTTACTATTCACATATGGCTGTTTAATTTCATTCTCACCAATGATTGAATATCTATAAAAATAATTCAAATGATTCTTCGTTTTCTTTTTCTGAATGAGGTAGTTTTGAATATTTATCCAAAATGATAAAGGAATCTATAAATTGAAATAATTGATATGAAAATAATTTCCTGCTATCATGAACAGTTAATTCTTGGAAACAACATTTATATCTTCCAATAATTCTTTACAATTTTTTTACTTAATATTTTTATAATATATATGTTTATGGATATTATTTCAAAATTGAAATAAATAGTTTTCAAAAATTATTCTAGATATATTATAATGGATATATTCATATATGAAGAAATCCCTTTATATTAGTTATGAATTACTAGGTATATGATCCAATGATAAAATGCTTAATGATTTTATAGATATTTTATGGCCATGGGGATTCCATATTTATAAAATATGTTTAAATTACACTTGTTATTATATGAAGAAATGTTTAGGAAACCATTTTTCCATCGAAAGGATTATGATATGATGATTTGATTAATAATTTATGATCTTTTAGAGCACATATAATTGTATTATAATTATGCGATGTATGTTCCATCAAATATATATATCTTCAATGGGTTTGTATATATAGATATATCATGATATAATAATAATAAGAAAGGGGAATGAAACTAGTTCAATAAGGTACATTTTCCACAATGATAGTCTTTAGAGTAAACCTTGAGTAACGATATGATGGAATGCATACTCATCCCAATCAGCTATAATAGTATCAAATGTGCTCCATGACTAATGAAATGATTTTATAAGATTTTTTATTCTAAAAATAAATGTTTTAAAATAATTTTATGATATCATAAATTATGTTCATTTAACCCATTTGAATTCATGTGTTATGATATTTCATGTTTCATTCCATGAATCTTGTTTATGATCTAGGATTTGTATGGTTATTTAATTTTATGATCAGGTTATCATAACATTATTCTTACGTTATCCTCATAATATCATTGATATATCCCTTATTTTCCTTTATAGAGAACCTGATCCCCCTTTATTATATTTCCTTTTCCCATGATACAAAGAATGATTTTTTGTTTGATATTTATAAGAAGGTTGGTAGTTTTGATGAACTAAGTGAGAGATTATGCCGATCATTCATGTACATGTTTTTTATATATTTATTTTTACAAAGATACAATACCAATAGGTTTTCAGTGGGGATCATAATATAATCTAATTAATATTAAACTAATAAGATGTAATACTTATGAATAAAAATAACGAGTTGTTATAGTTGTTATCAAGGAAATGATATTTTTTTTCTAATCCATTGTGAAATATTTATTAATAACCCTTAAGACAAGCCTAATTATATGATAATATCAATATTTATGTTAAATAAATAGATTTTGGTTTTCCTAAAAATACATACATGCATGTATACAAAATGTGGATGTAGCTATAGTACATACACACATAGGGCCTAAACTCCTAGTGTTGAGTATTGGTAATCTACTAAAAATATTCTCTACTTCACAATGAGTTAGAATAATACTTCAAAAATTTATAAACAATCCTAATTGATATTTTTTGGGTAATTAAAATTTTTATTAGAAAATGTTGTGATAGATTTGAATAAATGAAGATAATGGATATCCTACATTAAACCAATAGTTCCATAGTTTGATAATAATTCTTCATGATATCGATGTATTATGAGTCATTTTACAAGATTATATATTTTATCACAATAAATAATTTTTCAAAAACTATTTTTTTTGTCTTTTCCAAATGGATGGAACCTAAAGGAACCATGTATATAGTTAATTTTTTAGAAAATTAAATGATTATCCTATTGATAAGACAAATGTAATGGGAGATAGAGTGAGAAATTTTATTATTATACATAAAATACATTTTCAATTTATGAATTAGATTGATATTATAAATGAGAGTCCGATGGAATAATGTTATGATGATTCCATTATAGAGAACATCCACCATTAATTAGCAGGCCAGCTAATCCATTTATTTCTAACAATTTGTTCATTACCACTGAGAAAAAATCTTCTATTCTTCAATGTGAATATCATGATTTTTTGGATGATTATAATGTACCCAGATCAAAGGACAATATATTTAGATCCCTGATACTGGTTTCCAGATGACCTCGGGTTCACCCCACTATATTCCATAGGATTATGACCAGTAGTGAAGGTCTAATAAAACACATGGAAAAAATATAACATCTTTATCAAAGTAAGAAACATTAGATAAAAAATGAAATTAGGAAAACATATAAACCATAAAATTCATCACCAACCATTTTCCCAAACATTGTTAAATCCCTCAAGCATACAATAAACATTCTATGTCATGTAATACATTTTCATGTTTAAGGAAATCCCAAAATAAAGTCAGTTGGATTAATCCCCATAATGTTCCTGACTCCAAGTATGAATCCCTTATCTATGCATATCCCACGTGAAAATCAACCATCAAGCATAGTTCCTTTTCCCATGTCCTGACCTATAATAATGAACTTAGTTTTATGACCCAATAGAGACCCAAGAAGGATGTTTCTACAACCTAGTAAGTCACCACCAATAGTGTCTACATAATATCTAGTCTATACATATAGTGTTTGTAGGTTCACCATGAATAAATGTATAAATAGGTGATAAACCATATAAAATTTGGTAATAATGATAACATTAACCATTTTAATCATTTTTTCAATGGGTTATCCATTTTCATCAAATAAGTATTTTCACATGAGGGTTACATAAACTATGAATTAGTGGAAAAAACCATGTCCCCTACATCACCAGGAAAAACATTAAAATAAAAAATCAATGAATATTATCATGGAGAAACAATCCAGATGATCGTACAAAGACCATAGATCCTTAGTATAAGTGATAATAAACATACCTCAGAGAATCAATCTAGGTACTTAGATCCCATTCATTTCTAGGGGAATATAACCTCCGTCTGACTCTTTAAAACATACATTATGGGGAGGGGTTTAGTTATTAATTCAAACCTGACCCATCAACATATATCCTCCTGTCCAGTACCCCACATACCGTTAATCCACGTTCACTTGATTCTTTAGTCATTTAAAAACATACCATTTACAATCCATAACTCAAAAAAGACACTAGTAATTTACAAACCATAGATTATTCATCACATATACCAACTTCATTTCTTAAACTAGTAACATATTTATCTTTAATAATTAGTTACCCATTAACACATTAACCATTTTTGTCCCCTTACTCACTATGTCACACAATCCCCATTTATAGGACTCAATCCAATTACACAGTTATCATTTACAAACCGTAATTCATTTAACACATTTGACGTTGTACCAAACCCCCTTATTCCATGTCAAAAACTAGAAAAAATTACCATTTTTTCCATTTCATATCTCAAACCAACATATAAACATATTTATCTTGGGCTCTATCTCATATCAATTAAATTATACACTTAATAACCAAATACCATGTTTAAGGAATCAGAACGGCCCATTGGTGGTGTTTAAAATAGTCTAATAAACCACAACCCATCCCACATGAATCGTGATGTGTTCAATTCATTAATTAACCAATTAATTAATCATTTATAGCAGCGAAAACCCTCTAGAAATGACAACACCAAATTAACACAACCATAAAGACATAAATTTGACAACATGATAATGAGATATCACATGAAGACAAACTACCTCGATTCTAAAGATGAATTCTTACTGAACCTTATCCTTTGATTTGAAAAAATCACCTTGAAATATCTATCCTTTAAACTGATGAAATAGGGGTTTTAGTGATTTGGAAGAAAGGAAATGATTCCAAAATACCTAAAATAGAAAAAGGAAGGCATGCAAGATTTTGAATCACCCAGATCTTCAATATTCAAAAAATAGTACTCCAAATGGATAGGAAAAAATTGAGATTAATCATTTGGAGGCTTGGAAGGAAGGGTTTGTCACCCTTGACTATTCTAAGAACAAGGAAAGACAAATTTTGATAATAAAAAAATACCAAGGGAAAAAATGGTAAATTTCCACCTTTTTATGGGTCACATGGTTTGTCTCTATGGTTATCCACATCGTGCCCCAACCATGCGCCCCCCTCTATCTATGGGTGGGGGTAGGTCACATGACCTCTTGGAAATCCGGAATGGTTGAAAAAACTATGGGGTAACTATTCAGGATGAATATTTCCATGTATTCATAGTTCTAACTCATTCCATGCGTGGGTTCATCAATGGTGGTCACCTCCTCTATACTTTCATGGTTAGGGAACACTATTAATGATAACCATGAGTCAACAATTAGACATACACTTTTTGTCCCATTTTCCCTTCCATTTATTCCCTAAACCCCTAGGAAAACCCTGACCCCCTCATAAACTCATGAAACATTTCATTAACCATATTAAGGGATTTAAACCCAGAATTTAAATAGGAACATACCACAAGAGATGTCCAGGATGTTACAACTTCCCCAATTTATAACAACTTAACCTCAAGATGCACTCTAAATAATCATTGATTATCTATGGTAAAAAGATCATGCCATTGGGCCTGCATATCTATCTCCCTATCGCATGACATTTCCATAATTATACCTTTCTTCTATAATAATGAATCCAACATCACAGTATTTCCCCTCTTGAAATTTTCATTATGATCCACAATATGAACATGCTATTTCTCAAAGGACGCATCAGCTTCAAGATAAACGTCATCAAAATTATTCACATGATATTTGTTGATGCGATACTTCTAAAGTTGCGCTACATGAAAAACATCGTTCATTCCACTATAAATATATGGAACATCCAATTGGTACACCATTAGACTGATCCTCTCCACAATTTTAAATTTCCCCACTTAACTAGGGGAAAATCTACCTTGTTTTAGAATACAAATGTGACCTATACTTGGTGAAACCAAAAGGATCACATGATCACACACCATAAAATTAAGTTGTGGATGACTTTGATCAACAAATAAATTCTACCTCCTCTGATCCATATTAATACATTTCCTAATCAACTGAATCTGCTTGGATGTCTCTAGCATGGGATTCGATCCCAACAAAATAAATTCTCAAGAATTTCTCTAACATAAAAGATATATACATGACCTATGATAAATTACCTCATATGGTTTCCTCTGAATAGTCACCTTATTAATGTTTTTATAGGTGATAACAACAAAAATCAAGTTCTTATCACAAGATCCAAAAAATTCTTGGACACATGATCTGAATATGTCCTCCATACATTGAATATTATTATCCAATTAATCATCTCTCTTATGGTGGAAATCTATACTAAAAAAAACATGGGTACCAAGTGTTTTCTATAACCATTTCTATAATCATAAATTATTATGGAGATTATATTCCAATTCAATATTACATGGAACCCTATGCAACATCCATATCTACCAGAAATACAAATCTTACAACTGATATATGGTAAAATGCTAATGGAAAATGGACATATACCCACATCTTTTCCAAAACTGTGGGTATAGGCACCCCGATACCCACAGTTCTGGGAAAAGTATGGATATAGGTATAGTATTGGAAACTATAACCATAGTTTTACAAAAGCATGAGTACAAGATAGTTTTTCGAGACCTATACCCATGTTTTAACAAAAACTATGGGTATTGGGTTGTTTTTGAAGGCCTATACCCATGGTTTTACAAAATTGTGGGTTTAGGTTTTCCACCTTATGGTGCGAATTTTTTTTTGTGCAGCACAAAATGTTTTTCATGGGAAGACATATTCTCATAGTTTTATACCTATATCCATGGTTTATATAAATATATATTACTAAATATATATTTATATAACAATAATATATATGGGATAGTGGTTAGGCCTGCGAGTAATAAATGATCGGTCCAGGGATCGAATCTCGTGGCTGCATTTTTTTTCAAAGATATACCCACGGTTTTAAAACCATCAGTATAGGTGAATGACATGGTGGAATAGTGAGTGACATGGTGGACTGGACCTATACCCATGGTTTCCTAAACTGTGGGTATATCTAAGGGGCTATACCGACACCTCAGTTTCTGGTAGTTCCTTGAAACCCTGGGTATAGCCTATACCCATGGTTTCAGGGGCTATACCCATGGTTTTAAACCGTGGGTATAGGGAATATTTCTAGTAGTGAAAGTCTCTCGGATTGGTATAAAATGTTCCACCTTGGGAAACTGATCCAAAACTTACCATAGGGTATTGTTCATCAGATGTTTACTAAGAAGAACCAAAAAAAATCTATCATGATGACATTCAACCTCTATTCTAGAATATGTAATCATTGTAATAATCTTTATAGTCACTGATGATCATTCTTCACATCCTGACAAGGGTAGCATCGTATCAGAAAACATGAAACACAGACTTTCATACCTAGCCTCAAATATTGTATATGAGTATTAGGATACATTTTTGATAAAATAGGAGGTACTAATCACTTTGTAGAATAAAATTCATGTATAAACTATTACCAAAAACATGTAGGCATGATAAAATTTCCATGAACATAAACGATCTCATCATTATCAGCAGTCCAATTAGATGGTGACTCCCCACCTTCAAAACGTTCCCTCAAGGCCAATCATATGGAATACTCATACAATTTCTCATTTATTTGACTTAGAAGCATGAAATCAAATTCTAATGATTTTATGGTTATCTACCCTTAACCCTCTTAAACCTCTAAATACATCATATCAAAAAATTTCATCATCTTCCACCATAAACTATAGTCCTGGAATACATGATTTTGAGTCTTCTGACTCAACGAATCTACAACACTATTTCCTTTCCACAATGTGTAGATGATCTCAAAATCAAAATATTTCATGTAGTCAACCCATCTTCTATATCGAATATATATATCATTCTTGTATAATATTTACTTAAGGATTTTTTTATCATCATACATAGTAAAAATTTCTCTTAACATGTAATTTCACCAGCAATTTAAAGCATAAACCACTTAGACCAACTCAATATCATATGTAGGTTAATTTCCTTTATGAGGTCTCAACTACCATGACCCATATGACACAACCCTATCATTATACTTAAAAATAAAACCATTCCCAATAATAGAAACATGAAAAATAAATGTATAATTATTACCTAGATAAGGTAGAATCAAAATTAGTGTGGTAGCCATCCTCTTATTTAATAACTAAAAAGAATTCTCACATGATCCAAACCATTCAAACATGATTCCCTTCATGGTCATTCCCGAATATGGGGATTCCAAATTAGAAAATTACTCGATGAATGTATGATAATAACCCACTAAACCCAGGATTCTTCATATTTCCAAAACACAATTTTCTACTGCCAATATAAAACTACTTTCATGTTATCCATGTTCAATAACACACATTCCCCAGAGATGATGTGACCCAATAAATGTACCCTAAAAATCTATACTTGAAACTTTGTTAGCTAGTCATATAGCCTATTCTAAATTACTATACTCAGGATGATGTCATTAAGTAAGGAATGATCATCACATGTCTCAAAATATAAAATGATTTCATCCATAAAAGAAACATCAAAATTATCCCAATATAGGTGAATGATTCAGTTCATTAGGTATATAAAAACTGATGTCACGTTGTTCAATCCAAATGACATCACCAAAAACTCATAAAAACCATAAATTCTCCCAAAATATTACTAAGATATATATAAGGGTCTCACCCTCATCTATTACTACCCTAATTACATGTAAATTTTGGAGAACATAGAAGAACCTCTCAAATTGCCAAATAAATTATTGATTCATGGAAGAAGGAATCTATTCTTAACTACCATATGATTCAATTTTTGATTATCAACACAAAACCATAGCTTCCCATAATCGTTATTAGAAAACAAAACTATAGATTACCAAGGTGACATGATCATATGAATAAACCCCTTATTCTACAATTCTGATAATGATGTTTTATGTTCCTAATGCTTGGATGGTACAATTCTATATTAAGGAATAGAACATGTTCTGAAACAGGAATCAACTCAATCAAGAACTCAACATCTCTTTCGTGTGGGATCCCTGAGAAGTCATTAGGAAACACATCATTAAACATGTCTACCAAAGTAGGAAGTACAATTTTCTCTACTCACCCATCATCTAGTACAAGACATAACACATTGGTTATGAACTCACCCAAGCACTAACAAGTGGGCCCTACATGGATTTTTGGGATTCCCCATTCCCCTTGGTGAATATAAGTGTCCCCCTCAAGGGATGTAAACATTAGACAATAGTGATAATTTTCAATAAAAACCTTATAAAACACTATCCAATCCATCCAAAATATTAGATAAAAACCAAACATCTAGAGAAAAAACATGTCCCACTTGGGAGAGTACCCTCTATACTAAAAGGTACACTACTTACATTGTCAAATTCCCTTTTCTCATACCCCAAGTAGAGATTTAATTGACCTAAACCCACACACATGTTACATTAGTAGGCCCAAAACTGTTAAAAACTAACTAGATATAAAATATTGAGAGTAAACTGTATTAAATATAGCACAAGAAAGAATATAATCTTTAAGAATCATAACTTGAACTTTCGATGGTCTTGCCTTTCCACCTCTAGTTGTAGGTTAAACAACCTAAAACTGAATTTTCCATCTACCCAGGTCTTTGTTCAAGGTTACTATTGTTGTACTACCCTATTTTTAATGATTACCTTGTCTCAGATTACCACGTCTTTCGACTCATTTGGTATAGTTAGTAAAACTAAAACTCCCCACCTGGTATGGGGAAGTCAACCCCCTTCCTACATTCCAAATGTGTTTAGATACTCCATCACTGCCATTATGAAGAGGGATCCTACAAAACCTCTAAATATTCCTCATCATACTGCAAACTTGGATAACAAATAGTTGTTTGGGACACTGTCTATACAAGTGTCCCTGACCGCTAAACTTATATAATAAAACTCGATCACTAACGAGAGAGGTTGGTCATCTTCTCTTATTACTCTATCCACCATTAACCTAGTAAAAATCCTTAAAATAGTGCTTCCTACTATCAGAAGTGGCACCACTAGATCACCCAACTATAACCACTTGTCCACCATTTGATTCCTGCATGAGGATTCCTTCTAAAATAAGGGCCAGATACGATACTTCAAAAAACCTATTTTAATGGAAAATATTTACATGTGACTTGATCTAAGGTTTAAATATTTCTTGGGAACCTCTTGTTGTATCTACCTCATACCATTCCAATTAAAGAACAAAGCATTGAAAGTCAATGAAGTGGCCATCCTAATTCATCCATGTCATAGTCCCATGATCTAAACTCATAAAATCCAAAACATTATCCTGCCTTAAGTTCTCCAGATAGAAATCATCCAGATAATTTTCCTAGAAATATTTCAACCACATACCTTGTTCTTGCTCAGTATAAACCAGATTATCCAACCATGGATTTGTTGGTCGTCATAACATATAATCCTCCAACTTAACTCTATTCTCATGAGGAGTCTATAAGTGATCTAGAATCATCTGAATGGACTCCATCCAGTTCTTGACTACCTCAGGTACACCCTCTCTATAAAATGTTAGAGGAAGATTATAATGAAACTATCTAATCAAGTCAAACATACTCGGAGTGACAAGACCAATGTCTTATTCCATTATCTACATGAATATAGGAATTTTATTATAGAACCAATCTTCCCATATATTCACCAAGATCAATAGAGTTTCCTTCTCTACTACTAGAGTAGAGTTCTCAAGATATCTTGATATCTCCTAATCATTACACATCATCATAGTGTAATCTCTCAAAAAATGACAAAATAACATTAATAAACACATAACATAATGATTCCATAGTTTTCAAAAAAAAAGTCTCCATTCTATCCATAAAAAACCCATTTGGCATACACTATCCCAACATATATAGTGAAAACTATATCACTAGCCTAGACCATCCATACCAAGGGAAATGGTCAATATGGAATAAACTAACATATATTGTCACACACTATTAATTATACAACTTTTTTAAAACCATTTCATTTTCAAAACATTAATCATTATCATTCAGTCAATGTTCTATAATTATAACACATCACAAAAAAATATCAACCCATTTATGAGTCTTCATTAGGGACTATTATTTAACTATTCTTTTAAATTAATTCTATTTACCCATTTTCATAATATTTATTGGACACCACATATTTCAAATTAGAAAAAAAATTATATGTGTTTTTCTCTTCATAGCCCCCATATATTTTTCTATGTTCTCCTAACTTGATGTATGTCACACATATCTCTAGGTTATTAAAATGATGTATTTAAGAAAACCCTTGTTCCATTTCATCAATGATAAAAAAACCACAAAATAGTCACATCACAAAACAAATTCATCAACCAAGGTGAAATATCATCCAACCATAACAAAAAAATTGATAATGACAATCTCACCCTTGGTACTTGGGTTTTAATTCCTACATGGTTTAGCTAAACCCATGCATAAGCTCATTGACAATGCCTAAAACTTCCTAGTATACCTTTTTTCCTTTCAAAAATATTATGAAAATAGAAAATAACTACTCTAATACCCGTTTCTTATGTACTTTACCCAATGAACACAATATCTAGTTCCCCAATCTGGGTCACCACATGACCTTAGGCATTCCCCATGTACAATAGAGGTCACAGACATGTAGCAAGGGTATAGTTGAACACATGGGAATATTATACCCTATTTTAATCTATATAAGATAAACAAATTTTAAATAACAATAACAAGTAAACCATATCATGAATCGTAATATATTCTCCAAAACAGGGTACAATCCCACAACTAAACATTAAATATTTTATGTCATATAAAAAAAGTCCAAGTGTATGGAAATACTAAAATAAAGAAAATTAGAAGAATACCCAAAATGGGATCCAAATACAAGTCTGGATCACTCATCAATGAAGATACCATTCCCAAATAAACCATCTATTATAGATCATTCTCCCAATTCTTGTCTTGAAACCGTGAATTTTACTTGGGTACGCAATGATGAACTAATCAGGGTGTGAGTACAACTCAGTAGTCAATCACCAATGGTTTATAAAATATATCCAGTGTAAATAGATAGTGTGTGTAGTTTTATAATTGATAAGAGGATAAATTGTAGATAAAACATATTCCATGAATTAACAATGTTTACATTACCAATTTTCATCATTTATTCCATGGGTTACCCATTTTCACCAAATACACTTCGGCATATTCCAATCATGAATATTATAAATAAGGGGAATGAATAAAATTCCCTATATAACTATGAAAAAACATACACTTAAAAATACTTGAAACATACCTTGGATCCTCAGTCTATATTATCATAAACTTATCTCAAAGCCTTAGTGTAGGTACTAACATCACATGAATTTGATATGGAAATAGTCCCTATTCCCAACACCATAACACATGAATCATAGGGGAGGAGTTTATATCCTCAGTACAACCCAACTTGTGGAAGAATATCTTCATTTCCAATACCCCCACATTCCTATAATCCATGTGAACATTATTCTTTATCTGTTTAACACACATATAATTTACAAATAACAACTCATTAAACAGAATAGAAATTTATAACCCATATTTCATTCAACACACATACCACATTAATTACATCCCCCAATAATACATTAATCATTAATAATTCATTAATAATTAAAACCTTCCCATTTATGTTCCTTTACCCATTATCACAAAAATTCATCATTAACATGTTTTAGTCTAATTACACATTTATCATTAAAAATCATAATTAATATAACACATTTACCATTGTTCCAAACACCCCCTTATGCCATGTCAACAACTTGTCATAGTTACCATTAGTTCCATTTAAAAACTCTTGCTAACATATCTACATAATTATCATGGGATATATCCCATAATAATTCAATTATACAATTAATAACCCAATTACATGTTCAAGGAAACAACATTATCCATGGTTGACCATTCACCGAGTCTAATCAACCAAAATTCATCCCACATGGATCACGTGGGGTTCAATTCATTAATTAATTAATTAATTCATCATTTATACCCTATAAATACAAAGTGTCAATATAATGACACAAGAGAACTTTCAAATACACATAAATTTAACCATAGGACAATGGGATATAACATGTAGACCACCTACCAAAATTCAAAAGTTAAAAACCCATAAACATAGTATTTGATTAAAAAAAACAAGTTAAAATCCCCACCCTATAAATGAATAGAAAAAGTGTATTTTATTTAATTGTATGAAGACGAATGATTCCACAATCCCAAAATCAGAAATCACATGTAGGATGAGATTTAGACTCACCTAGAGCTTTGATCCACACCCAATGGTGAACCAAATGTCTTATAAATGAGAGAGACTGATCATTAGGATTTTTGGATGAAGTTTTTACACTCCTGGTTGTTGTAGGAGTAAGTAGAAAAAATTCATGCTAAAAAAAATAATGCATGAGGGAAAAATGGAAAATTTACCCCTTTTTAATGGGCTACATGGTTTGGTCACAAGGTTAGACAAACTGTGCACTAACCGAGCCCAACACTCTATCCAAGATGGGGTTTTAGTCGCACCACCTCCTTGGAATCCCAAAGGATATGAAAAATAGTTCAGTAACTATGCGGCATGGTTCTGTTCAAGAATCCACTATTCCATCTCACCCATTATATAGTTTCATTAATTGTTCGCACATGCTACATGCTAGCATTGTTAGGGAATACATATGCTACTAATTTTGAGCCAAATGTGAAACATTCATTGGATGACCCCTTTTTCCCAAATTTTTTTCCCAAACCCCTAAGATACCCCCAAATCCCCTAATAAACTTTTAAAAAAAATTCATTAACCAACATAAAGAATTTAACCCAAAACATTAATCAAGAGCATACGTCAAGAGAAGTCTATGAAACATAAATTGGCACTTCATACATATTATTAATTTGAATATATATAAAGAATTCCTTGATATAAATCTGATGGATTATGTGTGAGGAAAATTCTACAAGATTTTAAAGGTGTGTTTCTATTATTATCACTGAAATAGAATGTATGATTGATATATTATCTAGTTTCTTAAAATCAATTCCATGATGAGATTTATCCATAAGAGACTATAATATATATGATGAAATTATATTTTGTGAAATTTAGGTATAAATAGAGATTATAGTAACACATAAGTATCATAGTATTGATAAGAAATGGAACACATGATTGAAATTATATTCGAATGTTAAAAAAACAATAAGGAAGAGCATTATAACTCCATAGTGATTGATGTGTGGAAAGAAACATGTAGAAAATTATCTTAAAGTATTGGTAAATTTTTTAATTATGGGAAATAAGGTAATCTAGAAAAAGAATTATAAATTGATATAAATATAAATTTATATGAAATAAATAATGTAACACATCAACATAAATAAAGTCAAAGACATTAATTATTCCAATGCAAGTAGTATGATAATTATGGTTACTAGTACTTCAATCTTATCGATTATGTTGATGATCAATAGCAACAACATCATATACCCACATAAAAATAGAAATATAATCTGATAGCTATTACCAGTGTGGGTATAATAATAATCATGTGAAATGTACAATTACTATAAAATATATGAAAACTAATGTCATATTTTTTTTTCAAAATCTACAAACTCTTTTACACATGATTATTTTTATAATGATGTCAGATTACAACCAAAATGATAAGATTTTGAATTATTAGTGAAGAATCATAATGGTCCAATGATCTCATATGATTTCTATGATTCCCATTTAATTGATTTTTTGATAATACGATTCTTATAGATATCATTATTCATACAATAGTTTATTTTGATATTATTTTGGAAATTAATTGGATTTTTTATAAAAAGTACAAAAAAATTTCTAAGGGATCTCATAATAGATATTCTGATCCTAGATATGATCATCTATTTTTGTGAGGATAAATTTGTACATCTAAATGAATTTATTCTAATTTTATAGGTTTTGATTCATATTCAATATAGGTGTTTATCTCACATGGTTGTGGAGAAACAAAACATCAATGATATGCCTATTGTACTAGTAAATGTTAATTTATTTCGGTACGAGTTTCTTATTCATCCTAGAAGTTTTGAAGTCATGTTTTTAGTAGAACACGTAATTACTACTACACCCATTTAAATAAGTCCAGATGAAATGGCATTGATTTAGTTGTTTGAAATAAATATGAAACTTTTGGATAATGTTAGTGTTGGATTCATACGCTGAAGTGAACCACCATGGGGTGTTCTTATTCATTTTTTAAAGAAAAAATATGGATAAATTTTATTTTACATTGATTATTTATAACTACACATGATCCCATGCAGTAATAAAAATCCTTCTCTTTATATTGATTATTTTTTAACAAAATCGAGGATATAAATAATATTCTATGATTTTTCATCAATTTATACACTATTTATTGATTAAAAAATGTAATTAAATAACCAAGAAATAATTTTGTAAGAGGTATGGAAATTATGAATTTATTTTGATGCCATTTGTTTGACTAATTCTCCCACAATCGTTAAGGATTTTATTTATAGTTTTGTTTCAAATTACCATGAATAGTTTTTTTTGGAAATTTTTATGCATGAGATTTTTTTTAAATTATAAGATCAATAAATATCATGAAAATCATTTTATAAATTTAATAAAGTCCTGAATATTTGATAAAAAATATGAAAAATTTACCTTGACTGAATTTCAGATAAAAAATGTTTATTTTTCTTGTAAAATAATTTCTAGAAATTTTATATATACGAATCAATCAAAGAAATAATTTATTGAATGTTATCATAAACCGATTATTGTTATTGAGATCCCTAGTATTCAATGTTAGGTTGAATATTATCATTTAATTAGAGTGAATTTCTTATTTATGTATAACACAATAACCAAGTTAAATTGGATGGGAGTCAGGATTCTTTATACGTATGAATATTGTGAAAATATCAAGTAATTGAATAGAAGTCTAGTGATCACACCCATGATTACACTACCCTATGGTTTAGAGTGGATTGTGATCTATAGTGATGCATAAAATAGGGGACTGGGTTGAATTATCATGAGGAATAATATGGTGGTAGATTATTCCCCTTCCGAATGATTGTTCATGAGAATATTTATCCAACTCCTGATTTGGAGTATGATACAATAATTTATACATTAATGTTCTAGAGTCATTATCATTATGATGAAATATTTGAAATATATACTAATCATAAATTTTCAAATTATATATTCACTAAAAAAGAGGTGAATATATTCTAGATAATATGGTTTTATTTAATTAAATATAATGAATGAATAATAAATTACCACCCTAGAAAAGATATCATGGTGAAGATTCTCTATAATAAAATTATTATTATAATATATTTATGATGGAGATCACAAAGGGTAAAATATTTATAAAATTTTATAGAATAGATCTTGAAATTTTGAAAGAAATATGGAAATATTATAATGGTAAAATGAGTTTTCAACCAACTATAGATGTGATGATCAACAAGGGGAAGGAGAAAGATGTAGATTTATAAAGGAAGTTTAGATTTTTTTGATTTCATCCTTGATTGTGATAGAAATATATGGGTTATGAACCCTATACGTGTCTCATCCATATAATATTTGAAGAAGTATCTATTAGGTAAATCTAATAGTTTATAGTTCACTATTAATATTAGAAGTTTGATGATGCATAATTATCTAAAGGTAATTTATTTTGGGACAATATTAAGAGAGATATTCAATACAATTTATCTTAGTTCTTGGAATGGTAGCAAGTTTTGGTTAAGAGATAGATGTTTGAGGGTGTTACACACCAAAACGTAAAATTAATAACATTCTATTAAAGAGCATGTATTATATAAAAATATAATTTTATCTTACATTAATCATAACACTTATTTAATGTTTTTTTTCATGTAGTAACAAATTTTATTGATAACATTGGTTATACGAAATATTGAGTTTTTCAGAACAAAAATAAATTAATAAAATAATATAATTTATTATATAGGTATAACCTTACTATTAAATTATAGGGAATGAATATGATTAAATAAAATTTAAAAATTTAAAGTTCACACATTATTATAAGTTCTCAATTTTTTGGAAATAATTAGTAATAATTTTTTTGAAAAATAAATTATTTCATAAAAATGATTTTTTTATAAAAGATAGTTTTATATCAATTTAAAAAAATAATCGAAAAATAAATTTTACAAATATTAAATTATTTATATAAAAAAATATAATTTAAATAATAATATCATAATTATATTAGTGGTAATATTTAAGGTTTTTTTGAAATGGTTCAGTTTTTAATGAATAGTGAAAAATATTGAATATTAATTGAAAGATGCCTTATCATTTAAATAATTTATATTATTAAGTTAAATTTGGAATAGGTTTCAATGTATAATTAGTTAAATTTTAGATAAATTAATCCAATTTATGTGATCTCAATCATTTTTACATTTTATTTAGATATAAAAACAATGTAAGAAATTAAACATTTCCACTTTAAAAACTATATTTCTCATCACATATGTGTGATTAATTTAAATTAACTTATTAAACTTATGCTAATGGAAATTTGATAATGTTTTTAGATAGTTTTAATTATAAATATTTAAAACTTATATTAAGGTAAACATAATTTTTTCCAAATTAAATAGTGATTGTAGTAAATTTTTCATACTATGATTATGATAGAAATTCATTTTCTGGGGGGTTAGAGTAGATTGATAATAGTGACAATGACAAAAAATATTATCTAAATTTTATTTAATGACTTTATTTATATCTATTTCATAAATTTTCTTTAAATATGTAAATTACTTGCAACTTTCTATGGAATATGAATGATTTTATATGTTATGTATAAAAAAAGGGAAAAAATATTTTTCTTCTAATATCTATAATTCTTTGAGATAGGTAAAAAATCTATATTTATTTCATTATAAATATTATTTAATTATAAATTATTTCTTATCAGAATAACATATTTTTAATTTTTTTAATGAATTAGTTACTTAAAATTCATAAGAAATGCCAATGTAGTAATTATCTAGTTAATAAAAAATTAAATAACTAGTAATAAAAATACTAAAAGTTATGTAAATTGAATGAATTATTGTATTCTATTTTTTAGATGAAAATCTAATGTTACACTTGTGTGAAAAATATATTTTAATTCCTTCGTTATGCTTATTTTTTTAGATTCAATAGAATTGAAGAAGTTCAAATTTGACATTAATTTTATTTTCTGATAAAAGATATTTTTTATGCGATTTAAAATTAATTAAAATCCCATATTTAGACAAGTGATTCATAAATGTGTATAAAATATCATATATGTTCCATTAATGGACCATTATTTCATTTATAATGAATATATTGATCCCTAAATAATAAAGTACAATTTTAGTGCAGTTCAATTTAAAAAGATTTATTTTATAAATTTGATTTCTTATTTTGAATTATCTTGAATAAATTATATAATAATTAGTCAACAAATATTTTGGAGACACATTATATAATATTGAACATCCATAAATTTTCTTTAAATATGGATATTACTTGAAACTTTCCTTTTAGATGAACCATTTTATATATTATGTATAGAAAAAGACAAAAAAGATATTTTTATTTTTTTTATTATCTATAAATTTTTGAGATAGGTAAAAAATCTTCATTTGTTCCATTATAAATATTTTTTAACGATATATTATTTTTTATCCTAATAATTTATTTTTAAGTTTTATTGAAGAATTAGTTACATAAAATTATTTATAAATTCCAATGTATTAGTTAATTGTTTAATAAAAAATAAAATAAAAAGCAATAAAAATACTAAAAGTTAAGTAAATGGAATAAATTATTATCTTCAATTTTTTAGTTGATAATATAATGTCACTATTTTGTGAAAAAAATATATTTTAATTCCTTTAGTAGGTTGCTATTTTTTTTGATTAAATATAATTTAATAATGTCAAAATTGACATTATTTTTTTTTATAAGATATAAATTTTAAGTGATTTAGAATTAATAAAAATCCCATATTCGGACAAGAGATTCATAAATGAGTATAAAATATCATAAATGTTCCATTAATGTTCCATTATTTCATTTATAATGAATATATTGATCCCTAAATTGTAAAAAACAATTTTAGTGCAGTTCAATTTAAAATGATTTATTTCATAAATTGGATTTCATATTTGGGTTTTTTTGGAATAAATTATATAAAAATTATTCAAAAAATATTTTAGAGACACATTATATAATATTTTACATTAATTCCACCCCTCATCAATAGATAAATGTTTTGGAGACACACTATTAATTTAGAAGACACATTATATAAAATTGAACTTCTAATAGTGAAATATTTAGAGTATTTAGACGAATTCCACCCCTACTCAACTATAAATGGTTCATCTCTCCTCTCACTTATCCACACCTCCAAAGCCATTTTGATCGTAAAAAACCTTCCCAAATCACATAAAAACATCCCTACCATCTCAAAATATGATTTAGTTTGGTAATAAATCCATCCTAGGAAGTCTTTTGGGAAAACCAATTCATGATACTAGAGGAATAAGTAATGTTAATCGATAAGCATCTTTCATTGACTTCTTTCTCCTCCTCATTTAATTATAAATTAACCATGGTGATATAATAATATTAGTATATTCAAAAGAAAAATATGTTTTTATAATAAGGTAATTACATAAATACTTCTCCACTTCCATCAATTGGGTTACAAAATAAACATTTATGGGTACAATGGACTACAGCCTCACGAACCAGTGTTGTTTAGTTTTCCATTACCATATTTCATAGATGGAAATGATGATGGATATACAATATATATAAGATATGTATACAATATTTGTAATTATTTAATGAATAATATATATATATATATATATATATATATTCCCCTACTATTCTATAGGTGATATGATAACATTTTTCATGTGTTCGGAGGGCTATATTCTCCCGAAGTAATGCGATACTTCTTTCACTAAATCTTCACATAGAAGGCTATGAGGAAAATAATTAATAATTATATGTAATATATATGAAATAATTATTAAATTAAATAAATATTTACCTTTTTATAATTATAATACATATATAATTTCCATTAATTATTATCCACTCACATAAAGGTGATAACATCCTTCGTGTACCTATGGACTATCACCTTTGTTAAGTGATGTGACTATATTCTCATCCACATAAGAAATGGATGATATATAAGTATAATAAAGAAATAATATGAAATTATGTCATTATTATTGTTTATATATGATATATCTACATAATATTTGAATGATTAGAAACATTCATGATAAATAATGATTGAGAAAACAAGGAAATTAATACAAAAAATAATGAAAATAATGAATGATTATTAAAAAAATAGTGATAATATGTCATATAAGAATCATATATGATATGGTAAATATGATTATAGTTATGGTTTAAGTTAATAATATGATTAAAACCACTAAACCCAAGGATAAATTCCATTCAACCAAAATAAGGCTTATGGTAAAGCTTTTCTTAAATTATTTTCTCTTAATTGGGTTATTTTTATTTTTAATTGATTATGTCATTTTAAGACTATGTTTATAATAAATTTTTACTACCTTATTTTTATTTCGACTTTAATTTTGTGTATTTATAGTTGATAAACATAGTCTATTAATTTACTAATTATATAGTCAATATTTTGAAAATTATAATGGTCTATTTCACAATCACATTATAATTGATATTATTTACTCTAAAAGTTTAGTTGAAGGATAATATTTGAAATATTCCTATAAAAAACATTTAATTTAGTTACCTTATATTTAGTCATCATATGTTCATTTAATATTATTATTTTCCCACTCTTTTGTAATAAAAATGTTTTAGAAAATATTTTTAATAAAATCCTACTTTATTTATCTTTTCGATTAAAAAGCTAGCATTTTTTAAAATAATGTTTTTTTAAAAAAAAATTATATTTTTTTAGGATTTATAAATGAATTATAAAGTTAATTTTAAGATATTTTAAAAAATTAAATTAAACTCCAAACATTCTTACATCATTTTCTGACAAATTACCATTTAGATATTACTAAAAATGTGAATGAAATATTCTTGTCATTTTCTAAATAAGAAACATTAATAAAAAGGTTATAGTGAAATTGAACTATTATTTTACTTTTAATGGATGTGTAAGATTTATCGCTATTATGAAATTCATTTTTATGATTTTTTTTCATGTTTTCATTTACATTTTTAATGAAATTGTTTTTAAAAGTGATTTTTAAAAAGATTTTAATTTTTTTAAAATAAAAAGGATATTTCCATCAAGAATTTTTGTAATGATACTTTTATTATAATTATATACATCAATAAAAAACCATTAATTATTAATATAATGGGTATATGATTATACCATCCCTATTCTTCCCCTGAATGGTTTATGACTATTTTGATAATGCATAGTATTTCCATTAATTTCCTTATTTCATTTTGTAGGAATTAACTTCCAACCGAATTATTCACATTCCTGTGATCATTGAATATTAAATTCTACAATAATTTACCCCCATTAATGTATATATATTCTCATAACATGTTTTCCTATTTAACTGGGTGCATTATATTCGTCTAGAGGGTGGACTATATTTTCTGAGAAAAATGACCTAATGTCCTAGGATGTATGTCTGTTTTATTTAATGGAGTTAGGTTATAATTTTTTTAATGTTTTTTGGGTTCTACCAAAGTTTATGGAATACCTGAGTTGGTTTGATATTTTTTTTAAATATTCATCATTGTTTTTATCTTTTGGATCTTTTCACACCACGTAATGATTACACGACGTGTGATGTTTTTGAGGGTTGTGTTGTGATCTGAGTACAAAACAAGAATCATTATGCACTGTGTAATATTAATATATATTTTTATAAGATATAGTGTTTTTGGTGTATATGAGTCACATGGATTACAAAATTTGTAAATTTATTGCATGTAGTTTAAATTTTTTAAGTTAAGGATTTGGGGTGCTGCATTAATGAATATTATTTCAATATTACAGAGATCTCTCCCCTCCCAACCTAGGGATATTATTACAAAATTTTGGGAGTCTCCATTTGTTCTAGATTGATTCTTTCACCATTATATCATTAGGGTAGTTTTTTTTGCTTCTATACAGGGATGATATCCTTTATGATTCAATATTTCCTTTGACTGTGCTAGTATTATTGCTTTGTGATATCAGATCCATTAACCAGTGGAGATGTTTCATCATTTTTCCTTCTAGAACAATTGTGTAATCATGATCATCAGCTAATTACTTTATTAGTTGTGGAGAGTTCAGTGTGATATCTTTATGAATGTATTATTTCATATTCATTGCCTTAACTTTTGAAAAATTGAATCAATTCTGGGATGTTTCAATTGGTTTTAAGACCTCAGTTGTGGTTGTGTGTTATTCCTTGGTGGATCCTATTGTATATGAGTGTGAGCTATGTATTGAGGTAGGTGGATCCATCTATAGATTCTTTTGTGAACATCATTACTCTTATTTTTTAAAAGTATTTTATTAAATGAAATAGCATGATATGGATAATTGTGTGTGTGTCTGTAGAACTAGGTTTTTATAAAATATAGATTTCCCCTTATTTGGGTAAATTTAATAAGATTTTCAAAGGATATTGATATGGTTTTATGAAATTGTTATCAAAGAATAATATGATTAAATGGTTAAATGAAATGGTTTGGAAAACAGATCAAAAGGGATGACATGATCACTTAGTTGGAAGGTATAGTAATTGTTCTCAGCAACTATCAGGGGTTTTATCATATTTAATTCCTCTAATACTAAGGCCTATTATTCCATGGACTACATATACTTGTTGGTTGTTCAATTTATAGGGTGTTACTCTACTCCTTAAACTGGATGAATATTTATAGTGTATTTCTATGTACATGACTGTTTACATTAGAAATGAGTTTTTTTATCAATCCTTACCCAGTTTAATCCTTGGCATGATGTTACTTATGATACTTCTTTAGTTATTTTTTTTGTTTATTTTGGTTTTTACTATTTTTAATCTTTTACCATTGAATTGGTATAATATTTCAAAAAATTTCTAGTTTTAGTTGATATATTTGTTGTGATATATGTAAATGAAATTATTTTAAACTAATTATCCAAATTTATTTGAAAAACTCAAATAATAGGAGATTAAATTGTTTTTCCATAAATTTTATATAAAAATATAAAACTATTCATATTCCTTGATTTCATTAATGTTGAGCATGATTGGATTATTTTTTAGAGACATTATATAGAGAACATGGTTGTGACCCCACTGAGCATGTCAGATCACACCCTACACAACCCTTTAGTTACAAGTGAACCTTATTATAACTTTTGATGTATAGAAATATAATGTGACATAGTGACGAGGTTAAGTTTTTTGTTAGTTAGGATTATGTAGATGGATGATGAGATGATGTGGGTTTGACAATTCTATAACATCGAGACATATAGAGTAGCTGTTTTAGTTTTTTTCCTTTATTGTTGGACTAGTCTCTTGTATACTGAATTTCTATATTTTTTGCGGTATTTCATTCATTTTCCTCTTTCTATTATGATATATATATATATATTGTTTTTATCTTCTGTTGAATCATTCTATACATGTGTACATATGTTATGTTGTGTACCGAAGGTTGGAAAAAATCATTCCCTATGTTTGTAATTGATTCCTGGGTGCTAGATGCCATACCATGAGGATCAATAACACCATTATAGTATATGGAAATCTGGTTGGGTTCCAGTTTGATAGGGTACCATGTTTCATTTCATCACATATTTTTATCAGTGTTTTTTCATCAATAGTCATTGTCTTGGGATGTTTTCTGGACTGTATATAGTATTTTCGGGAATTGAGAGGTGTATTTCAGTAAGTTCCTAGCCAGATATTTCCATTATAGGACTCAAAATATCATGGGATGTTGGTATGTGTGTCTCATATGATGATTTTTTATATTAATATTAGTTTATTTTTATGGTTATTCTAGTATGAAATAATATTATTTTTTTTATGTTAAATTTTCATGTTCCAATTGTGTTGAAATAAGCCTCCAATACATGTTTTCTGAGATCCAAAAGATGGTTCAAGTGATGTACCTCAAGGTAAATCTCTAAAATATCATAAAATTATCAAGGATATCATGTTAAATGTTCATTTTATTGATCAAAATGTACCAAAATATCAGAACACAATTCATGAGGTACAATAAAGAGATGTATGAGATTGGGATTGATCAAGGAATTTTTCATATGATAATCCACCATCAATTAATTTTATGAATGAAACTCAGGAGTAGGAGGACTGGATTGGAAAGATTTATCAAATCTTCAATTTCATTGATACATGTAAGAGTATCATGGTGAAGTTCACAGTGTTCAAACCTGAGGTTCCAAGTAATAATGTGTGTATTTCATAGAACCTAAGGATGAGAATGTGGTCTTATATTGGAATGGTTTCAAGACGCTCTTCTACTTGTATTTTTTCTATAGTTTTTGATAATGGATAAGCCTCTAGAGTTACTCTGTTTTTAGATGAGGTATTGTTCAGTTTTATAGTACACTAATCTATTTTCAAATATGGTTTATTTTGAATCATAGACAGTAAAGGATGTCTAGATGAATGCTCAGAAGTGTCTACATGCTTTGAGACTAAATATCTGAATGAAGGTATTTATATATAGCATTTTGATATATGAAAAGAAAATAGACAATTATATTATGGATGAAGTGAATATAATCAGTAAAGACAGATGTTCTTACCATTCTCTTCCACCTAGTGGTAGCATGAGTGGCATTGTAGGAAAAAGAAGAAGTGGAAGGATTATCACATGAGTGATGGAGTTGGTTCTTGGTAGCAAACCACTTCACCACCTCTAATTATATCAAGTGGTTTTCCTCTTAATTTTTATCAGTGTGTAACGTTTTGACACACATAACATTATTCTACTTCACCTATAAAGGTGTGTGACAATTTTCGATATTATGGATGTCTACAATGTTTTTCAGTCTATGTCTACAACACAATTTTGTCTAGTATTGTCAGTATTAAAGGATACTTTGGTGTAGTCATATGTGTATAAGACTACATGGATCCATCGACATGCATTAGGAATAAAGAAATATCACAATGTAGATGAGTTTCTAGTACAGGTAGATGCAGGTCCAACAAAAGTGGGTGTTACCATATTTATTTTATCATTGGTAGAAATTTATTTATTTGATTCTAGTGTTTCCCAGTTTTTTATATCATTCCATATTTATGATATTATTTTAAATAAAACTAATATCATGTATTTCATTATAGAGTTATCAATACCTATTGGGATGAGGAAAGAGTAACTATTTTAGTAGATTTTTACATTATTGATAGTTGATGATGAGTTAGTTTGGGGTTTTCATTTTCATGGTATAGATCTATTTGACATCTCCATTAGGATGAATATTCGAATTTTTCATCATTTATGGAATGATTTTTATCATTGTAATATCTCATTTCGTCTGGTCAATGTGACAACAATTTTTTTATAGAGAGTGTGAGATGTGGTCTGGTCATTCAAGACATTCCCACCTAAATCTGAGGAGTTTTTTTGTTTGTTGTTGAAATTGATCCTAAGGATGCTTCACTAATTTTTGATCTTCTCACTTTTGTTCTAGATTTTCCTATTTTTTCACTAGATTATTTCTCTAGGATTAATATAGAGAGGGATGTGGGGTTTATGAAATACCAGGTGCCATGTATGCAAACCATTTCTATGCATTATTATCACATGGTATAAATAGAGTTGAAAGGGAATAAGATTCAGTAGGATTATATAAATAAAAATGTATTTTTTTAACCACTAATGTTTCTACATGGGAAACCCTAGTGTTTTCTCAACGAATAAAGATAGTTTAGTGTGATTTTGTATGGCCTATTAGATGTTGAACTAGGTAATAGTTAATAAAGAGTATCATTTACCTCATGTCGATTATTTTTTTGATTAATTAATGGGGTGAGGTGGTTCTTGAAGAATGATGTTCTATTTGGTTACCATTAGTTGATATAATTAGAGAATTATATATTGGAAACTGATTTTTGGATTAGGTGTAGGAAATATGAATATCATGTGATTCCATTTGGTGTAGATAAAGCTTATATAGTTTTTATGGACCTGATGAAACAAATATTCCATCAGTATCTCGAGAATTTTTTCATGGTATTAATGGATGGAATTTTGGTTTATTCAAGAGCCATGCATGATCATGATGATCATATATGTTTTTTAAATCATGCGGATTCCTCATTTCTATGGAAAGATTTCGAAATGAAATTTCTGGATAAAAGAATTTGTATTTGTAGTGCATGTGATTTATGATCATGAATTATCAATTGACCCCATGATGGTAAAGTCATTTTTTCATTGGATGATCCATGGAATGGATTTGAGATTCAGATCATCCATGGTCTTTCTAGATTCTTTCAATGATTCAACAATGTTTTTTCCTAGCTTGTTTCACCATTGAATACTCTTAGTATGGAACACATGATATGAAACACCCCGATCTTAATTTATAGATTTCCATAGTTATGAATGTTTTTAAGTGTGGGAGGAAAAATGTTTTTAGGGATATGATCACACTATATTTTGACCATAAGATTTTTAGGGATATCATTTAATAGATATACATTAATCTTATATAGAGATTATGGGTGAAATATGTTTATAAGTTTCTTTCTAATATCACACACACCCTATGGTTGGGGAATGTTACTTCAGATTATCTAAGTATGACTGTTCCATTACAAGATTCTTTGGATTTGAAGGAGGAGTGGAACCTTATGAGGTATTCCTCTCAGTTGAACCTAGATGCTCATGAGGATTTTTTTGGTGTGGTTTTAACCAATGTTAATTTATAATAATCTCTCTAAAAGTATATTATTCAAATTTAAAATCTTTATTATGAGATTTGAGGAATTATATAATCCCTATAGAATTATAACACCATTTCTAGTTAGTGTCTCTCATAAAATGGTATTCTTAGTTTTGGGGATCAGGTCATCATCCCAACATCAATGAGGAGTGTTGTTTCGTTTGAGTATTATAGTTATTAATGTGTTTTTCATTAGGGAACTTCAACAATCTGTTATGACATGAGATGGGGATTTTGGTGGATATGTATTATTATTGACATTGTATAATGTGTTCAGCTATTAAAACCACCAACATATAATGGTAGAGCATGTAAAATAGTCTGATTTCTTTGAATGTACACCGTTTTTTGATTACAATGGACTCCCCAAGGGTGAAATTATTTGTGTGTGGTGATTTATTAGTTAAAAAACTCAGATCATTCCATTTCAATCAAGTAAAATAATTACATTGATAATCTAGGTAAGATTTATGTACATGAAATTGTGGTGTCAAATAGGGATCCTTTTACTATTGTTTTAGGTAGTGATCCTAGGTTTACTTTATGGTTCTAGAGGAATCTCCATGAGGTTAATGGGAATTAATTCATGTTAAGTATGAATTATCATCCATAGATATATGGTAAGGTGACACATTTTATTTTGATTCTGTAGGATGCAGTTTGTGCCTCTATCTTTGATTTTGGTGGATCGTGGGATAACAATATGAGGATGGATGATTTTTTATTTAACACAATTTATCACTTATCAATCAAAATGGATCATTTTAAGGGTATGTATTGTGTCCCATAGAGATCACCTATTTTTAGGTATATGTGGGTGTAACTTCATTGGTGGGGATGAATTTGGTTGAGAATATGTCTGTGAGGATTCAATATATATGTAAGTGTTAGGTTATAGATTATAGAAGACACAAATATTATATTGATCAATGGTGTCATCCATTGGTATTATCCATAGTTGAATTCGTTTTCTTGGTGTTTTCTCCTTGGTTGGGTCACCATTGGATTGGAAAATTGGGAATAACGGCTCTGAGATATGTTGTAATTTTTTAGGTCACCGAGATACTTTGGAAGGTTTCTTATCAACTGTAATTTTCATCTCAGTTGATAATAATTCATGATTTTTTCCATATATCACATGTCAGAAAATACCAACATGATATCTCTATTGTTTTGAGATAGAACGAGATTGGTATTGAGCTAGACGTTTCTATTTTTGAGAATCTAATTAAGATAATTGATTATAAAGTCAATGTATTTGATGGGATTTTTTATATCATTGGTCTGAGTTTTATGGAAGGATCGATATTATGCTCATGAGACATGGTCATAGTAGTCTCTAATGAGGGAGAAGTGGACTTTCCTCTTTACTAGATGTCACTCTTCTACATGACTTCTAGGGGAAGGAAAATCTTATAGTGGGGTGTTAGTAGAACCTTGTTTCCAACTTTTAGGTATTTCACTTCTATTTACCTATTTTTTTATATCATTGGTTGTGTCATTGGACACCTAAGGATGAATATTATTTTATAAGAAAAATGACATAATATTCAAGGATGATTGTTTGTTTCAGTAAATGGAGTCCGAGTAAAAATTTATTAATATATTTTTAGGTTTCACCCATATATTAGAGAGGAATAGAGTTAGTTTATTTTTTTTGTAAAGAATACATTGTTTTTAATTTTTCTAGGAAACAAACTTACCATGTAAGAAGAAAATGAAATTTAATGGTTTCCATGCTCAATTTGTAAGCTGAGTACATAACATTAACAACTACACGTATTGTAAGGGTTACACTGCATGTAATATAAAAGAAATAAATTTTTAATAAAATGTATATGAGTTTTCTGATGTATGTGTTTCATGTGTATTAAACAACCTATAATGGGATTACATTCCATTTTAATGTTTTGAGTTGTGGATTTAGGGAACTATATGACTAAGTCTTATTTCATTCATCCTCATATCTCTCCCCAATCGACCTATGGATTTATCCAATGATTTTGTGAGACTTTATTTGTTCCAGATTGAATCATTCAGTGTTAAATCATTAATATTGTGCCGTTGTATCTCTCTTGATAATAGATACCGTCTTCTTCATTATTTCCATTAATCACGGTAGCACCATTATGTTGAATTTTCAGATTTTTTACCTATTGTTATAAAAAAAATCTTTTCATACATATATTTTACAAATAAGTATATTAATATTCACTAGATAACATAACAATACCATCCCATAATAATTTAGGTTTAGTGAATTTGTAAACATGGAAACAAAGTTAAATGGTTCATAAAAAATCTACATCATCTCCCACTTATTATTTAATAACTTCAACCCATTTTGACATATAATACATAATACCATTCGTTATATCCTAGGTAAAATAAACATAAGAAAAGGTTATTATCAAATTCTTAGTAAGGGTAAAAAAGGGAGATATTTATCACATATGAAGAAGGGAATAATAACATGAGAAAAATATTTTAAAATATTACTATGAATATCAAAGATTAAAATCATGGGTCATGGAATAAATCATCAAATTTCATAAGTAATGAATCATATTTTAACATGTTCCATGAGATAATAATAATGACACAAAACATGTAATGTGTCATATATATAATATTATAATTTTTTTGGAAATGTATCAATAGAAACATGTTCATTCAATAGTTAAGTACATGAAATAAATACCTTTCATAAAGTTAAAGAAATGAAACTAGTTTTATGCATAATATTATTAGAATTAAAAGTATTTACACACATATATTTGTGAATATAAAATCATATTAATTAATAAAACATTTTAGTCATATGTAATCAATCATTACCAAATGAATTTGAGGGAGATATAGGTCCCACCATTCACATAATGAAAATTGTATATATGTGTTATAAAAAAAAATTAACCATTCATCATATTATGAATAATGAATAGAAATGGGTATCATAAACATTTCATCATAGCATATCTCATAGAAAAGGAAATGGATTCCTTAAAATCATTACATCATAAAAATAAACCAACTATAGAAAGAATAAGTATAGTAGATTTGAAAAATTACCCTATTAATGTATTATTAACATGAAATAATGTTATATATGATTGAAAGATTATTTTTTTGAAGAATAATATGAAATAATACATTATTAAAATATGATTTCATTTTTCAAATTTTTTTCTTAAAATGATTTATAATTATAATCGAAAAAAATTCATTCTAAATCATCTTTGTGATATTGTAAATGATTCGTAATTAAATTAGGGTACCATGATGAAGAGAACATCCTCTCATGATGTATAAATTTTAAAAAACATTAATTTTATATTTTTTAGAGAATTTCTAAAGTACATCGATTAGAAAATGAAAAATAATATCCTTCTTAACCAATTTTTCAAAAGTAAAACATGAGTAAAAATTACTTTTTTCAATTAGAAGATAATAGTAAAAAAAATGGACAAACTTTTATAAAACATTGTATTGGAATAAAAATATATTTCTAAGGTAAAATTTTAAGGTTATCGTTTTTTAAAGAAACTACCTTATAAATATAATACCATTATTGTGGTATTTAATTAAATAAATAGATTGTTTTTATTCACTAAAAATACACATAAAAAAGTTGATATATAATCATGATATAATAAAAACTCAATTCACAATTTGTATTAGTATGTCATAATAAATGAAGTATATGTTTAACCCATAAAATCAGAATTGTTTTATGAATTATCTTATAACATTGTAATAAACCAAATCGTATGCCCCATAAAAGTATTAATTATGAAATGGAAAATTTTAACAAACTAATAATAACGATATTAAGGATATTATGTATCAAAGGGAAATATGTATGCACCACATACAATAAATAATTTTTGAATACAGAATATATCCCAATTATGAAAAAGTGATATAAGAAACCCTTACCACACACTTCCCTTTAGTTTTTCATAATTTCACCTCAGGTATGAAGGTCAAAATAATGATATTAATCCATTAAAACACTATAATAAAATTTATAATACCTTATATGATACTTTTATATCATCTTACCACCCATTCATTAATACTATTTCATTATTTTCATTATTCTTAGTGAGTTCATATCATGGTTTCATGATTAGTTCATTTGTTTATTATTACTATTTTTATTTTCAAATTGAAATAAAACTCTAGAAGTGGGATTAAATGGAATTCATGGACTTCCAAATTTTTAAATGGTATTTTATTTCATTTTTTATTTCTTAAATTAGGATTATTATGTTGATAAATTTTTATGATAAATGATTATTTTATTTTGGTTGTTCTTCCAACCATTATTAAATGGTTTTATTTAATTTAATAATATGAATATATATTAGTTTTAGAACTTGAAATGGGTTATTTTATACGTTGTAAAATATTATTTAACTATAATATTTTTTTAATACTATCATTGATGGAGTTAATGGGAAAGGAAAAATCATTATTCACGGAGACGGTTGACCACCATAATTTGACAATTGTTTCGTTTCATTAAAGAAGACAAGGTAATAAATGGGATTTATAAAAGATATTATATAAGAAACATATATTTATAATTTTTTGCATGATTATTTAGTTACTATTAATTGATTCATAAAGGAGGAAATGAGAAGGTAGAAGAAGAAAACAATAAGATAGGTGGTTTGATAAAGTTACCACTTGAATATCACCTCCTTGAAGGGTCTCTCCATTAAGTCAATCATTTTTTGAGACAAATATTAATTAAAAACGGGGAGAGTGGGGACTATAGGTTTTGGAATATATTTTTGTAACTTCATATTTTTTTATGAGAAAGGGAGAGGTGAGGGTGTTATTTATACATGAGGAGGGTGGTTTTATGTTATTAAATAATGATTATTATATATTTAATCTCAAAAAAATTTGGGTGGCATTAATTACACTGAATTAAGGTTATAATTAATCTTTTTTAATTTATTATTATTTTCAATAAACACATGAAGAACCAATTTAATGATTTATTTTGTAGTTATTTTGATCTTTTAGATTTTAACTTGAACATGTTTTATTAATTTACCTATACTGCTATAAATATTTTTTTACTATGATAAATTTCTTATTATTAATAATAAAAATTAAATTAAAAAGTAATTTATTATTTAAAATTCTAAATATGAAATAAATTTTATCAAATTAAATTTACATAGTTGTGAAAAAATTATTTAATAAAAAACCTGTATATGCTCATAAAAAGCGGGTTTTTAATATGTGTATTTTTCAATCAAAATATGATTTTATTCTAAATATATGAATAATAATTTTTATTGTATGATACTAAATTAATATTTATTGATATATAATCTATAAATTTAATTTGAGGAATTCCATTATAGGTGTTATGTTAATTAATTTAAAAGGGGGAACATTATGTACTTTAAAATTGTTTTCAGAAAAAATATCAATTATAAAATAAAAAATTATATTATTATAAAATAAAATACAATGTTTATTCAAAATAATTTATATAGATTAAATATAATTAAATATTAATTATTTTACTAGAAACTATGTTCAACAAACATAATGGTACTTTTTAATTTAGAAATATTTAAAAACAAAATGACATTTTTATAAAAATCTATATTTTTCGCAATTCATTGATAAATAAATCTTCTAAGAAGATAGTAAAAAATTAATACACAGATAATTTAGACATGGTAAATCCAAAAATTACGTTTATTTTATCAGATAAATCCTATAAATGTTAAAAAAATGTATAATAGTTATGTTCTCACTAAGAGCCAAAAAATCTCTTTTTGAAGATAATATATATTTGAAGGAAAAATAACTTTTCAAAAAATAATTGAGTGTTTATTAATAATAAATTAATATATAAAAAATGAGTTGTAAAATTATATATTTCATAAGGTGGTTAATATTATTTATCCCATAAAATTTATTGAGTATGATATAATGGATGTGTAAAGATTGTAATATTGTTTTCGGTGTTCAATTAAGCTCAATGTTCCACACTACATAAAAAATTGAATAAATTAAATTTAAACAAAATGAAAAATACCATAAAATCATGGGGTTTCATATTATACTATTGGAAAAATTAATTTCAACCTTAATTTTATAAACTCAGATACAAACAGATAAAGAAATATCTACATCATCACATTGTCAGGTTCCCTTGTAGTATCCTCAAGCTAGAGGTTTGTCCAAAAAAACATTAACAAGGTGAGTGTTATAGTTTAATAGAAAATAATATATTATATCCATAATCTCCATTGGTTACTCCTAATATGAAAGGATTTGTTCTAGTTGTATGAACTATGAGTTTAGTGAATATGAATGATCAAGTATGTACATTCCCAAGAGAGATACATGTAACACATCATGGACTTGAGATAAGTACAATGGAAGCACCAATCGATAAGAAACTATACTAATATAATAAATAATTTAATTATATTTCTTTATTGAAATTTTAAATTGGACTTCTAAAATCAAATGTGGATATTTTAGAAATCATTTGTGGGAAACACACATCATAAAAAGGGTCAATAAAATATACTGTTAAAAAAAGGGAATGTAAAAGGTTAATATCTCCACAAAACAAGGATTATGATTAAGAAAATATTAGTGGAAAGTGAAAATATGGATATATAAAATAATCATTAATATATTCTTATTATGGATGATGAAAATGAAAATGGTTAATATAAGGAAATTCACTAAAAACAAATAGAGAAATAAGTCTGAAAAAGGTTACTAATATCATAAAAAATGATGCTAATAGGATAAAATTTTACTTCAAAATCATTTGTATGATTTAATTACCTTATTTTATTTCATAATTACAATATCACTATTTGTATGAGACTTAATAAATTTTTATTTCATTTCATATTCCATAAGAGGAAGTTAAAATTGAAGTGCTTAAAGATCTAGTTGATCATAAGACCCATTATGGTATCACAATTTATTCCAATATCTCTCTCTCATTATCATAACAAAATAGTTATCATATATTATTTAATATTAATAAATATTCATATGGTTATGTTATACATTAATCTCTATAATCTCATCCAATGATAAATTTAAATATTTTTTAAAATATTTAGCATTATGAACCTTTGAAAAAATTGACATCTAAACCATTATAATGAAGTTTCAAAAATTTTCAAATTCAATATATCCTTAATTGAGAAAAAACATGATTTAGGTATTCATTTTAACACAAGAAAAATTTGAATATCATTATCAAATATTCTATTGAAAAATGTTAATCACCTAAATTAAAATAAAAATTTAATGAAAAAATTAATGATTTAAAAAATTAAGTATTTCATCATTCTATAAATCAAAAAATTCTTTAAAATAAATCCATAAACCACATTTTAATCATATTACTAATTATTTATAAGGTCATAAATGTTATCCAAATTATTTTATAAAAAATATCTATCTATTTACCTAATTATTATCTCATCATCATGAATATATTAAGTGTAATATTTCCCTTAAGAATCATCTTAATCCATTTTTATGGTTAAAAGTAAAATTTAAAAAATACTTTAAAATTATTAACAAAACTATAACGTAACAATACATAGATATTTAAGTATTCCATTATTCTTGTAGAGGGAGATAATCACATGAAATTTCCAAAAGTGTTGAAAAATAATATTTTTATAGGTATCAAAAATGAAATTCCAAACCATAGAGGGGAAGATAAATGTTTCCTAATTTAAATGATTTACTTCATCGATTATGATTTCATAAGCTCTCCCTTTTCCCATTTCATTAATATGTTGTTGTGTTTAATCATCCGTATTATCCTTGGACCGGGGAATTGATTTTTATAATCCATAAAATCTTTTCATTTATAGAATTGACGTATGAGCAGTTTATTTCTTCTAGATTTCTCTCCACTCATTTCATTGATTTACTGCTATACATTACCATGAAACTCTTTTTCTCAATGGACATGATTCCCTAAAATGAATCACCTACTTTTTCCTTTCAATAATTATTTTTAGTGTTATATCTAATATTATTTTCAATTAAGTGGCTGAAAATGTTTCTTCCCTCTATATTAAAGACCACTAGAGTTTACATTAAAAATCATCTTCCTTTTCTATTTATGAGAAACTTTAGTGTTACCAAAATCAAATTAATAATTCAGTGCACATATATTAATTTCATTATAACATCCAACGTCCCTTATGGCTAATGATTTTTGAAGACTTGGTGTCAATACACTAAATAATTGATCAATTTTTATTTAAGTGATGATGATTAATCTAGAAGCACAACTTGAAGGACTCGTAAAATTCTCATCATAGGTATAATTGGATTCATTATCATTTCACTTAAGATCAAGAAATTAATTCTCTATCATTGATCATAGAATTTGATGTAAGTAATTACTATATAATATACCCTTAAATATATCTCATTCAATTGATTAAATTTATTATTATTTACTCATATTAATGATTAAATTCTATCATTGATATACTTATCCTTCTACATGATAATAATCTAGGTCAAATTTTTGATGTCTTAAGAAATGAAAAAAGAACGTTTTTGCTCAATGGTGTTGAAGCATCGCTCAACCACTAGTGGATCTGAAGATCCAATGAAAGAAACTAGATGATCAATCATGAAGGAATCAACATAATTTTGGTCCCTAATTTACTAATTTGTATTCCTAGTATTATTTATATATTATGTGCATATAAAAATAATATTTTTCATCCCAAATCGCATAACATTGTTTTCAAGTGTAAAATCATTGCATTTCCCATCATATTCATCATTAACACAGTTCTATCAGGTTCCATCCATTGAGTGAAACCAAAATGAATATTGTGATATTTACTTATAATAATAGTACAAACAAATAATCCAGTGAAACTAATTATAGAATATAAATCAATTACAGTTTTGGTTTAAAAATATTTTTTCATGTTTTTTTAAAAAACTCTTGGATTTTAAACTAGACATACACATCGGGTTACTACTATGATTTTTTCATCTTAGTTTAAAGAGCATAAATATTACTTTCTCTGATACCAACTATAGTGACTAAATATTTTCATATATAGATATTACATCTAAATAGGTGAATATTCATTAGATAACACAACTAATACATTCCAGAACTACATGCGTTTAGTGTACATGGAGACTTGGAAACATAAAAAAGTTGTTCATAAAACATCTATATCATCTCCCATTTATTCCTTACTAAATAGAATCATTATTAAAATATCAAACTTAATACCTTTCTCCGTATACTAGGGAATGGAAACATAAGAAAATATTGATATCACATGATCTGTATGGGTAAAAAAGGGAGATATCATTCATAAAATATGCATAAGGGAATAATACCAGGAGAATAAAATTTGAAAATTTTACCCTTCATATAAATGATTATAATCTTGGGTCATGGAATAAATTGTAGAACTTCATAAGACATTATTCACAACATAACATGATCTGTGAGGTAATAACAGTGTCATAAGACATGAAATATTGAAAATATAAAAACATATAATTTTTTGAATGAGTGTAAATTGAAACTGGTTCACTCGTTATGTTAAGGATACAAAAGTAGACCCATGTGTAAATATATGTAAATGAAATTATGTCCATGAAAAATATTATAGAACTAAAACCATTTAAAAACATAGATATGCGTACATTAAATCTGGTTCATGCATAACAAATTTACCTCACGAGTTATCCATATTTACCGAATTTAATAAAGGGACAAATAGGCCCCACCAGTAACATAATCTAAATAGTAAATATGTGTTCTGTAAGAACATAAATAATTATTTATATCATAAATCCTGAAATTAAATTGGATTCATAAATATTTTATCATAGAATATCTTATAAAAAAGTAGTGGGATTTATAAATATCATTCCATCATAAACATAAACCAACCATTGAAAGACTAAGTTTTTTATCTTCGAATAATATCCCCATTAAAGACTAAGTAACATGAAATAATTTTATCTAATATAGGAAGAATTATTTATCATGATGGATCACTTGAAACAATTTTGGAGGAAAATATCCTTTATATATTGATTTTTTTTTAAAATGAATCACAATGAAGAAAATTCATTTTTGTTGAAAATAAACTTGTAATCATGTGAAAGAATCATCATGTAATTGAGATATCATGATGTTTTTAATATACTCTCATGCCCCATAAGTTAAGAAACATTCATTCTATAATTTTTTCATTAAAATAATAAGGAAAATTGCATAGAAAATGAAAAAATAATCCTTTAATACAATTTTGAACAATATCAAATGTAACAACTGAAATTTTAATTAATGGAAATTCCATTCTTATTTCACATAGCTTAATCACATGAAATCACAACACAATAAAATAATAAGTACTATGTGACCTTTAAAAATAATATTGTCACTTTTTTGATTTTAATTTAAAAAATATGATATATATAGTTGTAGTCAATAAGATGTTTGGAGTCTAATAAGGCAAACTTATTTTTTGGGGAATAATAACCGAACCTTATGAATAGTAATGTTACCCTTATTAATATTAATACAACCCTTATATATTGTAAATATTCCAAGTTAAAAAGTAACCTTACCAATAAAGTATAAATAAAATTTATCCATCTTATAATTGACAATATGATACAATTATAGTGTTGGTATTTTTGTGAGTCATGTATATTTAATTAAAATTTTATGATCAACATAATAATTTAAAATAAAATTTATTTTTATAAAATGTATTCATAAATAAGTATTTTTATGACTTATTGTTATATGATAATTTTAAGAGACCTTAATGAATTTTCCAAAGTGTTAGAAAAGTAGTTTTAATTTTTATTTTTTTTATTTTAAAGTAAATTATGATTTTAATTAAAAATTAATTTTCACATATTTAGAAAATTATTTTCCTAAAATTGAATTCATTTTTAATTTATACACATCTAAAAATGGTTGGGGTTAATTTTTAGGATTGTTCTGAAATACATGAATTTCTGGTGAATAGTAAAATACAGTAATTTACTGTACAAATACATTATATGTTAAATGCTATATTTATTGAGTCATGGATGATGTAAGAACCTTGGGTTCTAAATTACATGAAAATATTACTATTTTTGGTCACAATAATCAATAATATTTCTTATCTTGATAAAAATAATAAGATAATGAATAAAATATTGAGAAAACCCTCCTCTTCTGCACTATAATAACCACCCTCACCCAATCTTCTCTTTACTCCTCTAAGGCCTTGTGACTTGTCTATATTCTGATAAAATATCTCCATAATCCCATTTTATATGTCTATAAGGCCATGGTATCTTCAAAAGACCATATCCTTTACCTTAAAGAGGTTCTTGATGATGTTATATTCAAGAGGTAAATTCTTCCTTTCATTTCTTTTACTTCAAGTTCCATTATTTTGTTTTTCTTTCATCACATCCTTTCCTCAAAATGTTATGATAACTACATTAACTTAAATGTACTATAATTATTTTATGATAATGGAATAATTCATCATCATCTCTAATTTTCTCTACTTTTACACTAGAAATGAAAACAACATCCGAGATGTGTTAATTTATCACATTCAAGGATGACAGGTTTTCAATTTATTTTACTGTCATCAATTCTGGCCATGAAATAATTTTTATGGTTGAACTAGAATATAATATATGTATTATGTCTAATTTAAGGTCTATAATATTTTATACACATGATATTTATTTATAATGAAAAATGTGATTGATGTGATAAAAAATCGCCAATTAACCAAAATGGTTATCATTAATGTTTTATATAATGATTCATATTGATTCAAAATAACCAAATTATTTTTATAACCATGTAATATTATGTATATTCACTAATAACATAAAAATCCAATTCTATACAACCATTCTCATCTTACATGTTTTTCCTTTCATGTATATATGTAAACCAATCATGAAAACCAATGAAACAAACAATGGAATTGTACCCTTTAACCCATACAAAATGTCATGAATAAACCTAACAAGGTTATAATAATTCTAGAAAATAATGAATGGGTTCTTGAAATATTAATTAATTAATTTAATTTTCTTATCCATGGCATTATGATCAAAGTAATAACACCTTCATACTAGAGTTAAGGGATTCTACCCGAACCTCCATTATTCCTTCGGGTTGCTCTATCTTTATTTTCACCCAAATTTTGTTATATTTTGTTTTTATTTACATATTTTAAATTCTATGTAGATGTTCTAAACTAAAGTATCATGATCCATTTATTATTATCATTTAGGTATATACATGTTTTTAAGTGGTTCCATCCTCAATACTTCCTGATAAGTAAACCTATTTTAAGGGAACTTTATGAATTATTACCAAATTTCAAGTGCACTCTATCATATGTTTTAAGAAAAAATTGTTTTTATAAAATCAGTATTTTTATAATGAATACTTTCTTGGTTTACTTATTTTTTTTATATAAAATATTATGCCATTTATTATTTTAAAGGCTCTTTAGTATTTTCCTTAAAACCACACTAGAATGTTTTAATTTCATAAATACTCTTCTTACATGTTTTCACTTATGTTTGAAATCAATTACAATGATATATGCCCACATTCCCTCATAATTTTAAATATATGTTTTAATTACTTTCTTTCATAGACACTTGTATGATAAAACCATCTATTATTATTTATGACATGATTATGATACCCATTTATTTCCATGGTTACCCTAATGTTTAAGTATGATTGATTATGTATGATTATATATGTTCCAAGAATCTTCATGAACACGTTATAATGGGTGTTCCCAGATAGCACTCTAATGCATAGGGTAATGTTGAGTCTCAAGACATGATATGTGCAATGGTCTTGGCGGTTAGCCTTGACTCATTCTACCATGTTAAACGGTCTTGCTAGTTAACCTTGACTTGTGCTTATTTATGTGAAATGATCCTTGACTCATGATAGTGTCATGTTTTATGTTACAACCACATTCCTATGACTATATGTTTATATTATCCCATGTATATATGTTATGATTCCATATGATGCATGCATTTTTATATCATTATGTTATTCCTTCTGACCCATGTGGTAAAGCTTTATTCTCATGTTTATTCCCTTACTAGGATTTTAGCTCATCCATTTTTTCATGTTATCCCCAGTTTATCTTATGAAGATGTATGAGAAAAATGGAAGTTATGATATATTTATAAAGAATAAATAAATAAATGTTTTATTTAGTCTCATTTTTTTATTTTATGTACCTAGTCTTCAATGACACTAGACTTTACAATCCTTGAATTGTAATATGATGATTTACTATTCTTAAAATCATGTAATGATATATGTAAAAATCTAGGGTTGCTATAGTTTGTATCAGAGTATATACTAGTTATTTTTGGATATTAAGAATTGAGAACTTTAGTAATAAAATTAAATAAGAGACTAAGTATAAGAAAACATACATTAATTTTGGTAAGTATAGAGTAAGTGGTTTTTTAAACAAGTACATCCATTTCTAGATATGAACAAGTGGATGTGGCTCTGGAACAGATGTTTCTAGTGGTAAAACATGAAAACACCACTTTGATCTAGACTCGAACGTGAACTGGTGCATGACAATAGGCCTTTCTGCACTCCTAGTTTGACACTGTTGGCAGAAATTATTAGGTAAATTTGTAATCATAATATAAACCATTATTAAGGAAATAAAAAAGATCCCATAAGAATATATGTTAATATATAGATCAAGGATAAACTAGATTTAAACCCAGGGAATGAAAAGTTAGGATATTCTTATCCATTACAAGTTTATCCATTTATGTTAAAAGTTTCCTTTATACATATTATCTAAGTATTCAAGACCCTTAATTGTATGTTCTTTTTCTTAGTTAATAGAGGTAAATAGAAAAACACATTCTAACAATCAATGTGATAGGGAATGTGAATATTTACCTAATGATATGCCAAATATGATAGGAATGGGTGCTCAAAACATTATGGAAGTACTTTCTTAGCCAGCTCAAGTTATGAATAATGGCTTGAATAATATGAAACTACCTCCTCCTCCAAGGAAAGTGAAAGTTTCCATTGAATCATTCATGCGGTATAATACTCTCATGTTGAGGAGATCATTTGATCCCCTCCTCATAGAATAGTGTATTAACTCCATTGAAAATATTTTCTCTGTTTTCTAGTGCCAAAAAGAAGAGAATGTCATATTGGTGGTCTACCATTTTGATGGGTATGCTGATCAGTGGTTGAAAATGATCAAGAATACAAAGTCCCAGGAAGAAATTGATTCCATGGATTGGGTGGAATTCAAGAAAATGTTTTTCAATATATATTTTCACTGAACCACCCATATCGAGATGGAAAGAGAGTTCCTCAGACATAATCAGAAGAAATATGAGTCTATCTAGGCATCTGAAGAAAACATCACAAGTCTTGAAAGAAATTCCCCTAGCTTTGTCATGAACATTGAAATAAATATGGATCACTTCTTTAGAAAACTAAATCTGAGTCTATGAAAAGTTTTAGTGATTCAATACTTCTAAAATTATAAGGATATTTTATTTTCTTCCTTTAAGGATAAAATGGTGATTGGAGACTATCAATGGTCTCATGGGATTAGTGAAAGAAAATTATAAAATAGAGTCAAATATGGGTGGTTCAAAAAATAAATTCCATGATGGAAAGAAGGTCAAACATCCCACATGTCAAAATTATAGGAAGAATCATCTTGGGAACTATCAAAAGGGAACCATGAATTTCTTCAAATGTGGAAGAATGAGAGATCTAGATAAGAACTTCTAGAGTAATATAAGTAATACCACTAATTTGGAAGAATAAAGGAAGGTTCAGATCAATGGTTAGCCTATAGTTTATTGTTACAACTGCTAGGATCATGTTCCTTATGCGAACAATTTTTCCGAGCAAAGGGTAATCATAGGAAATCAACAACAACATCCAAGATATCAAGAAAGGTATTATTCTATCACTACCACTGATGTGGAGTCAGACAACAATGTGATGAAAGGTATGATAATTATTCATTTAGGAATAACTAATGCACTATTTGATTATGGTTCTACTAATTCTTTCATATCATGCAAGTTTAGTATAACTATTCAAACACCACCTAAAAATATAGAGTTTGGGTTATCTGTGAGAATAATAAATTGGGAAATTACTTCATCCAAAGTATATATATCCTCACTAGTTAAAATTGGTGGACTAAACCTCCCAAAAATTCTCATCATTCTTCCTTTAGTGGAGTTAGATGTTATCTTAAGCACGGATTGGCTATCTTTATACAAATCCAACATCAACTGTTGGGAAAGGGAGATCACTATTCACATCCCAAAGAATCCTTAAATTCTTTACAAGTGTAAGGATAATGATGAATCTGTTTTAGAATCATTGTCTTAAGTGTGGTTATTACTACTTTATGGGTAAGCATGTCAAGATCAAATGATTGAGACAAAAGAGATGATACTTCTCAAAGATATGCCCATCACAAGGGATTTCATATATGTATTCTATGAAGAATTTCATAGTGTTCCACCTAATAGAGAGGTTGAGTTCTCAATTGAACTTATTCTGGGATCCCTAACTATATAAAACAAACCTTATAGAATGTCTATTGTAGAGCTGGAAGAGCTAAATAAGTAGTTAAATGAGAATTTGGAGAAGGATTTTATACAACCAAGTGAATCACCATGCGGTGCGCCCATCCTATTCATCAAGAATATGGATGGATCAATGATAATCTTCATTGATTATTAGAAACTCAATAAAATCATGATAAAGAAAAATTATCCTCTTCCTCAGATAGATTACTTGTTCGATCAGCTATGCAGGCCCAATTATTTCAATATTGTGTAACTTCAGTTAGGATATCACCAATTCAAGGAGAAAAATAAAGATACTCCCAAAATTTCCTTTCAAATTATTTATAGAAAATATGAGTTCATATTAATGCCCTTCGGACACACTAATTCTCCCAAAAAATAATGGATTTGATGAATAGAGTCTTTATAGATTACCTCATGAATTTTTTTGGTTGTCTTTACCGATTATATTCTGATATACTCTAAGAGAAAGGAGGAACATTAAGAGTATTTAATACTATGTTGATGACTATATAAAGAGAGAAAAACTATAAAAAATATAGTAAATATGAGTTCTAGATGAAATAAGTATCATTATTGGGGTATGTAATCACTAGAAAATGGATATTTGAGGACCATTATAAGACAAAGGCAAATGAAGAGTGGCCTAGCCCAACATTTGTAACAGATATTTGCATCTTTATAGGTCTATTTGGGAATTATCAATGATTTTTGAAGAACTTATCATTATTTTAAAACCCAAGGACCTAGATAAAATGGAAGGGGTGATGTTTTTCAGGACTCAATAATGAAAGGAAGGCTTTAAGGAGCTCAAAAAGAGGCTTATCTCAGTGCTAGTACTCACACTCCCAACAAGTGGGGAACTTGTTGTGGTGTAAAGTGATTCTTCAAAGAAGGGATTAGATTGTGTTCTAATGAAAAAAGAAAAAGTGACAGCCTATGCCTTGAGACCATTTAAAATACATGATTAAAACTATCCCACACATGATATGGAGTTGGCAGCTGTGATATTTTCTTTGAAAATTTTGTGGTATTATCTCTATAGAGAAAATTGTGAGATATATACTAATTACAAGAGTCTAAAATATATATTCTTATATAATGATATTAATATGTTCTAGAGAATATGGTTAGATCTCATCAAGGATTATGACTTCTCAATCCACTATAACCCCGGTAGGAAAAATAAGGTGGTAGATCCTCTAAGTAGGAAGGATCCTGCATCTTTATCTATAAGGCCCCAGCCTTAAAACTTACTTAATCTTGAGTTATTACAAGATTACACATTGAGGATCTTTTCAGGTTTAGAGTTTTAGAGAATTAGATCATGAAACTTGCATTACATTCCACATTTAAACAAAGTGGTTACATAAAAGTCAGCATTCATTCTTCCCATCAACGGGAACATATTTAAAATATAACACGTATTCTCTCTTAACACATCCTTGACTCTAACGTCTTATCATGTACCTTTCCTCTTGACCTGAAAAACATTTCAGAAACTTGGGATGAGCATAAAAAGCTCAGTAAGAGTTATAAAAATATGGAAAGGAAACATGAGTTCATATATACATAAGAATGAAATCATACTTTACCCATAAAACAAAGGCACTTTAACATACCTCATCAAACCATGAATAAATCATAGAAATCATAAGACATAAAGGTAACTTGAGGCATTCATAACATTCTTATGTAGGGAGTAACCCTCTTGGTTACGTTTGGAATACCCATCACAGTATATTCCCTAAATCTCTTCGGAGAAACCTTAACGTTTCACTCCTTCGCGTTACCCAATGCATTGGAGAGCTATATCGGGCTCACCCGCCCTTAGTTTATCACGGAACCACCCGTTCTTCATAACAATGCCCAAGAACCATAACATAATCGTATCACATAAACATGAATAAAGGAAACATAACATTTCCACATTTCAATCACAATATAACATATTAGGATATTGAAATAATGAATCCATTCAAAAAGAAACCATTTCCAAAACCATTTAAAACATTTAATAAAGAGATTTTTGAATCAAAGTGTCCCATACCACCTTGAAGCTTTTAACATTTTAAACCATTAATATCCATATAAATAAATCCTTAAAACCATTTTGAAAACATGGATATTAATAAGAACAAATAATTAAAACATTTAAAACGATATTTTGGTTAAAGGGGTTTTACCAAAATTAGAGACACTTGAATACAATAATCAAGGAATAACATTTAGTCAGAACTTTATAATATCATGAGAATAAAAGGATTCATGATATAATACTCCAAAGGACAGTATATACACCATATAAGAGTGAATTGGTGCATAACAACAATGAACCCTCAATAGAAATGTCAAATGTGATGAAATACCTTATAAAGAAGGTATCCTTAAATTAAGGACAAATAAATCTCAAAAAATATGTGTGACAAATATATAGACACCCAATATAAGTGGATATTAAGTGTAAAACAATAAAAGGTCATTCACACATATTCAATGGATGACATATTTAATGACTACAAGTTGAACCCAAAGAAATCGAAATTGGGTTAAGAAGTTCCCTTGACAGCCTAACGGCGTCACATCAAAATGAGTTGATGAGAGATAAAAAGAGTATCTCATCACTTGGACACAAAATTTACATCATTAAGGATATATGAGAACATATCCCAACATAACAATATGTAAATTAAAAGACCCAATAAAAGAAGTCTTTTAAAAAGAGGAAGGGTGAAAGGTTCCCTTACCGAATTGGGTATCTTTCAAAACATACACCCCATGAAAGAAGGGCAATAAATCATTGATGTAAATACTCATAAACGAAAGTATATTACACAAAGAGTAGAATAATGGGCAGTACATACACCACTCAAAGGAAATTGTGGCAAATGTAGCATAAATCTCACGGGGATAAAGTGAGATGAAAAATCCCTTACGAAAACTCGGCAGCCTAACGGCGCCACATAACTTCCAAAAGGATTGATGAGAGAGAATAGGGTCTCTCATCACATGAACATAAAAATTACAGTAGGAGTAATATAAAATAACATCCAAATCATAATAAAGATGAGCTTAAAAGAAATTACATAAAAGAATGTACTTAAAAAGAAAGAGAGTTGTAGGATCCCTTACCTCGGGTCCGACTTGACTCGATCATTCTTTAATCTCCTGAATAATAAACTTGAGTTAATTTCTAATTCCTTAAGAACCCTTTTCAAGTTCATTATTACTTTTATACCACTTATTACCTTGTCATAAACATTATGTAATCATTTAAGTTAATAATATTTGTTTTGCCGATATTTGGTTCTTAAGTCGAAAGTGGTCTTCTTACAATTACATGTTGTTCGTGTGGCCAAATGTTTATTATATCCAGAATTGTATTCATTATGTAGATATCATATATTTCATATATATCCAGTACATGCATGCATTTATAACATTACATAATCATTTAGAGGTAAGAAATGAAATGCACCGTTCATGGAGACGGTAAGCCGTACGTACGCATGAACGCTACTTTCATTTCTATTTCGTATTTTATAGAATGGAATAATAATGATATAAAGGTATATTATAATTCCAGTATAATATCATATATAATATCATATTTCCATCCTTTATACATCCCACATATGGTATTTAACGAATCAAATCACTTTGAGGGGGCGGTAGTCCGCACTTCCTTAAATGAAGATATCGCGTATACCCATAATGGAAGCCACAAAGGTAAGACAAAAATGAAAAATACAGAAGCATAAATAAAACATAAACATATTATATATCATATATAAAAATAGTGACATCATAATGGCCACCTTTGAAGGTGTTAAATGAGTATTGAACAATCATCGTTTCGGGAGGCAGAATTTCACCGTCCACGGAAACCGTATGTTATTTAACCATTTGATGTAGTTGTGTGAGAGTGTAGCTAAAATAAATCTTGTAACAACATCCTAGTATATTGAAGATACTGGTGTTGTTACAAAAGAAGTAAATAAAAAGAGATTATAGGTTTGGAGAAGCAAAAATAAAACAAATGAACAAGAGAGAATGAGTTACCTTTAAAAGTGTAATCTCCTGTTGATTTGAGCCTAAAGGCTTCCTTTGAAAGGATTCTGCCCAAAGGGGATCCTCTAGGATGAGGAGAGGGATGTTGAGAGAGTAAATGGGCAGGGGTTGGCCGAGCCAAAGGCTTGAGGGGTGTGGGAAAAGAGGTAGAGGTGGGGGCCTTTTATAAGAGGAGAGGAGGGGCACTTTTGGAAAGCAATGAAATATTACATTATTTGAAAATGCTTTTCGGTTCTAAAGGGTCCCACATTGATAGAATTCGTGGATAAGGTGATAAGGCATCGAAATCCACTCATCCAATTGGTTTTGTCCATGTGTATATTGTAGATTTTTCATTATCTTTCCATTTTAATTAAATTGTCAAATAATGATGTCATCGCTGCATCATTATTATGTCATAAATAATTTAATTTCTTTAATGTCTAAAAATTATAAAAAAAATACTATGATATAGGAAATCTTTTTAGCTTTACAATGACTATTTATAATCAAAATTTGGACTTGTATAACCCCACTTAAAAATTGTTTTAGTAAAACATACTATGTTAGTGTCATTTTCACTTTAACATTAAATAAAAAGTATTTTATGTTATTTCCCAACAAAAGTGGATCCATGGGGTCCCCAAGTTAGGCCATGGCTTGTCTTGGTCGGCCATGACACAACCAATAGGGTTGTGACATGTGTCTAGGTCATTTCATTTTTTTAAAGTATTATTTATACCTTAAACTACACTAATTATCACTAATCGTGATTAAAAACTTAATAAGTTACTATTCACCAAAAAATTATTATAATCTCATTGAACCACATTTTACTTCTTAATGACAACCATGTATGTCGGATTTTCAAAATTCAATACACATTAGTGGTAAACTTTCATTTAACTGAAAAATCAGTTTGCTTGATTATCACTTAGTGGTTTCACTATTCATCAAAAATTGAAGTTTTTCAGAAAATTACCAAAAATTCACCCTACGCTATATTTGATATTCTGAATTCAAAAATGAAGTCCGTTTTACAAAATTCAAAACATATTAGTCACATTAATTAATTTAATAATTAATTCCCGCTGTCAGAGCAAATAGCGTGTTTTTATAAAACAATAAGTATCAAAAGATTGACACCAGTTTAAGTCCGATTTCAAAGTGAAATTAATTCCAACCACCACTATTGGATTAAATGGTAAAAATATTTCCTAATTTCACTTTAAAACCAATTCAAAAGATAATCTAATCATATAAATAAATTAGATTAAAAAGTGGTTTTGAATTAAAATACAACATTTTACACTATTCCTTAAAAAAAATGAACTTTATCGGAAAGATACCAAAAATTTACACAAAGTAAATTTTGATGTCCCGATTCTTAATAAGAGTTTTATTTGGTCCAAAAGAATGTTTAAGAGTGAACAAAACTATATTTAATGATGGTTCAACATCAAAAGGTGATAAGTGAACCTTTAGTGAAAACTAGGGCATATACGCCTAAAATTGAATTCTTTCCGTATTTTAAGCCTCTATTCTTTATTGGATAAATGTAAAAACAATTAAAAACATATGAAATCATATTTTAGTTATTTCTATCCATTCCCGCCAATACAACGGCTACATGTTAACTACCATTAAAAATAATATTATTTTATTATTAGAGTGCAACGTAAGATTCCCAAGAAACTCGTTGTTGCGTGTTGGGTACGCCATCGAGCATAGCGTCCCCTTTAAAGTCATTTAAATATTTTATTCACAAATATGGATAAATATGAAATGTCATATTCTTTATTTACCTGGGATGTTACATCCTTCCCCCCTTTTGGGAATTGCGTCCTCGCAATTTTAAAATTGCGTTTGGAAACATCCTTGAAAGTCCCACATCGGAACAAAAGTCGGTAAAACAAACACTTTAAAATAAAGAAAGATAAGTACAAAGGTCACTCGAGTTAACCCATACTAGGATTCCAAGTATGAAAATATGGACATGGGGGAGAAAACATAGGGTCACGTTCTTATGGAGAGTGATAGAAAACATGTTTAGGAGAAAGTTAACAATGAGAAAATCACAAACTTGTGATGGGTTAAACGGTATTCGATTCCCCAGTAGGAAAAGTTAATATACAACATTTTTGTTTTAAGTTACTTTTTATTGAGGAATTTATTCATAAGGAAACATAATCACTTATCATATTGACTTTCAACTTTTATTATATTCCTTTCACAAACTCATATTTTCTCCAAAAGACGAGTATTTAGGAAGACTTGTTCACATTAAGAGTACTATAATCAACTTCTAGAGAATCACCTAATCCACAAAAGAGAACTATGTACATCCTATGTCTTTAGGCTTAAACCAGAGCCAAAACCAAAAAGTTTAGTACAAGATCAGATAATCCAGAAAAGGATAACCCCTTATAAAAAGAAAATCTATTCTTAATCTCCAAAATTTGTCCAACAAAACCCAAAGTTCAACGAGGACCAACCGATAAACAATTTGTCCATAAAATTCTTCAAAGTAAACCTAATATAATATTGAAACCCAAATATTTGAAGGATTTAGTCACACAGTCTTCCATGTTAAATCGTAACATTTATCTCCAAACAACATTAGTTGCTCCTAAAGTCTAGTATTGAAAAGTAATTAACCTAATCACATATCCTCCATGATAGGTTAATCATTTTTATAAATAACCCAAAATCAACTTACTCTTAATTCATAAAATCATATAACCAAAAATAATCAGTCAAACTAACCAGGGACTTCACGTAGTCCAGTGGTAGGCGATAAATACCAGTCGCACTTTGGTTGTGGGTTCGATTCCTGCAGCTTTGTCCGACGCGACGGGATGTCACACGGTCTGCGTGTTGTCCTTTTTCCAAAACTATATAATTCTCAAAACATTCCCCAAAATGAGATAAAATCTTCAAAAATATTCATAACATATTTTAACCTCAAGTTTATCTCATTCCTTTCCTTTTCCATCATATCATAGAGTAACCCATAATTACCTAAAAAGTAAGGATCATATAAACCCTAATGGTTACCTTAATAATTATTACCTGAATTTCCACATCGAGTTGGCCATCTCGTAAATGATGCATTAGAGAACTCACGAAGGTTGAAGTGATTGATCATGGATCCTTGATAGTTGGTTTAGAACAACTATGAGATTCCTCATTGAATCCCCTATCTCATCTAGTATCATAATCAGAGAACCACCACAGTTTCCTTCAAACCCATTGTCACTTTGGTGCCTGCTAGATCCATCCATTCACTAAAAACATAAATGTCAGTGTGAGTATATCAACAAAAACATCATGTACTAATGAGGAAGGTAGACTCTAATATATACTTACTCATTCACATTATCTAAAATTAGGACTCTTTCTGAAATTCTAACCATTATGGTAATGTCACTTATGCTTATGGAATACCCTAACCTCTAAAGTTATCTAAACCGACCTTTGATACCAACTATAAGGCCCCAGCCTTAAAACTTACTTAATCTTGAGTTATTACAAGATTACACATTGAGGATCTTTTCAGGTTTAGAGTTTTAGAGAATTAGATCATGAAACTTGCATTACATTCCACATTTAAACAAAGTGGTTACATAAAAGTCAGCATTCATTCTTCCCATCAACGGGAACATATTTAAAATATAACACGTATTCTCTCTTAACACATCCTTGACTCTAACGTCTTATCATGTACCTTTCCTCTTGACCTGAAAAACATTTCAGAAACTTGGGATGAGCATAAAAAGCTCAGTAAGAGTTATAAAAATATGGAAAGGAAACATGAGTTCATATATACATAAGAATGAAATCATACTTTACCCATAAAACAAAGGCACTTTAACATACCTCATCAAACCATGAATAAATCATAGAAATCATAAGACATAAAGGTAACTTGAGGCATTCATAACATTCTTATGTAGGGAGTAACCCTCTTGGTTACGTTTGGAATACCCATCACAGTATATTCCCTAAATCTCTTCGGAGAAACCTTAACGTTTCACTCCTTCGCGTTACCCAATGCATTGGAGAGCTATATCGGGCTCACCCGCCCTTAGTTTATCACGGAACCACCCGTTCTTCATAACAATGCCCAAGAACCATAACATAATCGTATCACATAAACATGAATAAAGGAAACATAACATTTCCACATTTCAATCACAATATAACATATTAGGATATTGAAATAATGAATCCATTCAAAAAGAAACCATTTCCAAAACCATTTAAAACATTTAATAAAGAGATTTTTGAATCAAAGTGTCCCATACCACCTTGAAGCTTTTAACATTTTAAACCATTAATATCCATATAAATAAATCCTTAAAACCATTTTGAAAACATGGATATTAATAAGAACAAATAATTAAAACATTTAAAACGATATTTTGGTTAAAGGGGTTTTACCAAAATTAGAGACACTTGAATACAATAATCAAGGAATAACATTTAGTCAGAACTTTATAATATCATGAGAATAAAAGGATTCATGATATAATACTCCAAAGGACAGTATATACACCATATAAGAGTGAATTGGTGCATAACAACAATGAACCCTCAATAGAAATGTCAAATGTGATGAAATACCTTATAAAGAAGGTATCCTTAAATTAAGGACAAATAAATCTCAAAAAATATGTGTGACAAATATATAGACACCCAATATAAGTGGATATTAAGTGTAAAACAATAAAAGGTCATTCACACATATTCAATGGATGACATATTTAATGACTACAAGTTGAACCCAAAGAAATCGAAATTGGGTTAAGAAGTTCCCTTGACAGCCTAACGGCGTCACATCAAAATGAGTTGATGAGAGATAAAAAGAGTATCTCATCACTTGGACACAAAATTTACATCATTAAGGATATATGAGAACATATCCCAACATAACAATATGTAAATTAAAAGACCCAATAAAAGAAGTCTTTTAAAAAGAGGAAGGGTGAAAGGTTCCCTTACCGAATTGGGTATCTTTCAAAACATACACCCCATGAAAGAAGGGCAATAAATCATTGATGTAAATACTCATAAACGAAAGTATATTACACAAAGAGTAGAATAATGGGCAGTACATACACCACTCAAAGGAAATTGTGGCAAATGTAGCATAAATCTCACGGGGATAAAGTGAGATGAAAAATCCCTTACGAAAACTCGGCAGCCTAACGGCGCCACATAACTTCCAAAAGGATTGATGAGAGAGAATAGGGTCTCTCATCACATGAACATAAAAATTACAGTAGGAGTAATATAAAATAACATCCAAATCATAATAAAGATGAGCTTAAAAGAAATTACATAAAAGAATGTACTTAAAAAGAAAGAGAGTTGTAGGATCCCTTACCTCGGGTCCGACTTGACTCGATCATTCTTTAATCTCCTGAATACCTAACTTGAGTTAATTTCTAATTCCTTAAGAACCCTTTTCAAGTTCATTATTACTTTTATACCACTTATTACCTTGTCATAAACATTATGTAATCATTTAAGTTAATAATATTTGTTTTGCCGATATTTGGTTCTTAAGTCGAAAGTGGTCTTCTTACAATTACATGTTGTTCGTGTGGCCAAATGTTTATTATATCCAGAATTGTATTCATTATGTAGATATCATATATTTCATATATATCCAGTACATGCATGCATTTATAACATTACATAATCATTTAGAGGTAAGAAATGAAATGCACCGTTCATGGAGACGGTAAGCCGTACGTACGCATGAACGCTACTTTCATTTCTATTTCGTATTTTATAGAATGGAATAATAATGATATAAAGGTATATTATAATTCCAGTATAATATCATATATAATATCATATTTCCATCCTTTATACATCCCACATATGGTATTTAACGAATCAAATCACTTTGAGGGGGCGGTAGTCCGCACTTCCTTAAATGAAGATATCGCGTATACCCATAATGGAAGCCACAAAGGTAAGACAAAAATGAAAAATACAGAAGCATAAATAAAACATAAACATATTATATATCATATATAAAAATAGTGACATCATAATGGCCACCTTTGAAGGTGTTAAATGAGTATTGAACAATCATCGTTTCGGGAGGCAGAATTTCACCGTCCACGGAAACCGTATGTTCTTTAACCATTTGATGTAGTTGTGTGAGAGTGTAGCTAAAATAAATCTTGTAACAACATCCTAGTATATTGAAGATACTGGTTTTGTTACAAAAGAAGTAAATAAAAAGAGATTATAGGTTTGGAGAAGCAAAAATAAAACAAATGAACAAGAGAGAATGAGTTACCTTTAAAAGTGTAATCTCCTGTTGATTTGAGCCTAAAGGCTTCCTTTGAAAGGATTCTGCCCAAAGGGGATCCTCTAGGATGAGGAGAGGGATGTTGAGAGAGTAAATGGGCAGGGGTTGGCCGAGCCAAAGGCTTGAGGGGTGTGGGAAAAGAGGTAGAGGTGGGGGCCTTTTATAAGAGGAGAGGAGGGGCACTTTTGGAAAGCAATGAAATATTACATTATTTGAAAATGCTTTTCGGTTCTAAAGGGTCCCACATTGATAGAATTCGTGGATAAGGTGATAAGGCATCGAAATCCACTCATCCAATTGGTTTTGTCCATGTGTATATTGTAGATTTTTCATTATCTTTCCATTTTAATTAAATTGTCAAATAATGATGTCATCGCTGCATCATTATTATGTCATAAATAATTTAATTTCTTTAATGTCTAAAAATTATAAAAAAAATACTATGATATAGGAAATCTTTTTAGCTTTACAATGACTATTTATAATCAAAATTTGGACTTGTATAACCCCACTTAAAAATTGTTTTAGTAAAACATACTATGTTAGTGTCATTTTCACTTTAACATTAAATAAAAAGTATTTTATGTTATTTCCCAACAAAAGTGGATCCATGGGGTCCCCAAGTTAGGCCATGACTTGTCTTGGTCGGCCATGACACAACCAATAGGGTTGTGACATGTGTCTAGGTCATTTCATTTTTTTAAAGTATTATTTATACCTTAAACTACACTAATTATCACTAATCGTGATTAAAAACTTAATAAGTTACTATTCACCAAAAAATTATTATAATCTCATTGAACCACATTTTACTTCTTAATGACAACCATGTATGTCGGATTTTCAAAATTCAATACACATTAGTGGTAAACTTTCATTTAACTGAAAAATCAGTTTGCTTGATTATCACTTAGTGGTTTCACTATTCATCAAAAATTGAAGTTTTTCAGAAAATTACCAAAAATTCACCCTAAGCTATATTTGATATTCTGAATTCAAAAATGAAGTCCGTTTTACAAAATTCAAAACATATTAGTCACATTAATTAATTTAATAATTAATTCCCGCTGTCAGAGCAAATAGCGTGTTTTTATAAAACAATAAGTATCAAAAGATTGACACCAGTTTAAGTCCGATTTCAAAGTGAAATTAATTCCAACCACCACTATTGGATTAAATGGTAAAAATATTTCCTAATTTCACTTTAAAACCAATTCAAAAGATAATCTAATCATATAAATAAATTAGATTAAAAAGTGGTTTTGAATTAAAATACAACATTTTACACTATTCCTTAAAAAAAATGAACTTTATCGGAAAGATACCAAAAATTTACACAAAGTAAATTTTGATGTCCCGATTCTTAATAAGAGTTTTATTTGGTCCAAAAGAATGTTTAAGAGTGAACAAAACTATATTTAATGATGGTTCAACATCAAAAGGTGATAAGTGAACCTTTAGTGAAAACTAGGGCATATACGCCTAAAATTGAATTCTTTCCGTATTTTAAGCCTCTATTCTTTATTGGATAAATGTAAAAACAATTAAAAACATATGAAATCATATTTTAGTTATTTCTATCCATTCCCGCCAATACAACGGCTACATGTTAACTACCATTTAAAATAATATTATTTTATTATTAGAGTGCAACGTAAGATTCCCAAGAAACTCGTTGTTGCGTGTTGGGTACGCCATCGAGCATAGCGTCCCCTTTAAAGTCATTTAAATATTTTATTCACAAATATGGATAAATATGAAATGTCATATTCTTTATTTACCTGGGATGTTACATTATCAATGGTGGGAATTGAAAAGGATCCAATCTTCTTATATTTTCAGAGGATATAAATGAGAATAATTAAGGTATGGACATCATCAATAATTTCAAAAATGGGTTCTCAACCATCTCTCTTGGAGAAAATAAAGGATGATCAAATAAAATATGTGTAAATTTTGAAAAGGGTGGAAGCTATTAGAAATGGGAATTCCGATTAGTTCAAGGATGATGAGGAAGGAGTTTTAAGATTTGGGTCACGATAATGTGTGCCATAGGATCCATAGATAAAAAAGAAGATTTTGATTATTACACATAGCTCAACATTCTTTATTCACCTAGGGAGCACAAAGATATATCATGATATTTGAGAGATCATTTGATGGGATAGTATAAAGAAAGAGATAGCTGAATATACATCCAAGTGCCTAGTACATTGAAAAGTGAAGGCTGAAAGATAAAAGTATAATGGGATGATGTAACCACTACCCATACCAACATAGAAGCGTGAGAACATCACCATGGACTTTGTCACCAGACTTCCAAGGACATCCAAAGGAAACAATACTGTATGGGTCATTGTGGATCATCTTATAAATATATATCACTTTATCAAAATTCGAGATGACTTCTCGTTGGATCAACTTGCACATATATTTATAAAGGAGGTGGTAAGACTACATATAGTACCATTATATATTGTATGTGATAGAGATTCAAGATTCACCTTAAAGTTCTATAAAAGTATTCAACATGCTCTAAGCACTGAATCGAACTTCAGTACGACCTATCATCCTTGAACTGATGGCCAATCTATGTGAACTATTAAGATACTAGACGACATGTTAAGAAAGTGTTCTATGGACTTAAAAGGAGTATGGGACCAATATCTTCCACTAGTTGAATTCTTATACAATAACAGTTTCCAATATAGAATCTGAATGGCACCATATGAATCCCTTTATGGGAAAAGGTGATGAACACCAACATGTTAGGATGATGTCAGTGAGTTTAGGCTTCTAGGACATGAAATAGTAGAAGAAATGATGTAGAAGGTAAAACCTGTTCAACAACACATCAAGTCAGCTCAAAATCAACAGAAGAGTTATGCAGACAATCGTCATTGGGACCTTGAGTTCAAAGATGGAGACATGGTATTCCTCCGTATATCTCTATAGAAGAAGGTCATGATATTTGGGAAGAAAGGAAAGTTAAGTCACAGGTACATCAACCACTTTTAGATTCTTGATCATGTTGAAGTTATGGCCTATCGACTAGAACTTACACTTAACATGTCTAAAGTACATGATGTCTTCCATGTATCCCTCTTAAAGTAGTACATACCAAATTCTTCACATGTACTATCTTTAGATGTGGTACAGTTAGAGAATGTTCTTTCTTACGAGGAGCATCCAGTGAAGCTCATGGATCATAGAGATAATTTTCTATGCAACAAGACTAATCACCTGGTCAAAGTACTATAGAGGAACCATAAGTATAAAGATGCATCATGGGAACTAGAGGAGTAAATGAAGGAAATGTACCCACACCTATTTATGGATTAGAATGTAAAAAAAACTGAGTGTAAAATTTCATAAGGGGGGAAGAATGTAACGACCCAAAATTTAATCAATAGTAATTCTATTCTTATGTCACCTAGAATAATAACATGAAATCAAAACACAATGAACTACTAAGTACTATGTGACCTTTAAACATAATATTCTTACTTTTGTGATTTGAATTTCCAAAATCTGACATACACAGTTACAATCAGTAATATGTTTGGTGTCTGATAAGAAAAACATAATTTTTAGTGTATAGTAACTGACACTTATGAATATTAATGTCACCCTTATGAATATTAATACATCCTTTATGAATAGTAAATCATCCAAGTGAATACGTTACCTTACTAATGAAAATATAAATAAAATTATCCATCTTATAAGTGAAAATATGATATAATTATAGTGTTGGTATTTCTGAGAGTCATGTATATTTAATTACAATTTTATGATTAATTTAATAATGAAAATATTTTTTTTTCATAAAACACATTGATATGTAATTATTTCGATGAATTATGATTATATGATAATTTTAAGAGACCTCAATTAATTTTTTAAAGTGCTAAAAAAGAAGTTTAAATTTTAAAATTTACATTTTTCAAGTAAATTATGTTTTTCATTAAAAATTAAACTTCAAATATTTAGAATATTATTTTTATAAAATTAAATTAATTTTTGAATTCTAAAAGTGAAAGATGGTTGGGGTTAATTTTTGGTTTTTATCTGAAATACTGTATTTTTTTGGTGAATAGTAAAATATAGTAATTTGCTGTATATATAAATTATATGTTAAATACACTATTTATTGAGTCATTGATGACATAAGCACCTTGGTTTTGAACTAACATGAAAATATTACTATTTTGGGTCACAATAATCATTACTATTTCTTATATTTATCAAAATAATAAAATAATGAATAAAATATTGAGAAAACCCTCCTCCCCTCCACTATAAAATCACCACCACCCCCTCTTTTCTTCACTTTTCTCTAGCCTTGTTACTTGTCTAAATTCTACTCAGATATCTAAATAACCCCTTATAAAACTTCCATAATTCCTAGGTCTCTTCAAAAGACAAAATCACCTCCCCTATAGATGTTATTTATGTAGATATATTCAAGAGGTAAATTCCTCTTTTCATTTGATTTATTTCAAGTTCCATTATTTTCTTTTTCTTTCATGGTATCCTTTCATAAAAAAGTTATGATAACTCTATTACCTTACATTTATTGTAATTTTCTTATGATAATTTAATAATTCATCATCATCTCTCCTTTACCCTCCTTTTATACTAGAAATGAAAACACCATCTCAGATGTGTTAATTTATCACATTCAAGGACGACTGGTGTTTAATTTCTTTTAACATCATCAATTTTAGCCATGAAACCATTTTTGTGGTTAAAATAGACTGTAATATATGTATTATGTATAATTTAAGGTTCTATAATATTTTTTACTCATGATATTAATTTATAAAGCAAATTGTGTCTCATGTGATCAAAACCCACCAATTAACCAAAACAGTTATCATTAAAGTTTTATATAATGATTCATCTTCACTAAAAATAACCAAATAAATTTTATAACCTTGTAATCTTCTTTATGTTCAATAATAACATACAACTTAAATTTTTACAACCATTCTCATCTTACATGTGTTTCCTTACATGTATTTAAGTAAACCAATCATGAAAACCAATGAAACAAACAATGAAATTGAACCTCTTAACCCATCAAAAAGGTTATGAATGAATTTAACAAGGTTATAATAAATAATTTAAATAACTAATAGGTTATAGAAATATTAATTAATTAATTCATTTTTCTTATCCTAGATGTTAAGATCAATGTAAAAAGACCTTCGGACTTAAGGGAAGGGATTCTACCTGAACCTCCATTATTCCTACGGGTTGGTCAATCATTATTTTTTTACCCAAATTAAGTTATCTTTAATTTTTATTTACATATTATAAATGTTTTTTACATTATACAAAATCATGTATCAAGATCCATTCATTATTCTCTTGTGGGGATATACATGTTTTTCTGTGTTTCCCTCTTCAATATTTCCCGATAAGCAAACCCGTTTAAAGGGTACTTCCCAAATTCGTACACAATTTCAACTACACTCTATCATCTATTTTAAGAAACCATTTATTTTTTAAAATCAGAAATTTTGTTATGAAAAAATTCTTGGTTTAATTCTGTTTTTATATAAAATATTATTCCATTTTCTATTTTAAAGGATCTTTAGTATATTCCTTAAAACCACACTAAAATGTTTTAATTTCTTAGATAAACTTCTTACATGTTGTCAGTTTTGTTTCACATCACTTACCATGATGTATATATATTTTTCCATATCAATATCCATTTATGTTTTAGTTCCTTTCTTTCTTGGAAAATTGGACGATGCACCCATCTATTATGCTTTATGACATGATTATGATACCCATTTCTTTCCATGGGTACCCATATGATTAATTATGATTGATTATATATTATTATATATATGGAAATAATATTCATGAACATGTTATTATGGGTGAAACCATATATCACTCTATTTAATTGGGTAAAGATGAGTCTCACGAGACATTATGTGGAACTGTCTTGGCAGTTATCCTTGACTCATTCTACCATGTGCAACAATCATAGTGGTTAACATTGACTTGTACTCCTCTATGATCAATGAGTCTTGACTCATTCTAAAGTCAGGTTTTATGTTGCTACCACATTAATATGACTCCATGTTTATATGATCCCATGTTTTTTTTGTTATGATTCCATATGATCCGTGCCATTTTATAACATTCTGTCATGTCTTCTAACCCATTTTCTAAAGCTTTATTATCATGTTTATTTCTTTACTGGGCTTTTGGCTGATCCCTCTGTTCATCTTATCCCTAGTTTATGTTATGAATATGTTTGATAAAAATGGGAGTTAGGATATATTTATAAATAATAAATAAATGAATGATTTATTTAGTCACATGTTTTATGTTTTATATACCTAGTTTTCAAAGACAATAGACTTTACGATCCTTGACTTGTAATATAATTCTTTACTATGCTTAAAATCATGTAATGATATGTGTAAAAGGCTAGGGTTGTTATCTAAAAAAATTATTAAAAATGAAATTAAAGTGTCATAATATAAATTTCAAAATATTTTGGGAAATAATTTTATAAAACATGGGAATAGAAGAATAATAAATTTTTAATGGAAACATTTAAGAAGTTAATTTTTAAAAGAAATTATCTTTCAAATATCGAATCATTGAAGCGACCCTTAATAAAATTAATTTATTATTTTTATTTTATAAAAATACATATATAAATTGTAAATAAAATCATAAGATAATCATTATTCATTTCAAAATTACTATTATTAACACATAATCATGGAAGGATATTATTGTCCCAAAGAATGGAAATTGGTTTAAAAATTCCCTCACTAGTTTCTAATAAGTTGAATTGTATGAACCAAAAATTAATAATTATAAAATGAAACATTTAATACCATGAATATAATTATATTGATAATATTTTATACATAAGGTAAGTATATATACATCCCATAGATAAAATTATAACATAATAAGTAATATATCTCATAGAATTAAATGTGAGATGAAAAACCCTTAGCCCACTCCTCACTTTAGTATTTAATAATTTAAAATCCTATAAAATGGTTTTAATATTGTTATTAATTAATTATAAAACTATAATCATATTTATAATACCATATGTGATACTTTTATTAAATCATACCACCCATTAATTAATAATATTTCATTATTTTCATTTTTGTGTGTGTGTTCATTTCATGGTTTCATGATTGGTTTATTTTTGTAAAATTATAGATTTTGTTATAAGAGGGAAATTGAACTACATAAGTGAAATGAAATGACATTAATAAAAATTTATTAGTTTAAATATTCCAATAAAAAAAAATTTATTTATGACTTTAGTATGATATACATGATAAAATGTTAATGGTAAATGATTATTTTATTTTGTAATTTTTTTGAGAATCAGGAACTAGTTTTGTTTTATTTAATGTTATGTATATATATATATTAGTTAAATAACATTAAATAGTATATAATATAACATTTAATATATTTTTTAACCAGAATAATATTTTTATGAACATCATTGAGGTGGTAATGGGAAATGAAAAATCATTAGCCACATAGATTGTTAACTACCCTAATTTCGACAACAGTTTTGTTTCATTAAACTAGGTAAGGTAAAAAATGGTTTGGGTATATGCTATTAAATTAGAAACATAAAATTATTTTATATACATTATTTTATTGATATTATTCATTTATGGAAGATGAAGGTAAGGATAAGGTAGAAGAATAAAATAAAATAAGAGAGGTGGCTTGAGAGAATTACCTCACGAATATCACATATTTGAAGGATCCCTTAAATTATATATAAGTGGTATTTTGGAGAGACCATAAGTATATGAAAGTGATGAGAGTGGGAGGATAGGTTTTCTTTTTATATTTTTGGAGCTTCATGGCTGGTGAATAAAAAGGTGGATGCGAGTGGTTGTATTTATACTTGAGGATGAGTGGTTTTAATAGATTAAATAATTATAAATTTTTATTTAAATACAACCAAATTTGGTTGGAAATAATTAAAAAAAATTAATTAAAAATTAACATTTTAATGGATTTTTTGGTTTATAAACAAATAAAACATCCATTTAATGTTTTAGTGTTTTTATTTTAATATTTTTCTATTTAACTTCAATATGTTTAATGGTTTTACCCATATCACAGTAAATTTTATTTTTTCCATGGTAAATTTTTCATTCTTAAAAATTTAAAAGACCTTAGAATATAATTTATATCTTATAATTCCAAATATAGATTTTTTTTAAAATAAATTCACAGTATTGGTAACATTAGATTCAAAAAATCCTCACTAACGCAATGGAAAATCAGGTTATTAAGAAGTGTGTTTTATAATGAAAAGATGTGTTTATATTAACTAAATGGAAAATTATATTAATTTTATAAAATAAATTAATAATTAAATATATATAATCTATAAATATAATATAAATAATTCCCCATTATTGATTATATCAACAAATTTAAAAGGAGGATCCTTATGTACTTTAAAATAGTTTTCAGAAAAAATATGTTTTTAAACCCAATTATAAACTTATTCTAAAATAAAATATAAATTTGATTAAAATAACTTTAATTTATGAAATATAAATAATGATTACTTTCTTTACTATAAACCATATTAAAAATAAAATGGTAAGTTTAAAATTCATAATTTAATGAAATGAAATGTCATTTTTACAAAAAATTAGTTTCTATCCCTATTAACTAAAACATAATCATTACAGAAGATTTTTGAAAATTCTTCTTAACATACTTTTTAAATGGTGAATTAAAAAATTAAATTAATTTTTTCAAATTAAATATCTAAAAGTGTAAAAAATAAATTATATTTATTTACCTGTAGAATTAATAAAAAATGATTTATCAAGAAAACATATATTTAATAATAAATATTACTTGACTAAAACATATTTTTTTATTTATTATTACAAAATTAATGTATTCAAAATGTGTTGAAAAGTTATATATTCCATAATTTGGTCATTACTATTTATTCCATCAAATTTTATAGAAAATTAATAATGCCCATCTTAGAATAATAATATTAATTTTTTTAGTTCATTTAATCTTGATGTTTCGTGATATGTAAAATGTAAATGAAATTAAATTTAATAAGAAATATACATAATATGAAAAATTAGGGTGTTCTAATGGTGATGTTTCTTCTTGTTACATTTTATAAATATTGTGTGATCTTTCTCTGGTGGATGATTCGTTTGTTAATTATGGTGTGCCATGTGTGCATTCTTGGGGTATGTGTTATTTCCTATTCAAATCCATCCCATTTTTTAAATTGAATCAATTAATATATGTGGGGATTAATTACATGTTCTAATTATATTGTGTGTTCTTTAATTACGGTGGATCCTATTGTGTGAATGTGTGAACTGAGTTTTGTGGTAGGAGGTCCATCTATAGCATTTGTTAGTTAACAAAACTTCTATAAGTTTTTTTGAAAATTATTAATAAATGAAATTGCATGATATGAATGATTTTATTTATATGTGTTGAACTATGATTTCATAAAAGATGTTTTCTCATGGTATGGGTAAATGGGAAGGGGTTTTCAAGGCATTTTGAAATGGTTTTAGGAAATGGATTTCAATGAATGAATTGATTATTTTTTTCATGAAAAAGTTTTTAAAATAAATAAAATGGGAATCCTTGAGTACTTAGGTGGAGGGTATAGAAATATGTCTCATCCACTATCAGGGGGTTCTTTTATGGGTATTTCTTCTTCTCAATATTCCTATTGCTCTTGGGACTTGTTAAATCTATTGGGGGGGGGGTTCATTTTCTAGGGTGTTCATTTTATCTATAGATATGATGAATCTTCATAGTAGATTGATGTGTACATGATATTAATTTTCATGCATGAGTGTCCTAGTCATCCAATCATAGTGTGATTCTTGTCTTCATTTTACTTGGGTTGTTTCATGGACGATTTGGACTTTTTTATGTACTATTTTGATTATACTCCCATGTATTTGATATGATATGTGTTAAATTATTTCATTTATTTGATATATTTTTTTTAATATATGTATACAATATTATTTGAAAATAATTTAAATTAATTATTTAAAAATATGTAAAAGTGGAAATTAATTTTTTTCCATGCTTATGAAATTGAAATCGATAAACTATTATCACACCTTATTGTCTTTAATTATGAGTATTAATTGATTAATGTTTAGAGTCATGACATAGAATACTTAGGTGAGACCCTAATTTTCTTATTATCTCACACCTTGTGTACGACATTGACAATGAAAAGAAATTTTTAAGTATTTTAATGTAGGGAATGAAAGGAACTTATAATAAGGTAATTAGGTTTTCTATAATATTTATTTGGGAAGATGAATGGTGAGATGGTGTTGGTTTTCCCCAGATATCGCCTTGAGATTACTATAGTATCTATTTTATTTTTATGTCCCTTAATGTTGGACTAGTCTATTGGATATTGTTTTCCCGCATTTTAAATCGTATGACTTATGTTGTTCAATTTCTATTATGACGTTTATAGATTCATTTTTTCTTCTACCATTCATTTTTTACATGTGTATATATGTGTAGTACCCCTTGGTTTCTAGTATATAACCCTTACTTGATTATTTTCTTGGTTTTAAAAGTTAAGGGTGACGTACGGGGGAGTCGGGAGATCCTGGATTGAAGTTTGAGGCAAAGGGGAAGTCGCACGGGTGGCGCACAGTTTGTCTAAACCGTGCGACCAAACTGTGCATTGATGAATTGCGTGACAGTGGATTCTTCATGGTTGGCACATGGTTAAGGTAAACTGTGCGATGAGGCCATGTGAGAAGGGTGGCTGAGGCAGTAGCTAACGTACGGTTAGCACACGATTTTTCAAAAAGTGCGGACTAACCATGCAGGCACTTAAATTAGATCCTTAGATTGTGGATCTAACTTGTTTTTGCCTCAAATTTCTTCATTAAAGCTCTTAAGAGGGCATAAATCGGGATTAATCACCCTTAAAGGTTGGAAAAATTCTCCCAAACATTCCAGAGGTGATCCGAAGGCTTCTCTTGGCGAATCAAAGATGGATTCTTGAGGTATGTGATCGTTCTCCTTCGTTCTTGATCATTTTCTTAGATCTACTTAGATCTACTTCTCCTCTTCCTTTGGTTTCCTAGATCTACACCCATTAAGGGTATATCTAAGTGTTTGGATTCCAAATATGATGAGTTTTGGTCTATGTTCTGTTAGGATAAGAGATCTAAGGAGGGTTTTTAGAGAATCGACCCGGTGTTCTTGAGTGTTCTTCGTCCATTGCTTGGGTTCGCCTAATTTGTTGAGGTAGGTGGATTCAATATCGATTCCTCTTTCTTAGAACTTGAAGGCTTAGTTCAAATTGATTTAATTTATTCATTTTGATTGTGAAATTTTGGTACAAATAATGTAATAAATTTTCTTTAGTGATGATTTATGGGTTTTGATGGAATCATGGAAAATGAAAGAATGGTTTGTGAAAAGTGTTTTGGTTTCTTGATTTTAAAATGGTGATTTTAAAATACGGTTTCTCTGGATTTGGAAAATGGTTTGCGGGAAAAAGGTTTTCAATAAAAGTGTTGTTTTATTGAAATGGTTTTAGCATGGTTGGAATGTTGTGGTTTTTGGGCATATTGGGTGTGTGCGTTCATATTTCATTGACAAGGCTTGGTTGAAATATGACCCTATGCTCAGTGAAAAAGTTGTAATGGCTCATGGAAAATAATTACCTTGTGACGACTTGGTAGATTGACGAAAAACCACTCATGAGTATGGAACAGTCATAACGATGCATGCATAGTTGATTTCACGGGGTGTGAAACGGTTGGTTGTGTGGATTTGTGAAATTGAATGAATGTGCCAAAATGTAAATGTGAATTTGTTTGGAATATTTTCTTGGTTGATTTTCTTGAGAAAGATGGTTTTTTTGGAAAATGGTTTCGGTTGGAAAATGACTTTGACATGAAACTTGTGAATTGTGAACTGTTTTGGAATTGTTTTATATAAATTGTTTTATATAAATGTGCTAACATGTTTTATCCTATAGGCATGGGTTGAGAAGTCATCAGGGAAAACCTACTGAGTTTCATTACTCACCCCCTGCTTTTCCACGTTGGTGCTTTTGCAGATGTGATATACAGGGATTTTGGAAAAGGTAAATTTTCACATGTTTATAGCACCACGTCATGATACTTGGGCCGGTTCATGATGTTGGAGCTTGGAGCTGGTGGAGCATGGAGTTGGGTTGTCATTTGTAGTCTTTTAGTTTGACTTTCCTCTGTTTACTCTGATTTAGTGTTGGTTTCCATTGTGGTACTCTTAGTTGGTTTATGATAAAATAAATGGTTGAGTTGTCTTAGTTTTTATCATGCATCATTTAGTTGATTAGTTTGGTTAAAATTTTTAGTTCAGTGGTATGTTTTAAAAGGGTAAATCGTCCCACACTTGTTTTGAAACCCTTCAGCATTTATTTCCAGCATTTGGCGCCTTGGGGATGTCGCTTAAGGCCTAGTAATTACTCGTTGGGATCTCAATCCAATGAGGATAAGAGGGTCATTACAAATGGTATCAGCTTGTTCGGTCCTTGCCTAACAAGTGGTCATCGATGTTCTTGGACTTGGAGTTAAAATTATTTCTTGTCTATTCCTTGGGTGGTCATCTGAGATAGGAGTAGGATTTTCAGAACATGAAATGTACTGTAAAAAGGACATAGCTAATTTGTTTATGCTGAACTTCAAGTTAACAGGGTGTTGGGTAGATAAGTGTTTTGGATACACTTCTAGAATGTTGGAAATATCATTTTCATTGGTTTAGCCAATGAGATGAGCATGAAATTAATTGTATAGGAATGACTTCCCACTAGGATTTCATATCTCATTGTTAGGAATGAGTAATGATTTAGTGTAAGTTTCAAATTTTTGAAAAATTTAGAAATTGTTTTCAACTAAAAGACTTTGAAAATAGGGTATTTGGTGTATTTTGAAAATGGGTTGATTTTCAAAAAGTATCTTGAATGTTTTAAAAAAAGGTTGAACATGGAAAATTTTTGTTTTGAGAACAATGTTGTGATAGATAATGTGATAGAATTTGAAATTCTAGGCCTTAAGTTGTTATGAAGTGAGCCTAACGACGTGCATTATTTGTATAGAAGATGGCACACTTTAGGTGTCGTAGAAACCAAACAGAAGAGGTTGCAGAGAATGTGGTCGCACCTGATCCACAGGTGAACCAGCAGCTAGTAAAAAGTATAGTTAAAGCGTTTCAGGTTGTGGACACGAGGAATCAGAGGGATGAGTCAAGGCATGTATACCATTCTGTACAGTTCCAGAAGAAGAACCCACCCATCTTTCGGGGTGATTCTAAAAGTAAAGTTGGCGACGTATATGTTGGAGGATCTTGCACAACAGTGGTGGGAGCTGGTGGTGCAGGCTAAGGTGGATCAAGGCCTAGGCTGGGAGGAATTTGAGGAATTATTTAATAAAAAATTCTATCCTCACACATTCATGATCCAGAGGACAAATGACTTTTTCATCCTGAAGCTAGAGAATCTCTCTGTCATGGAGTATGCGGCTAAATTCATGAATTTAGTGCGTTTTGCACCGAAAGTTGCTGCAAGTGCATCTCTGAAGGCACACATCTTTGAATCAGGGTTGTGACAGGATATTCGTTCGAAGATAGCTGTTCTCTGTATTACGGATTATACGGATATGGTAAACAGAGCAATAGTAACTGAAAGAGGCATCTCAAAAGTTATGGGAGGAGGAAGAATGTTGATGTCCATGGAAATGGGTGGGAACTCTAATGCTAGGAACAAGCAGAAGAGGGACACCTACTTCCAAGTTGGGAGTGCAAACCATAATCAGACGGCTGGATCATTGAATCTTCCTCCATGAACCATGATAAAAGATAGGTGTTTTCAATGTGGTACGATTGATCACATGAAATGAGAATGTACAACACCACAAAGAGAATGCCACAATTGCAACAAGATGGGAAATCTTCAGCGATATTGTCACAGTGCTCCACGGTCGGGTGTTCGTGACACTTATCAGGTGTCACAATCATCTTATGCTTCGACAAGGCAAGGATAGCAAAATCAGTCTTTCCAGGAGAATAGAGCTAGCTATCGTGATTCCAAGAATACCATGACTCCTCAGGCAGGGCAATCTCAACAAGGCAATAAGGAGAAAAGTGCAGTAAAAAAGCAATTGTATGGAGCGAAACAGGTGATTGTGGATAACCAGTCTGGACTGTCTACGGTGAGAGGTACGATTATTTTTAATTCTACCCTCATGCAAGTGTTGTTCAATACTTGTGCATCACATTATTTTCTTGCATCTCATATTTATGATTTGCTGAACTTAAAACTTGAAATGATGCCTTCTGTGATAAAACTTCAAACTCCTCCCAGTGAATGAAAATGTAGAGCCTTCGTGTGTAGAGAATGTTCTATAACAATTTATGGAGTTGAGATGAAATGGGATTTCTCTATGATGGAGATATATATCTATGATATAATCCTGGGTATGAATTTGTTGACAGAGTTTAGGGCTCACATCGACTGTTTTAGCAGAACAGGCAGTTTCATAACTGAGAATGGCGTCGAGCATCTCTTTAGAGAAGAAAGAGTGGTGAAGGCAGGTGCAACGGGCTTGTTGGCACCAGTAGTGGCAATGATCTCTTACCAGTTGGCTGCGTTAAACTTGGAATCAATGGACAATATCCTGAATAACAGTTTTCCAGTAGTCATGGATCAATTTCATGATGTGTTTCCTAAAAACTTCTCAGGGTTACCACCTGTGAGAGAAGTGGAGTTTATGATTGATCTCCTTCCGGGGACCAGTCCTATCTCACTTCCATCTTATAGGATGTCAACAATGGAGATAAATGAATTGAATGTGCAATTGGAAGAACTGGAAAGAAAAGGTTTTATTCATCCAAGTGTGTCTCCATGGACAACACTAGTTTTGTTTGTAAAGAAAGAAGATGGAACTTTAAGGCTATGTGTGGATTATCATAAACTTAACCAAGTTACGATAAAGAATAGATATCCACTTCCACACATTGATGACCAGTTTGATCAATTTAGGGGAGCTTAGTGGTTCTCTAAGATTGACTTGCGGTTAGGATATCACCAATTGTGAGTTCGGAAGGAGGACTTCCGAAGACAATCTTTAGAAGTAGATATGGTCACTATGAATATGTAGTCATGAATTTTGGTCTTACGGATGCACCAATAGTCTTTATGGCATTGATGAATTGGATATTTCAATGATATATGGATTCTTTTGTTGTGGGGTTTGTAGACGACATATTAGTGTATTCATGAACAAGGGCTGAGCATGAGCAACACTTGGAGATATTGTTGGAAATATTGAGAGACCATCAGTTGTATTCCAAATTTTCAAGGTGCGATTTTGGGATACAATAGGTATGCTTTCTAGGCCATGTTATTTCTGAGAAAGGGGTTTTAGTGGATCTAGAAAATATAGAAGCTATTATTTCTTGGAAACCGCCGAATAATGTCTTTGAAATAAAAAGTTTTCATGGTCTAGCTGGTTATTACCGATGCTTTGTACGTGAATTCTCATGAGTATCATCGCCTATGAAATCATTGACAAAGAAGAACAGTGCATTTCAATGGACTGAACAGTGTCAGAGATCTTTTCAAGAGTTTAATGTTTTCCTTACATCAAAACCCATGTTGATTTTTCCGGAATCAGGATAGGGGTATGTGGTGTATTTTGATGCTTCGGGAATAGGGTTGGGTTGTGTTATCATGCAAGGGGCCCATGTGGTTGCTTATGGCTCAAGGCAGTTGAGGGTGCATGAGAAAAATTACCCAACACACGATTTGGAGTTATCTACAGTTGTCCATGCCTTTAAGACTTGGTGTCATTATCTCTTTGGTGAGAAATTTACTATGCTTATGGATCAAAAAATATTGAAACACATTTTCTCATAGTGAGATTTGAATATGAGGAAGAGGATATGGATGGAGTATCTTAAAATGTTCGACTTTGACTTGATGTATACATTGGGTAAGAGAAATTCGGTGACCGATGCATTAAGAAGAAATTTGTATGCTCAGTTGGCGAATGAAGCTTCAGATGAATGTCAGTTGATGTCGGTATTAGCCGACTTGCATGTGGAATGTGAAGACAGAGGTGATGTTGTAGTTTTATTTCCAGTTAAACTTGTTCTTGATTTGGTGGAGATAGTAAAGGAGGCACATGCATCCGATGTAGACTGTGTTGCAATGAGTTAAAAACTCAATGGTGGGGAGACCATTGAGGGGTGGAAGATGGATGGGAGTTTAGTTTTGTAGTTTCGAGATCAGATGGTTTTACCTTTAACTGCTCAGGAAAAACTCCTTCATGCTTACCACCATTCAAGATTGGTTGTACATCCGGGTACACAGAAGATGTATAAGGCGTTGAAGGTGCTGTTTTGGTGGAGTGACATGAAATGAAAGGTAGCTGAATTTGTTACAAGGTGTTTAACTTGTCAGCAAGTTAAAGTATAACATCAGTGGCCAGATGGTATGTTATAATCTTTACCTATAACAATGTGGAAATGAGATCACATAGCAATGGATTTTGTTACAGGTCTTCCAAGAATGGTCCAGAAACACGATGCCATTTGGGTGATAGTGGATCGTCTAACCAAGTCGGCCTATTTCATCCCGATTTGTGAAACTCATACGGTGGAAAATATTTCAAAAATCTCTATCTGAGAAGCGGTAAAGAGGAATGGCATACTAGTTTCAATCATGTCAGACAGAGATCCAAGGTTCACATATCATTTCTAGCTATCCTTACAGAAAGCCTGGGGAACTCAGTTGAATATGAGTACGGCGTATCATCCTCAAACGTATGGAAAATCTGAAAGAATGATACAAACATTGGAAGACATGTTGTGAGCTTGTGTAATGGATTTTGGTGGCTCATTGGAGGAGCATATACCCTTAGTGGAGTTCTCATAAAATAACAGTTATCAGGCCTCGATGCACATGGATCCATTTGAAGCACTGTGTGGGCGTCCTTGTCATTCACCACTTTGTTGGGTGGAAACAGGTGAGACATCACTAGTTGGGCCGAGCCTTGTCCAAGAAACAACGGGGAAAATTCAGTTGATTAAGAAGATGATGGAGATGGCACAGAATCATCATAAATCTTATGAAGATCATCGCCGAAGACCGTTGTCGTTTTCAGTGAGTGATCATGTGTTTTTGAGAATCTCTCCAAGGCTTGGACATCATTGTTTTGGGAAACATGGTAAATTATCCACCCGATATATAGGCCCTTTTGAGATACTGTACTGGATTGGTGGGGTGGCATATCAGTTGGAATTACCACCATGGTTCAGTGCAGTGCATATATATTCCATGTATCTCAGTTGAAGAAGTATCAGCCCGATCCTGACTATGTGATCAGATGGGATCACGTTGACCTAGAGCCAGATTCTTTGTTGGTACATATTCTGGTGCATATTGTGGATATGCAAGAGAAAGTCTTTTGTGAAAAAAGAATCGATCTAGTGAAGGTTTTATAGAAGCATGGGCAGATTATGGAAGAGACTTGGGACCGCGAGAAAGAAATGAGGGAGCAGTGGCATAAATCTTTCAGACAGGCAATGGTTTTCTACATTCTAGGAACAGAAAGGCCAATGGTGGGGAGAGTGTAGTACCCCTGGTTTTTGTTATATAACCCTTAATTGATTCTTTTCTTGGTTCTAAAAGTTAAGGGTGACGTACGGGAGAGTCGAGAGATCCTGTATTGAAGTTTGATGCAAAGGGGAAGTCACACAGGCGGCACACGATTTGTCTAAACCCTGCGACCAAATTGTGCATGGATGACTTGCGCGTCAATGGCTTCCGCATGGTCGGTGCACGGTTAAGGGAAACCGTGTGATGAGGTCGTGCGAGAAGGGTGGCTGAGGCAGTAGCTAATGCACAGTTAGCGCACGGTTTGTCAAACCATGTAGACTAACCATGCAAGCACTTAAATTAGATCCTTAAATTGTGGATCTAATTATTTTTTTCCTCTAATTTCTTCAGTAAAGCTCTTAAGTAGCCATAACTTGGGATTAATCTCCCTTGAAGTTTGGAAAACTTATCCCAAGCGTTCCGGAGGCGATCCGAAGGCTTTTCTTGGTGAATCAAAGATGAATTCTTGAGGTATGTGATTGTTCTCCTTCGTTATTGATCGTTTTCTTATATCTACTTAGATCTACTTCTCCCCTTCCCTCAGTTTCCTATATCTATGCCTATTATGGGTATATCTAAGTGTGTGTATGCCAAATATGATGAGTTTTGGTCTTGGTTGTGTTAGGATAAGAGATCTAAGTAGGGTTTTTGGAGAATCGACCCAGTGTTCTTGAGCGTTAATCGTCCGTTGCTTTGGTTCACATATTTTTTTTGAGGTAGGTGGATTCACTATTGATTCCTCTTTCTTAGAACTTGAAGGCTTAGTTCAAATTGATTTAATTTCTTGGTTTTGATTGTGAAATTTTGGTGCAAAGCATGTTATAAATCTTCTTTAGTGATGATTTATGGGTTTTGATGGAATCATGGAAAATGAAAGAATGGTTTGTGTAAAGTGTTTTGGTTTCTTGATTTTAAAATGGTGATTTTAAAATATGGGTTTTCTGAATTTGGAAAATGGTTTGTGGGAAAAATGTTTTCAATAAAAGGGATGTTTTATTGAAATGGTTTTGGCATGGTTGGAATGGTGTGGTTTTTAGGCATACTGGGTGTGTACATTCATATTGAATTTACGATGATTGGTTGAAATATGACCTTGTCTTTGTGCCAAAGGTGTAATGGAACATGGGGAATAATTACCTTGTGATGAATTTGTAGATCAACGAGAAACCGGTTATGGGTATGGAACTGTCATAACGATGCATGCATAGTTGATTTCACGGGTTGTGAAATGGTTGGTTGTGTGGATTTGTGAAATGAAATGAATGTGCCAAAATGGAATTGTGAATTTGTTTGGAAACTTTGCTTGGCTGCTTTTCTTGAGAAAGATGGTTTTGTTGGAAAATGGTTTTTTTGGAAAATGGCTTTGACATGGAACTTGTGAATTGTGAACTGTTTTGGAATTATTTTATATAAATTGTTCTATATAAACGTGCTAACATGTTTTATCCTAGAGGCATGGGTTGGGAAGTCATCGGGGAAAACCTACTGAGTTTCATTACTCACCCCCTGCTTTGGCACATTGGTGCTTTGGCAGATGTCATATACTGGGATTTTGGAAAAGGTAAAGTGTCACATGTTTATAGAACCACTTCGTGATACTTAGGTTGGTTTGTGATGTTGGATCTTGGAGCTGGTGAAGCATGGAGTTGGGTTGTCATCTTGTAGTATTTTAGTTTGTCTTTCCACTGTTTACTCTGATTTAGTGTTGGTTTCCACTGTGGTACTCTTAGTTGGTTTATGATAAAATAA